>OX465089.1:66425227-67655365 GCA_949987675.1 Chymomyza fuscimana | reverse complement strand
AGAAGATGTGGAAAACTATTTGGCCAAAGCCCACTTCAACCCAAATACAAGGGAGGGGCTTCGTGCACAATCATCTATATATAAGAAATATCACAATAGGGTCTTGACCATGGAGCATGAACGCGCTAAACTGGAGACACTTATTGAGACGACAAAGGCCAATATGCAGCTGGTGAAGAAGTTTCAAGAGGACAAAAGCGCATACGAAACCCGATTCCAAGTATGTGAGGGATTATACCAAACTGTTACCATACCCCCGTTGGAAAAAGTCTCATTGGTTGTGGCAAACGATACTTTAATGCAGTTCAAGCTAGACGAAGCCGAGGAATATTTAAAGATACATATTAAACGCCTCGTCACAAAGCTAAAGATGATTGGACATGATATCGATTATTTGCGGGAACAGTTGACCAACACTCAGACGAACATAACGCGCATTCATGCATTTAGTACTGAGAGGCAAAAGCTATATGGCCAGTCGGGAACAGAAGAGCCCCGCACTTATAGTACTCTTTAGTAAATTTATTTATGTATGATGTTAATTATTTTGGACTTGAAATATACGAAATTACCTCAAAAAATTCACCCAAAAAGGAAATTACCTTTTAGGAAGGATCTTACCTGGGCAGTCAAATTTGTTATTTGGAGAATTGACCGTGGTAATAAGGACCACTAGCCAGCTGTGTAGGCACTTTTAAGCAGAACCTTTGTATACTGACAGGCTTCTTTACAAACTAAATGTTTCAGTGGGCATGTTTATTTTTATAGTTTAACAACACCGTTTTTAGTTATTTATACTTTATATTCAACGACAAAAGCTTCAAGATCCGATGTCCAGTTCAATTCCATCTGCTCGCGGAACACCTTTAGACGATATTCAATCTCGAACTGCACCAAAATCAAGATGGTGCGCAGTATATAAGCACAAAAAGCCAATGAGCTGGCATGGTTCATATTGAACATGCCTCCAGCGCTTATCACTAACTGATCCCGGGCCAACTGAAGAGAAAAGAGTTCCGCTTGCCTTGACAATATGGGAGGCAAATGGGGCAACTCGTTAAGAAGACGCAGCAGCTGACCGCTTTGCCTGAATTCTTTCGATGTATTTTCACAAGTCCAATAAAATATATATAGATCTAAATGTAGCACGAAGTAAAAGAAACTGCCTACTATGATGGGTATGTTGTTAATACCGTGATCCGCATCAATTATAAGCATGAGACTATAATAGCCGAATATGATGTACTGCAGCAAATAGCACAAAAGAGCTCCCAAAGTTGGATATTTAAGACAGTCGGTAAGGTGACGCGTATAGCAAGTCAGTTTGAAATGCAATTGCATCATATTGCGCAGATCCGAGGTTGCGACTAGACTTAGCTGCAACAGCGTCTGGCTAACCTGACCATGCAAAATATGTGCCGTACGCGCACGTCGTAGATCCAGATACAGTGCCTCCAGCCGTTGGTTGATGTTTTGAAAGCGACTGAGCTTGTACAGCAAGCCTGTAAAGTACTGGAAGAGTGTGGTGTGTATAACATTTTGCACAAATGCAAGATATAAGGCCATTCCCCAGGCATGCACGTTAAGTTCCCTTGCGAAGTACATAAAGGAGACAAAGGTTATCACCGATTGCATTAAAGTTGTTATGTACTTCACTATGTAGAGAATGTCCAATCGTCGATTGCCGTCGCTCATGTCATCCACTCCGTGAAAATAACACTTGTCCAGCTCGAAGATAAATCGAGTTATCCGCAACATAATGCGCTCCCGCCGTTGACGATTTAAGACTCCAATGACTACGATCACAAGACGTATATAGAAAATCAAGGCATCTACCCTGCTTATCACTGAATTAGTTTCCAAATGCGTCCAGACACCGTACCAAAAATACAA
Organism: Chymomyza fuscimana; assembly: GCA_949987675.1. Classification (NCBI taxonomy): domain Eukaryota; kingdom Metazoa; phylum Arthropoda; class Insecta; order Diptera; family Drosophilidae; genus Chymomyza; species Chymomyza fuscimana. The sequence continues at coordinate 67,653,472 of OX465089.1, read as the reverse complement.
GATCATGGGTATGCTTACGACCATAATGATATTACTTGTGGCTGCAATAAACTTAAAACCCTTATGAGCTATGATGAGACGCTGCTCGTAGTTCACGACATGGGAAAGTGTTCCAATGAATATTGAGTAACAGCAGCCAGCTATTATAAGATTATTTCGCAACTTCCGAAGGAATTTGGCAGACATTATACATTTGTACCAAATAAGTTACTTCCAAGTGGTGCACATCTAGGATTCGCACTCAAAATACTGAACAAAGTTAACGAATGCTAAAGCTATGTGAGCAAACAACTAAGTAGAATTTCTACCTTAGATTTAAATCAATTTCAATACTGATTACTCAAATGTAATTAACTTATCTAAAAAAGAAGGAAACCTTATAATTGAGTACTTTATGAATGCTAGCTAATGTTGGGAAAGTTAAACAAAGTGCTTCCAATCGCTCAAGTGGTGCCCATGAGTTCGGATAGCAAACGAAAGTTAATTTCAGAATGGTCAAGTTTGGCATACGATTAGCTCGATTAGATTCATTTCAGAATTTATGATGAGAAGTTTTAAGCCCGGAAGATGTTCCAAGTGATCTTTGTCGTTAAAGTTTTTTTCAACATATTTCGTACACATAGTCAATTCCTTATATAATTTTATTACAAACAATTTATTTAGAAACGTTCAATGAAATATGGAAAACTAACACTCGTACACTGCAGAAATCTGTCATACTCAAGACCCCTAATGGGTTCAGGCTAGATGGATGTACATTAGGGTGGCCGCCGCTGGTATGGAGATTTTTTAAACCATCGATACCTATTTTAGAGACCATCAAATACATTCGGATCGCCTTTAAATTTTACAGGCGCTATATGCAGGTAAAAAGGAAACTTTTTAGGGGTGGCATTATTAAAATCGTGAGATGTTGCAAAAATGGCCACCCTAATGTACATATGTAAATAAATTAATCTACCTAATAAATTAGGTCCCGATTAGAACTATACCAAATTATTAAATTAGTTTTGGAATATTTTTTTTTGGCACAGGAGATTTAAAACTAGTAGGAGCATAAAAGATTCTTAGGTTGGTCCATTAAGTAAGTAAGTATTATTATTATCCTTAGTGTTGCACAAACCCTTATATAGGGCGACCAGACAGTAATGATAGGTTTTTCAATTTCAGAAGTTACCAATAACATTGCATCTTGAAAAAGTACACTCTTTAGGATCTTAAGCCACGAACCAAACAGATGTTCTATTAGTATTGTAAAACAACCAGAAATGTCGATTTCCGCCCATTGGCTCGCCGACACGGGGAGGAACGGGGATTCCCCCGAGCCCGAAGTTTTCTAAAGTGTGCAAAATTAAGAAGTGAAACTCTAACGCTTAGGGGCACTACTTTTGTCTTGACGACACTGCGCCAGAAAGTCAACTCAGCTTATTTTGCAGTTGGATTTGGGCTGAGGAATGTGTTGAAGCAAGAAGTCGGACGCCCGTTTTTTTATTCAAATAACTTTTCATAATGTCCCACTGTAGTAATTACGGCCCTGCGATAGATACGTAACTCTCATGTAGCTTTTAAAACATAAGAGGATTACGGACATAGCCCCTACTAGTTCGAAGGTACATTGGGGTTCTTTCCTAGTTTCTATTGACCTACCTGTGCAGAACAAACAACTAGGTTATCTGGATCGATCCTTATAAAATTCAGAGCGCTATAACTCGTGAACTGCAGAGCACCAATATTCGACGGGGGACGAGCAACTATCATTAATGGAGACCGAAACAAGGACACATCTAAAAGTATATAATCTTTTTCTAAATCTTTTCCGAAATCTTGCGAATACTATAAACAGAGAGCATATGGAGGGTTGAGTTCATTGTTTCAGCTTTCGATAATTTGTGTACAGTGAAAGCCCTTTCAAGGCAAATTTGAATGCATTTAGTTAATCCAACCCATAAGCTACTTAAATTATGGCCTTACTAAATCTTTGAAAAATCCTTTTAAGCCACTACATAACAAAGTTCCCAAGAAATTGCTCACAATGAAAGCAGCGGTTATTTGCCTTTCCTCAAACTCAACTCAATGCCAAATAAAACTTTTATGCAAAATTGTCACCGCATACACATACACACGCACATACACATGAACCCCAACACAATTGGAAATCGATTTAGGTGCATTTTATATCTCGATAGTATATACGAGTACTATATGTATCTAGATACATTTGCATATGAAAAATATTTGCCTTGGCTTGAAAATCAAATACTCAGTTACTAGTCGAGGGAGCTAAACTGAGCATTATTGAAAGTGCAGTGGGTGCTATGTGTGGGATATCCAATCAGCCCCCCATTCGATCATTTCATGCACTGGACACACATATTCAATCATATAAATTGAAAATTTATCAGACTGCCCATCAGGACGAAACTGAATAAAAATAAAACAAACGCAAAAGCGAATAATTTTATTCGTGCTCGTTCAGGTCAATTGTTAGTCGATGAAATGCAGTCAAGCATATCGGATTATCGCCCACGGGCAGCATGGATAGAAGACACTACGTACTTATCGCGCTGGCTCAGCCAAAGAAAAGAAAATCAATTAATTTCGAACTGGGACATTGACATTGACACAATTCTATACAAAGTTTTGCCGTTTAGTTAGTTGATGACATCCTGGGACACATGAAATCGAAGCGCGTAATTTGGCTGCAGTTGCTCAGCTATTACTTTAATGTCAATGGCGTGTTATTCCGTAGATTCTGTGCTCAGCAACGCAGTTTGCATGAAAGTCTTTGGCTAAGTATCTACGTGCATCTACATGCCATATGTAATCTTTGGGGATTACCTAAGGTGTGCACACACACTCTTACAACACCCTTGTCAATGAGTGTAATATTGCTTGAATAGTGCTAGGACGAGCAACAGTTGGAACAGCTGCTTCAACGAATCTGGCAACTGGACTTCATACGTTGCCAAGTTTCAAGCAAAATGCATAGTTCGCTTTGGTGGATGCTCTATTGCAAAATGTTTCTACTGCATAATATTTTTCTCTTCATAAGTTTTTGGAGCAAACTTTGGGTGTCGCCGCTCTCTTGGAGCTGGACACAGCTTTGCTATTTACATTTGATGTTGGGACATTGCCAGCTGAATGCCTTGGCTTGTTTCAACTTTCTTTTACTCTGGCAGATCTTTTTGTAGTGCCTCAGCTTTGTCATGCTGTTCGGTTTAGCTTGATTTTGCATCTGGCTCGTACTTATGGCAACAGTGTGGCTACTGGAAGCCATGATAAATTCAAAACTCTTGTTATTTATGATAACACATTCAGTTTCAAGTCTCACGCTGCGTATACGCATTTCTGTTATGCTCAGTTAGCGTTTAAAGCCGTCACTCAGATTATGCTCTATACGATTTTCATAGTACAAAGCGATTATAAAAAAATGTGGTACAGTCGAGGCGGTGCCCGACAGTGGAATACCCTGTACCTTTTGTCTCGCAACAATTTTTCCTGCATATTCCTTCTACGAACTTTCCAATTGGAATTTTTTTTTTTTTGGTAAAATTCGATATTTATACCTATAAGTTCCCTAAATTTTTACCCATTTTGATGAAACTCGAATGTTACAACAAAGAACTTATTTAAAGTATATAAGGTAAGTTTCAAGTTGGTATGTATAGGGGTGTGGGAGAAAACACGGTAAATCGATTGCGGGGGGTGGTGGGACCGCATCGATAAAATTTGGATGTGGATTTGTTCATTAGAGCCACATGAATGAGCTTACCAAAAATTGTGATTCTAGGTCAGTTGCAGCCATAATTGCGTAGAGTCAAATATTGACGCAGTTTATTGGCAAGGGGAGGTGAAATTTGCACATTTTTGACTATAACTTCTGTTGCATTTGTCCGATTTTGTTCATTTTTTACACATAGATGCATGTAGCTACAACGCATCGCTCTGTTAAATTTCAGGTGAAAATACTTAACGGTGTGGCTAAAAACCGCGAAACTCTACTGCGGGGGAACGGGGGAAGATATTGACATGATTCAACAAACTTCATCTGCTTAGGAAATATGCGCACCAGCTGGTAAAGTTTCGTGTCTCTAGCTCTTATAGTCTCTGAGATCTAGGCGTTCATACGGACGGACGGACGGACGGACGGACGGACGGACATGGCTCAATCGCTACCCGAGGTTATGATAAGCATTTTGGTATAAAGGACTTGGGGTCTGCCACGCCTCCTTCTGTCCGTTACATACATTGCACAAACCTAGTATACCCTTTGTACCTATAGGTACAGGGTATAAATATATGGGCTGTGAAATAATAGTATAAAACTTAACCTCCAAACAAGTTGATATGGTAACTACACAGAATTAAAATAAAAGAGGCTTCTACTTGGTCAATAGAAACTAACAGAAGAACGCCGGAAATGGATGATTCCAACCTAATTTAAGGGCTAAATTTGGCCTTATGGCAGATACTGCTAAACGATGGTTGCAGTAACACCCTGGATTGGCGACTTTACATGAATTTTGAAGTTTTTGCAAATAAAAAAAGGAAAATAAATAAAATTTATTGCAAATTATTGAATGAGTACCAGTGTTGGTAAATACGTGCGAGTTGCAAGTGTTCACTTTGTCGAGCAGAAATGAGGAGCCACCTGATTAATGACGCAAGCAACAAAATTACAACTTCAATTATTTAAGCCCCTATCACACACCAAGTTATGTTTAGTATGAGACTTGCCGAAACAATTTTCAAAATAGACCGCGATTGGATAGTATGGATACATATGTTGTTCTGCTTGCAAAATAAAAAGGTGACTAGAGAGGTCGATATATATTAAATTTAATCTGTATCGGCATTATTTTATATAACTCTCATAAGGACATCCTATAGCATCTTAAAAATAAAGCAAAAAAATTTGATTCTTTTTGGCAATGACAGTTTTTTTTTTTAATTTCCGAAGCACTGACTCAAATGGAATCATATTCGGTTTTCTATAACATATAACCCCCTTAGTGGAGCGATCGGTTGAAAAAATGTTGAAAGAGCCTAATATTTTTATATAATGAAGATACTGGCAATAATTCAATTTACTCGAAATCGGTTCGCCTGCAGGATATTTTAAAATCGTATGCACCCAACTTTAACGTCGCCATTTTTATTAGAATACACGATGTGGAAGGGTTACCAAGATAGTGTACCTACATCAGCAACTTCTGCTAAGAAATTTTTAATTTAAATACAACTCTGTGTTCTCTTAAAAATTAATAATTCATTTGTAGCTGTTTGAGTTTTTATTTTTGTAGTCCATGCGAAATTGTAATAAAACAATCATCCAACCAATTATGGTAACAATATTCTTTAGCCAAAATGTTTTGCCCGTCACAAAAAGTCCACAGGGGTTTATAAACAGCTTGAAACTGGCAATCTGCAGAACATAACTTTCACACTAAAATTAAAATTAATGTAAACTTTTTCGTTTTTTTCGAAAGGGATTAGGTCTTACCGCTTTGTCCAGGTCTCCTTCTAGTTGTGGTTTTTCGTTAAAGTCTCTTAAGATATATGTTGACTCACAATGATTTTGCATGGTCATATCGTAAACCAAGTCAAGCATATAAACATCTATGGCAATAAGCGCGTTAAGCAAGAGACCAAATGCTTGGTACCTTAGCGCATCTTTAAATGTACCAGAAATATTAATGTAGTAGCCCATGACTGCGGCAGATATGACCAGGCTGAGACGGGAACTTATATGCAAAAGACGATATATGCAATTAAGTTGTCTCACCATGCCCGCTAATTTCCAATGTAACCAACGCATATGATGCAGTTCCAATATGGTCTTAGCTTCAAACGAGATAAGCTGCCGTATACGACGATTCATATATTGGTATTGTCGACAAATGCTCCAGGTAAGCAAAAAATTCATATGCATAGCCAAATCAAGGCCACTGATTAGAAATGAATAATATATAATTAAGATATTTTCCACTAGTGATTTTTTTTTAGCTCCATTATTAGAGACCACTATTAAAGAAGTAAGTATCACGATCAATAGCCACATGATAACGTTTTTTATCAGATAAATTTTTAACATGGGCCGCTCGATTTCCGAATCACGCACCGAGCTTAAACGTAAGCAATAAAAACGATGGAATCGCTGGAGGCGCCGCACCAGGGTACATGTAGTACGATCCCTGTGGAATCGCGTTACCACAGGAAACAAACCTAAAGCGCAATTGAAAATTGCCTGTAGGCGAATAGTTAGAATGGTGACAAAATCCAAGCTATTGCCGGAATCCCAAACTCTATAAATATTTAAGGGTATGAGCACCAAGGAGAAAATATTTGCAATAATTGCAATAAATTGCCATAGCCAGGTGGTTGTAAACCGATGTTCAACAAAATCATATCGATAAGCACTTATGCCTGTTAGGATTGAGAGATATGAGTATAAATCATAGAGCGTTCGTCCAACTTTACGCGTTAACAACATATTCGGCACTACTGACGGTCGACTGCGGCTCCACAGGGATTGGTGACGATTGCGCAATTAGACGGGATTAACTAGTGACAACCAACATTGCTAAGAAAACTTAATTTCGATGCAATTGTTTTATTTAATAAGCACTTTACTAATTGTAATACTCTTTACCTGTAAGGTCAAGGACATTATCGATTGGTAATCAAAAGAGAGCGTCGCGACACAACATTATCTCACTTTATAAAAATGCGATACCTTTGTGAATTGCCGCCCTTCTATTTGGCCACTTTACAATTAGGGGATAAAAAACAAACACATGAACCGAATTGTATTAAGTGTCCCACATAGGAAATAATCGATTTTTAAAGACTGGCTTAAATCCATTTATTGACGGGGAAAGGGAATTAATAATTGCACCATCAGAGTTTGGCGGCTATGCACCTGGCTACTTAATACAGTGATCAAAAACTTGGCGAAGCTGGTCGTTGTGACGTCACGAATCTGTGTTTTCAACTTATTAATAAATCATTACAAAACTGTGAAGAGCTCAACGCAACTCTTTTAAATAGTGGCTTTAAAACAAATATATTCTTTGACTATTAGTTAAATAGGGAGCCCTGTCCCGAAAGGCCATTTATATTCATTTCGAGACATCCCGAGCACTTTGCTTAATTTTTAAGAATTTAAGAATGCAACATCCGTGCTTTTCTGATTCTAAGCTACTATTAAAATTATGTTTGGTATAAACTTATAGAAGTGGTAAAGTAAAAAAATACTTGATCTGCCTATAAATATAAGGAGTCAGAGCTAATGTTTGTTCTTAGCTCTTATAAGATTCAAGATCTGTTACGTATAGTTACCCGGACTGCCGAACATAGCCACATTAATTAAGTATCTATCCCTGACCATATTAGTTGTAACTTTTGGGCGTGTCCGGAATAATCCTCGCTGTTTTATGTACATTTGCAAAAACTTAATATATTTAATTTGCGTTCCTCAAAACGTACATGCCAAGTCGGGATTATCTGTAAACTTAAGTTCAAGATTACACTAACCAACAAAATCACCCTGACTTTTGTTTATTGGTTTTATAATAACCGCATTGTGGAACCTTAGATGTTGAAAAATGAAATTTTCGCAAAAGTGCGTAAAAGGGCGCTTTAATAAGACATGCATTGGAAAAATGATTGAACATTCTAAAACATTCTACAAATTTTATTAGTGGGATGAGCTGGGATCATTTTGCAACTTTATTTAAAAACTATTTTTTGTTACAAATTTTTGCTTGTTGAATGGTTAGCAATTACACACAATTGGGAGAACAGCACAATCAATTTTAGCAATTCACATTCACAAACATATATGACAAACCAATCAAAGTTAAACTGCGTGTTAAAAATTTCATTTGTGCTGCTTAAGTATTCTTTTTTCCGCAATTTGAAGCTTTGTTTTTTTTTTCATATTTTTTTTACTTGCAAGCTGTCTATTGAAATTTAACAAATTTGGTAATAATATTATAAATTTATCAGGATTGGTTACGCTCCATTGAGCAACACCAATTTATATTAATTAAATGGTATATATTACATTACATTATTTATTACATTATTGCTTTGAACTCTATACGGAAGATCGAGTACATGAAACCTTTTTAGACGCCTAGTATCTCTGCTATAGTCTAATAGGTTTAACGCTAATGTGTTTTCATGGTGGTTCAGTCTATTTATATATCTTTCAGCTCGTTGCTTAATTTCTTCTTTAACTAGTAGAATATTGAGGTCTTTGTGTATTTCATAATTACTGACAAACCAGGGAGCCCTGACTATGCTTCTAAGTGTAGTCGATTGGTAGCGTTGGATGATTTCGATATTGGACGTACTTGCTGTTCCCCAAAGTTCTATTGCATATGTCCATACCGGCTTGAGAACTGCTTTGTAAAGCCGTATTTTATTATCCATACTAAGCTGAGATCGCCGACCTAGAAGCCAATACATTTTTCTTGTTTCAATTTTAAGCAGCATTTGTTTTGATTTTATATGCTTAATCCAAGTGAGTCGCCGATCCAAATGCACTCCAAGGTATTTGACTGATTCTTCATCGGGTATGGACACGCCATTCAAAGTCACAGGAGGGCATTTTCCTCGTTTCATTGTAAACGTAATTTGGACTGATTTTTGAGTGTTTACTAAAATTCTCCATTTTTTCAGCCATGTTTCAATCAAACCAAGTTGTTCCTGTAAATTTTGTGACGCCATGGCCGGGAGTGCGCTGTTTGAAATTATTGCTGTGTCATCGGCATAGGTTGCAACTTCAACATTGTTTTTTATGGGAAGGTCCGCAGTAAAAATTGTGTAGAGCACTGGTCCAAGGACACTACCTTGAGGAACTCCGGCGTTTATTGAGTACAGTTCCGAGTGCTCATCAGCATGTTGTACATAAAATTTTCGATTGTTGAGGTATGACTTGAGGAGTAAGAAAAACGGTACAGGAAGCCATTTTTTTATTTTATAAAGCACACCTGCGTGCCAGACTTTGTCAAATGCTTGCTGAATATCCAGAAATATCGCTGCGCTGTACTGTTTGTTTTCAAATGCATCCACTATCTTTTTAACAATACGATGGCATTGTTCAATTGTACCATGGCCTTTTCTGAACCCAAACTGATGTTCGGGTATGATGTTGGTGGCCTCTAAAACCACTGCCATTCTTCTCAAAAGTATTTTTTCAAATACCTTAGCGAATGTCACCAGCAAACTAATGGGACGATATGATGACGCGTTTTATTCAGGCTTGTTTGGTTTTGGCAGCATTATTACTTCGGCGCATTTCCATTGGGTTGGGAAGTACGCAAGTCTGAGCATGGCATTATAGATGTACAGAAGTCTAATGCATTTTGGAGGTAAGTTTTTAATGGTGATACCATCAATTTTGTTATATCCTGGTAATATCTTAACATTTATACTCCAAATTTCAGCTTGCACTTCTGCGACTGTTAAGAAAATTGTCAACCTCTGTCACAGTTTCCTGGTTGTATTCTGAATTAGGTTGGAACACTGAGTGAAGATGTTGTGCAAATGCTTCCGCAATTTCCTTATCGCTTTTACACAGTCTACCATTGTTGTCAACTATTGCCGTTTTCCTTCTGCTTGGCCGCTTTAAATAGCTGATTGCTCTCCAAAGACTATAACTTAGATCAGGTGTGAATGGATCAAGGCTTTTAAGATAATCCGATGTTGCATCATTTTTTAGTTCCCATAGTTTTTGCTTAAGATCTTTGGTAGCTTTATTTAGCAACTGTTTATCAATTGGGCTTCGGCTTAGTTGCCACTTCTTTCGGAGTTTTCTTTTATTTTTAATTAATTGTCTCACCTCCAGGGACAGATATGGTTTGTTAGATTGATTCTCGCTCGATTGTGGGGTGCAAAAAGCTGCAGCCTCATGAATTGCCTTAGTGAGAGTTTCAATAGCAGAATCAATTTCATCTCCTGTTCTAAGAGGTAAGTCAAGGCGTATTTTGTTCTCAAGCCAGTTTTTAAAAGCTCCGATGTTGGATTGTCTTGTGCTGATTTTGTATGGCCGATTATTCAATGTCACTGTAGCACCATAGGTCACTATACTTGGAGAGTGGTCTGAGCTTAATTCAAAGTTTTCTTCAATATGCAGTTGGTGTTGTGGTACTCCATTGTACACTACAAAGTCTAATAGATCTGGAATTTTTGTGGGATCTGTTGGCCAATATGTAGGTTTTCCGGTGCTCAATGTTGAATAATTCTTAGCATTAATGCATTTATCAAGGATTCGCCAATCTAGATCCCCACCACGGATGTTTAGCGTTGTAATCACCGCCTGCTAAAAAGTGGCTGCCGAGATTTTGAAAGAACAGCTTAAAGTCGTCTTCTTTCAAAGTAGACCTAGGAGGAACATATATTGCGGCTATGGATGTTTCAGTATGCATGCACTTAATTTGTATTATGGCAGCTTGAATGCTATTCTGTTGAATACTTGTTAGTTGTGTATATTTTAGTGTGTTTTTAATAATTATAGCGGCACCACCTCTAGCAGTGTTAGCTGGGTGATTTGCTACAATAGTTTCATAACCATTTATCTTAAAGAATGATTTTTTATTAAAGTGCGTCTCAGATATTAACATTATATCAATAAAATTTGATTTTAGGAAGAGATTTATTTCATTTAAATGATTGGCAAGCCCATTGGCATTCCATATGGCTATACGTAGATCTAATTGCATATTTTAGTAACAAGTTTAAGGATCATGTCTAGGAGATTTTTAGTTTGTTCGTACTGCTTTTCAATGAGTTTGTGTATACTATTTAGTGCCGTGGTCACGCTGTTGTCTGTTCCATCTCTTACTGCTTGTGCGTATGTTGGCTGGCTATTGTTGCAATTTGTATGGTTTGGTGGGATTTGTGTGTTTATAAATGTATTCTGTTGAGTCGTTCCATATTGATTTTTCTTATGTGCGTTGTCCGCGGAAGGCAGCCCGCCAGATACCAGTTGTTGATAGATTCTGCAGCCTTTGTAGCTGGCAGTATGATTTTCTGAGCAATTTGCACATTTGGTTAGCTGCTTTTCTTCTTTGGGCATAGACGACTTGGGTGGTGCAATGAGCTTTTTACGCAATTAAATACTTTGTTGCAGTACGTCTTGGTGTGTCCAAATTCTTGACACCTATAACATTGTTCAATGTCTCTTACTTTTTTAGGGGGTTCAATTGTAACTACCGCGTTATTAATGTATTTTAGATTATAAATTTCACAATTTTTGCTGTCTGGCTCCAGATCTAGGAAAAATATATTCAGTGGTTGCTTATCTATTCGACTCTTAATATTGTTAATTCCTCTCACTACATGCCCGCTTAATTCGATAACTGATTTGATTGACTCAATTGGAGTGGAGTAATGCAAATTTTTGAGTACTACTCTAAAAGCTCTCTCTTGTTTTAATTGGTATGTGTGGAATTTCACTTTATCAATTCTCAGCCACTTTATAAGCTCTCGGTATTTTTCAACTGTCTTTACCATAATTCTTACTTGATTGTCTCTTTGTGTCTTATAATTGAATTCTCTAGTAGAAATTTTTGTTTTGATATAATCTATCGGACCTTCAATACGGCTGACCTCTTGAACAAATATAGGTGGTGGCTTAGGAATTTTCGGAGCTTCCAAATTGGCAATTGGCTGAGCACTTTCGCATTCGGTTTCCTTATCTTCATCTTTATCGTCGCATGTATCACTTAGTATGGCAAATGCATTTCTTGATGTGCTATGTCCGAGGTCCAGTGCTGGGAGCTTTCTTACAGCTTTTGGCCAGCTATCACTTGCTCGTTTTAATATGCGTGGCTTAGAAGGACATTGTTGCCATTCCATTCCCCCGCCAATCAATCATCGTCAATCATGCTGTTCGCTATGTGCTTATCTATATTAAAAATCCAAATACAGGGCTGTTATCTATATTGAAAATCCAAACACTGGGCTGTTAACAGTGTAAACACAGGGTTGTTTTGTTTTGCCAGAAAAGTCTAGAAAATTTGCACTGACACTGAATCGTATTAGATTGATTTTTTTTTTTGCTTTGTATCTTAAAATTCAAATTATATTTAATCTGTTGTATGCGGTGTCTACCTGGTGGCCAGCCCAAAATTTAGCTCTCACGTACAAAGGCTGTGGTATAATACACCCCATTGTACAATCAGTCGCCAAATATGGCCTAAAATCGACCCAAAACGCTTCATAAGGCTCCATGGACTCAAACGGTCTCAGTGTTCGACAGTTGTCAGAGCGATCAGTGGACACTGGCTTGTCGCAACACATGCGACCAGAATGAATGTTCCGAGCTATGAATTTTGCAGAAGCTGCAAAGACGAGGAAGAGGTTGAATCAGTAGAGCACTTCTTCTGTTCCTGTAAGGCTCTTAGTAGACGTAGGAATAAGCATCTGGGAAATTACTTCCTTTATAACCTAGCGGAGCTAGCGTTTATTTGTCCGAGGAGGATTGCAAGCTACATCGCAGCAACGGAATGGGTATCCATTTAGCCAAAGTGGACGTATGCCCCATAGTGCGCTGGACTGCTTCAGAATATATTCTAAATTTCTGAATGCTTTTAATAAGGTTGCACATCTATTAAATTTCTGTCCGGGCCTGTTAATTCAGAAAGGAAGATTCTTCCAGTTTTTAGTTTCTCCATAATTAGTCAAATTTTTTGTTGAAATTTTAATTTCATGTTTTCTTATTTTAATACCCTGACACTTAAAAGTTATTTACAGTTCACTGCCTTTTGGGCTAAATTGACGAATTTTCATGAGCGAATATCTTTATAAAATAAATTATATTATAAAATATTATGTATATTCATATATTTTATGAATTTAAGGGATGCAATTTGGATTCGCTTGGAAAGTCTGACTGAAAACTAAGCAAAAATACAAATGTTTTTTTTTAATACGCATACGCAATGAAGCCTTATATGGGCGGTAAAAGCAAATGTTATGTATGCTATCATTATCAAAGAAACCAAGCTTCAGTTTTGCTAAAGCATTTCTGATCTTATTCAAAAAAAATTGGCAATAAAGCTTAATATAGTAAACATTTTATCACTTTTAGGAATTTAATATTTTTACTAACATTAAAAATTGATTTTTTTTTTTTTTTGAAAATTATTATAACCTAAAACTATAATAAACACTAGTTAATCATATATACATTTAAAAATATTCAAATAGTCCCAAGTGGGCGCTCAAGAAATACAGTATCAATTATTTCAATAATATAAAAACATCCTTTTTCGAATAGATAAAATGTTGCAATCTTAACTTAAGGTTGTATGTTAATTTGACGTGCATATGTAACCATTAAAAAATGTATATTTTACTCATAATTCCTGTATGTCAAACTTTATTTTTTATTTTCTTGAACCATGCGAAATTGCAATAAAACAACAATCCTGCCTATGATGGTAACAATATTTCTAAGCCAAGTTGCTATTAAGTTAAGTGTGCTGAATAATTTGATATAATACCCCATGGTGGCGGCGGAGATTAGCAGGCTTAGACGTGAACTAATCAACATAAGACGATAGGCTTTGTTAAGCTGCCGCACCAACCAGCCAGTTCCCAATGCAGCCAACGCATATGATGCTATAGTTCAGCAATTCAGTTCCAATAGCTGAAATCATTTATTGATACTGCCGGCAAATGCCTCAAATAAGTTAAAAAAAAGGCTGATGCATAATCAGATCGTTGCTTTTGATTAAAGGTCAATAAAATATGAGTGCGATTTTTTCGACTAACGTTTCAGTATGAGCGGTTAGAATTATTACACAAACGATAAACCCGCCCAGCAGCCACATGATAATATTTTTTTCCAGATAAATATAAACCATGTGAGGCTCTATTTCCGGATTATTCGGTAAGCTTAAACGTATGCGATAAATACGCTGCAATCGCTGGAAACGCTGGACCAAGGCACACGTAGTACGATCCCTACGAGAACGTGTTAGTAATGGGAACAGACCAACAAAACCATTGATTGTTGCATCCAGGTAAACGGTCAGTTTGGTAACAAAGTCCATAATCTTGGCGTAACGACGAGTTGTATACAGAATCTGTATTACAGATTAAAGGGTATAAGAATATTTGCAGTAATCGCCGTAATTTGCCAAAGTCTGGTGATTCTATAACGACGCTCAGCTCCCTAATTGCATTAGATAATAGAGGAGCTTCTGTAAATAGACGCTTCCCAAGAGAATTTGAAGGCAAAGAAGTCTTACGTTGGAAGGACATACAAGTGAACCGGAAGTTCTATTAAAGGGCCCGCAGATTTGTACCTTAAGGTAGAAATGTTTTTAACGCTAAAGGCCAGGACATGCCTATTCACCATTCTTTCTAGCTGCTCTTCTGTCTCTGAGATAAGAACTACGCTAACCAGGCAGATCAAGTTTATTACTTTTTTCTTTTGTCAAGTTATAGCTTTCATTTTTATGGGTAAAATGCTGGATATAAACAAATCTTTCAGTCAATACAGACTTCATTATAACATCTGAGATACTTTCAGTATACAGTATTGGACACCAAAGTCCAGAAAAGAGTAGAGAAGTCCAGAGTCAATTATGAATATATTTTATATATTTTATGCTATTTAGAGATGAGGACATATTCTATATAATTATAGTATGATGGCTTAAAGATGGTTTTCTATAAATTCGTGGGGTCTGGTTCACGTCGGTGGGTAACGTAAAGCAAAAAAAAACAGAAAAATCAAATATTTGCATCTGCAAATGATTCTCTAGACTAATTTATGATTTATGCACAGTGCAACGTTGAATTCTTATACTTTACATTGTGTCATAATGTAACTTTTTATTGTTAGTTAATACATAGTATCGCCACTTGAATTCGTTTCCGATTATTAATATAATCGGTACCAAGGGAACACCACCATTACAAAAGAATAAAGGGATTAGAAAAAATCCATATAAAAATTGTTCAATGAACTACGAGTCAAAATGAGATAATATAATAATACATACTTTGCTTATATAGCTAATTAAAGTTGCATAAAACAAAAGTGTTTGTCATTAAAAATAAATTTTAAAATATTGTGTGGGATTCCAGTCGTCTCCTCCAATATTACAGGGTATAAAAATTAGGTGTACAAATCGATTTTAAACTGACCCGGTCAAAAACAAATATCTTAAAGTAAATGTGATAATTCAGAAATAAATGAATTTGACTGGATTTTAAAGAACCACATTCATGTTAAAAAAATTGCATTGACAGACTCGTTTCTTGTAAATTAAAGAAGCAAATTAGCGCTTTACAAATTATATTCATAGGTATTTTCCAAAATACAAAAACCTGCGAGCATATATATATAAGTATATATATATACAGTGCTTTTCATAACTATAGGACAGTCGCAAATTTTTTTTTCAAGTGCAAATATAACGGTTAATAAGTGTTGTGACCTGAGGCAAGCTCAAGTCAGGGGGTTTTATTGTTTTATAATTTTGGCAGCTCAGATACAGAATCAGAACTGGTGGTCGCTGCAATAGGTACTTGAACCTATTAAGCTACGGAGAGTTGAGTGAAAAATAAGGCCAAAGAGGCTATATCTGACCCATTTGAATACTTTATTCTTACTGAATTCTTATAGTTATAACATG
The DNA here is from genome assembly GCA_949987675.1 of Chymomyza fuscimana. NCBI lineage: Eukaryota > Metazoa > Arthropoda > Insecta > Diptera > Drosophilidae > Chymomyza > Chymomyza fuscimana. The sequence goes on along the minus strand of OX465089.1, from coordinate 67,637,810 downwards.
AGTTTATATACAATAATAACTTGACTAAAATACATTGATTAGAATTATCTTAACTAAACATATAATCATTGTAATGGTAAAAATTATTTATTTAGGTTGTAGGTCATATCAGTGTCTGTTGACAGCTGATAAGTAGCAGGTCATATCGTGGTTTTGTTGACCGCTGATAAGTAGCCGGTCATATCGGTATTTGCTGACCGTTCAGGGTGACTAGAGAAGTCAATTTATCCAATGGTTTTAAAGAAATTCCAAATATAATTGTGTTATCTATTTATATGCTTTTTCATAAATTTTGACTATTCTAAGGCCCATGTCGTTTTTGGCTATAATACGGTCTCTCTCCTCTAAACTAAAAGTCATACCTTGCGGCGTTTTATCATAAAATAATCAAAAGTGAATCAAAATTAAAATAAAATATATTTATGCTATCCATACACTTAATTTCCTTATAAAAGACTACTGTCCTATAGTTATGAAACTCTTAAAATAGCACCAAAAGTGGCATATCCATGCATAAGCCGTAGCGAAACACCGTGTTAAGCAACAGTGCAATAACCTTACGTTAAATTAAAAGCTCCAATAATAGGTAGTTGTTTTTGTAAAAGGAAGCTTTGCTAGATCGTGCTTATTAACCGTTATATTTGCACTTGAAAAAAAAATTTGCGACTGTCCTATAGTTATGAAATCCACTATATGTTCCTTTAACTCTTATTTGGAGCATAGGGCGTCAACAACTCCTCTTCGCAAGCGGACCCGATTTTGTGCAAGTACTTTGAGTACACTCCAGGATAGATTGAGAGACTTCATTTCGACCTCTGGTGAGCGTCGCCAGGTGATATGTGGTCTGTCAATGCTGCGCCCTCTTTGCTGAAAAGGATTCTATCGCAACGCCTGTTTTGCAACGCTGTCATCATGGTTTGCCTTCCTGGTTTGCCTTCCTCAGCAGCTCGGAGTTTGATATGCTGCGAGGCCCAAAGACTCTCGTGATACGGCGCAAAGAACGGTTGATGAAAACTTGGAGTCTCTTTGTGACTGCTGAGGTAACTGTCCAGGTGGTGCAGCCATAGAGCAGGACTGACTTAACGTTAGCATTGAATACTCGAAGCTTAGTTTTGAGGCCTATGCTCAGGGTTCCGGTGTACATGCACTGACATAAAGCGATTTAGTTTTGCCTTCGTTAATCTTGAGCCCGGTTTGTTTTAGTTCAGTTGCCATTGCCTGCGTCATAAGTTTCAGGTCACACAACTTTTAAAAAAGCAGGGAAATGAAAACAGTAGTAGTTTGACTACAGTAAACTATATACAAAATAATACAAAGCTCATAACGTGCACAGTATGCCGACGAATCTTTTCCACTCTCCCATTTCCTTAGCTAGGTTCCGTATTTCGCTCCAGGATGCTGTTGCCCGACTTTCAGAGATGATCGTTCGGTACCAGGTGTGGCGGGGTCTTCCCCGTTGTCTGCTGCCTTGTGGGTTCTACTGGAAGGTCATTTTAGAAATTTTCTCATCCTCTCTTCGCTGAGTGTGCCCAATCCAATTCCATTTGCGTCTCTTAATGGTCACGTTGATTTTTCGTAGCTTTGTTCGGCGCGTGAGTGCGTGAGATCTCCAGATTTCGTTTAATTTACGGAAGGCAGTTTGTGCTTTACTTATTCTGGCGGTGATATCGGTTAAGTCTCCTCCGTCTTTAGTGATTTGGCTACCGAGATAGCAGAATTCTTCGACGTCTTCTATGGTGGTCGCATTGCCGTTGAGTGAGATAGAGAGCGGTGCTGATGTAGGTGCCTGGACACGCATGAGTTTAGTTTTGCTGAGGTTGATTTCTAGGCCAGCAGCCTGGGCCCACGAGCGTGTGTGTTAAGAAGCAGATGTCATCAGCTTAATTAAGGTCACACATTTTTTGGTTTATTCGCAATTTGATACCATCTGCTGTTTCTTCATTTGTCTCTATCTAAAATAGCTATAAATGTCAAAGGCGAGAGCACACCAACTTGTCGGACGCCCTGGTTAATTGTGAAAGGGTTGCTGCTTTCCCCCTTAAACCTTACGGTGCAGCTTTCTCTGTTGTACATTGCGCGGATAATATCTATAAGTTTTGCTGGGATTCCGTAGCTATCTAAGGCGCTCCATATTCCATTTCAATTTATAGTATCAAAAGCGCGCTCAAAATCTACAAAGAGTAGGTACAATGGGAATCTCCATTCCGCAGATTGCTCTACTATTATACGTAGAGAGTTAAAGCGATCTGTTTGGTCTAAAGCCGTTTTGCTCCCGTCTTAACTGGGCATTGATTACAGGTCCGATTCTTTCTAATATTATGCATGCCAGTATTTTCTGGATAGCGTTCAAAAGTGTTATGCCTCTCCAATTACGGCATTGGCTTAAGTCACCTTTTTTCGGTATTGTAATAATAACTCCCTCTTTCCATACTTCAGGGGTATTATTCGATATCCAGGCTTGGTGAATAATTGTTTGTAAAGTACTGACTAGTACGTTGCTACTATATTTAAGTAGTTCAGGTGGGAGGTCGTCGGGGGCAGCTGCCTTATTACTCTTCAGTTTGTTGAGAGCAACAACTATTTCAGCTGCCTACAGCAGCGTCAGTTGAAATATTTCTATTCGGGCAAATTCTTTGCGTTATGTTGGCGGCGTTAGGCTGGTTGTTGTCTGCTGAATAGCTAAAAGAACTCCTGCCAGCGTGCGAGTTGTTCTGCTTCCGTTGCAATGGGATTGCCGGCCGCATCTCCGACGCAGGTTGTGACAGTTTGCTGCGCGTTCGCTAGCGATTTCATTTGCATAATTTTCCTTATCATTCTTAACAGAGCGTTTTATTTGCTTGTGAGTATTTTTGTAGTCCATTAAACAGGGTTTACGCCGCCACAGCCGGCGTCCAATAGTTTTTTCGGCTGCACGCATGCATGCGTCCTTTACCTGCTGCCATAAAGGTTGAGACCGCAGATTGGATATATAGTTTGAGAGCTTCTCTTGATATAGAGTGCGTGTAATTATATCTTTCAGCTTTTCTACATTAAAGGACAATTTTTTTCTTCTACTGACTCCTAATACCTTCTGGGCGAAGTCTGAGTTTACCAACCACAAATATATGGTCTCTATATACTTCAGCAACGCGCCTAGTGCGGACATCCAGTAGCGAGTTGTGGAATCGCTTGCTCGCCAATAGCGAGGATAATATCACCTTTAGGCGAGTTGTTGATAAAATTTTTTAACAGGTTGTAAAATTCAGTTGGAGCATAGCCTTGGATTACTGTAATGTTGCGGAATTTCGTTTTAAATCTGGCCGAAATTATTCGTTCTGAGATTGGGTTGAATCCCATGAGCGAGCGCTTCATGTTGTTCGTCATTAGTATGTCAACGCCATTGGTTCGTTTTTGTGTATTGCCACTGTAGATAAAATAGTGGACAGTTAAAGTGTTAAAATCGCCTTATACAACCCATCTGACTTCAGTTAGACCAAGAAATTGAATTTTTGTATCAGAGAGAGAGAGAGCGGACATAAAGCTAAATTTCGTCATCATGCGGTTATTGTTGTTGCTTCCGAGGCTTATTCTCGTTTCTTGAGTGGGTGAGTTTTATGGTAAGGTCACTAGCCCAACGCAACCTGTTTTTTTGTCTGAGCATGACATTTTGGGGAGACCACGTGGAGGCTTTTGCTATTTCAAAAGAGTCCGGGTGTCGTCTTACAGAGGATCGTGGGAACACGTTGCCTTATGATTTTTGCAAAGACTCATTATGGATCGCTTAGCCGCTTTGCCTTATACAACCTTCTCACCCCATCCTTTTTGAACCCATTTTCCTTTGCATATAAATTAAAATATCAATTATTACAAAGGGAAAAATTTGTTTTACATACTTTAAGATTTTATACATATAAGAATTAAATATTATCGAAATCTAGAATATTAAGAATAAGATGAAATAAAAATACAATTCATTTATTATTTTGATGTTTTTCAAAAAATGTTTATAATTCTTCAAAAACGCGTGCAATATCGAATTGTACTAACAAAATTATATCCTTAAGTGTTTCTTCAAAAATCATCAAAGCTGTAGCTTTGTTTAAGCACAACATGCCGCCGAGGTTTGATTTAAGGCTACATAAATGTAGTTGATGGTTATAGAGCTCACACTAGGTAGAAATAAACGTATTTGATTATTCAGTACTTACATAAGTTTAAGAAATACCTACACGTCTAGATAGCTGCAATTCGATATTCCTAAATTCAAGTAAAGATCTCAGTAAAAGCTCTGTGCTCTGCTCAGCAATTTGCAAATCCTCGCTAACGACACTGAGTAGATACGGATCCAAAACGAGTGCTAAGCAGGCACACAGCGTGGTGCACACCTTGACAATATCAAAACCATTATTCTTAAAATCGCTATAAACAAAATATCCCACAAATATATTCTCGACTACATGATTTAATAAGGTAGCCAATAACTGAAACGAGTATATGGCATTACTCAAACTCATTATTTCCCATAGATGATAGTGCAGATTCGCCAGAGTTCTCAGCTCTAAGGCTATGGCACGTTGCTGTAGCTTCTGCGTACGCAATCCACTCCGGTATTGCACTTCATGTTTCAGGGTTTGGTACATGACCTCCAGTCGCATATTTATGATACAAACGCGTTCTGCCACATGGCAGCCAAGCGACAGATATTGCGCTTGCAATGCATTCAGAATATTCAATCCAGCCAAACTGTAGAATGTGGCGGCATAGGCTAATGGAGTACTCCATGCTTCGCGCATGTTTATCATTATGTTCGTAAAGGAAATTATATTTTGTACGATAATAAATAGATATTTGATATGAACAAGTCGCACAAAGTATCTGCAAATATGAACTTGTTCCTGCTGCGCTTTGAAATAATCTCGCTCCAACTTTAAGAGTCTTTTAATAATTTCAATCTTGGGGCCCTCGTCGCGCCAACGTAGTGCCATAGAAAATACCATAACTATTGTATTGATTATAAAGCTGGCTATCTCCGAAAAAAACATAAGATTATTGGCTAAAAATTCATTTTCCTGTTTATAAATTATTATAATATATTGCAATGTCCAAGGCGCACATCCGATCACAATGGCATTGATGATGAGACCATAAACTTTTAATCGTAAAGACACTTGAACCCGATGTGTCTTGAAATTATAAAGTATAGCTGTTAAGCCAAATATTACGCTAAAGACGTAGCCGGATAATACCCAAATATTGCGTAACCTTTTACTAAAACGCATGTTGACAGACTGAACTAAGTAGAGCATTTAAGTATATTTTTATAATTTAGATTTTTTATTTAAAACAAATTGGAGCCAACTGAAATTTTGGGGCAAACTAAACCATTTGATGACTGTCAAGGGAGCAATCGTTTTTATCAACAGCGTCCAAAGGTTAAGTGGTGTGACCCCACCAATAAGTATCACAAAAGAAATCAATTGGAGTTGTCTGTCCGTCATACCTGGGCGATTTTTTCACGGACCTAAAGTTCTAGAACGAACAATTTTATGAAGAGGCACGTCCTCCGCTTTCATTATACCCTGTACCTATAGGTACAAAGGGTATACTAGATTTGGGCAATGTATGTAACGGAAAGAAGGAGGCGTGGCAGACCCTAGTCCACGCTTTTTTTACTGTAATTGAATTATTTTATTAATAATTTAATTTCTTATTTAATCTTATTCCAAATTTATTAGTCGTAATTGATTGTCGGAATTTTCTATTGCTGTAATACAAACTCTTGATACATCAAAATTATTTTCTAGTTTTTAGTTGGGTTTACTATTAACTATTAAAGCGTGTTTTTTTTAGTTTTTTTAAACTATAATTTTTTATTTTAAGACTAAAAACAAACATGGATTTTTGTCAACAAGCCTACTAATTATTTTGAAAAAATTGTTGCATACTTTTAGTGTTACTTACTTACTTACTTAGGTGGCCTTCACAACCCGTTACCGAGTTACAGCCGACCTCAAGATCTCTCGCCAGGAGCCTCTGCTTCTAGTGCTTCTTCTCCAATTTATTACACCAAGTGTAGACAGGTTCTCCTCCACTTGGTCCTTCCATCGGAGACGCGGTCTCCCTCTTCGTCGTACGTCGTTGACTCTCGCTTCAAACACCCTTTTCGCTGGAGCTTCTTCGTCCATACGAACGACATGTCCGAGCCAGCGCAAACGTTGTATTGTTATGCGCTGGAATACATCGATGTCGCCCTAGAGCTCATACAGTTCGTGGTTCATTCTTATACGATAGTCGCTTCCAATACGGACGGGACCGAAGACTTTGCGAAGAATTTTCCTCTCGAACACTCCAAGCGGTGCTGCATCCGTCTGCGACATAACCCATGCTTCAGCGCCGTAAAGAAGCACGGGTAAGATGAGCGTCTTGTAGAGTGTAAGTTTTGTCTGTCGAGAGAGGGCTCTGCTACACATTTGCTTACTGAGCCCAAAGTAACACCTATTGGCAAGTTTGATCCTTCGCTTAATCTCCAGGCTGATATCATTTTCGATGTTGACAGTGGTGCCAAGGTATATGAATTCCTTGACAACTTCAAAAGTATATTGGTCCGCTATAACGTGGGATCCTAGGCGCCGCGTTTCCCTGTGCGTAACCAGCATATACTTCGTCTTGCCCTCATTCACCGCCAAACCCACTTTTGCTAATTCCTTTTCGATTGCTGAAAATGCAGCAGTGACATCTCGCTTGCAACGTCCCACAATATCAATATCATCAGCGTATGCAAGGAGCTGGACACTTTTGTAGAAAATAGTGCCATTACGATGAACACCGGCCTTTCGCAGCACCCCTTCCATCACAAGATTGAAGAGGTCGCACGATAGAGGGTCGCCTTGTCTGAAACCTCGCACGGTATTAAAAGGTTCGGAGAGGCTCGTTCCTACCTTGACGGTGCTGATGGTGCTGCCCAACGTCATCCTACACGGGCGAATCAGCTTCGCCGGAATACCGAACGCAGACATGATGGTGTAAAGGCAATCCCTTATCGGGCTATCGAAAGCAGCTTTATAGTCGACAAACAGATGATGGGTGTCAGTCTGACTTTCGCGGGTTTTTTCCAGGATCTGGCGTAATGTGAAGATTTGGTCTGTGGTGGATTTACCAGGTCTGAAGCCGCACTGATAAGGTCCAATCAGTGTGTTGGTAAACGGCTTTAATCTTTCACATAGTACGCTTGATAGGACCTTATATGAGAAGGCAATAAGACTGATTCCCCGGTAGTTGGCGCATATCGTCGGGTCACCCTTCTTAAGAACAGGACAAAGGACACTGAGATACCAATCCATAGCCATATTGTGCAGAGGAGCTGATACATGCACCCTATCAGCTTTTCGCCGCCAGCCTTAAACAACTCCGCAGGCAAGCCATCAGCACCAGCTGCTTTGTTGTTTTTGAGTCGCAACATTGCAACTCGTACCTCGTGTCATGGGTAGGTAGTGGAACGTCCACATCATCATCGATTGGTGGTATCGGGTTGTTTCCTCCAAGGGCGGTATTCGCGCTGTCATCGCCAGCAAGCAGCTTAAAGAAATGCTCCCTCCATAATCTCAGTGCGCTCCATTGTAGGCGGCGCTCGCGACACTCCTCGTCGGACCATTGGTTCCGTGGTGTTGGACGCTTGAAACCAATGACTTTTTCCGCAGCAGCGCGTATGGAGTGGGAAATGTGCGCCCAGAGTCCGCCAATATCGTCAGGTAGAGAGTTGGGTTGGTGGAGCAATTCTGACAGGTGAGCGGAGTAGGTCTCAGCTGTCCGTTGTGATTGCAGTATAGCGACGTCCAGCTTTCGTTGCGCACTGAGACGTACGTTTTTCGCGTTGCACAGCCGCATGCGTATCTTGGCTGCAACAAGATAGTGGTCGGAGTCAACGCTGACTCCACGGAACGTACGAACGTCCAGCACGCTTGAAGCATGCCTTCTGTCGATCACAACGTGATCAATTTGGTTGCGAGTTCGCTGATCAGGGGACAGCCAAGTGGCCTTGTGAATATCGAGGTGTTGAAATCTGGTGCTACTAACTACCATGTTTCGCGCCGCGGCGAACTCAATCAGCCAAAGACCATTGTTCGCGGTGGTCTCGTGGAAGCTGAACGGTCCGTTGGTAGGGTTAAAAATGCGTTCTCCTCCAACCTTTGCGTTGAAGTCCCCGAGGATGATCTTCACGTCGTGGGTTGGGCAGCGGTCGTATGTGTCCTCGAGTCTCGCGTAAAACGCATCCTTAACCACATCATCCTTCTCCTCCGTCGGGGCGTGCGCGCAAATCAGGCTTATGTTAAAGAACTTAGCCTTGACACGGATTGTAGCCAGCCTTTTATTCACTGGAGTGAACCTGGAGACGTGGTGGCGAAGTCTCCGTCTTACTACAAATCCGCATCCGAATTCGCGCCTCTCCACATGGCAGCTGTAGTAGATGTCACAGCTTGCTCGCTTAGAGCAACCTTGTCCTATCCATCTCATTTCCTGGATAGCGGTAATATCAGCCTTTATTTTGATGGGGGCATCCGCCAGTTGGATAGAGGCACCTTCCCTATTAAGGGTCTGGACATTCCATGTGCATATCCTTAAATCATAGTCCATTTTCATATTGCGGTGGTCGTCAACGTAGGGGGGGTCCATATCCGAGTATCGTTTTTTGGTTTTCATTGGAATTTTGTTTTACAAGGCGGGTCCCAAACCTTGCGCTTAACCGATTATCGTCTGGAAGACTCGCTACACATTATCTCACTATCTAGCGGGTGCTAGAATAGCTTCCCAGATGACGCAGCGGGGAGGCTGTGTGTCAACTTGCAACTGACCACGATCAGAAGCTTTGCTCTGCACAGATGATCAGACTTCTTGAAATTGGTGAAAATTTAGCTAAAAGATTTTGTTACATACATACAGGTGAAGCTAATAAAAGCATGTTAAAAATGTACTAATTTCGTTTCAATAATCAACTGGAAAGTCCTTAAAAGGACTATCCGGAAATAAATCTTTTTTCGAGAAAAAAGTTACAGGGTATTTATTACACGGTCGGGCACCGCCTCGACTGCATCACATTTTTATTTAATTGTCGAGAGGAAACACGTTGGAGTTATATAAAGAGACATAGGTGAAAGTAAAATGTCCTTTCTCTGAAGTTTCCTAAGTTTATTTTTGGATAGAATCATCTTTGGCAAAAAACCGTTTAACACTCTTCCCAAATCATCACTTTGGTTTCTGCCGAAAACACTGCCCCCAAGATTGCCTGATATACTATTATAAATACTCAAGAATCTGACGGGAGCCCGCTGCTCCTTTTAGCTTTAAGCTGTCTGAACCGTAGATTCTTCAGATTCGAAATCGGGACTGGCCAGAGTCGAATCTTTTAAAAATTTGCAAAATATGCTGGAATGAACCTGTTCCTGCGTTTACCTTGGCATTATACACTTTTCCAATTTTAAACAATTGTTAGCACAATCCCAGTCGAAAAAGATTTTCAATTTGTAGTGTATATTTCTTTAACTTTATATTCCAATTTTATGTTATTTTTTTCCCAAAAGTTATTCTTCAAAAAAGTGAGTCATATCGAATTGCACTAATATAATGATTTGTTCCAGTGTTGCTGCAAATATAACAAAAGCTGACGCCTTGTTAAGATGCCATATGCCAGCTAGTCTATAATTAAGGCTACATAGATTTAGTTGTCGATAGTAGAGTTCACTCTATAAAGAGAAAAAGTCATAAAGAGCATCTGGCTTGAAATAAAAAATCAAACTTACGTATCTAATAAGCTCTACTTGAAGATTGTCAAATTCAGTAAATCGTTGCAGTAAAAATCCAGTTTGCTTCTGAGCATTTTGCATATACTCGCAAATAACATTTGTTAGATATGGGTCCAATAGAAATATGACGTAGAAAAGTATCAAAGTGCTTACCTTGCTCAATTCAAACCGAATATTTTTATCTTTAATACCATTATAAATAAAAAACCCCATGGAGACATTATCAAAGGTATGAGCCAATAGTATGGCTAACAACTGGAGCGTGTAGATTCGGTTGCACAAACTCATAACTTGCCACAGTTGATAATGCAGCGTTGCCAGAGTTCTTAGTTCCAAAGCCAGTGCAAGCTGCTGTAGTCGCTGAGTTCGCGGAGCAGTTTGGCACTCCAGCTGCTCATATAGAGACTGATGTATGCACTCCAGTCGCACATTTATAAGGCATACACGTTCTGCCACATGACAGCCTACAGTCAGATACTGTGTTAGCGCTCCTTGAAGAACATTCACGGCCGCCAAGAAATAGAATGCCGTGGCGCAAGCCAGTGGTGTACTCCATCCTTCAGGCATAAGCAACAGCGTGTTTAGGATGGAAATCATGTTTTGAAGACCAATCGATAGGTACTTGAGCTGCACGAAGCGCTCAAAGTAAATAGATATCTGCAACTGCTCGGTCTGCACATTGAAGTAGTCTCGTTCCATTTTAAGAAGTGTCCTAATAATCGTAGCTTTTAGACCCTCGCCGCAGCAACGTTGTAAAATAGAAACTATCATTGCTACCGTAAAGGTAGAGTAGCCAGCTATGTGCAGCAATTGTAGAAGCTTGTTTTCCGGGTGTGAATTTTTAGACACGTAGAAAAAATAATAAAAAGCCAAAGGAGCACATACAATAATAATAATATTCATAATGAAACCATAAATTCTGAGTGCGAATGATTCTCGAAATTGACGTGTCTGAAAATTGTAAAATAAACTTGTTGTGCCATAAATGATGCTCAAAATACAACCCGATGACTCCAGAAAGTTGCGTAACTTTTTACCAAAACGCATTCCGTTTAACTAAATAGACTATAGAACCGAAATTCATATTTGAACCCATTTGCTAACGTTTAACAACGATTAGTATCTTTCAATTGATGAGTTGACAAGTAAAAGAAAACAAAAATAAATTGCATAGGGTGGGCCATCTGTTGGTTTGTTTGTTAATTGCAATTTATTTATGTATTTTCCAACAAAATTGTGCAAGTTTAAAACTATTTATTTATGTATAAAATATACTATATCGCCCAAATGTCCGCCGTGGCTGGCTCTACAGGCTAATATCTTAATTTTCGATAACTTATTGCAGTAAAACGGGTCCAATCGCTGCAATTTCGGCCCAAATGTTGTTTTAGAGCTCGCGTATTGCTGGTGGCTTATTGGCACACACTTTGCCCTTCAAAAAACCTCAAAGAAAATAGTCCAACGGGGTCAAATCGTATGATCTAGCCGGCCAATTGTGATCGGTGTTACGCGAAATAACCCTTTCGAAGAACTTGACGCGCAATAATGCGATCATCTCACGATTTCTATGGCATGTAGCCCCACCTTGCTAGAACCAATGCTCGTTCGCATCCATACCATAAATTTTAGGCCTTAAATCGTTGGTTATCATGGCTTTGTAACGATCGGAGTTGAAGGTTACCGCCTTCCTTTTCAAAGAAGAATGATGCAGGCACCAAACAGTAATTTTTTGTGGATGTTTTGCTTTTCGACGTAACCAGAAAGGTGGAAATAGCTATCATCGCTGAAGATGATTTCGGACTCATCTGGCTGTTCTCCCATCTATTGGACGAATGAGCGAAGCTAATAACGGACGAGCATGCAAATATGGTATAGTATCGGCCAATGAACCAGTAGACTCGAACCGATCAATAATTATTCTTGATTCCGGGCTCGGAAGGTCGATAAAACTGTGCGTAATCCGCTTTCCGAATTATGAGTGTTTAGCAACCAAACTAACAGATGGCCCACCCTTTAATATTTATACAACTGTGCTAAATGTCCAAACGCGGACAAGCAAACTAAATAGTGTTGTCCTTTGATTTACTGATGCTTTACGTAAAATGGCGACACTAAAGTTCACTAGATGGCGCCAGCAGTAACAACAGCTGTTCTAAACTAATGTGCAAGCATATTATTACGGACCTAAAAAATGGCTGGTAGAAAAAAACCATTGCGAACCATTTTTTACAAAGCCGTTTACTATTTATTAATAGTTGTGAGCTTTTCAGGAACCAAGTTACGCTCTAACAATCCACATAAAATATATTTTTATTTTTTTTTTTTGGTTTATTTTATTTACAATCTATACGTGAATAATAAGTAAATGATTTGATATAATTAAATTACATAACAGGATTGACTGAGATTCAACAAAATCAGCCAATATAAAAACGTATTACATTAGTTACAACAAAAAATAATAATCAAATAAATAGATAAAACTTAACATATTATAATATATCTAAAATCTGCCGGGAAGGCCTAAAACATGATGTCGCTTAAGGCGTCTGGTTACATAAGTATTTTCTAAAAGACCTAGTGCTAAATGGTTATCATGCCTATGGAGTCTTTCAATGTATGTTTTTGTATAGCCGGACCTTGTTTTCCAAGCTTAGCTGAGACCTTGGTCCCAAGAGCCAATACATTTTTCTACATTTTGCCTGTGTCTTCCATGTAAGCCTTCAATCCAAATGAACACCAAGGTACTTTACAGTATGGCTTTCTGGTATTGTCAAACCACTTAGGGAAACGGGGGGACAATTTCCTCTCTTCAGTGCGAACGTTACTTGGACAGATTTTTGGGTGTTGACAGCTATCTTCCATTTGTTTAGCCATATTATTATATATATTGTATATATATCTATATAAATAAAAAGAAGTTACATTTCCTTGGTAATCTTATAACTCAAGAAGAATTTGTGTCAATCGGACAAATTTTAGAGTTCGTTCCCATCTATGAGGAGGTGGTTTGTGTGAAGTTTGTTTGGAATCGGTGCGGTGAGTTATGACATTTTATGTGAGTAATGGTTTCCTCTCATATGAAATGCCTATATGGGAAAAACAACAACAAATACACAGCCGCTTATGAGCGTTTCTGTTGTACTGTACATATAACTATATACGTGTACACAGTTGTCAAATGTGGTTGTAAGTGCATTATGTTAATATTAATTTGCTGTCATTGGAATTCAGTTGACAGTTATCTTATGTGCTTTAAGTTCTTTTATATCGTGCTTTCGTTGCGAACAGACATACTTTTGGTGAGTGTTAACCATGTGTTTTTTTTTCATACACTGTACCAAAATCCAGTCGCTGCATTACAGGTTGCGAATGGTAATTAAGAAATTCGACCTCAAACGAAAGACCGTAGGCCACCAAAGCAACAAACACGTCAGCCGGCTGGAGAAAGGACTCCTGTATCCACTTAAGGCTTAAGTGAAGATCACACAAAAACAATTTCGATGAGTTACAAATTTAATTTAATCCAAATTCCAATTAAAAATAGTTGTCTAACCCGCTAATATCGGGCAGGACAACGTCTGCCAGCTCCACTAGTATATATATATATATTAAAAATTATCATAATTTGACAAACAACAATTTTTTAGAAATTGTATGTAGCTTATGTCGCCTTGATTACAAAAATAAATGCAAGTATTAGACAATGACGACAACATTAAAATTTCTTTACAATGGATTAGGTTTAAGCACATCCTCACCTCCAGAACTGATCCTTTTAGCAATGATACAATGAAGTCTTTAATAATTGTGTATGGGGCAAAAAAGTATGACTAATTTGGTTTATCACGATTTCCTCACTTTCCCGCCTGATTTTTCCAATGCTCCAATAGCTATTCTGCTCTTCGGTGTAAAGACAAATCCAACAATTTAAAGATCATAAAACATCGTTCCAACCGTTCTTGAGTTATAAATGGTCTAAGACTATATTTTATATAGGTAAATTGCTATTGAAAATCTTGCTTGTCTTTTCAATTCATTTCAAATTGTACTAACATAATAATTTTTTCCAGTGTTGCAGCAAATATCATTAGGGCTGTTGCTTTATTCAAGTGTAACATACCGGCCAGACTGGATTTAAAGCAACATATTTGAAGTTGTTGATTGTAAAGTTCACTCTATTCAGAAAAATAAATGCAGATAGTTTTCGATTTATTTGAAAATATAAAATAGAACTTACGGCTCTAATAAATTCCACTTCCAACCGGTCAAACTCAACCAAACCACGCAGTAACAACATCGTCTCCTGTTGACCATTTTGCATTTTCTCACAAATAAGATTCGTAAGATATGGATCCAACAGATATATGGAGTAAAGACATAGCGACATAATAACCTGTATCACCTCAAAGGTCACATTATTATTTTTAAAGCCGCTATAAATAAAGTAGCCAATAGAAACATTATCAAGGATTTGAGCCAAAAGTGTGGTTATCAACTGAAACTTGTAAATGCGTATACTCAAATGCATCATTTGCCAGAGTTGATAGTACAGCGTTGCCAGAGTTCTTAGTTCCAATGCCAGAGCAAGCTGCTGTAGTCGCTGACTACGCGCAGCAGTTGGGAACTCCGTCTCCCGAAGCAGCGTTTGATAGATGCTCTCCAGTCGTAGATTTATAAGACATATGCGTTCTGCCACATGACATCATACAGCTAGATACTGCCCCAAGGATCCATGTAGTATATTGACGCCTGCCAAGTTATAGAATGCTGTGACATAAGCCAGTGGCATTATCCATCCGTCTGGTGTAAAAAAAATCGGATTCACAAAGCCAAAAAAGTTTTGAAGCACAATGGATAGGCACTTGAACTGCACGAACCACTCGAAGTATTTAGATATCTGTACTTGTTCCGGCTGCGCATCAAAGTAGTCTTGCTCCATTTTTAAAAATGTCGTAACAATTAAAACTTTTAGACCAAGACGGTAAAGAGTAGGTAATAAAACGTCAAAGGCGCACATCCCAAAATAATAATTGTGATGAGGAATCCGTAAATCTGTAGCTTAAATGATTTTCGCACATGACGTGTCTTCGGGTTGTAATAAAGGCCTGTTGTTCCAAACATAATGCTCAAAACGTATCCCGAAGACTCTAGAAACTTCCGCATGCGTTTACTCAAAGGCATCTTGACTGACTGAACTAAGTTACGAGCGTTGAACCCCTGTTAAAGCTATGGAACTTAGCAACACAAAGATTGTTATCTCTTTATAATGATAACCTGTCAGTTCTAATGCACGACATTCAACAACAACGTTACTATTAGTGTTTAACTAAATAGGACGCTATTTCCAGCTACAGAAAGTATTAAAAAAGTTCAAGTATACCCTGTAGTTGTAGGGTAAAGGGTATTATAGATTTTTGTAATACTAGTCTGCCAATAGTCTGCCTGGTGGAAAATTCGTTTATTTATGAAGAGATCGTAACCAATTTTGACATTCGAAAGCTTTTTATAATTTCCAATTAATTTATGAAGTTTTATCAAAAACGGTTGCCATGTAGCCCCCATTGGATCGGACCCCTCGAAGCAGCTTACAGCCAGTGCTGCCTCTACCCACTTCCATTGGTTCCTGGGGATTTTGCCGACCGGATTTCCCTGGTCCAAGACACCCAGAAGGATTTTCTCCTTTGCCATCTCGGCAAAGCTTCTATTCGCTACTACTTGAGCGTTCACCCTTGCTCTCTTAGGAGCATTGGGCACTATTGCCTCTTACGACCATTGCCGCTTAGGCTGATTGTGCCTTGCGTCCTCCTTTCTTTCAAGGACAAAATTCGGCAGGACAGACTTCGCCCACTCTACCTTTCTCAGCCATTCGGCCGATGGGGTCGAGATATTCGACGTCGCCTGTCGTTTCAGTATTTGGGCAGCATTTTTGCGGTCCGCATACCTTTCCAATTTGGCCATGCTGGTGGATGACCTCTCTACCCCGCACCCGACTGGGCTATTTTTGAAAAGGGCCCCCAGCCAGGCTGATCATAGCACGGGTCGCATGACACCTTGATCCAGCCCTTTTTTACCTCATAGCCATGAGATAGAGTGGCGAATGAGCCACCAAGCTATATGAGAGCTAAGTTGCAAGCAGCTAGCTCCAAATCTTAGCTGTCACCGTCCAAAAAGGACACTGTAGTGCCATTACCAGTCGGCACCCTCGTGGAGGGTTCAGCTATAGGATTTTCGCCGACGATAATCTTTATTAAATAAATAAATAAATATTTTTAATTTGAGTAAATTATATTATGAAGTAAGTGCTGCTAAGTGCAATAGTTTAGCAGTTTGTTCAAAATTAAAAAATCAGTGGCGCAACTTGATGTAATAGCAGTTTAAAAAAAGACAAATCATCGTTTTGGAAGTCATTTTTAAAATCAAAAGATAAACTAAAATTAAATGTAAAAAATGCGTTGCCAGCTGATGATAACTGATGATGATGATTTATCAGAAATTGGAAGCGAAAAGTTGCAAAATATTTTACAAGTTATGGACTAGTCAAATAATAAATTAATATTTTTAAGTCACTCTTAAAAATCATATAAAAAAATAAGTTTCTAAATATAATAAAATTATTTTTGAACAGTAAAAATTCTTTCCTGCTATTCTCGTAGAAGCGTAAACATTCGGAAACAGTTGTCCGAAAAATTAAATCTCTGGTTTCAAACCGTACCCAAAGCCTCTTGAATATCTGTTGCACTACAGTATATGTAGGTACATATCCCATATATGACCTGGTCGTTTTTTACAGCAATATATTAACTGTGTTTTATACCACATTCCCAAAAATTTAGATTTGACTTAAAAATTATTATTTTATAAATTAATTTATGTATCATTTTATAAGCCTAAAATTACTCCCCAACGTTGGGCTCGTCTATGTCGAAGAGGCTCAGAATTTCTGGAATATACTTTGCGGCTTAAAAGGTATTTTTCTTCTAAATTCCTTGTTGAAACTTTTTTCCACAAAGAGACATTTTTATTATGAAAATGGACCGTTTCGTTTCAAGCTTAAAATATGCTTTTAATTTTACTGTAGTAACTATTAATTGTTTAGTTACTTAAAACTTACCACATATATTTAAAATAATAATTTTATTGATAAAACTTTCGATCCTCATCAAATCGTTGGAGATTTGCGGAACATTAGTGATAATCCCCGAACTGCCCTTAAAAAAATTTGAATTGGAAATTTGTGTATACTGCATGATTTCGGGTAAAAATAGTAAAGGGTATCATACTGTCGTGCACCTCCTCGACTGTATCACTATTTTTAATTTTTAGTCCATGACCTTCAAAACCCACGGACGTGGTATATGCACTGTCACTGTTTTGTTGAATATGTGTATCCTCCGACTTTGATTACATTTAAGTCTTTTATTAGAAACTAATATGATAATTTAAGTATTGTATAAAAAATATTGTTATTTATTTATTTGCCGAAATAATATAAAAATATTGCTTAAAGCTAGCCTAACATATTAATTCAGAGTTTAGATATTATATCTTTACAACTGAGAATTTAAGAGAATAAATTTATATATATAAAGGAGTTTGACTCGAAAATTGAATGATAAGAAAAACAATGGCAATCAAAAAAAAAACCTTAATTATGATGGGAAAAAAAAAGTTAAAAGATTTATAAATTAAGCAGATACTTAACTGAAGCTAGTGCCCGTCAGCAGGAAACTTGTGTGATATGTGATTTTTTATTAGCAAAATTGTTGATAGCGCGAGAAATAAGTTCATCAATCTTTTTAATATTAGATTCCTCATGCAGTCGTGTTGTCGCATAAAAGAATGGTCTATTAAGAATCATTTTTAATATTTTATTCTGGGAAGTTTGAATTTTTTGTAAGGGAGTTCGCGCACTGCTGCTCCATATCTCGGATCCATATAACATTATAGGTAAAAATATAGGTTTATATATTATTAATTTATTGTGTAACGAAAGTTTAGATTTGCGATTTATAAAAGGGTAGAGTATACATATAGTTTTGTTAATTTTATCAATAGTTTTACTAATGTGATCCGAGAAAAGAAGCTTTTTATCGAAATAAACTCCCAAATAGCGAATACAATTATCCCATTTTATATTCAATGTATTTAATTTAAGTTCTGTGATTGGAAGAAAGCAGTGCTTTCGCTTTTTGGTAAAATAAATGGCTTTAGTTTTTGCAGCATTAAGCTTTATTTTCCACCTATAAAAATATTCGGATAAGGAACTTAGAGCAGATTGAAGTTCAGAATAAACTACACTATAAGCTAGACTAGAGCAGTATAAGGCAGTATCGTCCTCAAACATTAATGTTTGGCAACATACAAAACTGGGAATGTCATAAGTGTAACTATAATACAAAATGGGACCAAGTACAGAACCTTGCGGAACACCAGCCGAAATGAATTTTTTGTTGGACTCGAAACCATTCAGAGAAACATAAAAGAATCTGTCCGAGAGAAAACTTAAGATGAGTTTAGTTAGGTAGAGAGGAGTTTTATATTGGACTAGTTTGTATATTAGGCCATTATGCCAAACAGTATCAAACGCAGCTTCGACATCAAGTGTTACCATGCCGATAGATCTCTTCTGAGCCAAATTTTCTTTAACAAAATTTGCAACTATATCAAGAGGGTGGATACAGCTCAGGGAAGGTCTAAAACCGAATTGAACTTTAGGTAAGATGTTGTTTTTTTTTCAGAGGATAAATAAATCTAGTTTTAATGAGGCGTTCAAAAATTTTTGAAAAGTCACAAAGTAGGCTAATTGGCCGATAACTTGTAGGACAGTCAGGTGGTTTTCCAGGCTTTGCAATCGGAATGATTTTGGCTATTTTCCATTCTAATGGAAAGTAGCACAGTTTCATGCAGTTGTTGAATAAAACCGATAAAAAATATAATGCATTTTTAGGCAAGTTTTTTAAGCAAATACATATTTGGAATTTTATCAATCCCCGGCGATTTATTGTTTTTAAGCGACTTAATAACGTCTCGAATTTCGTCGACTGTGACAGGACTGTCTACAATGACATTTTCATGATCGACCAGTTCATTGAGAGCGTTTTGTACAGAACTTGAAGTGGACGAATCAGAGAAAGACTCGGTGATGTGATGTGTAATGGCTGTGCCATTGTTTTTTTTTATTTTTTTTTATAATTCTCGCGCATGAATTTATCGCAGCTAGAATTTCTTCCAGCTATAATTTATCGCAGCTAGAATTTATTGCACCCTTTTTCTCGCAGCTACTTTTTCTCGCTGTTTGTCTTTTTGGGACAAAATATCGCATGCGAGAAAAAATTAAAACAATCTTTTTCGCTCTGCCTGTTAGCTTTAGTCTGACACTAAAAGCTCAAGATGTCAGTAGGTCGAACCAGATCGCCACCACCTTTAGGGCGTTGAATTCTTTGGGTCGGCGGCTATAGAAGAGCTACAGCAGCCTGATTCGCTCTCTTACTCTGATTCTAATTGTGCCTCGAGCTATAACCGCCAGTCAATTGTGCAATAAAAAAAAATTTTTTAATTTTTTTGCCACGTGCTGAACATTCTTTTTACATTTTACAAGAAATAAGAGAATTAGATCCTTATTTACAAGTTACAAAAAAAATAAAAAGCTGACAAAGCAAATCTGGCCGAAATAAAAACTTTAAGACTAAAAGATAAAATAAAATAAAATTAAATAAATAAAAAAACCTATATATTTAAAAATGATCCCAAAATTTTTTTAAAAATTATTAAACAACATACGAAAATCACAATTACATATATACATAATATCCGCTGTCGAGCTAACTATAAATAAATCAGCAAAAAAAAAAAAAAAGAACTAAAAACGAATAAAAACGTACAACAAAACAACATATCTGAGGTCATAAGCCTCCAACGGAGCTAAACCAGCTCTACTTAATTGAACTGCATTATGGGAACCAGCTGATCCAAAATTCCAGCCATCGATAGAGCTTTAAGCGCTCTCGCGCTCTCCCGCCCTCCCGGCTTCCGCTGATTAGAAGAGTCAGCAGTTGCAAGCTCGATCTAAAGACGGGCGCATCATCGTGGTCGTCGGCCGTGTTTTAGATTTGTTTTAGATATAAAATAAGGTGCCATAAATTAATATAAGTGAAAAATAATTACAAAAAGAAAATAAATTTAAATCGAAAATTTGCAAAAAAAATTAAATAAATAACTAAAATTACATATCTTGGTAAATAAAATAACCCCCATTGCGTGCTTAAGAGAGGAATAAGTGGTAAAAAAAAAATATATAATTTTATAGGTGCAATATAAAATATTGAATATCTATATCCCTACTTCAAATATGTGAAACAAAAAAAAAAAAAAAAAAAAAAAGGATTTCAATACATATAGAAAGAAAAAAATAGAAAGAAAAGAAAAGAAAAAGAAAGAATGAAGTTGAAATGAAATAAAAAAAAAATAAAAAACAAAAAAAAAACCCTTAATACAACATCCCCTGCCTTCTCCGAGTTGTACGAATTATTTCTTTTTATTTAAATTTTCTTTCTGTGAACAACAAAAATGTGCGAAATTTAAATGAAATTGCAGCTTAATCATCATTATCATTGATTCCCGATGGAAGGCCTTCCAGCGTTGGATGTATCAAAAACCATGTAAGTTTTTAACACACATTCTTGTTGTTGTTCTTTTTTCTCTCTCTCTCTTTTATGCAAAATTCTATCAAGCCATGTGCTTCGCGAGAGCTCCCTAACAGTAAATTTCAGATAGAACTTAGTAAATGATATCTCTTATACCCTTCTATACCCTCACAAGATTGTAATGCAAGGGTCCATCAGTTATCTTAACAGTTAAATTTTTAAAAAAATGTAAAACTAGTCTTAAGTCGAGCTGCTGTTTCCAGCGTTAATTTCATGGAGTTAAATTGTCGATTTAATTGCAAATTTTATTTATTAGATATAAATAAAAAAAATGCCATCACCATCTAATACTAGTTGTATTACCATCAAACGAATTGTAAATGGAGTCGAAACATAACTACATTAAGACCTAGATGTATCCACAGAATATAAATTTTAATAAATTGTTATAGTATTTTTAAAAGAAATTATAATGTTCTAAAAATTAGTTATTTCCTGTATGACATAGGCGTATAAAGTGTAGGCAAGATTTTGTTTTGGGGGTTTTGACTACTTTTGTGGCCAAAACCATGCTAGGGTATTGAGTATAGACTACGAGGAGCAACTAAAACCTCAGCCCTCGTCATAACTGGACCATTTAATTAGTTCCCCCCGTTTTGTTTCCTTTGATCAAAAAGCAAGAACAACATTATTTTTTTAAGAGTGAAGCTCTTTTTACTAGGGACTCTATAAAAATCAAAGTATGATATCTGGAGGCCAAGGCGTAGCAAAACCCACCCCACGCACCCAAGAGATAGGGAATTAAAGGGTCCCGCCTCACTAACTCCTTGTCATTCCGCACGAAAAAAAATTTTTTTCTTAAAAAAAAATGCAAAGATTGGACACAGATGTTTTGATTCAAATACATCAGCAAGGATATTTGCTTTTTCCAGACCAGTAGAAAAACGTTTGTTATTAAGGGTAAAGCTAGGAATAAATTGCTTTTTATTTTTAATAACCTTTGTTAGTTTCCAAAAGGGCTTCGAGCTATTATCTAAGTTGGACATCTTTTGGTTCCAAGATACGTTATTATGGAGAAATAATTTATGACGTATTTCTCTGTTAAGATGATTCACTCTTGCTTTAAAAATGGGTAGTCTTGATCTAACCCACCGCCTTTGAGCAATGTTTCGATCAGAGATGAGTGATGTGAGCAGGAAATTTAATGGCAGATTGTTTGCAATGCTTTTTAGGTACGCACTCATGAATAGACTCAGTTATATCAAGCTTAAGACAGTCAGCCATCATGTCTACCCACTCACGATTTCAATGTTGATCTGAAATGACATATTGACGCCAAATCAAGCCAAAACTGTGAAAAATTATAGTTAGAAGCAATAATAAGACCCTCAAGAGTATATTTATATTTTTTTCGAAATGTAAATATTAATTTTCAAAAAACCTTTCCATATCAAATTGCACTAAAATAATCGTATTTTTGAGTGTTGCGGCAAAGATAGTCAGAGCTGTGGCTTTGTTCAGGTATAACATGCCGGCCAAGCGAAATTTGAGGTTACATAAATGCAGCTGATGATAATACTGCTCTACCTAAATAGAAATATATGTAGGTCTTTAAGTGCACTCAATAAACATAAGAAGTACTTACACCTCTCACAAGTTCTATTTCCAGGTTTTCGAACTCTAATAAACAGTCCAACACACCTTCCGTTTCCTTCTGAACATTTTGCATCTTTTCGTAAACAATATTCGTCAGATATGGATCGAGAATAAATGCTGAGTAGAAAATCACGGTACAGCCCAACACAAGTGCACTAAATTCAATTTTTTGAAATTCAGAATAAATAAAGAAGCACATCATGATATTATTAAATACATGAGTCAACAGAGTAGTCATCAACTGTAGCGAGTAAATCGTATTACTCGTAACCATAATTTGCCACAGATGATAGTGCAGCGTTGCCAGAGTTTTCAATTCTAGTACAATGGCTCGTTGCAGTAGGCACTGTGTGCGCGGAGCAGTTCTGCAAATTATCTTCTGGCATAGGGTCTTATATATAGATTTCAACCTGACATTTATCAGACAAACGCGCTCAGCGATATGACAGGCTATTCCCAGATGCTGTGCAAGGAGTCCTTGTTGAATGTTTAATCCAGCCAAGCTATAAAATATGGAGGCACAAGACATGAGACTACTACCTGCTCCATAATATATTACATAGTTTATTAAGGTAATAATATTTTGTATGCCAATGGATAGGAATTTCAGATGAACAAGCCGCTCGAAATATCTGCTTATTTCAACCTCTTCCGGCTGTGCTTTGAAGTAATCTCGGTCCAATTTAAACAGTCCTTTAATTATTTTAACTCTGTGGCCCTCGCTAAGCCAACGTAGTAAAATAGAAATCATCATTGTTACCGTATTGATAATAAAGGTGACTTCTTGGACTATCTGCCGAAGTTTATTAATTGAAAGTATATTTTCAATAAATTTGTTATATCGAAAAGACAAGGGCGCACACCCCATCACAATTATATTGATAATAAGACCATAAATTTGTAATCCTAAGGACACTCGAACCCGTTGTGTCCTGGAGTTATAATATATGGCTGTTACTCCAAATATAACGTTTAATATGTAGCTCGATAGTACCAAGAAGTCGCGCAACCTCTTACTAAAACGCATTTTGACAAACTGAAGAGCACTCAATAAAGTCAACCTGAATTAGGTTACTTAGATAATATCAAATTATAGTAAGTAATAAAGAAAACAAAAAAAAAAAAAAATACAGTCTTTGACGTGAGCTGGCAGCGCATATACGGCGTATCGTTGTGCATTTGTGCATGTTTGCATTCAATTATAAATAAACTTTGCGTTTGAATTACTAATAAACATAAGTTTAAAACCAATAAAAGCAAAAAGAAAATTGTGACAGTGACAGCATTTCTAAGACTCCGCTGACATCTTTACACAGGGTGTACACACTGTCTTATATACTGGGTGTACACACTGTTCTTGTGCGTGCATATTGCCGCAAGCTGATATCATTATTTTGACTTTAAAAAAAAAAAAAAAAAAACATATAACTCGATAACTAAATAATTGTGTATACTGGGCATCAGCCCTATGCCAAAAACAATGTCTAGGCCACCGGATAAAACGGGTGCCTTCAACACAATGTCAATAAATGAGTCCAAGTATATAGTTATTAAAAGAAATGACAATGTCAGTTTTGAAAATTTTTCACCATTTTTAATTAAAAAAATTATTGATTATACTTGCGGCGGCGAAATTGTCTCATGCAAGAAAACAAGAGCTGGCCCCCTTTTAATTAAAACCAAAAATTTTACTCAAGCACAAAAGTTGCTAAAACTTACACAATTTGGAAATCACCTGGTTACTGCCTCTATTCACAATACTCTAAACTACACCAAGGGTGTCATCTTCTCAAACGTTCTACGGAATATTCCTGAATCGGAGATCCAGCTTGAACTTAAATCGCAGAACGTAACTGATGTCTACAAAATTAAGAAATCTGACAACGACGGCCTCAAAGAAACGGGCCCTATCATCCTTACATTTGCTTCAATCAACCTGCCGGATAAAATTTCAATTGGGTATGAAATAGTCAATGTTCGTCCCTACATTCCGCTTCCTCTTAGATGCCGCAACTGCCTCCGTTTTGGACACCCCAATTCATCCTGTAAAAGCCCCAAATCTTGTCTCAACTGCTCCGCTGAGCAACACATAACCGAAGAAGAACGTTGCCTAAACGAAAAAGCTTGTATAAACTGCAAAAATGAACCTTTCAGCATCGCCAAACACAGCCCTTTAGACAAGTCATGCCCATCCTTTATTAAACAAAAAGAAATAACTGCGATTAAAATTTTAGATAAAGTTGACTACAAAACTGCTCTTGGGATCTATCATTCCCGTCATACCCACCAATCAACAACTTACGCACATGCAGCAACCACCACATCTATAAAATCCTCCCACCAAACCACACCAACTATTACCCAGGACTTCTCAAACAATTCAATTTCAAAGCCTTTATCAATTTTTATGCAAACAAATCATGATCTACATAAATGAACCCCCAATCATCAAAGAAAAATAACTTCTTATGAAGACACCCCAAGCGAATCAGATACCTTCCTAAGCCCTAAATCACCACATATTCAAAGTGAAACAGCAAATTCCAGTGGAAACAACGTTATGGACACTACATTTTCTGATGAACATCCATCCTGCTCTCACGCCAAATCCTCTAAAGATGTTAAAACTAACTCCAATAAGTCAAAAAAATTAGCTATACCACTTAAGTCTAAAATCAAAATAGATCAAAATCACATATCCAAACACTCTGTGAATAATTTATACAAAGATAAGACAATCCACTAGTTATAAGACACTCGCATTCAACTCATTTTCTTCACTCCATCAACTTTAATTTTATTTAATTTTAATTCTTTTTATTGTTAAATGCTTAAGATTATTCAATGGAATATAAGAGGCTACAGAAATAATTTTAGTGAGTTGCAAATGCTTATGAAGCAATACAACCCACATATTGTTGCTCTCCAAGAAACTCACCTTTCAACCAAAACCCCCCTTCCCATCCCTATTAACTTTTCGCTTTTGGAACTCAATAGCTCCAACTCCTTCGGTGGTGTTGCTCTGTTGATTCATAACTCAATTAGTTTCCAACAATTAAATCTTAACTCTGACTTTGAAGCTATCGGCATCTCAGCAGAATCAAATGTTAAACTTAATATCATTTCATCGTATATACCCCCGAACAAACATTTTAACAATAATAACCTCAATAATATGCTTAGTCCTCAAAATATTCCCACCCTTATTCTGGGTGATTTTAATAGCTGGCACCCACTTTGGGGTTTCCCCAACAGTAATGCAAAAGGTAATATATTACACAACTTCATAACCAGATCGGACTATTTGTTACTTAATTATAAATCTCCGACACATTATTCTACCCACCACTCCTTCACACATATTGACCTCTCTCTTATTTCAGCCAACCTGGCCCCTGTAGCTCGATGGGAAGTTATTGACGACCTTTTTGGTAGTGACCATTTCCCCATTCTCATAACGCTCTTCCCCAATCCTAAACCCTCAAGGCACATTGCAAAACCGTCTTTCAAACTTACTGCTGCCAAGTGGGACATGTTTGCAGACTTAGTTAGTAAATTTGCTAACTCTTACCCTGTAAGTAACAATATTAACAAAGAAGCAGCATTAATCAAAAAAACTATTATTCAAAGCGCCCACTTTTCCATCCCGCAAAACTCAACTTTCTGCCTCCATCATACTGTTCCATGGTGGAACAAACACCTTTCGTCATTAAAAAAAGGTCAAAAATAAAAAATGGTCCCTTTTGAAGAGGCAAATAAATTCAACAAACATAATTGAATTCAAAAAAGCCAATGCCATATTCAGAAGAGCCATTAGAGACGCTAAAAGAAAATCATTTACCGACTTTACTTCTGAAATCCACCCCGGCTCCGACTCTGCTAAATTATGGTCAAACATAAAAAGACTTAGCGGTCAATTCCCAATAAAAAACATCCACAGCATAATACTTCCCACCACACAGTCACCCACAACAGATCCCAACAAAATTGCCAATTCATTTGCTACAATCTGGTCAGAAGAAGCCAATGGCTGCAATTTCTCCCCTCAATTCTGTTTAAACAAACAAAATGTTATTAACTCTCACTCTTATCCCCAACCATCGACATCAGCCCTAGAAATAGAAAAAGACATATCACTGCTGGAACTACTCTCATCGCTTAATTCCCTTAAAGGCTTTTCGCCGGGTATAGATCGTATCTCCTATCCCATGATTAAGAACACACCCCTTTCATTCAAATACCGTATTCTTTAACACTTTAATACTATATTCAAATCAGTAATTCCCCAAGTATATAAAGCAAGCCTAATCATCCTATCCTTAAGCCAAACAAATGTAAAACAGACCCTAAATCTTACAGGCCAATTTCCCTAAACCCGTGTTTAGCTAAAGTACTGGACAAAATAATTGCTAAGCGGCTATGATGGTTTGTTACTTCTAACAATCTTATCCATAAAAATCAATTTGGTTTCAAGAGGGGTAAGTCAGTCTTTGATAGTCTGCTTTTTATAGATCATCTTACAACTAGAGCCCTATCTACAAAGCGTCACCTATCAATAATCTCTCTTGATTTTGCGAAAGCATATGATAAAATTGGCATCCACTCCATAATCCACCAACTTCGAGAATGGAAAGTAGGTCCATATATTCTTTCTTATGTTCTCCACTTTATGTCCAACCGAGAAATAGTTGTCAAAAATTGCAAAACTATTTCTAACTATTTCCCTCTTCAGAACGGCATCCCTCAAGGCTCCCCTATCTCTGTTATGCTTTTTCTTATTTCCTACAATAAACTAGCCAGTGCAATTGCCATCCACAAAGAAATAAAATTCTGTGCATATGCAGACGACTTCCAAATTATTTTAGACCTCAATAAGCAAAAAAATCCCATAGTTCACTTGGACCAATTGTTTGCTGATATTAATAACTGGTGTGCATATTCTGGCGGATCCCTTTCTTCTTCTAAATCAGAACACATGCACATCTGCCGCAAACGTAACTGTTCATGCACAATATATACTGGTTCCTTCAGTATTCCGTCCGTGACCTCACTTCGTATCCTAGGTCTCACTCTCAACAGCAAATACAACTGGAGTGCTCATATAGCTAAGCTGGCTACTGACCTTACTAAGCCACTTAACATCATTAAACTCCTTTCTAATATTAAATACAACTGCAGCTCATACACACTAACTCAAATAGTTAAATCAATACCTATATCTAAAATAGACTTTTGCCTTCCAATCTATGGTCGCGCCCCTTTGTCCCTCCTTAATAAACTAAATACAATCCAAAACTCTGCAATCCGATCAGCACTCGGTGCATTCCGAACTTCACCGATTAATAATATGCTTATTGAATCTAATATTCACACAATCCACAATAGATGCATCTTTTTAACAGGTAAACTGTCTAAGACCCTTATTACCTCCTTTGACTCCCCATTGAGATACCTTATTAAGCCCAACAAACGAGAGTAAAAGTACCTAAGCACAATTGACAAAATAATTCATCTCTGCAAGTATCTGAACCTTCCCTACCTCCCATCCAAAACTATCAAAATGAAAGTGTTCAGATGGCAAAATATAACCGAGTCTATTGATCTATCTCTTTCAATCTACAATAAACCAAATACCTCCTTGAATATCTATCATCAACTCTTTCTCAACTAAAAAAACATCAACAACAGCTACAATTTTGTTTATACTGACGGATCTAAAAAGATAACATTACTGCGTATTCTATCACTTCTGACACTGAAATTTTCAAACTAGGTCTTCTTCCTCTTCACTCCTCAGTTTTTGCAGCAGAAATAATAGCTATCC
Source organism: Chymomyza fuscimana (assembly GCA_949987675.1). Lineage (NCBI taxonomy): Eukaryota > Metazoa > Arthropoda > Insecta > Diptera > Drosophilidae > Chymomyza > Chymomyza fuscimana. The sequence goes on along the minus strand of OX465089.1, from coordinate 67,609,908 downwards.
ACGAAGCTATGAAAATAGTTTCAAATAAACGTGGCAATTTTATCATCTGCTCTGACTCACTCTCAGCAATCAAAGCTATTGCTAATGAATTCAAAGGCAACTTTTACGCCGTTTCAATCAGATACGTTATTATGAACAAATTCCCTAAATTTAAATTACTTTGTGTTCCTAGCCATTCTGGCATTTCAGGCAACGAATTAGCTGATAGATCAGCGAAGTCTGCTACTAATCTTCCCCTCATATATACTCCAAACCTTTCTTATAACGACGTCTCTTCATTCCTAAAAAAATATTCCAATAATAATCATAAAACTCTACTCTAAGAGTGCTGAATCTTCGAACTGGTATAGACTATTAAACAACAGCCATAGCACTTACCCCATTAATTATAATAATCTTTCAAGACTTGACCAAGTAAAACTTACAAGAATCCGGCTTGGTCATACAAAATTAACTAATGCTCACTACATAGATTCAACACTTAGTAACACCTGTCCACTATGTAACAACTCCCCCATAAACATTACGTATATAATAGCATCCTGCCCAGCCTTATCCCATCACCGTTCTTCCATTTTCCTAAACCAGAACCCCCTCTCTGTTATCGCATACCCAAACCAAAGCAACTCTAAACTAATATTAGATTTTATCAAAAAATGTAAAATTTACCACATAATTTAGAATTAAATAGCATTAATTACAATATTACACATTTAATTTTAGTAAAAGAGCATTTAACAATAATACAATTTTACACCCTACACTTTTAAAATTAGTTAGCTAAAGGCCCCGGTAGCCATGGCTTTCTATTTCTTGTAACTGTTAGTTTATATCTTTTTAAGTATAAGCTAGCGTTATATAAATAAATAAATAAATAAAGAAAATAAGTTTATTTTTTTTTTTTATTACCAACAAGTGGAAGGAAAACAGTCCGTTTGGAAAACGAATAAGAACCGAAGCAAACAGCGGAAAACCTGTCGGGCAGAAATGCAGAAAACAAATGCTCGAGTAGTTATTTGGCCAACACTTGAAAAGATGCAGAAATGCAAAAGTGTCAGACTAACAACGCGAGCCACAACAATTTTATTAAGAAAAAAGATGTAATTTAAATGCATTTTCGATATTTATGAGCATCTTCCATTTCTAAAAGATATAAACTTAAAATATTTAGGCAAGAATAGTTTTATATACTCTTTGCGTTTGTTTATATACAGCTTTTAAAGCACTTAATAACCCTTAAGGTGTCACTCTTCCTTTTGAAAAGTTGAATCTCAACAGGCTATAGTGTGAATCCCTTTTAGTTAGGTTTAGTTAGGTAAGCTCGTGCTTCTTCTTTCCTAATGTTGTAAATTTAAATATCGGCGGGTTGGCACCCTACTCTCCAAAATTTGTTTTAGATGTACCCACTGATGAGTGGAAAAAGTTCTTTGAATATTGGTTTAAGTATAAGCGAAATTGCTGTTTCAAAATTTGTGTCTTTGAAATGACGACACGCAAGCCATACACATTGTATTTATTGCCCCTAAAATATAAAGGAAAGCGATACTCTAGAAATTTTAACAAGAAATTAATGCTATTCCATGCTCCCTCGAAATTGCAAACAATGCTCAGAATCATCGATTTTTTTTCTTTTTGGTCGTTTCTGAGGAAGCGGGGTTGCCACTTTGAAAACTCTGTGCTTTTAAATTTCCTGGTACATCTGCCGACCAGAGCAAGCTGCAACAGATTTGATTTAACACTCTTACTTGAAACCACGAAATCACTTTTCTGCCATTTGTCTTCATGGGACAGAGTGCAAATAACATTTATCAAGACATTCCTTTCTTGGACGGTATTTCTTCCAATTAAAATCATTCCGTGAGTTTTATATTTAATCTTAAGCGCAAAAACCTTTTTATATTCTCTTCAACAAGCTTTAATAATTCAAGTACCAATCAAATATGTGGGCGTGTGTTATCTTATTAATCAAAGACGCGGTCCATGTCAAATTGAACTAATATAATCGTTTCCTGGAGAGTGGCTCCGAATATAGTTAGGGCTGTTGCTCTATTTAGGCACAACATGCCAGCCAGATTTGCTTCAAGACTGCAGAGCGTCAGTTGTTGATTGTAGATTTCATTCTGTATAGAAAAAAATTATAATTATCAACTTATTTGTGGTTTAAAATATCAAGAACTCACAGATTTAATCAATTCCAATGAAAGGTTATCGAACTCAACTAGTATACGGCTGAGTAGATATTTAGTTTCCTGCTGCGCATAATGCACGGCATCGCATATAATCATGGTCAGATATGGGTCCATGAGAATTATGAATAAAGACAATGCCGTAGCACTTACTGTCAGGGCATCGAACTTGCCAGTTTGAAAATCGATATACGTAAAGTAGCCAGCCACAATATTATCACAGATATGCGTCAGCAGCGTGGTCATTAGCTGGAACTTGTAAACACTGTTCAGCAGACCCATAATCTCCCACAGCCGATAGTGAAGCTTCGACAAGGCAATTAACTCCGTTGTCAAGGCTGGTTGCTTGCGGGGATCAGCACGGGTCCGGCTATTTTGTCTAAGGCTGCTATGTAAACACCTCAGTCGTTCATTTATTATACAAATACGTTCAGCTACTAAACAGACTCCTGTTAAATACTGAGCCAATCCACCCTGTAGATAATTCATGTTAACTACAAAATAGAAAACACTGATATAGTGCTGGAGAGACATGGCTTGGGATGCCTCTGGTCTAGCAGTAGAACTCCATATGGTAGCTACTACAACAACAAAGTTTAGCAAGCCGATAGATATGTATTTAAGCTGCACGAGGCGCTCAAAGTAGCCACTAATCTTATCCAGTTCCGGCAGTGCATCAAAGTACTCTTGTTCTAGCTTTAAAAGTTTCATAACGATTGTAATCTTTGGACCCTCGCCTAGCCAGCGTATTACCATGAAAAATACTATGGCTATGGTGTTAATAAAAAAACTCATCAACTGAACTAATTGCAATAGCCTGTTCTGCATATAGAAGCTTGATTTTACATTTCCTAAAACAAATCGAAACACAATGGGTACGCATCCGATCACCAACGCGTTTGTAATATAGCTATAAACCGTAAGAGCAAAGGACTTTCGAACGCGTCGAGTCCTAAAATTGAAATGCAACGCTGTTATGCCGAAGAGAACGCTACAGATATACCCGTTGGCCACCAAATAATTACGAAACCTTTTGCTAAGACGCATTTTCGCAGACTAAATTTTGTTTGAGGCATGGCCCCACAAGCGAACATATCCATTAATATAATTTTGGAGCTAATAATTGATAGCCATCTAGCCACTGGTATCTAGATGCGCCTGACGTTGGTTAAAAGCAAAGTTTTAATGTATTCTAAAAGTATTTATACAACTGCATTACTAACTAAAAGCAGTTGAGGGGACACTATCTCTAACTTAAAATTGATTAAAAACACAATTATTTGATATTAATAAGTTTTAACTTGTATTTACGATTTTATTCCAAGCCTGTCTTGGTGTTTTTATAGGAGCTTCCGGCTCTGAAATTGTTAGTGTGTTCCTTATTCTTTAACTTTAAAATTTATATGGTGCTCTTTGGTTAAAATTTTTGTTGTCCGTAGGCTGTTGGTGTGTATCGGAGTCTCAGTGGGACTCTAAACACGAAAAAAATTAGCCTAATTGAAGGAGACCCGAGGATTCTCGATTTCCTAACCGGTAAATGAGTTGTTATGCTCAATCAAAAAAAAAAAAAAAACGCGATTGGCACGCCGACATTTTCAATGTTGGTTTCCAAGTCGTCAATTGTTGCTGACTTGTCTGCATAATCCAATGACTTGACGTGTCCCCAAATAAAATAATCTGAAGGGGTCAAATCACACAACCTTCTCACCGAATTGAGTTTTCAGTAAATCAATGGTTGCGGTGGCCGTATGGCACGTAGCGCCATCCTGTTGAAACCAGAACTCTTCGACATCGATGTCACGTAAATTTGAAAACAATTATTCGTTGACCATCGCTCTGTATCGATCACCATTGGCGGTAACACGTTGTACGTTCTCAAAGCAGATGAATAAATATTTGTGATGTACGACTTTATCAAAATAACTAAATATTCTGGCATTTTCCGGCAGTGCCTCGAAGTACTTCCGCTCCATTTCAAAGAGCGTAGCTAGAATTTCGACCTTTCGCCACACAAACGAAGTACCATGGTGAAAATCATTGTAATGGTGTTGAAAGAAAGAAATAAGTGCACTGTATATAAAAGCTTATTACTTGAGAAGAAATAAGTCTGGAAGCAACATAACAGTACAACCATATTAATAAAGCAGTTGTAAACTTTTAGAACTCACAACTCCCGTACACGCCAAGTCTTGGCATCAATGCGCACAGCTGTTAAGCCAAATAATATGTTAATAAGAAGTCTCGTAACCATTTACTAAAGCGCATTGTAGTATACTGAACATTCAATGCAGTACGAACCACTAACGAGACTACCATAAATGACTTGCCCTTTTAATCCTTATTATGATTGTCATATGAATTTGGATAAGCGATCAGTAAACAGACGTCATAAACGTCATTAGTATATTAAAACCTACATGATCAGGACTTTACTTCGACAGAAGGGTTTTAATAAGCAACTATTTTTCTTCTATGCTTCTACAAATTTAACAAATAAATCATATTCAATCGTACTGAATTTTGGACAGTTGCTAAAATCAACATATTTTAACTCAAAAGATGGCGTACGTTAAAGTCGGGCGCGGACGACTTTGGGATACCCTGTACCACTGCTTGCAATCAAATCCGGTAAATTGCTTAGGAACACCAAAAGACATTTGATTGCCAAATTAGATTATGATACCTTCATAAACAACCAAAAACAGACGAATTTTTAATCAAAAACCTTTTTTCGACCGATCGGCCCTATGGGAGCTATATGATATAGTCAACCGATTTTGATAAAATTTGGTACAGTGTTGAAGATCTCTAAAAAACTTCTGAATGCCAAATTTGGTTACAATATCTTGACAAACAAACGAAACACAACCAATTTTGTACAAAAAGCGTATTTTTCGACCGATCGATCCTATGGGAGCTATATGATATAGTCAACCGATTTTGATCAAATTTGGTACAGTGCTTGGGAACTCTAAAAAACTTCTTAATGCCAAATGTGGTTACGGTATGTTCACAAATAAACGAAACACAACGAATTTTGTACAAAACACGATTTTTTGACCGATTGGTCCTATGGGAGCTATATGATATAGTCAACCGATTTTGATCAAATTTAGTACAGTGCTGGGGGTTTCTAAAAAACTTCCGATTGCCAAATTTGGTTATGATATCTTCATAAGCAAACGAATTATCCATCTAAAACTTTTGCTTTTTTTCGAGGTCCTCTGAAACACCCCTATGGGAGCTATATAATGTAGTCCCGATATCAAAAAAATAAAAGAAACTTGTCTCCTATGGATAAATAACGGATCTTATCTGAAAGTTTGGTTGCTCTAGCTCTTACCATCTCTGAGATCTAGGCGTTCATACGGACAGACGGACAGACGGACATGGGTATATCGACTTCTCTAGTCACTCTGATCATACTTTAGGTAACTTTGGGGGGTCTCCGACTTCTCCTTCTGTACGTTACATACATTTTCGGCTTGCACAAACACAATATACCCTTTGTACCATACGGTACAGGGTATAAAAATAGGTAAAAATGGCGAAACTACCCAATATTTGACAAACTACTCAAAACGAGATAAACTACAAACATCAGAAAATTAAATGTTTTACCACGACGCAGCTCTGTTAAGTTTCAGATCAAACTATTTTAGTGGAAAGCTAATGAGCACCTAATCCAGTATGCTGGAACATGAGAAAATTACGGATTAAGATAGCTCAATCGAAAAGCTTGCTTAATGATTTGGATATTTAAACCAAATTAATTAATATGAATTAAATATGAAATTCTTTGTTCGCCCTATTCCGTTTGATTTCTTAAAACCCAGAAGTTAACCAGTAGACCGATCCATGGACGCCTTTTTAAATCTATCCTTTTTGAATTCCATCCCGGAAACAGACTTTTCAGTCTGATTGTGAATTCGAAAATTCATTAGCTAACTGCATTAGAAAAAGTGCGGTAGGGGGAATTATTTTGAATGGGCTCACATTTATTTGTAAAAGTAAATAAGGATTTTTTAAATTTAAAAATTCTTAATACAATGTAACATTTTTAATGTTCCCCAAATTTCATTTATCAAATATGTACATTGTCCATGTCAAACTCTACTAATATAATCGTTTGCCGAAAAGTTGTCCCAAATATCATTAAGGCTGTTGACTTGTTCAAGAACAACATACCAGCCAGATTCGCTTTGAGTTTACACAGATTCAGATGTTGATTATAGAGCTCACACTGGATTATATACGGAAATATTGTTTTATAAGTCAAATCTTTTCAATGTTAAAAAACTAAAGTATATTAGTTTTAAACTTACACATCTCACAAGTTCCAGGGATAAATTTTCGAATTGATGAAAGCAACGCAGCAAAAGTTGTGTTTCCAACTGAGCATTTTCCAGTTCTTCACAGATGACATTGTTCAAATAGTAATCCATAATAAATATCGTATAGACAAAAAACATAATGAAATTTGTTGCATAATCAGATTTGTCACTATGAAACTGCTCATAGACAACATATCCAAAAACAATATCATCACATATATGTGCCACCAAAATAGCCATTATATCGATTTTGTAAACACTATTCAGCAGATTCATTGTCTTCCATAGTTGGTAGTGCAGCATCAGGAGAGTTCTAAGTTCTAAGGCCAGTGCTCTTTGCTGTAGCTGCTGTGTGCGCTGCCCAGCTCGGCTCTGAACCCCCTGTTTCAAGGTATTTAACAAGCCCTGGAGCTTCACGTTGATAATGCACACCCTTTGGGCCACATGACAGACGCCAGTCAGATATTGAGCCAATGCGCAGTGCAAACTATTGAAACCAACCGTTATATAAAATACCGTACTAAATTTATAGCTTATGAATGTTGGTGGTCCAGTTGTAGGTTCAGACATCACGACTAAATTCGAAGCAACAATCATGATGGCTTGAAAGAACGTCGATAGGTACTTGAGCTGTACGAGACGCTCAAAATAAGCACAAATATTAATCTCTTCTGGCTGCGCATCGAAGTAGTTGTTTTCTAATTTAAAAAGACTCTTCAAAATTGAAATCTTTGCAGACTCGCCACGCAAGCGAAGCGCCATGGACAAAATTATTGCTATGGTATTGATAACGAAATTGCTGAGCTGCGCCAGACGCATCACATTACTGTCCGCGGAAATGTATTTATTTGGCTGAACAACTATGAATCTATAAACAAATGGAACACAGCCAAGCAATATAATACCAATGAGGCAACTGTATATCCTTAATCCAAGTGGTTCCTGTATTCGTCGATTTTTCGTATCGAATGTTACGGCTGTCATGCCACATACGACGCTAAAAGTATAGCCAAATTTTGCTAAAATATCTCTCAACCGTCTACTTAAACGCATCGTGCTACACTAAGTCCAATCCATTTAAATTAGCTTCTAGTTAGGCAGACTAATAATGCATATGATTATCTGGATCACGATAAACAAAGGGAAACTCCGACTGCAATATACCCTGTTTAATAAACTTTTATTGTTTTCGATTAATTCTGAAGCATAGTTTTATATATACCTTTTAGTGGTAGAAAAGTAATGGTTACAGAAAAATGGGGGTGCTTTCCTCGAAAAGAAAAGAGAATTTTATTGTATTATTCCTGGTGAGGCATCATACCAATTTTGGTTAGTATAGCTTCGTTACAAACAGTTTAACAAATGGTTGAATTGAGCTTTTAGTCAAAAGGTATTCGAAATGTGGTCATTTAAGACCATTCCCGAAGTTCCCTAGAGATTTTTAATAATATTGGCCTATCACGTCAGGATTTTGAGATATTTGAGGTTATGAACCTGCGTTTTTTTTCCTACTTTTAAGGTTATGTACAGCAGTCAATACGATGCTACGTCGCATAGAAGGAGGCGGTCGCAAAGTTGTGGCCTATGCGGATGATGCGGAATGCTGAATGGAAAATTCCCGCAAACCCTTTATGACGAATCTGAACTGAGCTTATCCTCTATTCTAGAAGGTATAAGATCCCTAATCTATCTCCTCCCAAATTTGTAAGATTTCTTCGTGAAACCCACATCAATGTATAAAGCTAAGGCTTCATTTGATGTGTATTGAATGTGCAGTTGTGGGCCAGATTCGACAAATTTTAAAATTTTTTCTGGTGAAATCGATACAGTGTCCAGCATTGAAACGACTTGCGAAGCGCTGCGTTTTCCAGCATTATACAATTAGATTCGCAAAAATGTATTTCTTAATTGCCAAAAATTTGTTTGCTTGTTGTAGCAGGAAAATTTAATTATTTCTCAGAGGCAACGAATCATTTTATCAAAAACAAAAAGATTTAGTTCTTACATATTCTTACATTAAAAGATGCACGCCACGAAAGTCAAGAAAATGTTACAAAAAAAGTTCAACAAGGTTGCAAGCTTCCACGTCGATTTACCTTTACAACATATAAGCACAGGCATGAAACTTTTTTTTTTTATAAATACATACCTCAAACTATTTAAAAACCCAAAAATAGAATGAAATAAAGTAATTTTTTCCCATTTGCAATCCAAAATTGTTGACATTAAAAAACTCGGGAATATTTTGATGTGGACCTGATACAACATATGTTATGTTTGAAAGCTCACAGCTGATCAAATATTGCGAGTACAATAATAAAGATGGCGTACGTTAAAGTCGGGCGCGGACGACTTTGGGATACCCTGTACCACCACATTGCGATCAAGGCCGATATATTGCTTACAAACTCCAAAACATATTTATTTGCCAAACAAACGAAACAAAACGAATTTTGTTCAAAATACGTTTTTTTGAGCGATTGGTCCTATGATATAGTCAACCGATTTTGATCAAATTTGGTACTGTGTTGAAGATCTCTAAAAAACTTCCGAATGCCAAATTTGGTTACAATATCTTCACAAACAAACGAAACACAACGAATTTTGCAAAAAAAAACTTTTTTTGACCGGTTGGTCCTATGGGAGCTATATGATATAGTCAACCGATTTTGAACAAATTTGCTACAGTGCTTGGGAACTCTAAAAAACTTCTTAATGCCAAATGTGGTTACGGTATCTTCACAAATAAACAAAACACAACGAATTTTGTACAAAACACGATTTTTTGACCGATTGGTCCTATGGGAGCTATATGATATAGTCAACCGATTTTGATCAAATTTGGTACAGTGCTTGGGAACTCTTAAAAACTTATAAATGCCAAATTTGGTTATAATATCTTCACAAACAAACGAAACGCAACGAATTTTGTACAAAAAACGATTTTTTGACCGATTGGTCCTATAGGAGCTATATGATATAGTCAACCGATATTGATCAAATTAGGTACAGTGCTTGGGAACTCTAAAAAACTCCTTAACGCCAAATTTGGTTGCAATATCTTCACAAACAAACGAAACACAACGAATTTTGTACATAAAACAAATTTTCGACCGATTGGTCCTATGGGAGCTATATGATATAGTCAACCGATTTTGATAAAATTTGGTACAGTGCTGGGGGTTTCTAAAAAACTTCCGATTGCCAAATTTGGTAATGATATCTTCATAAGCAAACGAATTATCCATCTAAAACTTTTGCTTTTTTTCGAGGTCCTCTGAAACACCCCTATGGGAGCTATATAATGTAGCCCCGATATCAAAAAAATAAAATAAACTTGTCTCCTATGGATAAATAACGGATCTTATCTGAAAGTTTGGTTGCTCTAGCTCTTACCATCTCTGAGATCTAGGCGTTCATACGGACAGACGGACAGACGGTCAGACGGACAGACGGACAGACGGACAGACGGACATGGGTATATCGACTTCTCTAGTCACTCTGATCATACTTTAGGTAACTTTGGGGGGTCTCCGACTTCTCCTTCTGTACGTTACATACATTTTCGGCTTGCACAAACACAATATACCCTTTGTACCATACGGTACAGGGTATAAAAAACATGTCGATGGACTCGTTGAAGTTTTGAGAATCGTATGCAAACCAAAAATATGCAGGTTTTCACATTTTAAAATTTGGTTTTTCTTCCGTTAGATAGGTCAAATCGACCACTGTGAGATGGGTCAAATCGACCACTGTGCGCCGGCAGCATTACTCTGCCTTGTATAAGTATACCTTGACTGGCACACAAGATAATGCGTGCACACTGGCAGGCACTAGTATGTATGTATGTATGTATGTCGCTTTGTTGTATTCACGCAATGCATACAAAAACATTTTTTGGCCTTAAAAGCCTATACGCAGCACGCAAAAATATGAAAAACTTCATATAAAAAAGATGGCGTACGTTAAAGTCGGGCGCGGATGACTTTGGGATACCCTGTACCACTGCTTGCAATCAAATCCGGTAAATTGCTTAAGAACACCAAAAGACATTTGATTGCCAAATTAGATTATGATACCTTCATAAACAACCAAAAACAGACGAATTTTTAATCAAAAACCTTTTTTCGACCGATCGGCCCTATGGGAGCTATATGATATAGTCAACCGATTTTGATAAAATTTGGTACAGTGTTGAAGATCTCTAAAAAACTTCTGAATGCCAAATTTGGTTACAATATCTTGACAAACAAACGAAACACAACCAATTTTGTACAAAAAGCGTATTTTTCGACCGATCGATCCTATGGGAGCTATATGATATAGTCAACCGATTTTGATCAAATTTGGTACAGTGCTTGGGAACTCTAAAAAACTTCTTTATGCCAAATGTGGTTACGGTATGTTCACAAATAAACGAAACACAACGAATTTTGTACAAAACACGATTTTTTGACCGATTGGTCCTATGGGAGCTATATGATATAGTCAACCGATTTTGATCAAATTTGGTACAGTGCTTGGGAACTCTTAAAAACTTATAAATGCCAAATTTGGTTATAATATCTTCACAAACAAACGAAACGCAACGAATTTTGTACAAAAAACGATTTTTTGACCGATTGGTCCTATAGGAGCTATATGATATAGTCAACCGATTTTGATCAAATTTGGTACAGTGCTTGGGAACTCTAAAAACCTCCTTAATGCCAAATTTGGTTACAATATCTTCACAAACAAACGAAACACAACGAATTTTGTACATAAAACAAATTTTCGACCGATTGGTCTTATGGGAGCTATATGATATAGTCAACCGATTTTGATAAAATTTGGTACAGTGCTGGGGGTTTCTAAAAAACTTCCGATTGCCAAATTTGGTTATGATATCTTCATAAGCAAACGAATTATCCATCTAAAACTTTTGCTTTTTTTCGAGGTCCTCTGAAACACCCCTATGGGAGCTATATAATGTAGTCCCGTTATCAGAAAAATAAAATAAACTTGTCTCCTATGGATAAATAACGGATCTTATCTGAAAGTTTGGTTGCTCTAGCTCTTACCATCTCTGAGATCTAGGCGTTCATACGGACAGACGGACAGACGGACAGACGGACAGACGGACATGGGTATATCGACTTCTCTAGTCACTCTGATCATACTTTAGGTAACTTTGGGGCGTCTCCGACTTCTCCTTCTGTACGTTACATACATTTTCGGCTTGCACAAACACAATATACCCTTTGTACCATACGGTACAGGGTATAAAAATGGTGGCGAAAAATTCCGATTAAAAAAGTTTGACGATGGGTCGCAGACAACAAAGCAAAACAGAGTTGTATTTTAATTTTAAAGATGGCGTACGTCAAAGTCGGGCGCGGACGACTTTGGGATACCCTGTACCACTGCTTGCAATCAAATCCGGTAAATTGCTTACGAACACCAAAAGACATTTGCCAAATTAGATTATGATACCTTCATAAACAACCAAAAACAGACGAACTTTTAATCAAAAACTTTTTTTCGACCGATCGGCCCTATGGGAGCTATATGATATAGTCAACCGATTTTGATCAAATTTGGTACAGTGTTGAAGATCTCTAAAAAACTTCTGAATGCCAAATTTGATTACAATATCTTCATAAACAAACGAAACACAACCAATTTTGTACAAAAAGAGTTTTTTTCGACCGATCGATCCTATGGGAGCTATATGATATAGTCAACCGATTTTGATCGAATTTGGTACAGTGTTGAAAATCTCTAAAAAACTTCTTAATGCCAAATGTGGTTACGGTATGTTCACAAATAAACGAAACACAACGAATTTTGTACAAAACACGATTTTTTGACCGATTGGTCCTATGGGAGCTATATGATATAGTCAACCGATTTTGATCAAATTTGGTATAGTGCTTGGGAACTCTAAAAAACTTCTTAATGCCAAATTTGGTTACAATATCTTCACAAACAAACGAAACACAACGAATTTTGAGCAAAAAACAAATTTTCGACCGATCGATCCTATGGGACCTATATGATATAGTCAACCGATTTTGATAAAATTTGGTACAATGCTGAGGGTTTCTAAAAAACTTCCGATTGCCAAATTTGGTTATGTTATCTTCATAAGCAAACGAATTATCCATCGAAAACTTTTGCTTTTTTTCGAGGTCCTCTGAAACACCCCTATGGGAGCTATATAATGTAGTCCCGATATCAAAAAAATAAAATAAACTTGTCTCCTATGGATTAATAATGGATCTTATCTGAAAGTTTGGTTGCTCTAGCTCTTACCATCTCAGAGATCTAGGCGTTCATACAGACAGACAGACAGACGGACAGACGGACATGGGTATATCGACTTCTCTAGTCACCCTGATCATACTTTAGGTAACTTTGGGGGGTCTCCGACTTCTCCTTCTGTACGTTACATACATTTTCGGCTTGCACAAACACAATATACCCTTTGTACCATACGGTACAGGGTATAAAAATGCCTAACGCCACTACTTTACTAGGTGTGGTAACACTAACAACAGTTGTTGCGCGTTGGGCGCGAATTAATATACATACATATATGCAGAATTTTTTTATTCGAAATGGCAGGTAGAAGAAAACTGTGTGAATCATTTCCAAGAGACCAAAAAATAGCGCCTAAAAAACCGGAACAAGCTCACCCAGTGTTATGGGATATAACACACAAAATGCACTTTAATGCACTGGTGAGAAAAAGTGCATGGGAGGAAATTGCTAAAATGTTAAATAAAGATGTTTTTTTTTGCAGCCGACCTTTTTACAATTAGGTAGGCAGTCATACACGCATTGTTTACATTTAGTAATGTTAACAATACTTGATACAAATCCATGTTTGTTTTATTTATTTCTTTGTCTTATTTTATTTTGCGCCTAATTTTTGTAAACATAAAGCAGCTGATTATAATGTGAGTGTGGCCACATTAACCCAAAGTATCGGAAAAAATATTGATGTATACCGAAAAACTCGATAAAAAATATCACTTTGTCTTACTGTGCACACACTGGTGGCTCCATATGAAAAACAATGAAAAAAATTCCATATGGAAATTTTCATGCTGCGTAGACCCCTTTACATACAAACACATGTGCTGCGTGCTTTAGCTGACCAGCCGCGGCCGCTTTATTCTCCTCTCTATACCATGACCACGGATCGCTCTCTCAACAAGCGCCGAACTCATGACCACCAACGCAACGTCAGCGTCGCAATTCGTCATTGCGAAAGAGAATAATCAAAACAAACGCACCGAAACTAACATTTTTCGAGCTAACAACATTTCAAAGCTACTCCGAAATTTACAATGCTGCCTTCACAATGCTGCAAAAATCACACTGCCGCCTAAAAAGTTTTACTTCAAAAAATATATGTCTGTGACCTGTGTTTATGTGTGTTAGTGATAATCACTAGTTTAAAAATCCTTTTCGATACGCTGTAGAGTCTCATGTACTATAAACTTCTTTAGGTAAAAGTAATATAAGGCCGGCTGGGTCCGGTTTGATTCTTGGTTTATTAGTTAGTACTGTCCATGTTAAATGTAACTTATGAAACATCAGCTGCCACTTTTTGCCGGTATCCAAATAATTTTGCTTGTCGGTGCAAAAGCAAGTGCTGTTTGAAGTTTGGCGCGGGTAGATTACTCAAAGTAAAAAGAATTTAGCTGTTGAAAATTATGTGTTTACTCATATAATTGATAGAAAAAGCACGGTAATGATTCATTACTACTGACCATCATTACTAATGATGAAAACAAAAAAATTAAAAATAAATTGGCGAATTTCACATAGAAATGGCATCAAAAATGGCGAAGTTATAATAGAGCGTCGTTATATTTTCATACCATGGCTTGCGGGCATGAAGTAAATTGCGGAGCTTTTCATGTATTTTCGTGGCAGGTTGCAGAGCTACTTGTTTCTGAATACCCATGGAGCAGATATAATTCAAAGCGTCTCACTACCAATATGATTTCTGACGAGGCTCTTGAAGCGCGAAATAAAGACTTCCGCGAATATCGTCGAAACCATACACGCGAGGACACATATATTTATCAATGCAATATTTGCCATTTTCCTTTGCAAATTTTAATTTTTCAATTATTACAAAGAAAAAAATTTGTTTTACATACTTTAAGTTTTTCTACACAATATAAGCACTAAATATTATCAAAAACACTATTAAAAAATTTGTGTTTTGTTTTGGGCAAAAGTTTCTTACTTTTCGTAGTCAAGGATCTATCAGAAATCAGAACTTTTTTGTCTAAGTTTTTGTTGCACAACTGCATTTGTGCCTTTCCTTATTTTTGCCTGGCAAAGTTATAGGTAAATCGAAATCTAGAATATTAAAAATAACATGAAATAAAAATACAATTTATTTAAAACTAGTGGACCTGGCAGATGTTGTCCTGCCCGACATTAGCGGGTTAGACAACTATTTTTAATTGGAATTTGGTTTAAATTAAATTTTTTTTTTTTTTTTTTTTTTTTTCCTCTTATTACTCCTCCAGGGAGCTTAGGGCTTCTACAAGAACTTTCCACCGGACTCTGTTAGGCGCAGTTTGCTTTGCTGTGTCCCAGCTAATGTTGTGTAGGGACAATTCGTTAAGTATTGTACGTCGCCAGGTTGCCTTCGGTCTTCCCACTCTTCTACTTCCTTGAGGGTTCCATTCCAGGGACATCCTGACAATGCTGCTTCGATCTTTCCTGAGGGCATTTCCGATCAAACGCCACTTGCGTGTTCTTATCTCGGTGCCGATAGGAACTTGATATACGATTGGGCCAGAAAATCCCGCATATAATCCTTAGGCACTTGTTGACAAATGACTGCAGTTTCGACATCATTCTTGGCGGGGTCAGCCACGTCTCGCTGCCGTACAACAGGATGGATTTGACGCATGCATTGAAGATTCGCAACTTCGTTCTTCTGCTTATTTGCTGGTTTCTCCATATGCGGAACAAGCGTCCAAATGCTGATCGCGCTTTGTTGAGACGATTCTCTATATCCTCAACCACACCACCACAGGTGGATATTGTGGTACCAAGGTATGAGAAGCTATCGACAAAGTCGATAGTATTCCCGCAGATGGTTATGCTACCTTGGCTGGTGTGGTTGAGGCGCATCGCTTTGGTTTTGGATGCGTTTATTGAGAGTCCAACTTTGCTGGCCAGGATCTCGAGATCATTCGCTTTGGCTTGGATATCACTAAGTTTATGAGAGATGAGGCATATGTCATCCGCGTAATCCAGGTCTTCCAAGTGACGGGTGAGACTCCACGTAATGCCTAGACCTGCATACATCTCTCATATTCTCGTCAACTACTATATTGAATAGTAGTGGTGATAGGGGGCATCCTTGCCTAACACCAGTGTTTGTTTGGAAAGGTGCACTAATTTTCCCATTGTGTAGTACCGCCAAGTCAGCATCATCATACATCGCTTTTATTATCGATACGATGTTGACTAGCACTCCTTTCCTCGCCAATGCCCGCCATATCGCCGCTCTGTCTACTGAATCGAAGGCCTTCTTGAAGTCGATGAACAGGAGGTACAGCGGTGAGTGCCACTCCACAGCTTGTTCGGTTATTATGCGTAGTGTGTTAGCCTGGTCTACGCAGCTCCTGTGTGGTCTGAAACCAGCCTGTTCATCGCGTATTGTTGGCTCAATTTTTTCTTGAAGGCGGTCATTCAGTAGGGTTGCTAGTATCTTGTAACTAGTGTTAAGCAACGTTATTCCTCGCCAGTTGTTGCAGTCGCTAAGGTCTCCTTTCTTCGGTAGCTTGACGATGATTCCACTTTTCCAAGATGAGGGCACACACTCAGTCTCCCATATACGAGTGAAATGTGGGTGCAATGTTTCGGCAACTAGCTGCTTCTCCAACTGGAGCAGTTCGGCAGGTATCCCGTCGATTCCGGCTGATTTATTGCGTTTTAGTTTCCTAATTGCGTTACCAATTTCTCTCACTGACGGGGGTGTGGGTGGTATCCTGAGGTTGTTGGTGGGTGCGACGTCTCTGTAATCCTCATGGTTGCTGCTTCGTGGCTCATTACAGCTTATCTCCATGAAGTGTTTTCGCCATCTCTGGATTTGTGCATCATCGTTCGTTAGGAGGTTATCATTTGAATCCCTGATCGGTTGGGTTTGCCTTCGATAGCTTCCAGTCAGCTGATTTATTATCTGGTATAGTGAGCGCATGTTATTTTCGCCGGCTGCGCTTTCTGCATTCGCTGCAAGGCTATCCAGTAGAGCTCTCTTGTCGCGTCTGGCGGCCCTTTTTACCTGTCTGCAAAGAACTCGGTATTCATTGCGGACTTGAAAATCTCGATCCGCCAATTGCTTGAGGGAACTCTGCTAATCAGGCCCCATGTCCGTTCCGAGATCCAGTTGGTGCGTCTTTGTTGGCGAGTGCCGATAATCTCCTCCGCGGTATTCCTTATTAACCTGCATGCTTGTTCCCATGAGTGTTCCTGCTGTGGTACCAGTTGAGCACGCAAATTTGTTGCCATTCTGCCAGAGACATTAGTGTCAGCGAGACGATGTAAGTTGAAGGGGGGCGGTCTGTACGTGTTTCCATTGGTAATGGGGAAGTTTCTCATCAGCTTGATTGACAGCTCTCCGATTACCAACTCGTGGTCGCTATCTATCGATGCTCCTCTCTTATTTCGTACATCCGTCAATGATCGCCTCCACGTCTTGCTTATGCAGATGTGATCTATTTGGATACGTGTACGCCCATTCGGAGATGTCCATGTGTATTTGTGGACTTCCATATGGAGAAATACAGTACCTCCGATGACCATCTGAAAGGTTTGACATAGGTGCACCAGTCTGTCTCCGTTGTTGTTGCGTGTTCCAGTACCATAATGGCCCATGACTGGTTTCAGTCCGATGTTGTTAGAGCCAACTTTCGCATTGAAATGAGTATGGTAATAACTCTTCGGTTGATCCCGTTCAGTGTTGATGTGAGGGCGGCGTAGAATACGTCCTGGACTTCGTCACGGGCGTCTTCTGTCGGAGCGTAGCATTGCACGATGGAGATGTGCCTAGCACTACATCTAAATCTGGCAGTAATGATTCTATCGGATACAGGGTGCCAGGACAAGAGTGTCTGTTTATGATGTTTGGACACAAAGATTCCTACCCCGTGTCTGCCTCCATCACTGTTGCCACTATGTAGTACAAGATTGCCATTTGATGTTGTTGTTGCTCCATTTCCCCTCCATCTCATCTCATTGATTCCAGCTATCGCCATCTTCATTTTGACCATCTCTCCTTCAAACTGTGCCAGTCGGGATGGTTCCATTAGAGTCCTTACGTTCCATTGTCCAATTCGTGTCCATTGTGAAATGCGAATGTTTGTCATCGGGTGGTGATCGTTGGTAATTCTTCTTCTTGCTTGAGTTTCAGTAATCGATTGTAATTCGGTCGAACCGGTGATTGGCCGGATGCAACCTATCCCAGTGGTGGGGCTGCCACCTGTCGCCATCCGGGATTGGCGTCTCTAGCCACTTTAATTTTCCATACGATCGTTAAGTGGGAGTGCATAGTGTGCATTAGAGAAAGGGCGGACGCTTTGTACTGAGCACTGACGCTGTAAGGTGTTGTTGTTGTCCGCATTCATTCCAACGCCAGCACGATGGAATATTGATGAAGCCAGATAGGTGTCTTCTTGAAGATGGTTGTGGAATCCACGAATTTGTATTTAGAAAATTTGAAAAATTGAAAAATTGAAAAAAATTAAGTTACACTCATCGAAATTGTTTTTGTGTGATCTTCACAGAATCGCAAAACTTCATATAAAAAAAATATCCCAAATGGGATTTTTTTTTTATACGGATTTGTCATTCCGTGCGAAATTTTTTTGCATTCTGCGTAGACCCCTTAAAGTGGATCCAGGAGTCCTTTCTCCAGCCGGCTGACGTGTTTGTTGCTTTGGTGGCGTACGGTCTTTCGTTTGAGGTCGAATTTCTTAATTACCATTCGCAACCTGTAATGCAGCGACTGGATTTTGGTACAGTGTATGAAAAAAAAACACATGGTTACACTCACCAAAAGTATGTCTGTTCGCAACGAAAGCACGATACAAAAGAACTTAAAGCACATAAGATAACTGTCAACTGAATTCCAATGACAGCCAAGTAATATTAACATAATGCACTTACAACCACATTTGACAACTGTGTACACATATACAGTTATACAGTACAACAGAAACGCTCATAAGCGGCTGTGTATTTGTTGTTGTTTTTCCCATACAGGCATTTCATATGAGAGGAAACCATTACTCCCATAAAATGTCATAACTCAGGAACGGCTGCACCGATTCCAAACAAACTTCACACAAACCACCTCCTCATAGATGGGAACGAACTCTAAAATTTGTGTCAATCGGTTCGGCGGTTCTTGAGTTATAAGATTACCAAGGAAATGTAACTTCTTTTTATATATATAGATGATGATTTTCAAAAAATCTTTATTATTCTTCAAAAACACGTGCAATATCGAATTGTACTAATAAAATTATGTCCTTAAGTGTTTCTCCAAAAATCATCAAAGCTGTAGCTTTGTTTAAGCACAACATGCCGCCGAGGTTTGATTTAAGGCTACATAAATGTAGTTGATGGTTATAGAGCTCACACTAGGTAGAAATAAACGTATTTGATTATTCAGTACTTACATAAGTTTAAGAAATACCTACACGTCTAGATAGCTGCAATTCGATATTCCTAAATTCAAGTAAAGATCTCAGTAACAGCTCTGTGCTCTGCTCAGCAATTTGCAAATCCTCGCTAACGACACTGAGTAGATACGGATCCAAAACGAGTGCTAAGCAGGCACACAGCGTGGTGCACACCTTGACAATATCAAAACCATTATTCTTAAAATCGCTATAAACAAAATATCCAACAAATATATTCTCGACTACATGATTTAATAAGGTAGCCAATAACTGAAACGAGTATATGGCATTACTCAAACTCATTATTTCCCATAGATGATAGTGCAGATTCGCCAGAGTTCTCAGCTCTAAGGCTATGGCACGTTGCTGTAGCTTCTGCGTACGCAATCCACTCCGGTATTGCACTTCATGTTTCAGGGTTTGGTACATGACCTCCAGTCGCATATTTATGATACAAACGCGTTCTGCCACATGGCAGCCAAGCGACAGATATTGCGCTTGCAATGCATTCAGAATATTCAATCCAGCCAAACTGTAGAATGTGGCGGCATAGGCTAATGGAGTACTCCATGCTTCGCGCATGCTTATCATTATGTTCTTAAAAGAAATTATGTTTTGTACGATAATAAATAGATATTTGATATGAACGATTCGCTCAAAGTATCTGCAAATATGAACTTGTTCCTGCTGCGCTTTGAAGTAATCTCGCTCCAACTTTAAGAGTTTTTTAATAATTTCAATCTTGGGGCCCTCGTCGCGCCAACTTAGTGCCATAGAAAATGCCATAACTATTGTACTGATTATAAAGCTGGCTATCTCCAAAAAAAACATAAGATTATTGGCTAAAAATTGATTTTCCTGTTTATAAATTATTATAATATATTGCAATGTCCAAGGCGCACATCCGATCACAATGGCATTGATGATGAGACCATAAACTTTTAATCGTAAAGACACTTGAACCCGATGTGTCTTGAAATTATAAAGTATAGCTGTTAAGCCAAATATTACGCTAAAGACGTAGCCGGATAATACCCAAATATTGCGTAACCTTTTACTAAAACGCATGTTGACAGACTGAACTAAGTAGAGCATTTAAGTACATTTTTATAATTTAGTTTGTTTATTTGAAAAAAAATTGCAGCCAACTGAAATTTTGTGGCATAAAGTAAACCATTTGATGACTGTCAGGGGCAATCGTTTTTATCAACAGCGTTCAAACGTTAAGTGGTGTGCCCCATCAATAAGTATAACAAAAGAGATCAATTGAAGTTGTCTGTCCGTCATACCTGGGCGATTTTTTCACCTAAAGTTCTAGAACTAACAATTTTATCAAGATGCACGTGCTCCGCTTTCATTATACCCTGTACCTATAGGTACAAACGGTATACTAGATTTGTGCAATGTATTTTACGGAAAGAAGGAGGCGTGGCAGAGCCCAAGTCCTTCATACCAAAATGCTTATCATAACCTCGGGTAGCGATTGAGCCATGTCCGTCCGTCCTTTCGTCTGTATGAACGCCTAGATTTCGGAGAGTATAGGAGTTACAGATGCGAATTTTTACCAGCTGATATGCATATTTCCTGAGCAGATGCAGTTTGCTGAGTTATGTCAATATCTAACCACTTTCCACTCTAGAAGAATTTTGAGCTTTTTAGCTACACAATTTATATATTTTTATCTTAAACCGAGCTATGTGTCATAATTACATGCATCTGTGTGTCAAAAATGAACAAAATCGGACAAATACAACAAAAGTTATAGCCAAAAATGTACTAATTTCGTTTCAAAAATCAACTGGAAAGTCCTTAAAAGGACTATGCGGAAATAAATCTTTTTTCGAGAAAAAAGGTACAGGGTATTACACGGTCGGGCACCGCCTCGACTGCACCACATTTTTATACCCTGTACCTATAGGTACAAAGGGTATACTAGATTTGTGCAATGTATGTAACGGACAGAAGGAGGCGTGGCAGACCCCAAGTCCTTTATACCAAAATGCTTATCATAACCTCGGGTAGCGATTGAGCCATGTCCGTCCGTCCGTCCGTCCGTCCGTCCGTCCGTCCGTATGAACGCCTAGATCTCGGAGACTATAAGAGCTAGAGACACGGAACTTTACCTGCTGGTGCGCATATTTCCTAAGCAGATGAAGTTTGTTGAATCATGTCAATATCTTTCCCCGTTCCCCCGCTGTAGATTTTCGCGGTTTTTAGCCACATCGTTTAATATTTTCATTTGAAATTTAACAGAGCGATGCGTTGTGGATACATGCACCTATGTGTAAAAAATGAATAAAATCGGACATATACAACAGAAGTTATAGTCAAAAATGTGAAAATTTCACCTCCCCTTGCCAATAAACTGCGTCAATATTTGACTCTACGCAATTATGGCTACGAGTGACCTAGAATCACAATTTTTGGTAAGCTCATTCATGTGGCTCTAATGAACAAATCCACATCCAAATTTTATCGATGCGGTCCCCCCACCCCCCGCAATCCATTTACCGTGTTTTCTCCCACACCCGTCAACATACCAACTTGAAACTTACCCCGTATACTTTAAATAAGTTCTTTGTTGTAACATTCGAGTTTCATCAAAATGGGTAAAAATTTAGGGAACTTATAGGTATAAATATCGAATTTCACCAAAAAAAAATAAATTCCAATTGGAAAGTTCTTAGATGGAATATCCAGGAAAAATTTTTTTGACACAAAAGGTACAGGGTATTTTACTGTCGGGCACCGCCTCGACTGTTCCACATTTTTTTTTAATTGTCAAGAGGAAACACGTTGGAGTTGTATAAAGAGACATAGGTGAAAGTAAAATGTCCTTTCTCTGAAGTTTCCTAAGTTTATTTTTGGATAGAATCATCTTTGGCAACTAACCGTTTAACACTCTTCCCAAATCATCAATTTGGTTTATGCCGAAAACACTGCACCCAAGAATCAGATCAACGAACTTTTTTGGGTTTGAAATTTTTGAAATGGCAAGTCGCCTATTTCTAGTTGCAGTAAAAGATTATGTTACGGGTTGGCACCCAAGCTCTGTTAGATTGCCTGATTTACTATTATAAATACTCAAGAATCTGACGAGAACCCGCTGCTCCTTTTAGCTACGTAAGCTGTCTGATCCGTAGATTCTTCAGATTCGACATCGGGACTGGCCAGAGTCGAATCTTTTAAAAATTTGCAAAATATGCTGGAATGACCCTGTACATTTTTCCAATTTTAAACAATTGTTAGCACAATCCCAGTCGGAAAAGATTTTCAATTTGTAGTGTATATTTCTTTAACTTTATATTCCAATTTTATGTTATTTTTTTCCCAAAAGTTATTCTTCAAAAAAGTGAGTCATATCGAATTGCACTAATATAATGATTTGTTCCAGTGTTGCTACAAATATAACAAAAGCTGACGCCTTGTTAAGATGCCATATGCCAGCTAGTCTATAATTAAGGCTACATAGATTTAGTTGTCGATAGTAGAGTTCACTCTATAAAGAGAAAAAGTCATAAATAGCATCAGGCTCATAATAAAAAATCAAACTTACGTATCTAATAAGCTCTACTTGAAGATTGTCAAATTCAGTAAATCGTTGCAATAAAAATCCAGTTTGCTTCTGAGCATTTTGCATATACTCGCAAATAACATTTGTTAGATATGGGTCCAATAGAAATATGACGTAGAAAAGTATCAAAGTGCTTACCTTGCTCAATTCAAACCGAATATTTTTATCTTTAATACCATTATAAATAAAAAACCCCATGGAGACATTATCAAAGGTATGAGCCAATAGTATGGCTAACAACTGGAGCGTGTAGATTCGGTTGCACAAACTCATAACTTGCCACAGTTGATAATGCAGCGTTGCCAGAGTTCTTAGTTCCAAAGCCAGTGCAAGCTGCTGTAGTCGCTGAGTTCGCGGAGCAGTTTGGCACTCCAGCTGCTCATATAGAGACTGATGTATGCACTCCAGTCGCACATTTATAAGGCATACACGTTCTGCCACATGACAGCCTACAGTCAGATACTGTGCTAGCGCTCCTTGAAGAACATTCACGGCCGCCAAGAAATAGAATGCCGTGGCGCAAGCCAGTGGTGTACTCCATCCTTCAGGCATAATCAACAGCGTGTTTAGGATAGAAATCATGTTTTGAAGACCAATGGATAGGTACTTGAGCTGCACGAAGCGCTCAAAGTATATAGATATCTGCAACTGCTCGGTCTGCACATTGAAGTAGTCTTGTTCCATTTTAAAAAGTGTCCTAATAATCGTAGCTTTTATACCTTCGCCGCAGAAACGTTGTAAAATAGAAACCATCATTGCTACCGTAAAGGTAGAGTAGCTAGCCATGTGCAGCAATTGTAGAAGCTTGTTTTCCGGGTGTGAATTTTTAGACACGTAGAAAAAATAATAAAAAGCCAAAGGAGCACATACAATAATAATAATATTCATAATGAAAGCAAAAATTCTGAGTGCGAATGATTCTCGAAGTTGACGTGTCTGAAAATTGTAAAATAAACTTGTTGTGCCATAAATGATGCTCAAAATACAACCCGATGACTCCAGAAAGTTGCGTAACTTTTTACCAAAACGCATTCCGTTTAACTAAATAGACTATAGAACAGAAATCCATATTTGAACCCATTTGCTAACGTTTAACAACGATTACTATCTTTCAATTGATGAGTTGACAAGTGAAAGAAAACAAAAATAAATTGCATAGGGTGGGCCATCTGTTGGTTTGTTTGTTAATTGCATTTTATTTGTGTATTTTCCAACAAAATTGTGCAAATGTATATACCTGGTGCAAGTTTAAAACTACTCATTTATGTATAAAAGATGGCGTACGTTAAAGTCGGGCGCGGTCGACTTTGGGATACCCTGTACCACTGCTTGCAATAAAATCCGGTAAATTGCTTACGAACACCAAAAGACATTTGATTGCCAAATTAGATTAGGATACCTTCATAAACAACCAAAAACAGACGAATTTTTAATCAAAAACTTTTTTTCGACCGATCGGCCCTATGGGAGCTATATGATATAGTCAACCGATTTTGATCAAATTTGGTACAGTGTTGAAGATCTCTAAAAAACTTCTGAATGCCAATTTTGGTTACAATATCTTCACAAACAAACGAAACACAACGAATTTCGTGCAAAAAACGTTTTTTTGACCGATCGGCCCTATGGGAGCTATATGATATAGTCAACCGATTTTGATCAAATTTGGTACAGTTTTGAAGATCTCTAAAAAACTTCTGAATGCCAATTTTGGTTACAATATCTTCACAAACAAACGAAACACAACGAATTTTGTACAAAAAACAAATTTTCGACCGATCGATCCTATGGGACCTATATGATATAGTCAACCGATTTTGATAAAATTTGGTACAGTGCTGGGGGTTTCTAAAAAACTTCCGATTGCCAAATTTGGTTATGATATCTTCATAAACAAACGAATTATTTATCTAAAACTTTTGCTTTGTTTCGAGGTCCTCTGAAACACCCCTATGGGAGCTATATAATGTAGTCCCGATATCAAAAAATAAAATAAACTTGTCTCCTATGGATTAATAAGGGATCTTATCTGAAAGTTTGGTTGCTCTAGCTCTTACCATCTCTGAGATCTAGGCGTTCATACGGACAGACGGACAGACGGACATGGGTATATCGACTTCTCTAGTCACTCTGATCATACTTTAGGTAACTTTGGGGGGTCTCCGACTTCTCCTTCTGTACGTTACATACATTTTCGGCTTGCACAAACACAATATACCCTTTGTACCATATGGTACAGGGTATAAAAATACTGTATCGCCCAAATGGCCGCCATGGCTGGCTCTACAGGCCCGTATTTATACCTTGTACCTATAGGTACAAAGGGTATACTAGATTTGTGAAATGTATGTAACGGACAGAAGGAGGCGTTGCAGACCACAAGTCCTTTGCACCTAAATGCTTGTCATAACCTCGGGTAGCGATTGAGCTATGTCTGTCCGTCCGTCCGTCCGTATGAACGCCTAGATCTCGGAGACTATAAGAGCTAGAGACACGAAACCAGCAGGTGCGCATATATCCTGGAAAGATGAAGTTTGTTGAATCATGTCAATATCTTCCCCCGTTTCGTCCCCGCAGTAGAGTTTCGCGGTTTTTTCCACACCGTTTAATATTTTCATCTGTAATTTAACAGAGCGATGCATTGTGGTTCGGACAAATACAGCAAAACACACCCCTCAATATACCAATTGAAACTTACCCCATATACTTTAAATACCTTCTTTGACGTAACATTCGAGTTTCATCAAAATCGGTAAAAATTTAGGGAACTTATAGGTATAAATATCGAATTTCACCAAAAAAAAATAAATTCCAATTGGAAAGTTCTTAGAAGGAATATGCAGGAAAAATTTTTTCCGAGACAAAAGGTAAAGGGCATTCCACTGTCGGGCACCGCCTCGACTGTACCACATTTTTTTTTTTATTTCTTTGACATAATTACATTATTACTAAAATATAGCCGTCAGCTAGTGGGTGACACAAGGGGATTCACGTGTAACCACCTCGGTGGTACGCGCCGTTGTGGCACACTTCTTAAAGTGCGACTACACTCTTCACGTGAGGGCGGCTGGAAGCAGGCCCATGGTAAGGTCATGTCCCTGCTATGGGTGCTGACTAATGGTAGTTCGGGCGAGAGAAGAAAACTCGATAAAATTACCCCAATTCTAAGGCAGAACAGCAAAGGCCCATGGATGTATGGCTGAGGGGGTCTCAGTCTCTACTTTGTGAACTCTGGATACCTGCCGATCTCCAGTTTTAATAATTGGCTTCCCGCGGTACACGGGCTATGCCGCGGGTGACTCACCCCTTCCCGTCTACTCGTGGGTCCATGTATGCATTTAATCAAACAAAAACAACAACAAACTCTTAAACCAGAGAACGTAACTCGCCAAAATACGGAAGGGACGAAGCTGTCAGCTATGTGAGAAAGGAACCGGAGTGTGTCCTTTCCATCTTGGACTGTGCCGGTAAGGGTAGGACCGCAAACCCGCCGTCTTCCGTAGATTCTAGGGGAAGGCAGCCCAGCCCACCAAACAAACCGTCGTACCAAGACAGGCGACGGGCGGGAGAGATTCTCCACAAGAACCTTATTTCTCCGGAAGTTTCACCGGAGGGTAAGAAACTGGTCGATTGGGCCAAAAATATCCCCCCGGGCCTCCAGCCAGCAGCCCCGGGAAAGACAAAGGATAAAGTAAAGCGACAGAGGTCTGCAGAAGAAACGGCTCCACCACCGAAACGGACACGAGCGCAGCCCATGAACCGCTCCTTCGCTAAGGTTACGAAGGATAATATCCTCCTTGGTGTCTTACACAAGGGCAACAAGGATGGTCTTATCCCTCGAAACTTGTGGGCGAACGTGGAGAACGAGCTCCAGGATCGTTTCCTGGATGAGTTGGAGTCCAGTAGAGGACCCCCACCGTTCTGTAGCGACGCCGGCTGGCATCTCGCGCATGGGTATCGGCCAAACCGGAGGATTCTGAAAAGATCCTACGGTTGTTTCAGGTGTGCAATCCGAATCTGAAGATCGACGATTGGCGGATTGCCAATGTGGAAGATACGGTGGGACCATCTCGGCAGGTGATGCTGATTGTCAACAAGGAGTCGGCGGAAGCATTGGCGAAAGTTGACGGTACCGTTAGATACGTACAAAAAGGCTGTGATTCGGGTGTACCGTTCAGACATTATGTGCGGCAAGTAAACCGCACCCGAACCACAGCTTGAAGATCCAAAACCGGTCATCACAGAAGTGATGAGTGAGGAAGAGGACATACTCGAGGGGTATACCTCGGAGTCGTCGGAGCTAGCTAGAGAGCTCTCGAACCCATGCAGCAAGGCAACTTCTGTAGAAGCTGTGGTGATGTGGAGGAACTTGAAACAGTGGAGCACCTTTCCTGCCACTGCCCTGGTTTGTGCAGGACAAGGTTTCACTTCCTTAACTCTTATTTTCTAAATAATCTATCTCAGCTCTCAGAAAAGAGTCCAAAATACGTCTTAAGGTTCATACATGGGTTGTAGAGGGAGCGAGAAGGCAGTGTGAGCTCGCTACGTGTATTTTTTTGAAATACGAAGAAAGAAGCTACGTGACAGTTTGAGTTTGACCACGGCAGCCTACAGCACGGGGAAATCGTTGTTACGCACAGTTTTTATAACAAAGAAAAATGTAAAACTCACTAGAAAATAATCCTGACCCGACATATAAGAATGTCACTCCTAGCTAGAGCATAGGGCACAAACAAAGCCTTTATACACATTTCTGTCACGAGCAACACGACGAATCTCAGTCTATGATGCAAGGTGTTGACTTTCGACAAGAACCGAGCGCATCCACTGGAAAGCCATTTTAGCTATATTGTCATCGTCTCTTCGTAAAATGTGGCCTATCCAGGTCCACTTTCTTCTTTTGATTTCCGCTTTTATCGTAATACTTCGCGACCGGGTCAAAAGATCTTCGTTCGTGATTGTTCGGGGCCAAAACACGCAACAAACGATACGCAGGCATTTGTTCACAAACGATTGGAGCTTCCGGCATATAGTATCGGTCACATTCCATGTTTCCGAACCATAGAGCAATATCGGCAATATGCTAGATTTGAAAATTCGAAGCTGTGTTGACTAGAACAATTGCATTGACTTCCAGACTGTGCCCATATTTCGAAAAGCGACGCGCGCTTCATTGATACGTGCGGTAACGTCTCCATCCGCACCCCCATCCTTCGAGACAATACCACCAATGGTGACAATTTGGTTGTTGATGTTTAATACGAGTGGTGAGCGATTCGCAGTTTCTATCCGAATGAGTTTGGTTTGGTTAAAATTTATTTTCAATCCTACCATCTCCGCATTCTCTCCCAAACGGTTAATTTTTGCCTTTGATTCCTCGAACGTGTGAGCCATAAAGCATATGTCGTCTGCGTAGTCCAAATCGGACAGCATGCCATGGCGCCACTGTAGCCCCCAAACCCCCCCCCCCCCCCCCCCCCCCCCCTGTTACCGTATTGGTTTTCTTCAAGATGGCATCTAAGAAGACAATGAACAGGAGTGGCGACAAGCAAGGGTGCAGCTTAACACCTTTACGAATACAAACCGTGTCGCTATTTTTACCATTAAATCGCACGGAGCAGTCGGCATCTTTGTAGAGCGCTTCTATCATTTGGATAATTTTCTAAGGTACTCCACAGTATCTAAGTGCATTCCAGATTGTGGTTCGTTTAATGTTATCGAATGCACCCTCAAAATCTATAAATAAAATAAATAAAGGTAGTCTCCATTCTACTGACTGTTCGATTATAATTCTCAGAGAATTGATGTGGTCTACACAGGACCGCTCAGGCATGAAGCCATTCTGTTCATGTCGCATTTGCGAATTCAGAGATGGTGCGATTCTTTCTAGAATGATTGAGGCCAGTATTTTGTGTATAATGTTAAGGAGTGTGATGCCTCTCCAGTTGGCGCAATGGCTAAGATCCCCTTTCTTCGGAACAGTTACAATCACGCCCTCCTTCCAATCTTTTGGAAAAGTGCCAGAAGCCCAAGACATCCGCAAGAGTGGATATTGGGCGGAGGCCATGATATCTGCGCCATGCTTAAGTAACTGTGGCGGCACGTTTTCATGTCCAGCGGCTTTTTGTTGGCTTTGAGCTTAGTTATCGCTTTTTTTATTTCCACGATAGTGGTATATTGGGAAGCCCAGCATCATATGCTGGTGCGGGTTGTTGATGTTCTGCGAAGTATTCCCTCCACCGTTGTAGCTGTTCCTCCACAGACGCAAGCGGAAGGCCAGTTCTTGAGCTTCTTAACTGCATTGTAGACACCACGCAGGTTGTTACGTCTTGAGGCCTTTTCTGCTTCTTCGGCAATGCTGATCACGTAGTTGGACTTGTCTGCCTTGGCTGATTTTCTGACCTGTCTATGCGACGCGTTATAATCCTCGCGGATAGCTCTTTGTATCTGCTCGTCACAACACGAAAGCATCTTCTCTTTTAGTTCCTTCGTCCGCCTGCTTACTCACAATAGCTTGGGGCCGGAGACGTATTTCTCCAAACAGAAGATTATGATCGCTATAAATATTAGCATTCCTTCGTGCTCTCACAACCAGAAGGCAATTATGGAATCTCCTACTGATCAGGATGTGGTGGGTCAAATCGCACGATCTAGCCGGCCAATTGTGATCGGTGTTACGCGAAATAACCCTTTCGAAGAACTTGACGCGCAATAATGCGATCATCTCACGATTTCTATGGCATGTAGCCCCACCTTGCTAGAAATTTTAGGCCTTAAATCGTTGGTTATTATGGCTTTGTAACGATCGGATTTGATGGTTACCGCCTGGTCGGCCTCATTTTCAAAGAAGAATGATGCAGGCACCAAACAGTAATTTTTTGTGGATGAAGTGCATTCTCGTAATAGGCAGGCCTCAACTGCAGCAATATTTTCGCGTGTACGCAACGGACGAGCATGCAAATATGGTATAGTATCGGCCAATGAACCAGTAGACTCGAACCGATCAATAATTATTCTTGATTCCAGGCACGGAAGGTCGATAAAACTGTGCGTAATCCGCTTTCCGAATTATGAGTGTTTAGCAACCAGAGCAACAGATGGCCCACCCTGTATTATTTATACAACTGTGCTAAATGTCCAAACGCGGACAAGCAAACTAAATAGTGTTGTCCTATGATTTACTGATGCTTTACGTAAGATGGCGCCACTAAAGTTCACTAGATGGCGCCAGCAGTAACAGCTGTTCTGAACTAATGTGCAAGCATATTATTACGTACTTAAAAAAAGGCTGGTAGAAAAAAACCATTGCGAACCATTTTTCACAAAGCCGTTTACAATTTATTATTAGTTGTGAGCTCTTCAGGAACCAAGTTACGCTCTAACAATCCACATAAAATATATTTTTATTTTTTTTTTTTGGTTTATTTTATTTACAATCTATCCGTGAATAATAAGTAAATAATTTGACATAATT
Source organism: Chymomyza fuscimana (assembly GCA_949987675.1). Lineage (NCBI taxonomy): Eukaryota > Metazoa > Arthropoda > Insecta > Diptera > Drosophilidae > Chymomyza > Chymomyza fuscimana. The sequence goes on along the minus strand of OX465089.1, from coordinate 67,579,630 downwards.
AAATTACATAACAGGATTGACTGAGATTCAACAAAATCAGCCAATATAAAAACGTATTACATTAGTTACAACAAAAAATAATAATCAAATAAATAGATAAAACTTAACATATTATAATATATCTAAAATCTGCCGGGAAGGCCTAAAACATGATGTCGCTTAAGGCGTCTGGTTACATAAGTATTTTCTAAAAGACCTAGTGCTAAATGGTTATCATGCCTATGGAGTCTTTCAATGTTTGTTGACCTTGTTTTCCAAGTTTAGCTGAGACCTTGGTCCCAAGAGCCAATACATTTTTCTACATTTTGCCTTTAGCTGCATTTGTTTAGCTTTTATATGTGTCTTCCATGTAAGCCTTCGATCCAAATGAACACCAAGGTACTTTACAGTATGGCTTTCTGGTATTGTCAAACCACTTAGGGAAACGGGGGGACAATTTCCTCTCTTCAGTGCGAACGTTACTTGGACAGATTTTTGGGTGTTGACAGCTATCTTCCATTTGTTTAGCCATATTATTATATATATTGTATATATATCTATATAAATAAAAAGAAGTTACATTTCCTTGGTAATCTTATAACTCAAGAAGAATTTGTGTCAATCGGACAAATTTTAGAGTTCGTTCCCATCTATGAGGAGGTGGTTTGTGTGAAGTTTGTTTGGAATCGGTGCGGTGAGTTATGACATTTTATGTGAGTAATGGTTTCCTCTCATATGAAATGCCTATATGGGAAAAACAACAACAAATACACAGCCGCTTATGAGCGTTTCTGTTGTACTGTATAACTATATACGTGTACACAGTTGTCAAATGTGGTTGTAAGTGCATTATGTTAATATTACTTGGCTGTCATTGGAATTCAGTTGACAGTTATCTTATGTGCTTTAAGTTCTTTTATATCGTGCTTTCGTTGCGAACAGACATACTTTTGGTGAGTGCTAACCATGTGTTTTTTTTTCATACACTGTACCAAAATCCAGTCGCTGCATTATAGGTTGCGAATGGTAATTAAGAAATTCGACCTCAAACGAAAGACCGTAGGCCACCAAAGCAACAAACACGTCAGCCGGCTGGAGAAAGGACTCCTGTATCCACTTAAGGCTTAAGTGAAGATCACACAAAAACAATTTCGATGAGTTACAAATTTAATTTAATCCAAATTCCAATTAAAAATAGTTGTCTAACCCGCTAATATCGGGCAGGACAACGTCTGCCAGCTCCACTAGTATATATATATATATTAAAAATTATCATAATTTGACAAACAACAATTTTTTAGGAATTGTATGTAGCTTATGTCGCCTTGATTACAAAAATAAATGCAAGTATTAGACAATGACGACAACATTAAAATTTCTTTAAAATGGATTAGGTTTAAGCACATCCTCACCTCCAGAACTGATCCTTTTAGCAATGATACAATGAAGTCTTTAATAATTGTGTAAGGGGCAAAAAAGTATGACTAATTTGGTTTATCACGATTTCCTCACTTTCCCGCCTGATTTTTCCAATGCTCCAATAGCTATTCTGCTCTTCGGTGTAAAGACAAATCCAACAATTTAAAGATCATAAAACATCGTTCCAACCGTTCTTGAGTTATAAATGGTCTAAGACTATATTTTATATAGGTAAATTGCTATTGAAAATCTTGCTTGTCTTTCCAATTCATTTCAAATTGTACTAATATAATAACTTTTTCCAGTGTTGCAGCAAATATCATAAGGGCTGTTGCTTTATTCAAGTACAACAAACCGGCCAGACTGGATTTAAAGCAACATATTTGAAGTTGTTGATTGTAAAGTTCACTCTATTCAGAAAAATAAATGTAGATAGTTTTCGATTTATTTGAAAATATAAAACAGAACTTACGGCTCTAATAAAATCCACTTCCAACCGGTCAAACTCAACCAAACCACGCAGTAACAACATCGTCTCCTGTTGACCATTTTGGATTTTCTCACAAATAAGATTCGTTAGATATGGATCCAACAGATATATGGAGTAAAGACATAGCGACATAATAACCTGTATCACCTCAAAGGTCACATTATTTTTTTTAAAGCCGCTATAAATAAAGTAGCCAATAGAAACATTATCAAGGATTTGAGCCAAAAGTGTGGTTATCAACTGAAACTTGTAAATGCGTATACTCAAATGCATCATTTGCCAGAGTTGATAGTACAGCGTTGCCAGAGTTCTTAGTTCCAATGCCAGAGCAAGCTGCTGTAGTCGCTGACTACGCGCAGCAGTTGGGAACTCCGTCTTCCGAAGCAGCGTTTGATAGATGCTCTCCAGTCGTAGATTTATAAGACATATGCGTTCTGCCACATGACATCATACAGCTAGATACTGCCCCAAGGATCCATGTAGTATATTGACGCCTGCCAAGTTATAGAATGCTGTGACATAAGCCAGTGGCATTATCCATCCGTCTGGTGTAAAAAAAATCGGATTCACAAAGCCAAAAAAGTTTTGAAGCACAATGGATAGGCACTTGAACTGCACGAACCACTCGAAGTATTTAGATATCTGCACTTGTTCCGGCTGCGCATCAAAGTAGTCTTGCTCCATTTTAAAAAATGTCGTAACAATTAAAACTTTTAGACCTTCGCCGCGCCAAGGTGGAACTATTGACACTACGATTGCTACTGTAAAGATGGCATAGCTAATTATTTGGACCAATAGCTGAAGCTTATTTTCGAAAGATGAGTTTTCCAAGACGGTAAAGAGTAGGTAATAAAACGTCAAAGGCACACATCCCAAAATAATAATTGTGATGAGGAATCCGTAAATCTGTAGCTTAAATGATTTTCGCACATGACGTGTCTTTGGGTTGTAATAAAGGCCTGTTGTTCCAAACATAATGCTCAAAACGTATCCCGAAGACTCTAGAAACTTCCGTATGCGTTTACTCAAAGGCATCTTGACTGACTGAACTAAGTTACGAGCGTTGAACCCCTGTTAAAGCTATGGAACTTAGCAACACAAAGATTGTTATCTCTTTATAATGATAACCTGTCAGTTCTAATGCACGACATTCAACAACAACGTTACTATTAGTGTTTAACTAAATAGGACGCTATTTCCAGCTACAGAAAGTATTAAAAAAGTTCAAGTATACCCTGTAGTTGTAGGGTAAAGGGTATTATAGATTTTTGTAATACTAGTCTGCCAATAGTCTGCCTGGTGGAAAATTGGTTTATTTATGAAGAGATCGTAACCAATTTTGACATTCGAAAGCTTTTTATAATTTCCAATTAATTTATGAAGTTTTATCAAAAACGGTTGCCATGTAGCCCCCATTGGATCGGACCCCTCGAAGCAGCTTACAGCCAGTGCTGCCTCTACCCACTTCCATTGGTTCCTGGGGATTTTGCCGACCGGATTTCCCTGGTCCAAGACACCCAGAAGGATTTTCTCCTTTGCCATCTCGGCAAAAGCTTCTATTCGCTACTACTTGAGCGTTCACCCTTGCTCTCTTAGGAGCATTGGGCACTATTGCCTCTTGCGACCATTGCCGCTTAGGCTGATTGTGCCTTGCGTCCTCCTTTCTTTCAAGGACAAAATTCGGCAGGACAGACTTCGCCCACTCTACCTTTCTCAGCCATTCGGCCGATGGGGTCGAGATATTCGACGTCGCCTGTCGTTTCAGTATTTGGGCAGCATTTTTGCGGTCCGCATACCTTTCCAATTTGGCCTTGCTGGTGGATGACCTCTCTACCCCGCACCCGACTGGGCTATTTTTGAAAAGGGCCCCCAGCCAGGCTGATCATAGCACGGGTCGCATGACACCTTGATCCAGCCCTTTTTTACCTCATAGCCATGAGATAGAGTGGCGAATGAGCCACCAAGCTATATGAGAGCTAAGTTGCAAGCAGCTAGCTCCAAATCTTAGCTGTCACCGTCCAAAAAGGACACTGTAGTGCCATTACCAGTCGGCACCCTCGTGGAGGGTTCAGCTGTAGGATTTTCGCCGACGATAATCTTTATTAAATAAATAAATGAATATTTTTAATTTGAGTAAATTATATTATGAAGTAACTGCTGCTAAGTGCAATAGTTTAGCAGTTTGTTCAAAATTAAAAAATCAGTGGCGCAACTTGATGTAATAGCAGTTTAAAAAAAGACAAATCATCGTTTTGGAAGCCATTTTTAAAATCAAAAGATAAACTAAAATTAAATGTAAAAAATGCGTTGCCAGCTGATGATAACTGATGATGATGATTTATCAGAAATTGGAAGCGAAAAGTTGCAAAATATTTTACAAGTTATGGACTAGTCAAATAATAAATAAATATTTTTAAGTCACTCTTAAAAATCATATAAAAAAATAAGTTTCTAAATATAATAAAATTATTTTTGAACAGTAAAAATTCTTTCCTGCTATTCTCGTAGAAGCGTAAACATTCGGAAACAGTTGTCCGAAAAATTAAATCTCTGGTTTCAAACCGTACCCAAAGCCTCTTGAATATCTGTTGCACTACAGTATATGTAGGTACATATCCCATATATGACCTGGTCGTTTTTTACAGCAATATATTAACTGTGTTTTTTATACCACATTCCCAAAAATTTAGATTTGACTTAAAAATTATTATTTTATAAATTAATTTATGTATCATTTTATAAGCCTAAAATTACTCCCCAACGTTGCGCTCGTCTATGTCGAAGAGGCTCAGAATTTCTGGAATATACTTTGCGGCTTAAAAAGTATTTTTCTTCTAAATTCCTTGTTGAAACTTTTTTATTTTATCTTTTTATCCATTATGAAAATGGACCGTTTCGTTTCAAGCTTAAAATATGCTTTTAATTTTACTGTAGTAACTATTAATTGTTTAGTTACTTAAAACTTACCACATATATTTAAAATAATAATTTTATTGATAAAACTTTCGATCCTCATCAAATCGTTGGAGATTTGCGGAACATTAGTGATAATCCCCGAACTGCCCTTAAAAAAATTTGAATTGGAAATTTGTGTATACTGCATGATTTCGGGTAAAAATAGTAAAGGGTATCATACTGTCGTGCACCTCCTCGACTGTATCACTATTTTTAATTTTTAGTCCATGACCTTCAAAACCCACGGACGTGGTATATGCACTGTCACTGTTTTGTTGAATATGTGTATCCTCCGACTTTGATTACATTTAAGTCTTTTATTAGAAACTAATATGATAATTTAAGTATTGTATAAAAAATATTGTTATTTATTTATTTGCCGAAATAATATAAAAATATTGCTTAAAGCTAGCCTAACATATTAATTCAGAGTTTAGATATTATATCTTTACAACTGAGAATTTAAGAGAATAAATTTATATATATAAAGGAGTTTGACTCGAAAATTGAATGATAAGAAAAACAATGGCAATCAAAAAAAAAACCTTAATTATGATGGGAAAAAAAAAGTTAAAAGATTTATAAATTAAGCAGATACTTAACTGAAGCTAGTGCCCGTCAGCAGGAAACTTGTGTGATATGTGATTTTTTATTAGCAAAATTGTTGATAGCGCGAGAAATAAGTTCATCAATCTTTTTAATATTAGATTCCTCATGCAGTCGTGTTGTCGCATAAAAGAATGGTCTATTAAGAATCATTTTTAATATTTTATTCTGGGAAGTTTGAATTTTTTGTAAGGGAGTTCGCGCACTGCTGCTCCATATCTCGGATCCATATAACATTATAGGTAAAAATATAGGTTTATATATTATTAATTTATTGTGTAACGAAAGTTTAGATTTGCGATTTATAAAAGGGTAGAGTATACATATAGTTTTGTTAATTTTATCAATAGTTTTACTAATGTGATCCGAGAAAAGAAGCTTTTTATCGAAGTAAACTCCCAAATAGCGAATACAATTATCCCATTTTATATTCAATGTATTTAATTTAAGTTCTGTGATTGGAAGAAAGCAGTGCTTTCGCTTTTTGGTAAAATAAATGGCTTTAGTTTTTGCAGCATTAAGCTTTATTTTCCACCTATAAAAATATTCGGATAAGGAACTTAGAGCAGATTGAAGTTCAGAATAAACTACACTATAAGCTAGACTAAAGCAGTATAAGGCAGTATCGTCCTCAAACATTAATGTTTGGCAACATACAAAACTGGGAATGTCATAAGTGTAACTATAATACAAAATGGGACCAAGTACAGAACCTTGCGGAACACCAGCCGAAATGAATTTTTTGTTGGACTCGAAACCATTCAGAGAAACATAAAAGAATCTGTCCGAGAGAAAACTTAAGATGAGTTTAGTTAGGTAGAGAGGAGTTTTATATTGGACTAGTTTGTATATTAGGCCATTATGCCAAACAGTATCAAACGCAGCTTCGACATCAAGTGTTACCATGCCGATAGATCTCTTCTGAGCCAAATTTTCTTTAACAAAATTTGCAACTATATCAAGAGGGTGGATACAGCTCAGGGAAGGTCTAAAACCGAATTGAACTTTAGGTAAGATGTTGTTTTTTTTTCAGAGGATAAATAAATCTAGTTTTAATGAGGCGTTCAAAAATTTTTGAAAAGTCACAAAGTAGGCTAATTGGCCGATAACTTGTAGGACAGTCAGGTGGTTTTCCAGGCTTTGCAATCGGAATGATTTTGGCTATTTTCCATTCTAATGGAAAGTAGCACAGTTTCATGCAGTTGTTGAATAAAACCGATAAAAAATATAATGCATTTTTAGGCAAGTTTTTTAAGCAAATATTTGGAATTTTATCAATCCCCGGCGATTTATTGTTTTTAAGCGACTTAATAACGTCTCGAATTTCGTCGACTGTGACAGGACTGTCTACAATGACATTTTCATGATCGACCAGTTCATTGAGAGCGTTTTGTACAGAACTTGAAGTGGACGAATCAGAGAAAGACTCGGTGATGTGATGTGTAATGGCTGTGCCATTGTTTTTTTTTATTTTTTTTTATAATTCTCGCGCATGAATTTATCGCAGCTAGAATTTCTTCCAGCTATAATTTATCGCAGCTAGAATTTATTGCACCCTTTTTCTCGCAGCTACTTTTTCTCGCTGTTTGTCTTTTTGGGACAAAATATCGCATGAGAGAAAAAATTAAAACAATCTTTTTCGCTCTGCCTGTTAGCTTTAGTCTGACACTAAAAGCTCAAGATGTCAGTAGGTCGAACCAGATCGCCACCACCTTTAGGGCGTTGAATTCTTTGGGTCGGCGGCTATAGAAGAGCTACAGCAGCCTGATTCGCTCTCTTACTCTGATTCTAATTGTGCCTCGAGCTATAACCGCCAGTCAATTGTGCAATAAAAAAAAATTTTTTAATTTTTTTGCCACGTGCTGAACATTCTTTTTACATTTTACAAGAAATAAGAGAATTAGATCCTTATTTACAAGTTACAAAAAAAATAAAAAGCTGACAAAGCAAATCTGGCCGAAATAAAAACTTTAAGACTAAAAGATAAAATAAAATAAAATTAAATAAATAAAAAAACCTATATATTTAAAAATGATCCCAAAATTTTTTTAAAAATTATTAAACAACATACGAAAATCACAATTACATATATACATAATATCCGCTGTCGAGCTAACTATAAATAAATCAGCAAAAAAAAAAAAAAAGAACTAAAAACGAATAAAAACGTACAACAAAACAACATATCTGAGGTCATAAGCCTCCAACGGAGCTAAACCAGCTCTACTTAATTGAACTGCATTATGGGAACCAGCTGATCCAAAATTCCAGCCATCGATAGAGCTTTAAGCGCTCTCGCGCTCTCCCGCCCTCCCGGCTTCCGCTGATTAGAAGAGTCAGCAGTTGCAAGCTCGATCTAAAGACGGGCGCATCATCGTGGTCGTCGGCCGTGTTTTAGATTTGTTTTAGATATAAAATAAGGTGCCATAAATTAATATAAGTGAAAAATAATTACAAAAAGAAAATAAATTTAAATCGAAAATTTGCAAAAAAAATTAAATAAATAACTAAAATTACATATCTTGGTAAATAAAATAACCCCCATTGCGTGCTTAAGAGAGGAATAAGTGGTAAAAAAAAAATATATAATTTTATAGGTGCAATATAAAATATTGAATATCTATATCCCTACTTCAAATATGTGAAACAAAAAAAAAAAAAAAAAAAAAAAGGATTTCAATACATATAGAAAGAAAAAAATAGAAAGAAAAGAAAAGAAAAAGAAAGAATGAAGTTGAAATGAAATAAAAAAAAAATAAAAAACAAAAAAAAAACCCTTAATACAACATCCCCTGCCTTCTCCGAGTTGTACGAATTATTTCTTTTTATTTAAATTTTCTTTCTGTGAACAACAAAAATGTGCGAAATTTAAATGAAATTGCAGCTTAATCATCATTATCATTGATTCCCGATGGAAGGCCTTCCAGCGTTGGATGTATCAAAAACCATGTAAGTTTTTAACACACATTCTTGTTGTTGTTCTTTTTTCTCTCTCTCTCTTTTATGCAAAATTCTATCAAGCCATGTGCTTCGCGAGAGCTCCCTAACAGTAAATTTCAGATAGAACTTAGTAAATGATATCTCTTATACCCTTCTATACCCTCACAAGATTGTAATGCAAGGGTCCATCAGTTATCTTAACAGTTAAATTTTTAAAAAAATGTAAAACTAGTCTTAAGTCGAGCTGCTGTTTCCAGCGTTAATTTCATGGAGTTAAATTGTCGATTTAATTGCAAATTTTATTTATTAGATATAAATAAAAAAAATGCCATCACCATCTAATACTAGTTGTATTACCATCAAACGAATTGTAAATGGAGTCGAAACATAACTACATTAAGACCTAGATGTATCCACAGAATATAAATTTTAATAAATTGTTATAGTATTTTTAAAAGAAATTATAATGTTCTAAAAATTAGTTATTTCCTGTATGACATAGGCGTATAAAGTGTAGGCAAGATTTTGTTTTGGGGGTTTTGACTACTTTTGTGGCCAAAACCATGCTAGGGTATTGAGTATAGACTACGAGGAGCAACTAAAACCTCAGCCCTCGTCATAACTGGACCATTTAATTAGTTCCCCCCGTTTTGTTTCCTTTGATCAAAAAGCAAGAACAACATTATTTTTTTAAGAGTGAAGCTCTTTTTACTAGGGACTCTATAAAAATCAAAGTATGATATCTGGAGGCCAAGGCGTAGCAAAACCCACCCCACGCACCCAAGAGATAGGGAATTAAAGGGTCCCGCCTCACTAACTCCTTGTCATTCCGCACGAAAAAAAATTTTTTTCTTAAAAAAAAATGCAAAGATTGGATACAGATGTTTTGATTCAAATACATCAGCAAGGATATTTGCTTTTTCCAGACCAGTAGAAAAACGTTTGTTATTAAGGGTAAAGCTAGGAATAAATTGCTTTTTAATTTTAATAACCTTTGTTAGTTTCCAAAAGGGCTTCGTGCTATTATCTAAGTTGGACAACTTTTGGTTCCAAGATACGTTATTATGGAGAAATAATTTATGACGTATTTCTCTGTTAAGATGATTCACTCTTGCTTTAAAAATGGGTAGTCTTGATCTAACCCACCGCCTTTGAGCAATGTTTCGGTCAGAGATGAGTGATGTGAGCAGGAAATTTAATGGCAGATTGTTTGCAATGCTTTTTAGGTACGCACTCATGAATAGACTCAGTTATATCAAGCTTAAGACAGTCAGCCATCATGTCTACCCACTCACGATTTCAATGTTGATCTGAAATGACATATTGACGCCAAATCAAGCCAAAACTGTGAAAAATTATAGTTAGAAGCAATAATAAGACCCTCAAGAGTATATTTATATTTTTTTCGAAATGTAAATATTAATTTTCAAAAAACCTTTCCATATCAAATTGCACTAAAATAATCGTATTTTTGAGTGTTGCGGCAAAGATAGTCAGAGCTGTGGCTTTGTTCAGGTATAACATGCCGGCCAAGCGAAATTTGAGGTTACATAAATGCAGCTGATGATAATACTGCTCTACCTAAATAGAAATATATGTAGGTCTTTAAGTGCACTCAATAAACATAAGAAGTACTTACACCTCTCACAAGTTCTATTTCCAGGTTTTCGAACTCTAATAAACAGTCCAACACACCTTCCGTTTCCTTCTGAACATTTTGCATCTTTTCGTAAACAATATTCGTCAGATATGGATCGAGAATAAATGCTGAGTAGAAAATCACGGTACAGCCCAACACAAGTGCACTAAATTCAATTTTTTGAAATTCAGAATAAATAAAGAAGCACATCATGATATTATTAAATACATGAGTCAACAGAGTAGTCATCAACTGTAGCGAGTAAATCGTATTACTCGTAACCATAATTTGCCACAGATGATAGTGCAGCGTTGCCAGAGTTTTCCATTCTACTACAATGGCTCGTTGCAGTAGGCGCTGCGTGCGCGGAGTAGTTCTGTAAATTATCTTCTGACATAGGGTCTTATATATAGACTTCAACCTGACATTGATCAGACAAACGATATAACAGGCAATCGCCAGATGCTGTGTAGGTAGTCCATGTTGAATGTTTAGTCCAGCCAAGCTATAAAATATGGAGGCACAAGACATGAAAGCCGCTCGAAATATCTGCTTATTTCAACGTCTTCCGGCTGTGCTTTGAAGTAATCTCGGTCCAATTTAAACAGTCCTTTAATTATTTTAACTCTGTGGCCCTCACTAAGCCAACGTAGTAGAATAGAAATCATCATTGTTACCGTATTGGTAATAAAGGTGACTTCTTGGACTATCTGCCGAAGTTTATTAATCGAAAGTATATTTTCAATAAATTTGTTATATCGAAAAGACAAGGGCGCACACCCCATCACAATTGTATTGATAGTAAGTCCATAAATTTGTAATCCTAAGGAGAGTCGAACACGTAGTGTCGTGGAGTTATAATATATGGCTGTTACTCCAAATATAACGTTTAATATGTAGCTCGATAGTACCAAGAAGCGGAAAACCTGTCGGGCAGAAATGCTGAAATAAAAAAATGCCCGAGTAATTATTTGTCCAACCCTTGAAACGATGCAGAAATGCACAAGTGTCAGACTAACAACGCGAGCCACAACAATTTTATTAAGAAAAAAGATGTAATTTAAATGCATTTTCGATATTTATGAGCATCTTCCACTGCTAAAAGATATAACTTCAAATATTTAAGCAAAAATAGTTTTATATACTCTTTGCGTTTGTTTATATACAGATTTTAAAGCACTTAATAATCCTTAGGGTGTCACTCTTCCTGTTGAAAAGTTTTGCAAAATCACTACAGGCTAAAATGTGAATCCCTTTTAGTTAGGTTTAGTTAGGTAAGCTCGTGCTTCTTCTTTCCTAATTTTGTAAATTTAAATTTCGGCGCGTTGGCACCCTACTCTCCAAAATTTGTTTTAAATGTACCCACTGATGAGTGAAAAAAGTTCTTTGAATATGGGTTTAAGCGTAAGAAAAAGTGATGTGTCAAAATTTGTGTCTTTGAAATGACCTCATGCAAGCCATATTTATTGTATTTTTTGTCCCTAAAATATAAAGGAAAGCGATACTCTAGAAGTTTTAACAAGAAATGAATACTATTCGATGCTCCCTAGAAATTGCATACAATGCTCAGAATTATCGATTTTTTTCTTTTTGGTCGTCTCTGAGAAAGCGGGGTTCCCACTTTGAAAACTTTGTCCTCTAATATCTCTGCGATGTTAGATATTTCACGTTGCCTTAGTTTACGATCGGCCAGAAACATTTTGCAAACTTTTCAAAATTTCCTGTTATACCTGCCGACTAGAGCAAGCTCCAAAAATTCCATGAGTTTTATATTTAATCTTAGGCGTAAAAAGCTTTTTATATTAATATTTCGATTTCTCTTCAAGAAGCTTTGATAATTCAAGTACCTATCTTCTATCTAGCTTTCTTATTAATCAAAGACGCGGTCTAATATAATCACCGATCACCAACGCGTTTATAATATAGCTATAAACCGTTAGAGCACAGGACTTTCGAACGCGTCGAGTCCTAAAATTGAAATGCAACGCTGTTATGCCGAAGAGAACGCTACAGAAATACCCGTTGGCCACCAAATAATTACGAAACCTTTTGCTAAGACGCATTTTCGCAGACTAAATTTTGTTTGAGGCATGGCCCCACAAGCGAACATATCCATTAATATAATTTTGGAGCTAATAATTGATAGCCATCTAGCCACTGGTATCTAGATGCGCCTGACGTTGGTTAATAGCAAAGTTTTAACGTATTCTAAAAGTATTTATACAACTGCATTACTAACTAAAAGCAGTTGAGGGGACACTATCTCTAACTTAAAATTGATTAAAAACACAATTATTTGATATTAATAAGTTTTAACTTGTATTTACGATTTTATTCCAAGCCTGTCTTGGTGTTTTTATAGGAGCTTCCGGCTCTGAAATTGTTAGTGTGTTTCTTATTCCTGCTGTACAAACTTTATATGGTGATCTATTGTCCGTAGGCTGTTAGAATAGTTAGTTGATGAACATGGTGTATCAAGGTCTTCGTGGGACTCTAAACACGGTGGGGCAGGATCGGATCCTCCACGAAAAAAACTAACGCGGTTTCTCCATTTCCTACCCGCTAAATGAGGCCCAATCAAAAAAAAAACAAAAACAAGTGGATCGTCCCCTGTGTGCTTGGCATTCCTACCGCCGTACGGCCTTCCTTTGGGGACACGCCAACTATATCATCCGCTGTGCTACAGTCATGCCTGCTCGGTATAATATATATAAAATATAATAATATAAAATTAAAGGTCCAAAACGAGCAGCAATGGAGGGGTTGTGTAAAATGGAAGGTCAATGTCGATTTGGAAATATTTTCGGCATATACCGAAGTTCTCAATCGATTGCAAGTGGAGAACTAGGAGAACATCAATTTCGTTTTTCGCCCTGTCTTTGTCGTTTTCTTCTAGCTAACAGCAAAATTTTTTTGCTGTAACTGAATGTGCCTTTTAAAGGGTATAAAAATCATCATTCTCAACGCCAATGGACAAGTCACAAAAAGGCGTGGCTGACCAAGTTTCAATTAGGTAATATCCATCCATCCGTAAGATCACCAATATCTTTTAGATCATAGTAGTAGTAAGTCTACTAAATTATGTTCTCTCCCACACAGTGTCGATACTACAATGGTCTAGTTAAATACCACACTAAGAATAGGGGTTAATGCTTTTAAAGTTTCAACCTGCCCTATAAACTTCATCAATATTTCGCTTTGTTTTATTAACAAAACATCAAACGCCACCAAATTTAGTGTCAAGATTCATGTGAGCCTAATCAACAAGAAATTGCCGAGATTCTTATACTCCCACAGCCGTAAGACCTATCCCTTGTATACACCTAAAATTCTTAGCATATCAATACGAAATTTGCGGCAAATGATTTTTCGTTTTGGCACGGTATTTCAATTTCGGTGAACGTCTTGACCAGTGGCGGATCCACTTCGAAATGAAAAACCCCCCCAAGACCAAATCCGCACCTGGCCGTGACATATTCACTAGCAAATAAAGTGTTTACCAATAAAATATAAATTAAATAACTGACGGAAAAAACTTTACATTAAACAGAACAATAAATTTTTTTTCAACTCCATTATTTTTCCAAAATTCGATCCATATCAAATTGAACTAAAATTATGATTCTTTGAAAAGTGGTTCCGAGTAATGTTATGGCCGTTGCTTTGTTCAAGAAAAACATTTCAGACAGTTTGGCCTTGAGGCCATAGAAAACCAGTTGCTGCTTGTAATAATCAATCTAAATTAGTTAAATATTTCTTACTTTTAGTTTTGTTTTTAAAAATACAAAAAAACTTACACATCCATAAGTTCCAAAGACAGATTGTCAAAATCATGCAAGCAGCTTAGTTGAGGCTCTGTTTCGCGGTGAGCATTTTATGCATGGCCATCATATGGAACTTGAAGACCCTGTTCATTAGCTGCATTAATTTTGACAGTCTTTTGGTCTTCAGTTCTATAGCCAGCGCACGATGCTGCAAATGCTGGGTACGCATACTAGCACTATATTTATGATCCTGATTTAGGGTATCATATGAGGACTGCAGTCTTGTATTTCTGATACAAACGCGCTGAGCTACTTGACAAGTACCCACCAAATACTGTGCCAAGCCGCCATGTAGAATATTCAAAAAAGCAGATAAAAGAACATTGTGATATAGTAGTACAAGGACGAAAGGGCAGTACATACTTGACAATGGAGAATACGGGACGGTTGTTTTTGTTGATCATCACGTTCTCAAAGCAGATGAATAGATATTTGAGATGTACGAGTTTTTCAAATTAACTATTAATGCTGGTATTTTCCGGCAGTGCCTCGAAGTATTCCCGCTCCATTTCAAAGAGCGCACACAAACGAAGCACCATGCTAAAAATCATTGTAATGTTGTTGACCATGGTATACAATAAGTAAAGTAGAGTAAGTTTGCCGAACTCGGGGCCATAAATTTTGTGAGAGCAAAAAAATGTGTGAGAGAGAGAAGCAACACACAACCTCACGCATACACACTGACACTCGTTTATATATCTATGCATGCTTGAATGAAAAATATGGCCCCAGCAAAGAGAACGACGCGGCAAACTTACTCTACCTTACTTATTATACCATGGGTGTTGACAAAGAAATGGATAAGTTGCACCGTATATACTTTTTTTGCTTAAATTGTCAAATCTGTCAGTGACATTCTATTTTTATGCCAGCGCAGGATACATCACCGAAACATTTTATATAATCAATCGGTTTACGGTACGACCATCAAAGCCATCTTCGATTATTAAATAAATGTTATATAATCTCGACCACCAATATTATTAAAATAATTTTAATATTTAGGTCAAGAAGATATTAAAAGCCTGAACTCTTGACCAACGAGTATAAAATACATAGAGTGGAACAACTGGGCGTTAAGAAAAATTTTTCAGCGAGCGTTGAGCAAAAGATTAAGGATTTGCTCAGACGAACGCCATCGTCTGTGCTGCTCTAATGTGTAAAGTTGTTGTTGGCTGCTGTGTTACATCTTTTCGTTAACTTGACATTGCCGTATTATAAAAAATGTGTAATAAATTGAATTGAATTGAAACCTTAAAGTAAATACAGTTTAAAAAAAAAAATTATTTTGAAGTTATCAAAAACTAGCTTACTAAAGCACTTGCTGTTTCAACCAGTTGTGAATTACTAGCAGCAGAAAATAAAATTTTTTACTGCTTGCACACATGAGTTCCTTCTCTTCTCCTACATCGGTACTCTATTTTACCACGACGCAGCTCTGTTAAGTTTCAGATCAAACTATTTTAGTGCAAACACCCAATCCAAGTACGCTGCAACAGGATAAAATGTCGATAGGATATTTAAATCAATTAATTACATATATTCTATTCAAGAGTCAATAGAAAGCCTACAAAAAAGATTTCATTACACAGAGGCGAGGCTAATAAAATCATTTTTATAAAATATGAGATTCAAGGCTTGCCCTATTCTGTTTAATTTCTTAAAACCCAGAAGTTAACCAGTAGACCGCTCCATGGACGCCTTTTTGAATCTATCCTTTATTTATTCCATTCCTGTATTGTGAATTCAAAATTCATTAGATAACTGCATTAGAAAAAGTGCGATAGTCGGGATTTTTTTTTAAATGGGTTCACATTTATTTGTAAAATAAATAAGGATTTTTTAAATTAAAAAATTCTTAATACAATGTAAAATTTTTAATGTTCCCCAAATTTCATTTATCAAATATGTACATTGTCCATGTCAAACTCTACTAATATAATCGTTTGCCGAAGAGTTGTCCCAAATATCATTAAGGCTGTTGACTTGTTCAAGAACAACATACCAGCCAGATTCGCTTTGAGTTTACACAGATTCAGATGTTGATTATAGAGCTCACACTGGATTATATTCGGAAATATTGTTTTATAAGTCAAATCTTTTCAATGTTAAAAAACTAAAGTATATTAGTTTTAAACTTACACATCTCACAAGTTCCAGGGATAAATTTTCGAATTGATGAAAGCAACGCAGCAAAAGTTGTGTTTCCAACTGAGCATTTTCCAGTTCTTCACAGATGACATAGTTCAAATAGGTATCCATAATAAATATCGTATAGACAAAAAACAGAATGAAATTTGTTGCATAATCAGATTTGTCAGTATGAAACTGCTCATAGACAAAATATCCAAAAACAATATCATCACAAATATGTGCCACCAAAGTAGCCATTATATCGATTTTGTAAACACTATTCAGCAGATTCATTGTCTTCCATAGTTGGTAGTGCAGCATCAGGAGAGTTCTAAGTTCTAAGGCCAGTGCTCTTTGCTGTAGCTGCTGTGTGCGCTGTCCAGCTCGGCTCTGAACCCCCTGTTTCAGGGTCTTGAACAAGCCCTGGAGCTTCACGTTGATAATGCACACCCTTTGGGCCACATGACAGACGCCAGTCAGATATTGAGCCAATGCGCAGTGCAAACTATTGAAACCAACCGTTATATAAAATATGGTTATAAATTTATAGCTTATGAATGTTGGTGGTCCAGTAGTGGGTTCAGACATCACGACTAAATTCAAAGAAACAATCATGATGGCTTGAAAGAACGTCGATAGGTACTTGAGCTGTACGAGACGCTCAAAATAAGCACAAATGTTAATTTCCTCTGGTTGCGAATCAAAGTAATTGTTTTCTAAATTAAAAAGACTCTTCAAAATTGAAATCTTTGCAGACTCGCCACGCAAGCGAATCGCCATGGACAAAATCATGGCTATGGTATTGATAACGAAATTGCTGGGCTGCACCAGACGCATCACACTACTGTCCGCGGAAATGTATTTATTCGGCTGAGCATCTATGAATCTATAAACAATTGGAACACAGCCAATCAATATAATACTAATGAGGCAACTATATATCCTTAACCCAAATGGTTCCTGTATTCGTCGATTTTTCGTATCGAATGTTACGGCTGTCATGCCACATACGACGCAAAATGTATAGCCAAATTGTGCTAAAATATTTCGTAACCGTCTACTTAAACGCATCGTGCTGCACTAAGTCCAATCCATTTAAATTAGCTTCTAATTAGGTAATCTAATAATGCAAATGATTATCTGGATCACGATAGACAAAGGCTAACTCCGACTGCAATATACTCTGTTGTTTAATTTACTTTTACTGTTTTCGATTAATTTTGAAGCTTAGTTGCAAAAAATGAATTTTCTATTTACTTTCTAGGAGGAAAGCATTTGTGGTAGAAAAATAATTGTTACAGAAGAATAGGGGTGCTTTCCTGGAAAAGTAAAAAGAATTGTATTATATATTGTTCCTGGTGAGTCAAAATACCAATTTTAATTACTATAGCTTTCAAACAGTTTCACAAATGGTGGAATGGAGCTTGTAGGCAAAAGGTATACGAAATTTGGTCGTTTAAGACCATTCCCGAAGTTTCCTAGAAATCTTAATAATTTTTCTTCTAACAAATTGTTTATTAATAAGGAAGTTCTGTTACAAGTTGTGGGGTGTGAAGGGGTCGACGACACGACGCATCGTTGGTTTTATTTGAAAGCGAATATTGTACATACATACAAAATGTTTCTGTTTTAATCAGTTTAAGTATCATAGTCTCCTGCTTGATGTGAGACTCCTCCAGAGTAATTCGAAACTTAAAAAAATATATAAATTTATTGTATTTGTATTAAAAATATTTGTATTATAAATAAATAAACTATATCATCAATTTATTAACATTGTTACATTTTAACAAATAAATTTATTCTTTTATTTAAGGTATTTTACATTACTGGCCATTACTCTTTCCCATCTTTCTGATATCATTCGGATACCATGTCCGAAAAACTCTTCATCTTTTGAGGTTGTCAACGAATTGACCCAAATTTTGGTAACTTCATATGATGTAGCTTATTAATTGTGTTCGGTAGGAAGTTCCAGTTCATGGTTTCGCTTGAATTGAACAACTTATAATACCTGACACCAAGTGGATCAGCTCAGTCCACTAGTATTCGGTTTGACTCTCGATAATAAAGTATAGTAAGGTGGTCCCCATGACCATTACCCTTTGTTCCATCTAGGAACTACGGGAAACATATATATATACAAAGGGTATACTAGATAGAAGGAGGCGTCCTCCCTAAGTCCTTTGTACCAAAATGCTTATCATAACCTCGGGTAGCGATTGAGCCATGTCCGTCTGTCTGTCCGTCCGTATGAACGCCTAGATCTCGGAGACTATAAGAGTTAGAGAAACGAAACTTTACCAGCTGGTGTGCACATTTCCTCAGAAGATGAAATTTGTTGAATTATGTCAATATCTTACCCCCTAGTATTATAGAATTTCGAGCTTTTTAGCTATACCCAAATACATGTATTGTTATCTGAAACTTAACATTGGTATGCGCCATGATTACTTGCATCTGTGTGGCAAAATTGAACAAAATCGGACAAATACAACAAAAGTTCTAATCAAAATGTACTAATTTCACCCGCTTTGCCTATAAACTGCATAAATATTTGACTATCCGTAATTATAGTATAAAATTACCTAGATTCATCAATTTTGGTAAGATTATTTATGTGGCCCTAATGAACAAACCCACATCCAAATTTTATCGATTAACACATTTTTTCTCTTTGGGGTATTGTAGTGGATCAATTTTTCATCACCACTGGAATCCTATTTCCTTGTCTTTACATCATTTCCAACGATTTTAAGCAATGTGATATTGGTTATTAATGTAACCTTTATATTGCATTGTGGCCGTCGGTAGCGTAGTGGTAGCGTACTCGCTTTACAAACCGAAGGTCGGTGGTTCGAATCCCCGCAGTAGCACTGGTACATTTGCCTAGCACTGGCATCGCTAGCTCAAAGACGCTATTTGCCCAAGAAAGTCTCTATTAATTAAAGACACCGCCGTTCGGATTCGGCTATAAACTGTAGGTCCCTGTTCTCTTTGAACAGTTATTAACAGAGATCCCCATGCCCCGCCCAGGGGCGACTGACAAAAATTGTCAGTCAGGGAATTATTATTATTATTATTATTATATTGCATTTTCCAATATATTTTCATTCTCTGTCTACTACGTCAAACTGAACGATTTAAAACTCTTAACTCTCTAGAACCCAAGCTTGCCTCAAGTCACGTTTTACTTATCATTCGTGTACTTTCGCATTTTTACATTTCATACTCATCTTCGAAATTAAACCTGTGCTCTGATTCACGAACTCTAGTCACTACTTTCCATAAACATCTTGTGTTTAAATCACAATTTTTGTTTCAATCTTGTTATTATTTCGAGAGCTTTTTAGTTACCTATTCCAAATAAAATATTTATAAATAAAAATAATATAAATAAATAGAAAATTTATTAAACAAATAAAACAAAAGGTTTTCTATTAAAAAAAAAATAGCATTGTAAAAATTTGTCTTTGATCTATTAAAGTAAAATAGGTCTGCTATGAGGCGAAGTCCTAAGGGACTATCATGATGTACTTGGATAATTATCATAGCTGTGTTTAGTTATTCACCATGTGTATCTTGATATACATTGTACTCCCTCGAAAGGATTATGGGTTTTGTTTTTGTATTCAGTCTGTCACGATGCGCTTTAGCAGAAGGTTGCGCAACGTTTTGGTGGCATCGGGTTACGGGTTCAACATCTTGTATGGCGCAACTGAGCTGTATTTCAATTTCAAAACACGCCGTGTTCAAAAGTGGAAAGTTCTCAAAATATATAGTTATCTTATGAATGCATTTATAATTGGATGTGCACCCTGCGCCCTTCGGTATGCCGTGGACACCATATACTCCAGTTCAAAGTTCTTTAAAAACAACGAACTTTTGCAATTGGTGCATTACAGTAACTTCATTATTAATTCGATAGCAGTGTTGCTTTCAATAATACTACGATGGCGTGGTGAAGGTCCAAAGATTTCCGTAATATTAAAGCTTTTAAAGTTAGAGGAAGACTACTTCGATGAGCAGCCGGAACAGGTCAACATAAGTAGATACTTTGAACGACTTGTGCATCTCAAGTACTTTTCAATAACTTTTCAAAACGTTTTAACCCTCATATTTCTCATATGGTTTACACCTGAATCGACGAGTAGTCCTTTGACTTATATAGCCACCTTCTTCAGTGTTGCTGGCCTTAATATACTACACGGTGGACTGGCGCAGTATCTGACTGGTGCATGCCACGTGGCAGAGCGTGTTTGTACAATTAACGTGCGGCTTTACAGGGTATATCAAACTCTATGTCAGGATGTACAGCGCCAAGTTGGTCCCAGAACTCAGCACTTGAAACATCGTGTCCTGGCTAATGAACTACGAACTCTGACAACGCTGCACTTTGAATTATGGCAAGTTATGGGACTACTAAATACAATCTTCAAGTTCCAAATAATGGCAACGCTCTTTGCGCACTGCTTAAGTAATATATCCGCTGGATATTTTGCATATCTTGAGTTTAAAACACGTGATATGTATATTTGGGAATTGACAGTAGCTATAATCATACACTGGTTTTTTCTCTTTGATCCGTATCTGACAAATCTTATATGTGATGCTCTGCACAATGCTCAGCAGGAAACTGAATTTATGTTAAGAAGTCTTTTGGATTTTGATGACTTATCATTGGAACTAATAAGAAATGTAAATTTGAGTAAAGTTTTATACAAATTTTTATATTCAAAAGAGAAAAATTTTTATTTTTCAGAGTGAGCAATATAAACAACAGCTGACTTTATGTAGTCTGAAATCTCATCTGGCTGGAATGTTGTATTTGAACAAAGCAACTGCCTTAATGATATTTGCAGCAACGCTTCAACAGACGATTATATTAGTACAATTCGATATGAATAGGATGCGGAATAACTAGTTTTGTACGGATTTCGGACGGATTTAAAAAATTATTAAAAAAAATATAAAATTTTTTTTAATAATTTTATAAAGCGAATTAAAAAAAAATTAAATAAATGAGCAGATTTCATATAAAAAAACGTATTTTTCTTAAGTCTTAGTTTTTTTATACAAAAATATACACCTAAGATAAATAAATAACTACATCTGCATTGCTATATATTCATTTTATTTTATGTATTATAATTCTTCAAGTATTTATTAATTGTTAGAACTAAACTATTTATCTTAGGACTTGGTAAGTTTTAATAGTGACCATATAGCCCAAATATTTTGGCCAAGCCAAATAACAAATGAGGACCTCCTATCGCGATCGAACGCCATCCCAGTCCAGCTAGAGATACGGAGACGCAAATGGACATGGATTGGTCATGTTTTACGCCGGCCTGCCGGTGACATTGCACGATCAGTCCTAGATTGGAACCCGCAAGGGCAGCGGAGTCGTGGTCGCCCAAGAAATACCTGGATTCGGTGCACAAAACAGGAAATAAATGTGGTCCACATTTCGTGGATCCAAGCAAAAACCCTAGCCAGAAACAGAGGAAGATGGAAAGATATTGTCGATGCTCTATGTTCACTTTGAATGTTTTTGATTAAGCTATTGTTATTATTTATTTATTACCAGTAACTTCTAGCAAAATAAAGGACATATATATATATAGCCCAAAAAAAATAAGTCTTTTTCTATCCAAATTAAAGTTATTTTTAACCACCAAAATTATCCTCCACATTGGTCCCTAGAAATCGCGACGTTAAGTTTTGTGAACAACACTCTTTCAATTCAGCTTCCCTTTTATATGCTTTCGTCACTGAGAAAATTCAAACTACCAACTCTAAAATAGTCCAATTAACTCCCATATTCATAGTCCGCTTATAGTTATGATTTCTATCAATCGAAAGATTTTTTATATTCCGCATTTCTAGCCCATACAAACTAAAACTGTAGAATTGAAATTGCACATAATAAGTCGTGCTCCGGAAAACAAATGAATTTTGTTCGCATTCGTTTTTGCGTGCTCCTAAATCCGAGTTTTTTGCTGTTGCTCATATTTCCGTTAGTATTTGTTGGCTTACACCTTTCGATTAAAATTTACCACGAGTAGTGTAGTAGTAGTAGTAACCATGAGTAGCGAATGCTATTTTTCGGGTCGAAATAGAAAAAACAATAATTTAAAATAATAATTTCAAAGAATATTTAAAAATTATTTCAGTTTAAAATGCGTACACTTGCCAAATCGATTTAATTCCTCCACCGCGATCCTGCTATGCCACTACCCACAGCCAATTGTGGTCGGTGACAAACAAATTGAAGCAACAACCTACAACAACTAGCATTCTCCGACCCGTTGGGGAATTTTTATTTGCCCGGAGGCCAGCTGCGGCTGTGATCTAATCTAAGATGGATACTTCCTGTATCAGACAGGAAGTCAAGTTTGGTTATCTCAGCTCCTATAGATCCATGTGTTCATACAGACATTAATATATACAGTAGAATAACCCTTATGTCTTCCTGAGGGTCTCCGATGACTCGTTCTAATATATTTGCACAAATTTAATATACCCAGACCAATGGTAAATTCTAACAAGTTCTTCTGAAATATAATTCGACTGCTTTATAGGCATGGTTTTTGGGAACTTGGGACTGCTGGTAGTTCGCATTGCTTCTGACTTCATTTTGCTGCAAATGATTATACTGGATATTTAACCCAAATCTAAATAGCTTGCCCTTGACTCTCCCTACAGCCAGAGAGCACCCTGTACCTCTCAACAAAGGTATAAACGAATGTAACGGCCTAAAGGAGGTGTGCCAGAACCCTATAAAGAAAATAATTTTTGATCAGCATAAACATTCGAATTCAGTGGACTTTAAATGTTTAGAAATATACTATCTTATGTTAGCAAAAATATACTCATCGAAATACTGAACACACAATTCTTTAATAGATATAGTATAGTCTACCAGATGGTGCGCATATTTTTTCAGAAGATGAAGTTGACGCAGAGTTTCGCGGTTTTTAGCTACACCGTTAAGTATTTTTATCTTTACAGAGCGATGCGTCGTGGTTGCATGCATCTGTGTGACAAAATTTTACAAAATCGAATAAATACAACAGAACTTATAATCAAAATGTACTAATTTCACCCCCTTTACCAATAAACTGCATTAATCTTTGACTATACGTAGTTATGGTAAAAATTACTTAGAACCACCAATTTTGCTAAGATTACATCATCATCATCATACACATCCAAATTATACCGATGCGGCCCCCCCTGCCCTTCAATCGATTTACCTTGTTTTCACCCACACCTCTCAACATATCCGCTTGAAACTTACCCCATATACTCTAAATAACATCTTTGACGTAACTTTCAATTCTCATCAAAATCGGTAATAATTTACGGAACTTATAGGTATAAATATAAATTCCAATTGAAAAGTTCTTAGAAGGACTATGCAGAAATAAAATTACTTTCGAGCACCGCATCGACTGTAACACAATTTTGAAAAATAGAATTTTTGTCACAAGCGCACAGTGGAAGAAATGGCCAATGTAGCTCCGTTTTATTCATATTTCAAAATTCAAATTTGCTCCAATATCGTTTTGTATTCGATTAGTAATATATCCGATAGGCCAAAAAAAACTTTTTGTTTTCTTTTTCTCTCAATATTCGCGCAGCTGTAAAGCTTCAAGGTCCCTACGCAGACGCAGACACGAAAACAGCCACCTAGCGAAAAGACAGACTTATTTTGGTCACGAAAGGAACAGTGTGTCTCTAGTAACAAAATGTGAATTTTATCGGAATTATTATCGATGATCAGCTGCTTTTTGTTTAGAAATAGCTAATTTTTAAAAGGCGCGAAATAAAACATAAAAACATGAATTATCGTCAACGCTTATTATTTATGCTTTTTTGTGTTTGGGTGACATCATGCGCAGAGCTGAGTGAGGACGAATTGTATAGACGTATTTTAACGCACATTAATGTTACAATTGAATTATTTTATTATTATAGCTATTTTCTCACCCTTTCCCAACGATCCGGAACGATTTTGTCGACCAGCCATAAATTTCGCGTACAAGATAACTAGCTGCACATAAATTTGGTTTATGGCGCCAAAACCGAACAGCTGTTTTTGCTGAGTGCGCCATCTATGGTTTACTACTGGCATCAAAAAACAAAAAAACAAGCAACACTGGTCTACATACCACCTGCAAGAACAGTTTGTGACCAAACGTTTGTGAGCGTTTTTATACCCTGTACCTATAGGTACAAAGGGTATACTAAATTTGTGCAATGTATGTAACGGACAGAAGGAGGCGTGGAAGACCCCTAGTCCTTTATAACAAAATGCTTATCATAACCTCGGGTAGCGATTGAGTCATGTCCGTCCGTCCGTCCGTCCGTATGAACGCCTAGATCTCGGAGACTATAAGATCCAGAGTCACGAAACTTTACCAGCAGGTGCGCATATTTCCTAGAAAGATGAAGTTTGTTGAATCATGTCAATATCTTTCCCCGTTCCCCCGCAGTAGAGTTTCGCGGTTTTTAGCCACACCGTTTAATATTTTCATCTGAAATTTAACAGAGCGATGCGTTGTGGTTACATGCATCTGTGTGTAAAAAATTAACAAAATCGGACAAATACAGCAAAAGTTGTAGTCAAAAATGTACAAATTTCACCACCCTCGCCTATAAACTGCGTCAATATTTGACTCCTCGTAATTATGGTTACAAGTTACCTAGAATCACAATTTTTGGTAAGCTGATGCATGTGGCTCTAATAAACAAATCCACATCCAAATTTTTGCAGTATCTAGGTGCAGTGACACAATTTGTGCTGTTTTGTTTTTTTTTTTTTTGAGCATAATTTTGTGACAAATGGAGCTAAATTGACAAGGACATTTAATGAGTATATATTGCTGTACTCATTCTTGCAGGCGTGTGTCGGTACTGGTTGGATAAATAAAATATTTCCGTAGAAGAAAAAAACGAAAACATTTCCCATTTTTCGATCAATCAGGTGGCGATACTCTTAGTTTGATTAACAGTTCTGCTCGTTTCCATGGTGTTTCAAATCAAAGACAAACACATAGTAACGAGAAATTTGCTCCTATTCGGGATCTGTGGGACCGTTGGCAACTCTTTGTAAGGATTCAAGTTTTTGCCCATGTTCCATTTGCGACAAAATTTAATTGTAAAACTTATAGAAAAATACTTTGTTGAGCATTAATTTTTGATTAAAATGTTAGAAACATGTTTTATTGTAAATAGCTCTTACTTTTTTAGTTTTCACCAAATAAAAAAAGTTTCGTTTTATTTTTTAGAGCAGGACAGTTTTCCAAAAAGACATGAGCTAAAATTTTAAAGCAATGGCTCAAAATTTATTATGGAAACTAGCTCAAAAATGGACAAAATGGATCTAATCTAACCTCAGGGTTAAAGTCATCCCTGAAACTCTCAAATAACAAGTTGATGTCTAAAAAAAAACTATCTTAACAAAAAAAAAAAACTCTAGGCGCAAAGTTCTTTATTTTTCACCCAGAAGCTTTACAAGTTTTTATAATCTCCAAGATCTACGCACAGACAGACAGACAGACAGACCTTCTGCCCATATGGAAGGTAACTTTGTAGAATCTCCATCATCTTCTTCTCTATGTTACACACATTAGCACAAATTAAATATACTTGCATTTTACATATTTACTTTGACCCTGCATTGAACTTTACTGATTCGCTTTTAATTCTGTTAGTGTGGAACTTGTTGCAGTATTGGCTGTTAAGGCCAGAGTGGATTCTTAAAATAAATTCCAAAGTCTTGAATTAAGATAAAAATATCTTCAATAAATTTTTAGCAATATAAAATTGTAAGCCTAAAAAAAGAACAGACATTATTGACATAGGACCAAAAATTCTCAAAGCATGACCAAACATTTTTAAATTACGACTCAAACTCTTGAGTAAGAAAAATAAATATTTTCATTTGCAATTTAAAGCATTTTCAATTCTTTAAAAGCAAGATAAAAAATTGTTTAAATAATAATAATTTTAAAAGACATATTAAGAAAATTAATTTGAATAATTAAATTAAATAATAAAAATTCTAAAATTAAGACTTTTCGCAAAATAAAATTTTGAACTTATAAAAAACAAAACCTTTTTACCGAAATAAAGCTAAAATTCTCCAATTCAAATTTTCATAATCTTCAAATAAGACTTAAAGTCTTTAATTAAGAAACAATTTTGAATTTTAAAAGAAGACTGAATTCTATAATATTTTAAAAATGTTTAATATTATTTCAAGTTTGAAAGAATTGAATTTCTTGACTGAATTTCATTCATTTAATTTTCATCTTGAATATTCTTAACTTTAAGAATTCATTCCATTCAAGAAATGAAAACAATTGGTTTCTTATATGAGGTACAAAAATTTTGTTTTGAGATTGTTGAATATCCAAAATGAATATTTTAGTCATGATTTTTGTTTTTTCTGAATTCAAACATTTTTTTCGTTTTGAAATAATCATAATCTTAAATTAAAATTTTCGAGTTTGATTTAAAATATCTTAATTCAAGAAAGTTATACTGACAACAAAAAATATATTAGATTTTACGATTTTATGTCCAAAAATCTTGAATTCACGTAGTTTTTTTAACAGTGTAACAAGGATATATTCAAAAATCAAAGTTTAAATTAATAAGTGAGTAATTTAGTTTGAAATATTAATAGTTATAAATTTGTCTTCATTTATTGTTTAAAACTTTGCGAGATTTGGCAAAGAGTTAATAAAATTCTTCAGCGTAGGGGTATATTCGCCCATAGGACTTCGTCAGGATTTAACGAACGGATAATCGAGACTGACTGCTCATTGCTTTTTTGCAGTTGATTTTAACAACTACTTAATTCTATAAGTTGCATTTTAAAATCGACAAGAATCGAATTGAAGAACTGTATATCGAAATATATAGATCAGTTAATTTCCATTTACCTTCATCCCTCACAATGCTCCAAAATGAAATTGGATGGTCTTGCCGAAAATTCAAATTTTTTTTCTTTTTGCTTTGATATTTGTGATTCTTTTTCATATATCTCCTTATATACTTTCAATGCCATTTTCTTAATGGCATACATCATACTATACTATGTATATTAAATTTACCTGTTTCTTGTTGTAATTCGCTTTTTTATAAAGTATTTAAGCAGTAAAAAATTAACTAATGCTCTGGTGTTTTGTTTAGTTACTAATTTTATCAACTAAAATTTGCATTTTTTCACTGCTCAAAAAGAGTCCGACTCAAGCCAACAAAAATCAAAATATGACATTCAAACGCTAAAAAATCCGGCTATATAATAATGCAAAACTAAAGTCAGGAGATCTAAGTTTCGTTTTTGTTTCAATTCACCAAAAAATTCACAGTAGTTTAGATATACGATCTCAAAGTCCAATGTTGGCACACTACTTATGGTTGGCAACATCTGCCGCGACTAGCAACATGAGTCTAGCAACATTTACTCTGTCTGTTAAGTTAACAGTTACCTGTTAAGTTAACAGATATTACGGAGACTGCCTGAGCTTTTCAGAAGACATCTGGAGACTGCCTGAGCTTTTCAGAAGCTTTCTTTTATTGGTTTATGTCTTGGATAGCTCGGTTATATTTTGGGACAACGAAATGTTGAATTATTTTTGAGCAAATTAATTATTGCTTGTACAATTTTCAAAAAAACAGATTTAATAATCGAATATATACTGTATGATGTAGAAAATAACAATTAATTTGATTATTTAATACTATTTAGTTTTGACTAACTCTGATATTCGGTAGCCCCAACAACATGTCTTGTAAAAAAAAAGATTGTTAACTAGACAGTCTAACGATCTGGATGCATTTGTTTCTAAGGATTTTCTAAGCCCCGAATTCGACAATTTTATTAATAAAACCCAGTCAGATGAAAATCGGTGAAAATGATTTGTTATAGATTTATGGTTGAAGATTGAGATATTGTGGCAAAATTCACGTCATGTGTCATGGAAGATGGTATGAATGCCAAATTGATTTTCCTTGGTTTTGGGCAACACTATCGTTTTAAGCAGCAATATTTGCGGGAGAACGCCCGATACATCGTAGCGCAAAAGACTCACTGTCCATAATCGACCCAAACTTAATGATCACTCTTTGAATTTTTAAAACATTAGGTTCACTTCCATGACCGAGGATTTCACGAAGTTTTCAAGTTTTGTCAGCGTAACTTTCCCCATTTTTGTAATGGCTTTTCACAACAATAACGCGTTCTTCACTTGCGCTCCATTTGAATATTGGGAACAATCGTTGATGCCACCTGTTAAATTTAAGAGCCGCAAAAAATAATGACGCCGAATTGGAATCGATCACTTTTAATGGGACACTCTATGCCAAATTTGTTTAAGGGTCTCTGGACTCTGGGTATGTCTAAGAAGCGGTTTACTGACTTCCGTTGTTGTTGAACCAGCAAACTTAATAAAGAATGTTTATACTCTTCAAATCTGCCATCTATCAAATATTTTCCGGTTCCAAACCTGAAGATATAAGTTGATAAGAGGTATTTTTCCATTAACTCTAAATATGACTTACCCAAACCATACATGGCCTATTTGCGACACATCTAAAATTCGAAACTTTTTTAAAGAGTGAGATATTGGTTTGAAATTAAAAAATATCGAAAACTGGGAATTTATTGTATAGTTGTATGGGTACGATATTGTAGTGTACTTAGTAACTTAAATAGTAATTCACAATTATTATTGGTTTTGCAAATACTATGTACTATGGGTAAGTGCATCCTTCTAACTAATACTGCAATTTGAAAGAAGGGATCTTCTTTAGCCACTTAACGGAAGGCATTTTTTTGTGACTGTCGTATGAACAATATTCGGTATATAAATAAAACGATCTCGATTTACTTAAAATATACAAATTTTGTATCCAAAATCAAATATTTTATAAATATTTTAATTTCTTCTGGCATACCGTATGAGTACGCACCACTAGAGACACTGGTAAAAAGTTATAATATTTCAACAACCCACTGTGGGCCCAGATTTTCATATTTGGCCCAAAGCCCTGTCATATCCGTAATAACTTTTTTAGAGTAATGAAATTTTACATTGACATAGAACCAATTTGCTGATATTATATAGTATCAAAGTATCATGTCCTGGCTAAAGAGTAGCTGCAATGGCAAAAGAAATGCCAAGTTCAGTATAAAAGAAGTTTTACTCAGGAAATAAACATTTGTGGTTTTTAGTCTGAAGGAACCTCCATTACCTCTAACTTAACTGAAAATATCTATTTTAAAACTAGTTGCAAATTCGTATGGTATTTCGTATTTCTTTAAAACTTTTGTGGCAATAAACCAAAGTCAAACTTTTGTTGTGACAATTTGCATGCGCTTTGTAAGTCTCTTAGACGTTTGGATAACTCCAAGTCTACCTATATGTGGTTCCATAGTTCTTTTTCTTACACGATAGACTGCAAATGAAATAGGCTAATTTAGTAATATTTCAGCACAATTTGTCGACAGGGAATGTATGCATGACATTTGTATTTGTCAAAATGCCCAAAAAATAATTGTCGTAGACTTTTTTATGAAGTGGCAATAGGACTACTACGTATGGTTTGCCCCAAGTGGACCTCCTAAACAATGACCGGCCGGCGGTTGGCAAACCATTTAACTAACCCGCAACAAGGCCGAGTGCCATTTAAACAAACATGAGTCTGACATAGAACCTACGTGCGTAAGCAAAAAAATAAATAAAGCTACAATATATTATATACAAGTGGAAGAACCGCAAGAGCTGAGAGAAATTAATATTGGGGTCAAGGATATTGGGTCGACCACAACAAGAATTGCTTAATAAATAAATTGTATTTTTCCAGATTAGCTAACTAAAGAGCTTGACTATAATTGCTGCGAAATTGATTTCCATCAAGGCACTGTAGCAATTGGCAAAGCACAATGAGTCTTCATCTTGTAGAAAAATAAAATTTCCAAAAAATTTTAGGGTATTCACACTGCTGTTGAGTAGAAGAATCGAAAAGTTGAGCACTTCTGCAACAACAAAATGTACAGCGTTGAATTTTCAAACTCAACATTTTTAAAGCACCAAAACTATGCGTCATTTTCTTTTTTCTCTTTGAAGCAGAGAAAAAATCTTTACTGATAACAATTTAAAAAAAATTACATTTTCCCCCCCCCCCCGGGCCCGGATTTTCTCTCCACTGCCCTGTTTATAGTATGTTTACCCGATTTAGTCCCACTTGTCTTTTCGAACAATTAAATTTACAGCTCCAGCTGATTGCAAACCAAGTGGTTAGCAAATAATTCGAAAAGGAAGATTACGCCTTGTTGTATCTTGCATCCAGAGACCCTGTAAATCCCCCAATAATCAGAGTTACCTTTGAAACAATGCTTGCTTTTACATTTTTCATTTTAAGGCCTATATGCAGCAGCCAAAAATACTTCCAAACAAAAGCTGCATCATATTTTGCTTCAAGAATAAGCAGTGTTTTCCTAAAATCGAAATGTTAATTTTTTCTAATTTTTTGGTATATTTTTGGTATTTATTATGGTATGGTGATTGTGGTATTCTGGCAAATTTAGTTGCGGTACTTTGGGTTAAATTGAAAACGGTCATACTAGAAACAACTGTTCTTTGTCTCTAACGGGCCATTTTATGCGTCTGAAACTGAAAACCAGAGCTCGCAAAAAACTGTCAACCCATTTATCCAATGCGGTCGGCTCACGAACAAAACAGAAAAAATAAAACAAAAACGGTCTCTCACTGAGCCGAACATGCACGAAGTAAAACACAGGCGACTCGCACAAGCACGTATACATACACAAAAGACAGTTTTGCCGAAAGTCTCAAGCAAAAGTGTACGCGAAAAACACAACCAATGCCGAACACTTTTGGGTTAAAACCAGAGCTCGTAAAAAAGGTCGACCGTTTTGCGTTGTCCAAAAATAACTCTTATTTACTGAGTTTTTGAGCAATGTCTCAGAGAGCAACCGTTCACATTGCTCTTTTAATAAATCGGTCTGCGCTCAACGAATAACCGATATTTTGTTTTACTTTTGCTCTGGTTATTCGCCAACCGTTTGGTCGCGATAGAAAAAATAAAGGTCTTTTGCGTTTGTATGCGTGTATGTGAGTGAGGCGTCTGTTTGGTCTTGTTAGTTGCATATGTTTTTCAAGTCACGGGAAGAATTTAAAGCGTTATAACTTAGAAATTACTAAAGATACTTACACGATTTAAAAACCAGTCTTGTATACTGTTTTGAGATCTACAATTTTTTGATACACACCAAAAACGAAAAAGGGCAAGGGGTGGGTAAAAATACGAAAAACTGCGTTGTTTTACCTTTGGCGCCATCTAACGCCGAAAATATGAACTTTTAGGTATACCCTCCAATACAAATAAAACTTGAAATTCATTTTTGATCATTTTTTGCCTTGAAAGTTTTTTTGTACCACTTATAGAATTCGAGATAAATGGGCCGACACAAAAAGTGCAGCATTCTCAACAAAGCAAATTAAAACGTAAAAGACCGTTTGCGCTGACATTTATTTTTTCGGTTGGTCTGCTGATGCTTATGTGCGAGCGCTCAATCAGTTCGCTCTCAATAAGATGTTATTGAAAGAGCGTAACAAGAATTGCTCAACTGTTAACACTCAGCTGAAAACCGAAATAAAGCGAAGCGAAGTGTTATGCTCAGAGAGAGAGCAAGCGTGCATGGTTTTTTCGGTTATGGTTGCGAGTAGACCGCAAAGGAAAAAACGGTCGACCGTTATTTACGAGCTCTGGTTAAAACACAATTGAAAGTGTTTTGTCAATAGCTTCTCTCAAAGTGTTCGTAAGAGAGCGGTTTTTTTCGGTCACTCTGAAAGTGTTGAGCGTTTTTTGCGAGCTCTGGTGAAAATACACTAATTTAATTTGAGAAACAGATTTGTTGTTTTTAAAAGCGTTCTTCATTAAGATCAAAAACTCCTTTTTTCTCTGATTGTCAATTAATGCTGTATCCAATACATATAAATGAATGGGGGAATTAATGCCTCGAGATGCCTCAATCCGGTCTTCGATTTTTGAATTAATGCCCAGAGATGCCTCTATCTCACAATATGTTTCATGACGAAACTTTGTCATTTCGCGATATTCACAAAATTCGTAGGTGAGTAAGCTCTGTATATAGTGGAATTCGGCTTTGCAATGGAATAATATATAATATACACATAATTCTGTTTTTACACGGTAGATTGGCTCCAGAATAAAAATATTTTTATTTAAAATTTCAGTCAAATAGATTTTTTTAATCGTGCTAAATCGAATGAAATTGTTTAAAAAATGTTTTTTTCTTGACCGAGATATTTCAAAACCGTGTAAAAACAAATTTAGCACAAAAATTGGAATGATTTTGATCGTTACACTCTTGTCGGAAGTCGTTGTAATCATGGCACGATAGTTTTCATGGCTCAATATCATTCTTTGGCTGAGACAAAATTTTGAAGCCACTATAAACAAGACAAAAAGCTCTTGTGGGCCAAAACGATAACAGATTGCATATAGTTTTATGATAAATCCTTTACAACGATTTTTACTACCCGCAAAAAATTTAATAAGTTGCTGCACATCAGTTTTGGCTGTTGTGGTAAAACCGAACAGCGGTTTATAATTTTCCATAAAAAATGGGCCCACACTATTTCTGAAAAACAACATTTTCACATAAAGTTTTGTTTGTTTGGCTTTCGGCTGCATGTGTCAAAAGTCAAACGAGTGGTCCAACCCTGACAATAGTCTCTTATCTGGCTGTTTTTGTATACCCTGTACTGTATGGTACGAAGGGAATATTAAGTTTGTGCAAGAACCCCCAAAATTAACTAAAGCATAATCCGTCTGTCCGTCCGTCCGTCTGTATGAACGCCTCGATCTCAGAGATGGTTAGAACTAGAGCAACCAGACTTTCAGATTAGATAAGTACTTATCCTACGGGAGACAAGTTTACTTTATTTCTTTTGATATCGGGGTTCTATTACATAGCTCCCATAGGGATGTTTCAGAGGACCTCGAAAAAAACAAACGTTTAATAATATTCGTTTGTTTATAAAGATATCGCAACCAAATTTAGCATTCAAAAGTTTTTTAGAGTCTGCCAGCCCTGTAATTTGATCAAAATCGATTGACTATGTCATATAGCTCCCATTGGACCAATCGGCCAAAAATATGTCTTTTGTATAAAATTCTTTGTATATCGTTTGTTTATGAAGGTATCATAACCAAAGTTGGCATTCAGCAGTTTTTTAGAGTACCCAAGCACTGTACCAAATTTGACAAATAAATATCTTTATGCAATGTGGTGGTACAGGGTATCCCAAAGTCGTCCGTACCCGACTTTAACGTACGCCATATTTTTTTTTTTTTGCAAGAGTACCACTGTGCAATTTACGATGCCTACAAGTTGGCTACACTTTCTTTTTAATAACATTCTATTCTGATTGTAGCTGCGTACCCAAACACTACTTTATAGGAAAGTCCATATATATTTAAGCGTATAATCGCTGTTTGCGGACCTTAGGGCCAATTACATTTAATGCTTTTTCATGGATTTCCCAGCGTTGATTTGTGTTTTTTTTTTTTTTTCTCACGCAAACTGCACACGGAATTGATATTAATTTATGAGCTATGCAATATGGGTCAAGAGACTGAGAGACTTACCAAAGTCAAACAACATCGCGTGGGAAAATCTTTTTGAGCTGGAAAATTAGCATGAACATTGCTCAAGACCAATCAGCATTGCTTGTTGCTCGGTAAACCGTGCCCACTTTTCTTCAAACGAAGAAAATATAAAATTTGTATTCATATGTAGAACAAAAAGGTGCAGTTTAGAATTATAGAGATTAAATTGAAAGCTTTGTGCAGGTAATTGGAATTTGTATATGATAGATTTAGGGTTGGGTGCCAAATAATTGAGGTCAACATGACGTAGACGTTTAGCGTAGCAATCGAAAGACGCCCAGTGGCATGCAACAAATTGATGCAGTTTAACAATTATTTCTATTAATTTGATGTTTGGAAAGCGCTTAAACCAAAATGACTTCATTCTATGCTGCAATAGAAAAAAACCCAAAAAAATAGTACACACACATAGTCATTGGATTTACTATAAGCTGGTCAGAGCCTTAGGTTCGCTTTCGCAGTCCAAAAGTTGGCAACACAAAAAACAACAACTCACGTATCCCCCTTAAGCCCCCCCTACAGCCAGCCTACAGTGGTGACCAGTGGCAAGTTTTCATGTCCAAGGCGAATTTATGTCAACCGGAAGTAGGTTTACTGACCCACGGATACGTTTCAACAGCGCCAACGAAGAAGTCGTAGCACAAACGAACCAAGTTCCAGACTTCGGCACTGCCAAATAACATCGCCTACAATGACCAGCTTGGAGAACTGCTTGGCTTTGTACGGTTAAGCTATAAGAAAAGACATTTTCCTTTAAGGGTCTCAGTTTTTCAACGAACTCCGAGTGCAACGGATCGATGCAAATGCGCGTTATAAAAATTCTTTTTTCAAATATATTTGCATATTTCGCCTAGAATGTGTATTGCATAAAATAAGCGTTTGTGCATTTGTGTGAGTGTACGTATATGTATATGTGTGTGTGTGTGTGTAATCTCTAATTAAAATTAATTAGCCGAAATGTTTAAAAAGTGTATATAATATATGCCTAAACTGCGTACAGTGCTTACAAAATTAACAAACATCTCTAATACTTAAGAGTGAACAAAAATGCTAAATTACGCGCTGCCCAAATGTATGCAACACTTTTTTCAAAGCGGAGTGTTGGGCAATTTTTAAACTTTTTAAGTTTCAGGCGTAAATTTGTGTTTTTTCAATTACATTTAACCAATAAACATTAATTTCCAGGCCACAAATCTAAGCAAGAGCTCGTCACATTGTAAACTGCATTGAAACACAAAAAAAAAAAACAAGTGGCTCGGTTACAGTTGGCCAACTATTATATACCCTATAAAATGCGTAATTTCCAAAGCTGTAAAGCACATTTTAAAGATTGCATCAAGGCGGTAAATAATGCAAAAAAGGTTTGAGAAAACCGATTTTGGGGACTAATATTTTTTACAGAAAGATAGCTTGTTTTTGGTGCGGGTGTTTCTATGCGAAAAAAAAGTTTATTTTTCTTCTTCTCTTCTCTTTCTTTCTTTTTCGAAATGCGTATGGGCCTTAATCCAAAAAAAAAATAGAATTTTATTTCACTGCAGTCTGCATACTGATTTGAGTGACTGTCGCATTTTTACAAATAAATAAACATAACTTAAATAGGGTGTCTTTTCTGTAGCTTGTTTTTGTTTTTATTTACTATACCCGCGATTTGTTACCAATCAAGGTAACATAGGTCTCCCTCTTGAATGAAAAAAGAAATTATTATTTTTTGGTAAATTTTAAGTGTACCCGTCAATTCTTAACGTGCCACATGAAAATATTTGGTTGAAAATCTTTTGCGGGAAACTGGGATGTGGCTTTCCAAAAGTAACAAAAATTTAATATTCAAGTCCTCCTAAGTCTTTTTATGTATTCCCGTGAACGAACAACAAAAAAAAAAAAAAAAATACTGTGTCGATACCTACCATTTTGACATTTTTTTCCACTCACTTGACATAGCCTTTAACCTTTTTGGTGCAGGGTATGAAAACAACAAGAAAATGCTAACACGACATTAGCCAAGGATTTTCCATTGCACAGAGCTTATATGCAATATTGTTAGACTCCAGCTGTGTGTGTATTTGTTTGTGTGTGTTTCAGTATGTGCTACCGTTATTCAGAGTTGCTGCAACCAGTGCTCTAAAGTTGCGGCTGTGTGTTGGTCAATCAAGTGTTGTTGACTTTTGTGCCTTGCACAAGGCAATGCAAATGTTTCACCTGCTGTTGCTATATTTCTTTTCACTCTTTTTTCTCTTTGCTTGCTTTCTTTCTTTTCTCTTCTTTTGACCCTATTCCATGCCAAAGCCAAGGAAAAGCAATCACCCCAGGTGCAATATGCACACAATGCAAGACACTTGGCCTGCCACATGACTATGTTCCATAGGATTTATTTGGCTTATGCTTGTACTAGTGCAATATGTTAAGTGTTGTGAAAGTTTTTTTAATGTCTGTGAATTTATTTGAAGTGCTATATAATTGTTTTTGCATGCTTGTCTAATTTGGGCTAATTAGCTTTTTTTACTCATATTTCATTAATAAAAACGCACGTCTTTTTTATTGATATGTTTAAAATTTTATAGTATAGTTAATTTATTAATCTTTAAATTAATTATATTAAAAAATCAAATAAAAAACTTTGGGTTTTTTGGCTTTGAATTAAAATAAATTGGGGGTAACTATCTTCATTGTTTAGCTAATAGAAAAATCTCAAATTGTTTTTTATGCAATACCCTGTATCCAAAGGGTCAAGTTATTGGTGTGATCGTATGTAACATAACTACTTACTCATAAATATTTATGAGTTTGCGTAATAAGCGATAACGCTGTCTGTATATACATTTGTGGGAAAAGTATTCAAATCGTATGCCAATTTAAAAAATACCGCAAAAATGTTATAACTTTAGACTTCCCTTAACATGAACTGCAAAAATATATCACTTTGTTTCATTAAAATATAATTAACATATGAAAATCAGTGTAACAGATTAAATAGTTTCGAAATATAAATACTGATTGGCATTAAAAAAGAGGAAATTTTGCCGATACCGAGGATTACTTTGGGCATGATAGGCGAGGGGACAGCGTTGTGTATAGGCATATCCTTGGAATGTGATGTTGGCAAAAACATGACTTACAATTCACAATCGATTAAAGCACATATTATAGGCGTTATTTTTTTCCCAGCAGATTGGGCTTTGTTGTATATGGAAGGTTTCTTGCAATCGAAACGATTAATTGTAATTTAGCATAATTGCACAAAAATCATATAACTGTATTTTGCAAAATTTTTTATTTAATTGTACTTAGTTTATTGATTTAATTTCTCTGGATTCCTCACATTTTGTAAATTATAAACCAACAAGAAAGAACTGCCATCCAGTATTGTCATAAGTTGTAAAATAAAATAAGCTATATTTGAAAAAAAAAAATTTGTTAAAAATTGGCTAAACTCGTAAGCTCTTAAAAAATACACATTTGTTTGGCTAAGATTATTTTTAATCATTTACTTATTACTTTAAATTTAAGATGAACTTAAGTATGGAGTATAAGTAGGTCTCTGGTAATGAGTTTCGATTTTTTTCTTTAATTTAACTATCTGGGAAATCTTCAATTACGAAATTTTGGAAATTCTGCTGTGATTCCTTTTTGAGCGGGGATGCCTTAGAATCAGCTGATTGGAAGAGTATTTAGAACTTGCTGTTTCGCAACTAGCTTCACAAATCTTTCTTGCAGAAAAATACATTTTCTATAGATATTATATTGAAGGTGTTGCTGGAAAATTTTCACTTCATACAGATACAAATGACAATGGTAGCCGATTATGTAATTTCGCAGCTTCACAAGGAAGATTTTTGGCAATATTAGAGCGAACCAGATCGATCATATACTTGTTGATAAGAGGCACGCCACGTCAATCATAGTGATTTCTAAATTATCGAAAGTAAATGATAATAAAGGTCACAGAAAATTAAAATGGAATATTCAAGAAATACACAAAAATGAAGTTATAAAAGCGAAATATAAAGATGCTATAGAAACAAATATAAATAATAATATTATTGAGCCGAATGAATGCAGAGAAGTAAATATTGATGAACATTGGAATAAGCTGAAAAATCTTATTGTTAACACTGCAGAGGACACAATAGGAGAAAAGAGATCGGAAGCAAACGAATGGTACGATGAAGATTGCCGTAAGGCAAATATTATAAAGCAGCAAGCGAGAAAAACATACGTCGATAGAAGTTCGAGAGCGAACCTTCTGGAATACCAAAAAAATAATACGGACAAATAAAAAATTATATATGAAACGGCAGATTCAGCAAATAGAAAAAGATTACGCCAATAAAAATGTCAAATCTATGTACGAAAACACAAAAAACCAGACAAAAGCATTTCATCCAAGAACCAACGTTTGTACTGGCAAGGTTGGAAATATTATTAGTGACAAACAACGAGAGATAGTAAGATGGAAACAACATTTCACCGAGTTATTCAACGTAAACCATGACAGCGATAATACTAATGAAATAAGAGATATTGATATGGCTGAAAAGGGCAAGCCTTGCAAAATTATCGAGGAATATCGCTACTGAACGCCGGTTACACATTGTTCACAAATATTGTGTATGAAAGAATCAAAGTCTATGCTGATGAAATAATAGATGAGTACAAGTGCGGCTTTAGAAGCAACCGATCAACAACTGATCAAGGCTTCCTGGTAAACCAAATTTTTGAGAAATTTTATGAGCATAACATTGGTATCTTCTGTCTGCTTATTGATTTCAAGCGTTTGATAGTTAAGATAGAAAACAAAACAAATACTGCTTCCAAAAACTTGGCATTCCGTTGAAATGAATTGATCTGGTTCTTTGGTCGTTGGAGAATACTACTAGCAAAGTACTAGTACAAGGCGAAATATCGGAACCTTTCCAGGTCCTGTCCGGTGTAAAACAAGGACACGCATTGTCTACTTTAATCTTTAACCTGATGCTGCACACAGTCATAAAGGATATTAACTCGAACGGAACAATATTTGACAACGATTTTCAAATAGGTGGTGCGTATGCTGACGACGTTCTCATCATGGCAAAAAACAAAAACAGGCTAGTTCGCGTATTCAAACTCCTAGAAGTAAAAGCAAAAGCAATAGGACTAAAGGTTAATGCTTAAAAAACTAAGTTTATGCTTCGGTCAACTCGTAATATAGAAGTTAACAATCTAGACATAGTCAATTTTGTTTTTGAAAGCGTAAACCGTAAATGAATTCACATACTTGGGTTTCGTTCTATCAGCAAACAAAGAATTAAAGCTGCCAAAAAGGCGTATTAAGCAAACATTAAATTGTTCAGATCAAAAGCTTTATCACGCATGCAGAAAACCAAAATGTACAAAACACTTATACGACCGGTCCTCAAATGTGGGGCTGAAATATGGACATTGAAAGTTATTGTTACATATAAACCAACTATTGAGATTCGAGAGAAGCATCATGAGAAAAATTGTTGGTCCTGTTCGACTTGAAGACGCCACATATCGTATTCGTTACAACAACGAAGTTGAAAACATTTTTGGTGGCGCGAATGTGATACGTTTTGTTAATCCATCATTATATTAGATGGATTGTCCACTAAGGCGGCCATTTTTGCAACATCTCACGATTTTAATAAAGTCACCACCAAAAAAGTTTCCTTTTTACCTGCATATAGCGCTTGTAAAATTTAAAGACGATCCGAATGTATTTGATGGTCCCTAAAATTATTGTAACAAACGCCTACAAAAATTACAATTTCATAAAACGAACACACGTGTCGTATGCATAATGTGTTGCAATTTTAAACGACCTCTAAATGAAAATTTGTTGAATAAAAATACATAAATTAGTTTATATTACTTTTGATTTCATGTTTTATTTAATATTTAGCTAGTTTTAATGTTTATACAGTTAATAAATGTTGGGTGTAATTAAGTTTCCTGTTATTTTTAAATATCACGCATACGCAGCGTAAAAGGGTTAAAGTAAAAATTTAATTGCCATAAAGAAGAAATGTTTCAGTACCATATTTAACCCATTAACCAACGAAGTTAACACAAATATAAATCAGAGTTTACGCACGCTAATGGGCATACGTATATGTATGTAAATATATAAAATAAGCGCTACTTTTATATAGACCAAAAAATCACGACGGCACCTATAAGTATGCAAATTTATTTGTTTGCGGCACACAAACACAATAAACAGCAAAAGTATCGAGAACATAAATAAAAAATGTGAAACAGTCGAGGCGGTGCTCGACCGCATACCCTATACACTTTTTTCTGAATAAAATTATTTCTTGGATTCCATATAAACTGAACATTAGTTCACCATCACAATAAACAAATAAAGAAATTAACCTGTTTCGATCAAATTAGGTACAAATTAGTACTAAAATGCTAAAAAAAAAATGGTTGACTGAAGTGATTTGTTTAAATAAAAGAATTATGGTCTAAACACCCGATGGGTCCTATGTTGGCCTTAGTTAAAGTGGACAGATTTGAATTCAAATTGGTAGAGAACTTGGGGACACTAAAAAATTTGAACTTTGAAACTGAAATCAAAAAAAAAATATGCTCTTGAAAGTTTTCTTTTTTTTTTGGCTGCTTTATTGTGTCCCTAATATTATCGAAAAAATAATATAAAATGGTTTGCCATGGCATAATGAGGTATCTTATTCGAAAGTTTTGTTGCTCTAACTCTTATCATATATGGAAATGGAAATATTTAGAAAATTATACTAAAGGCAAATGCCAAAACTTGTCAAATAATTAGATCAGTTTAGCCGGATATATTTTATTTCAACTTCTATACATTTTTTTTGTAGTTTCAAATAAATTTTAAATGAAAAAAAACCGCATTTTTCATCCTCGAATTAAGTACAAATTTATTTTCATAACTCCATCAATAAAAAACATTATTTTGCGAAACATACTTTTTGTGTCAGAATTGTTGCCAGATTTGTAAAAAAATAAATTATTTATTTAATTTTCCTAATAAAATCTATCTGTAAAATTGCATATCGGACAGCTTCCTATAATAATAAAATTTACTTTTAGCATTAAAGCATTATTAGTTTTGGTGGTATTGAAAAACTATATTGACCTTAGGATGCGCCTTTTTAATGACTGAAATATACTAATATGTATATTTATTTATTTATTTAATAAAGATTAAGTAAGTTTACAAAACTAACTTAAATAATAGGAAGCACTGGCAGCTAAAGGACTTTAAGATGCTGATTCTAAGCCGCAGATATAGTACAGGCTGCCACGCCTTTTTTTGTCTGTTACATTTACTATTGTACAAAACTATAATACCCTTGACCCTATGAATACAGGGTATGAAAATATATAAACAGTCATGTACACGTGTATATGTAAGAAGTATATGAATTATCGCGTGCCAAAGGCAACAACAGGTGCGCCTACTTAAGAGCCAAGACCAGTGTGGCCAAAGGCATAGAGAAGTGTGGCCAATAGCATATCAAAAGCGGCACCGAGAAACTCATTTACAGCAACAAATGCAAAACAAACAAAACGAAATGAGCAAAAATAAAAAAGAGCTATAAGTGCGGCGAATTAGACCTGAGGCGAATTCGCCAGCAACTAATGCGTGTGTGTGTGAGTGCACTGCAGTAGGTGTGAAAGCTAATGTGTATGAGTGTGCAAGTTATTGTTGTTGTTTATTCTAAGCGCGCTCAAGTTTTAAAAGCCGCAAAGAAGCTATAAGAAGTAAAGTTTCTTTGCAGTTTGTTCACAGTTGAGTTTAGAACGTTCTGTAGTTAAGTGCGCGGCGTAACGTGTTTTTAATATTTGAAAAATTTTAAAGTTCATTTTAAATATGTATTATGAAGCATGTATATAAATACGTTATAAGCTAAGTTTAAGTATATAACTCATACGTTGTAACCAAGTTTTAGCCCTTGCTGACCCAGTTTCCTAGGCGGCTTAACATCAAAATCATGCCCGTCGTCAGCTTTATTACAACTCCATAGCAAGCAATTACAAAGCACTTAATAAAACTTAAACACCAAAACAAAAAACGTGTGACACCTTTGTAGCTTTTGGCCCATTTTTCCTTTGCCTTGGCTGCTTATTTAAATAAAATAATAGTTATAACAAAAACAACAACAGAAAATCAATGTGCAAAACTAAATTTAGCTGTGGCAACACCAACAGTGGCAACAACAAGCCATATAAGCCGGCTTTTCAAGACGCCACACACACACACACACACACACACACACACACACACACACACACATCCTCCCCAGAACTGCGTTATTTAGACCCTCGTAACTTCCTGCGCGCCAAATTGTAACAGCAGCATTTGTTATTGTGACTTACATAAAAAAAAGTAGGTTAAATATTAAGGCAACATGTAAAACAATGCCGCCGAAAACAACGCGAAAATCAATGAAAGTCAAGTCTTTAATGACAGCCGGCAACTTAAGCCGGTCGCTGTGACAAATATTCTTAAATTTATTTCTTCTATTCGAGCTACTTTTTTTTCGAAGTATACTATTTCGAGGAAATCCCAACCGCCAACTTTACTGGCATATTCAAACTTCAAGTGCAAGCATTTAGCCAACAATTTGCAATTTGCAACATGCAATCCAAGCTGCAGGTGGCTATCGATGCGGTTCCAAGCTCCCGCTGCCAACATGCCATCGTTTACAGGCAATTGCTCATCATTAGGTAGCGCTCACACGTGCACATTATTGTGCTTGTAACTATGGAAGACTTTGTTAAGTTAACTACCAACAAAGTTATTCTCGCCTTTATCCATATATGTATCTTTTTAGTTTTTATAGAATGTGTCGCCAATGTTTCTATCACTTTTTTATCTTGAGTCATCTTGACTTGCCACTTCAAGACTCCTTGAGCAATTATGAAATGTCCAGAGCAAAAGTGCGATTTTGCACGTTTTGCTAAATCGTTTTTGAAATGATTATTTTTAAAATCCCAGTCTCTGGCCACATCATGATCATATATAAGGTCGCCTGAACATTGTTGTGCACAATTCAAATAAATTCCAAAAGACTTGAAATAAGCCTTAAAGTTTTTAGGTGCAATCGAGTGAAATGGTTTAGTGGAGTAGGCGGAATAGCACACAGCTTATTATTTGTTTTTACATCTATTATTCTGATTTTCTGCATCAAAAATAAATTAAGCAAAGTTAATTAAACGTTTGCTGAAACGGCAATTGCATTATTAAATAAACTTTACAACCACCACATTAAACGAAGGGTATTCAGACATGCTATTAAGGAGGAGAAAAGTTGAGAAATTAACTCAACTTTTTCTCAACACAGACTCTATTCATAAACTAAGCAAAAGCGATTCACGCTTTAGCCAGTTGAGTTTATGCACAACTTTTCAACTCCTCAACGCAACAGCAAGCGTGAATACCCCAAATTTAAATTATTAAAAATAATAAGAATTCTTTATATTAAAATGCTTATTTCGTTTAATATGTGGTATTACGATATATTTTTATTGAAATTACATTATTTAGAGCATATACTAATAACAAAATCATTTTGTTAGGAAATAGGCATTTTTCAATATTTAAGTACAAAATTCAACTTTTTTTTTAGAATGATTTAATTCCGTTTTGTAGGAGTGGAATACAATTTGAGTTTACAAAAGTAGTTTTTTGTTCTTTAATCGCATTAATCTTAATAATTTTGAAATTATTAATTCTTTAAGTTTATTCCATATTCATTCATTTAATTAAAGTAATATTTCTGCCAGTGTGACCGTACCTTTAGTTTACTCCATACACATGCAGACCGTGATAAAGTGTGCACACGCACAACAAGTTATGCTCTCGTTAGCGCACACATCAAGTCGAACTGAATGCACTGAACTGTTAAGACGTGAGTGAATGAATGTATTCACTTGTACGAGGCTACTACAACATGGCCAGATGAATGCGATATGATTTTGGAATTATTTTTTTAGCTTTATTTATCACAAATATTCACGCAGTGATTTATAATAGAGTAAAATGGCATAAGAAAATGCAATAACCGTAGTTATAATTACTCTTTCATATATGTATGGCTTTTTTTTTAGATATTTACCATTTGGATGCATGAGCTTGTTCCAAATTTATGCCGATTGTTTTTGCGAGCTGTTGAATGGCAATGAATTTTGTGCACGGCTTTCAGTTGCATATGGCCTGTGCCTGTCTTTGGTTGCGCATT
Source organism: Chymomyza fuscimana (assembly GCA_949987675.1). NCBI lineage: Eukaryota > Metazoa > Arthropoda > Insecta > Diptera > Drosophilidae > Chymomyza > Chymomyza fuscimana. Next base: position 67,535,674 of record OX465089.1, on the reverse strand, counting down.
TAAAGCGTTGAGCTCGAAATCGGAATCCATGCTCGTCAAGTTGACTTAGGGTCGCGTGTATGGCGTTGTGAAGGTCTCACTGACAGTCAGTGATTGTGTGTAGAAGGATGTGTATGTTTGTGGGTGTTGCCACTGCTTGTTTGTTGATACGCTTGGAGCAGCAAATTTAAACCATATTTAAAACAAAAAAAAAACAAATATTACTACGCATTTGATTCATACGTATGTTTTGCTAGCAATTATGAAATCTGATATTTTTCTGCCCAGTGCTTGTTGTAAATCTCAGGCTAACAAACCAAAGATTGAGAAATTTATTGATTTACTTCTTTGCAGCCAACGAAAATAAAAAAAACCACAACCATTGTAGTAAACATCAAATGCATTAAGAGAAATTGCTTCCGGCCTGATAAAAGCAAGCAACAAAAGAGCTTCCAAACAACCATAAAAAATCGCATAACGGGCAAGACAGCGCAGCGGTAAAAACAACAGTTAAGTGAAAGTGAGAGGACAAGCAACAAAATGGAGTCGCAAAAAAGCCATCGAACTTAGTTTTGGGACCTAAAAACGGCACAGCGCACTTTGAGCGGAGCGCATTCGGACCATGCAAGCCAAAAGTTATACTTGTAGCATTAGCAAGGTCTCCAATGGATGTCGGCAAAGAGTTTTAAAATGCATAAATCAATGCTGACTGCGGCCTGAGGCATTGCATCCAACTGGAACTTAGTTGTAGTAAGTAGCGAAAGAGTGATGTGACAACCACTTGTGAATTACAAGCAACTTTTGAAATTCAATCTTTACTCCCTTTTAGAACGTTTATTGTTGTAAAAAGAGTTCAGTCCAAATGTCAAAATATGCAACAAACACTTACCTACTCATCATCGCCTTCGCCCACCACATCTCCAACGGCAGCGCCTCCACGCTCGGCCAACACCGCGCCCAGCATAGACACAACCACGCCAGCCATAATCTCACTGGACTATAGCTATTCCAGCATCATGTCGCCATCGGCGCGTACCAGCAGTAGCTATAAGCGTAGACAGACGCCTAGCGTCATTGTTGAACAGCAGCCGGCGCAGAATAATGAGCAGTACAACAGTCTTTTTGGTGATCCAGTGCCACCACCGCAGCCGGAGGACTACTTTGGCACGGCTGCCTTTGAAACATTTCGCGCTGCATCCGTAGAAATACCCAGCTCTGAAGAGGATGCGCTGCTGGCGGCTATAAGCTTAAATACTCTAGCAGGCGACAGCAGTCGTGGCAGACTTTTTTCGAATGTGCCCTACAGCAGCAACAGCAGGAGAGCATCTCGTCAGTTTGATTTGCTGCCCATGGCTATACCACGACTGCAGCCGCCGGATATACAAATACTGCCGAATTCAAGTGGTGGCTCCAGCTCAGAGCACATGGACTCGCCAAATTTCACGCTCCTAGCGCCTCAGGATATACTAAACAAGCCGGATGTGTATGACTTGGCCAATGAAATCATGGAATTAAATGAGGAGCAGCGTCTAACCAACGAAGAGCAGGCTGTCAGCTATATGAGCAGTGCTAGAAGACGCAGTTCCTGCACGCAAGAGCAGTCATGCAAGCGCAGGTAAGTGCTCCACAAAATATGTTAGTAATAAAAGTTACTCACCAACATTTTCTGTCAGCGACCAATGCGACTCAAAAATGTTGCGGCAATGCTCGAATGAATCCTACTCCAGCACAGAGTGGTTTCGACCAGCGGCTCAGCGCTATCCCGAGTTTAGTCGTATACCCAAGCTGAGACCCAGTTCAAAAATGGTGATGTCTATGAAGCACGAAGACATGCCACCATCTCCTTTGGCCACAATGCTGCAAGATTCAAATGGCTCTAGTAGCGGTGGCGAGGAGCGTTTGCTAAATGAAACCCAAGTGCCCGAGCGTCCACCACCTCCAACTTCCTCCAACACAACCGACCTTATACTTTCACCTAAGCTATATTTAGAGCAGCATCAGCGGCATATGCTGGATGCTGCCTATGAGCGGGAGCGTGAGCTGCTGGAGAATTATCAAATACCACCGCCACCAGCAGCCCCACCGCCTGTTCAACATGGTGACGAAGCAACCGGCGAGCATATGGAACTTAAACAGCAAAGCCTACGACGTGAGATGTCGCCAGTGATTATTAAAGACTCCATATCTACAGGTGGGGATTATAGGTAAGTCTGTATCATATTTTCAAGAATCTGTTCATAGCAATAACTTCTTGCAGAGTGGAACAGGCGCGCCTGCACAAAAAGACTGCATTTACCATAATTTCCGAGCGATCACCTCAATCCTCGCGTGCACACACCCCCAGTACCACGCCTGTGCTACCGCGACGCACTTCAACGGGGCGACATCCCTCAATACAGTCCACTACAACTACGTCCTCCATTACAGCTAAACCACAAGCCAAGCCACGCCGGAAATCCATGACCGGAAATCGCCTGCCGCTTTTGCCCGCCTCTTTAGTTCCCTTTCATGGACCAGCTAACGATGACTCGCCACGGCCATCAGTGCAATTTAATATGAGCAGACGCTACAGTCCCAGCAAGTTGATCATGCCACCCAAAGGCATACTTCAGCAAAGAGATTCGCTTACCTCGTCAGTGGATACATATACGCCTGGGGCTGTGCGACGTGAATCCATTAACCCCATATTACCTCTGTCATATGGCCAGAAAATTAAGAGTTTGGAAATGTTACCGCTCATAAACGATCCTTACCGCAGCGCCATTCCACGACTACATCGTTCTAGCACTGAACTGGACAGGGAGTCTGCTGTTATACCACCGGGCGCTTTACCAAGACCCTTAAAACCGAATCCGAATCCCACGCGCAAACAGAGGGGCCTTCTCAAAGTGATGAACCGCAACCAAGATGAGTTAATATCACGCATACCACTCCGTTCCAATTGGTCGTCCAGCCTGGATGATTTAGCTACACAGCGACGCATGAAACCCGCCTTGGAACCTTTGCACTTGCAGGCAAGACGTCGCTCCAGCTCCACGTCACCTGAACGACGCAGTTCCACACAAACAGTATCCGATCGGCGTAGCTCAAATTTAAGCAGCGTTACCACATCGGATTTCAGTTTTCGTCGGCCCACGCTGTCAACATTGCCAGGTACCACCAAACAGCACAAGTCCAGCTATGCGCCAGCGCAAAGCACAACGCCTAGTCCCAGGCGACAGTCTATCTTTGCTCGGGACACCAAACAGACGGCTAAACGCGCCAAAATTGCCAAACCCAGCACTCTATCGCCTATTATAGGTACGCCCAATAAAGATAGCAGCACACCCCAGAGCCCACTGCATGGAGCTGCTTACGAAGCAGCACAAATGCTTGATTTTGGCGAGACACCCTCACCCTCCGATATGTCCACACGCCGTGACTCCCTATCCCACATACCCGTGCGCAGTCGTCCTGAGTCACGCTTGAGCTCGCGAGCTAGCTCACCACTTAAGGAATTCACTGCCACTTTGCCGCTTTCCTCAGGACGCAACTCACAGGCCAGTAACAGTCGCTCGCCATCACGTTCCATGGGACGCAGAGACATCGAAGCACACGGCGTTATGTCTGTATCAATGACGCCTTCCCGAGCCAGTTCGCGTCAAGGACTCGCTGAGTCGCGCACCACATCGCGCGCTTCAACTCGCCCGATTTCCAGAGGTCCACCTTCCCGGCCGTCTTCACGCATGGAGCAGGCACGCGAAACGGCTAACTCGCGTGCCAATTCCCGACTCAGTGTCCGTTCCTCGTTGCGGTCCTCAAGCATTTCACCAGGCGCTACATCTCTTAGCAGTCGCGGCACAACGCCAAATCGCAGAAAATCCATTTCACTTAGTCCACGTGGACAACCAGCAGTAGTACGACTGACGCGTAAAAAGTCAATAAGTCCGGTAACAAAGCCGCGCACACGCTCCTCTAGTCGAGGACGAAGTAAAGCAACACCGAGCAAGGAACGACGTAACTCTCGATCACGCATACCAACGCGTAGCACCAGTCAAACGGCCAAGTCCAAGACACCAACGCCAAATAAAAGGGCAGCCGTGACGTCCAAATCGCCGGAAAAGGTCAAAGTAACACCGACCACAGCAAAAGGCAGGAAATCAGCTCCAAACACAGCTAGCGGCAGTAGCAATGCCAAACCCAAATCTGCTAAGGAACCACCAAGTGCCAAAAAGACGCCTTCATCAACGCGCAAAGCTGCCTCCAGTGTAAAACACACGCCGTCATCTGTGGGCAAACCGCCTGCTGCAGCCAAGAAGCAGCCCAGTCCACTCAAGCGTGATACCCAGCAACAACAGAGTCAGGGCAAGGGCAAAAAAAAATCCCCGCCAGCCACAAATAATGCAGCAAAGCCACTAACACGCACCGGCTCACAGCTGAAGCTCCAGAAGCAAAAGGGCAACGAAGCTAATGTAACTGAGCAGCCCAAAAAATCAGGGACACCGAAAACAGCCACAGCGGAAAAATCAAGTAGTGCCTTAGATGCTGCAACAGGGATAGCAGCTCCAATGGCTGCCCATGTCAGTAATGCTGTGCTGCAGGCGGCCGAAGCCTTGCCTTCAGTCACTAGTGAAGTGAGTGCACCCGCCACACCAGGTATAAGACGTCAGGGCTCCAATATGTCCACATTGGTGCGCATGAGCTCCCGCATGAGTTTGATGAGCAACAAAAAGCGTGCTGATTCTGCACAAAGTCGGAAGGTGGCTACAGTGCCAGAGGCAGCTAATGAAAGCAGCGGTAAGTCAAATGGAGTCAACCCATATAAATTAGAACTGATATCTGCCCAAACTTTACAGCTAGCCAAAGTCCACTAACCAAATTGAGCAGCAGCGGTCAGCTTGTTTCCAGCGATGGTTCCCCGCTGCCTGCAGCCATTTTGGAGAAATCACAGAAAACTCTGGAGAACATACAGAAAACTGTGACTGAAGCCACCGATGAGATACACAAGACCATTAACGAGAACCTGACCGACCTGAAGACGCTTGAAAACGATATGGGACTGGCTTCTGATGGTGGCGCCTCACCCACTCCCAGCACGGCCACAGTGCTGGCCAAACCTGGCGGGTCCGGCTCACGCACTGGCACTGCCGATGGTGGCAATGCTGCACAGAGTTCGACGGATCAGCAAAAGTCGCCTGTGCCGCCAACACAGCCCATTGAAGCATCCGTATCGGTGCTGAATGCAAGCGAAATGGCCACCGAACGGGTTAGTGCTATATCAGTATTGCCAGAAGTTGACTGTGAAAGTGCAAATTTGCAGGAGGCGATTCCAGCAGCAGCAGACGTGAAAGCAAGTGGTGATGATTTCAAAGTGGATGCCAAAAGACGTTCGCCAGATGGCCAGGGTGGTTCCACAGCCGGCAGTGGCGGCGGTGCCAAGTAAGTACACAAGTAAAACCCTAAGATAAGATAATTAGTTCAACTATGGTTTGTAAAGTAGAGTTGAGCTTATAAAGCAAATTAAGGCGTGTCACGCGTGCATCGTGAGCTCTGAAGCTCTATGCCAAACATAGAATAAAAAAAAAATTTTCAATTTTCCGTATGCCAGTGCTTGTTATAAGGTTTGGTTCACATACATAACCGCATTTGAATACCAATTGAAAAAAACAAAAACAGAGAACTTGGACGTGCAACATCAGAAATAGATTCACGGTAATTTTTTAATTGGCTATGTCTATGTCTAGTCTATTGACTAAGTTTCGTTGTAATTTACCAATTCTCATCTTATATACAGTTTTCCGCCTAAGTACTCAACAATAAATATTTAAAAGTATTACCCACGACGTAGAAAAAATGTAAGCCCCGCAAAAATCATGTATTAAGAGAATAATTTAAGTTATAAACTTACTTAAAGAAACTTATTTAGAAAGGGGCCCTTTCGACGCACCATATAGCGTGACGAATCCCAGAAGCATGGAGGCATGCAATGTGTGGTAAAGTTTGAGTTTTTTCGTAATGAATCAAACACTCTATACTTATAGGACTTTTATTGTACATATGTATGTATATGTTACCCATCTTACTATTTACCTAACTATTATTCAAATATAAAAGACGGTTAAAAATTAAAAAGCACGCACTGAAATAGAATTAATGCTCAGGCAAAGGACTTATGTCGTGCCAGTAAGGTCTACAGAAATCAGACTTCGATTTTAAGAGCTAATTGCTGTATGTCATGCTTTTATTGCATGGTAATATTATTACAATATATACATTTGAATCCCTTCCGGAATGCATCGTAAAATCTTCCGTAGCGGCTATTCTATTAATTATAGTTTTTATAACTATCAGTAATGAAATTGGTAACCAAAAAAATATTTTCAAAATTATTAGAATTCATTATAAAAAGAGTAACAAGTTTTAGAGACATTTTCGCTATCGGTGTCGTCGTGTCACGTTTTTATCATCCTTAGTTTTTGCCTTGCGGCCTAAGAATTCGAAGAAAAAATATGATAATTGAAATTTAGGTGTATAATATATACTATATATATATATGCTAAATTCAAATTTGAGCGATTTTAGGAAAATTCTTAAAAATCATATTTTGGTATGCATGAAGCCGATAAGATTTATTATTAAGGAATTTAATTTTTTCCAATTATAACACTGAGATAATCTCCAAAAACACCATAGAAATTTTTTAGAATAGAATATCAGAGTTCTGAGATAGTTTACAAAATATCTCTTTTTGGAAATTATTATTTTTAAAAATAAATTCAAGATTAATTTTACCTTGATAAGAGTATTATAGATTTTTGAAATAATTTATCAGAGCATGTATAGACGAGCAAGGAAAAATTAAATGTCTTGGAACCCACACCGAATGAGCTTGATTTCGTAATTTTTCGTGGAAAAAGTTCCTTTAAGCCTATTCCATACTAACATTTTCCCACATGTGTAAAGTCTCCACAAGAAAAGCACGTGCAAAGCATACTCCCACTTTGGGCACATGATTTGCATACGCGAGAACCCCAACAGCAACAACTATAGCCATGTCTACAAAAAGGAAAAACTTAAGAACTCCCAAGAGGAACGCCCTTTCCTATGACTTTGCACATGGCATGAGCGCCATGTGCTGGTCGGCCGAGCCACTCATAAATGCGTCAATAAATTTACCAACAAGCCAGGACCAAAGCGGGCCTAGCAGTCAAGGGGCAGCAGGTCCTATCGCACGAACGACCATACGAACGCCTTAAAGGATATCCGCTTGCTGCCTTGTCGTCGTCGTCGTCGTTGTAGTCAGCGGCGGCGTCCTCTCAGATCCGCATTGCCCCGCTTTCGAAGTAGTCAACCGTCCGCATAAGGTAGTAGCGTCGACGTCCTTCAATGTTTTGTTTGTACATGCAAGCCATACGGAGGCCACCTTAGCGCCCATGCTCCGGATCGGTTTGAGTTAAGAAAGTGTGTGGCCAACCATATGGTTGAGCTCGACCCAGTCCCAACCATTGGCGTGCCACACATATAGAAAACCATTTCGATGGCGGGTCGACGAAAGTTTCTTGCCGCAATAATACAACAGTTTCAACCGGACAATCGCGCTAACCGCAACACGAACGTAAACGGTTCCTGAAATACGGGAGTGAAATCCAAACCCTTTATAAGTTGATTGCTTAAATTTGGGAATTATTAAGTCAAAATGTTGTCCAAAAAGAACAAAGGCAAACGCAAGAATTCGGTCATCTTTCATATAGATCTGCCGCAGAATTCCCTAACAGAGCCCGAAAAATATTTCTTCAGGTAAATGTATACCAAGTGCAATGAACTTTCTAAAAAAGAAGAACCTTCTGGCAGCGCAATCCCATGTTTATAGCTTTTTACTATACTAGGTAATTAATACGAAGTACCTCCATTGATATGGTCTAATGTCATGCCTATAACTAGCTTAGTTGACGCATTGACCTTGCCTCCAAATTAAACCCCAACTAAAAGCTAATTTTCCCTTAGTATTACTTTATTGTATGTACTCGCAGTATTTTGTTTTTGGGTATGTGAATTTTTGTGCTCAACATTCGCTTAATAAATTCTCGAGCAACAAATTACTTTTGGTCGTTGGACCGTACGGTACAAAATTGAAGTTTATTCAAAGCGTTACAGTTACAATTAAGTGTACATACATATATTATAACTGTCACCACTTGCGATTAACTGTTATGTTTGAAGGTTGTGTAAGTGACCGAAAATGAAAGGGCTAAAAATTTTCCTGAGTTCGCGTGTATTGCGTTGACAAGTTTTTTTTTTGTGAGTTTTCCAGCTGCGTTGCGTTTTGTAACTCAATTATGTATTGAAGTTCATAAATTAAATGCCATGTGACCTTGGACTTGAAGTGTTAAAAAGAGTTGTTTATATGTTAATCACGTGCAGGTTTTTCACAATATAATATATTCAGTAAGCAGCGCATAATTCCTGGCTTTAAGTAAAGACCTTGAGTTAACAAGTTACCATAAATTACTTGTAATACAAATATGTCATTTAAAATTGAAAATCAAACTACCTATAGACATATCTTAATATGTTTATCAGTGAATCTCGTGCAATTCTCAAACAGCTTTGGCTTTAAAAAATATTATATAAAAATGTGTATATAAAAATTTAATATGTTCAAAGCAAAAAACAATGTCACTCTAATAAAATACGATTTTAAAAATAGAACAATCGTATATAATAATATTTTTCTTATCTTTCAAAAAAATAAGAGCGCACATTTAAAAACGGATTACAAATTTAAATTGCTCTTTTATGAAGATTAATATAAAAATTAAACATTTTCACAACTGATAAATTAAAAAAATTGATCGATTGAATAATTAGTATATTATTATGTTAGTACATGCGCTTTCATAATTTTTATAAATTTGATTCATTTTTCACAGAATAAGAACGAAAAAAAAAGGCGATTGAAATATTTAAGGAACAATCCAAAAAAAAATAATAGAAAAATGCATATTTTTTTAAGCAAATGTGTTGCTTTAAAAAAAATGAAATATTTTTTTTAAAAGTTTTGCCAACTTAGCTTAAAAAAAATTGGTCGAAAAAAATTCAGTAGTTTAGTCATAATTAAATAAAAACGAAAAACACGTTTGTTTTAATTAGGCCGCAACCCGTTAAGTTTAAAAACTGAAATCTTGCAAAAAATAATTTTTTTTGCCCTATGCATCGAACTGCATCATTAGTTTTCAAAAATCGTTGGGGGCAGTGCCTTTCCAGTACCTTATCCAGCTAGACCCTTTTACAATAATAATAACTTAAAATGAATCTAAATTTAAACCATAAAAAATGAATGAATGTTAGTTCCGAAAATTTCCCTACACATAAGGAAATAATAAATTTAAATTTTTTTCCTTCAAAAAATACTTTTTTAAGTACACCTTATACACATACTCTCCCATTTTCGATATTGAAACCAAGTAAGCAAAGCGTAACTTATTTTCGTATCATTTAGTAACTTGAGAGATAAAATTCCTTTTAATTTTTTAAAACTTAGTTTTCACTGCGTATGTTAAAACTTGATGGCTCCACCCCCTGCATGCATCGCACGTAAATCTCCGTAAGGCCTTTTATGTTAATTTCAAGACATAATTTCCTTAATTACTAAGAATTTGAGAATGCTACAGTTTTATCTGCCCGACTCATGTACCAACGCAGTTCACGCAAATTTTAAAGGATTTTCTACGCAAAGAGTATTTAGTAATTTAGTAACTTTTGGCTTTAACTACCGAAGTTCTCAACCGATTTTAATAAAATTTACCTTCACGCAACAAAAAAACTAGTTTTAAAATATATGTGGCAAGTTTAAACATGCCACATAAAAAGGTTTTTGAGTAACTCTCCACTAACAAGAAATAATTTTAATATTTTAGCTGATGACTGTAGCTTCTTCACAAACAGATTTACAAATAGCTTGATTCTGATGCAGTTTTTTTAATAAACTAATTTTTTATGAAATTTTCACCGTCGAACCGATGGTCTATGACATTTTCCAATAAGGACGTTTCAAATGCACATCTCTCTTTGTTGATGTTGTTTTTGAGGTCTTTGATGGTCGCAGGACAATTGATTGCTTTTCAAAAAACCATTTAAAAAAAAAAAAATTTGTTTTTTAAAATCCACAGGGCGGCTGTTACCATAATTTTTGTTTTTGTAAGAATTCGCCAAGGCCAAGAATATGTGATGCCATCTTTTCAAAGGTTATTTTCATTTAATCTGTCTTCAAGGGGATATTAGCAGGAGACGGTCAAAGCATCTCCCATTCAGGTAAAATTATTATTCCCAAAAGTCTCGTTTTGAAGCTGTTGAGATGGGCAATCAGCCTAAAAACGTATCTACTGGAGAAAATGACATCAGGTCCTCTATAGCACTCAGATTGAAGTCACGATGCAAAGTCAAATTACTTTTTTATTTCGCATCCAGATATAAGGCAGAGTACCTTATTCTGTATGGTTTCAAGCGATACCCTAGATCTGCATACCATATCTTCAGGTAGGCACTATGATCTGCTGATAGTCCCCTAAAAAAAAGTCTAATGGTCGGCTAATTAGGACAGGCACTTAATATTTTCAAGGCTTATCAATATTTGAAGAACGCTTGCAATTCATAAAATTTGACACGCGTAGTGTGGAAAGGGGCCACGTCTTGTTGGAAATATGCGTTATCCATTGGTGTCAATACAAATTGTTGGTAACGATGCCGCCAGCGTTAATCTCGCAAATATAAGGCACGTTGATTCCTTTCGATTCTAATGCATAACCACACAGTAACTTTTTGAGGATGCATCGGAAATTCTTGACATTAACGAGGATTCTCGTTGGCCCAGAAGTGACATGGTTGAATACTAAATTACTCACAGAGTGTCCGAAATTTCTGTAAGATTTTTGAATAACTCTAATGCGATTTTCAATTGAATATAACATAAAAATAAAAAAACAAAAGATGATATAAAATCAAGATTACTTATTTTTAAAAAATTACGTTTACTTTCTCGCGCCTGTATTGAACCTCTTTATATTCCGTAAATTATACCTTTTAAAGCTGAGTGCTCAAATTCCGAAAACCTCCTTTTTTGAAATCAGGCAATAAATAAACTTGCATTAAAAAAAATATTATTTTTTGTAATAAACATTTGCACGTATAAAATTTGGCTTTAAAAACTAAAACCTCTTAAAAAATGCTTGCCTCTTAGAAATAAGCTATAATCTTAAAACTTATGATTTTCAAATTTATTCATCTTTAACGAGCTAACCCAATTTTAAATTTTTTGCTTATACAAATTTATGATTTGCATGTTAACCTTTAGGCGAGTCAAATCCATAAATTAAAATGGAAAATGCAATAAAAACATATGTATATGGCACGATATAAATTAGCATAAGAGCAGAAAATTCAAAGTTTAAACGCAAAGGCTTGGATCCTAGGACTCTAAAATACACTTAAAAGTATAGAAGAAACCATAAGATTAAGCAAATTAACAATTTTACTTGGCCCTAAGAACCTGAATAGACGTAGGTTGCGTCAGAAAAACTACCACAAAAAACCCATATTGAACCTTCAGTTAAGTAAAGCTACAACTTTTAGATCGATTAGAAAGGTTTAATACTATTATGGAGCAGATAAACTAGTTCCATCATAAATTAAATATTTTATTGATCTATACTAAAAAAACTCAACTATCAGATCGAGTATTCTTCATAACAATATTTTATGTTTTTAGTTTCAAAATAGGAATAGGATAGAAAAATAGGAACATACTTATAATACATTATTCATTTTTTTCAATGTTTCGGTTTTTCTATCAAAACTCACTTTATCTATGTTAATAAATCAAATTAAGAATAGATTTTCAATTTTTTTCCTGAAGGCAGAACAGATAACATGATATAAGGCTGACATCCTATAGAACGCCTAGTCAGTGCATTTAGTCTGCGTGGAGAGAGAAAATGCCTCTTAAGGAACTCTTTTATACTCTTTTATAACCTTCTTATTGAATTGGCGTTGATTCAATCCTGTCTGATGACGTAGAAGACGTTTATTGTAACGATTATCATCAGCGGTGGGCACGAAAAATGGCCCACACTGTGTGTATTTTTTTTGTAAATTCGGCGCGTCGCCAGCGACCTGCTTGTGCGTGTACACTGAACGAAATTTTGAATCACATTCAAAGAAACAGAAAAGTTATATTAGTTTATATGACAATTTTAATTTACCCAAAAAAATTACTCGGCAACTGCCAAAGTAACTATATTTGTGTGAAATTTTAGTCAGCGAGCACTATTAAAAAACCTCGTTACGGTCGCCCAAGCATCCTCGAGTAGGGCCATAAAAAAGAGCACTAGGAGCAAAAAGATCCAAGGCGTGCCCACCGCTGGTTATAGTTTTCAGTACAAAAATTTATTCTTCATATTTTCTGCCATATATTTGTGAAAGACTCGTAGGAGTTATTTTCATGACTTATTATAAAAAAAAAATATTTATTTTGTTGCAGATTCGGAACGCCTAATTTGATTAGTAAATTAGGAGACATTGTACTTCAAGTTGTTGAGCTTTCGTAATTTTTGCACAATTTCGAAAAAAATTTCAATCCGAAATCCCGAAATAATTTAATATTTAAATATGTACTGTAAAATTGAAGTACACGAGGTTTCTTTATAGCTTTTAACATTTTCGATCAAAAAGTCATAACTAGTGAGAATCCTAGGTATATGCTGATGACATCACAAACATATCCCATTTATCCTAATGGTAGCGGCTTGAGAAGCCAAAACCGATATCGCCAAGCACACTAAAACATCCTTAATCCGACTATATACTTGTCCGTTAAAAACAAACCCAAGTTCGCTAATAAGGTCGAGATTTTAAATCACATTTTTTTAAAAGGAAATGACAAAATGGCGTGAGATTTCAAAGATCTTGGCTAATGAAAAACTAAAAAAATTAAGTTTTTATGTATTTTAATTTTAAGATTTCGGAGTTAGCATGAAAAGATATAAAACCGAGCGATTAAATCTTTGTATGTGAGAATATTATATTTCAGGACATTACCCTTATTACAGGGTATATTATGAATTACATTTTTAAAAACATCACACATGCTATTGCGAAATGTATACATAAGTAATTGGGTTGACATTAAAAGGCGCACGCAAGTTTTGAAAAGCCACTCGGATAAGGAACCAGGATTTACATGCTAAGCATTTACCATAAGTTATGATGGTAACGAAGCTTTAGAACCATTAAGCTAAGGACAGCCACAGTAATGCATGGACTTCCGTTTGCTATTTACCATTTGCCTGACTATCAGACTAACTACAAGATGGCTTTTTATGATAGGGTTTGATGGGTGAACCATGTATGCGAAGGAGTCGTCATTTTAATTGCTTGACCCCGTCCGAACGGAAGCCACTCGCTGCCAATGTCTTTAAAAATGAATGACTGTCGCTGAGGTGACTAGCCCTCGAACAAGAGCAGGGCCCAGCCTTGTCTAGCCTAGCCTAGCCTCGCCTAAGGATCGTTATCCTTCGCTGCGCCATTACTTTGATTGATTTTTCATTATTCCGCACTGAGCTGGCTGCCATTATATAGCGTCATAATAATTCAAATTAGTCGTTGCCCAGGCATCCACAAACATACAAACATATTGTACATAAAACACATATACAATATATACTACTACGTTCTACATACATGGTATTGGCATTTAGTCAAGGCCAATTGTGGTTTCGTATGGCGGAAGTTGCCGGAGGTTTGACTTTAAGGCTGTGCCAGGTAATTGTTTCAGAAATTCTTTTCATATTTCTTTTATTTTGTTTAATATTTATGATAGAACTAACGAAAGTTTAACTGCAAAACGTACACCCTCTTAATATATTTCACAGAACTGACAGTCAGGAATTTCTAGAGGAGCAGGATGAGCATGTGTCCAAAAAGGGCTGTTGTCACTGCTGCGCTACACTATGCATGCCCTGTCGAAGATCTCGCTGCTCGCGCTGCTGCCTGCGACGTGGACCCAAGAGCTCCGGTGAGGAACAGCAGCCCGTGCTCTCAAGTGCCAGAAGTAGCGCTACCACTGCAACCAATCTGGATGTAATTGACGAGACCAAGCCAAAGTCAAAAAAGTCCAGCTGCTGGCAAAAATTCAATTGCTGCAAAAGCTGTCGCAAACGCAAGGGAGTTAGCGATTTAGAGCAAACCGAAACGGTTAGTGCCACTTCACAGACCAAAATGGAAACCATACGAGAGAAACCGCCAGCTCATGTGCTGAGTCCACCACGACAAAGCAAATGCGGCTTGTGTTTAAGCAAAATATTCTGTTGTCGCTCTGTGAACAAAGTGGATCCCACGACGGGTGATGAGACGCAGGTAAAGAAGTGCTGCTTTTGCATACCATGTCGACGGAAAAAAGCTGCAACCGGAGCCACAGGTAGCTCGGTGGCATGGCGTGATCCTGAGCTGGGCATAAATCCCACAGATGCGGCAGTAGTGGAGGGTGCTTCAGTGGCGCCTTCTATGACCGTTTCCAATGGCATGCCTAAACAGTAAGTTAAGAAAAAATATTATTATTACATTGAAATTCCTTAGAAAGAAAGCGTAAAGGATAGAAAAATATTCCTTAAGAAAACAATCGGAAGGAAGTGGTCAGATTTTAAAATACCTAAAACAAGATTCTAGAAATATTGGAAGACATTAAAAGATAGTTGGATTGAAATTGAAATGCGAAGGAAATTATAACATTTTTATCTTTTATGAATGGCCAAGTTTGGTTACCCTAGCTCTTATAATCTTCAAGATATAGGCGTTTATACAGACGGACGGACAAACAGATCAATTTCTTTTGTTCTCCTAAGTTGGTTACTTTGAAGAGCTTCAGACGTCTCCTAATCTATGTTATATAAATTTTCACAAACACAATACACCCCTGACTTTTCTTCAATTAAGGAGCTGCTGTAAACGTTTTTGGTCCAAGTTGCTCTGTTGTCGCAAACAGCCAAGACGCGCCTCAGATTCTCGTCGACAGAGTATTAAGGCTCCACCAAGCGAAGTAAGCTATCAATCAAAGACTTTTAGTACATACTAACTTGACTTAATCTACTTCAAGCAGGACACACGTCGCAAGCTGCACAATGATCTTGTGGAGTATACATCTAAGATGAAGGGCGCCATACCCGTATTGCCTTTATATTTGGCCTGGCTTTGTGCCTTTTGCAATGTCATATTTCCAGGCTTGGGTAAGTTTTGTAACCACTAGAGGAACTCCTTTTTTTAGCTTACCTACGAATTCCAGGTACACTGCTATCAGGACTGTTTTGTCTATGCGTGGGCATACCCCGTTTCTCTCAGTACGATAGTGCACCTGCACGGATTGGTTCCTTCATCATAAATATCATAGTGGCCGTTGCACAATTCTTTTGTGTGCTCTTTTGTTTGGTGGGCTGGGGCTGGTCCATTTGGTGGGGCACCATAATGCTGAAGTGTGCAAGTATGCGAAAGATACGCAAACTGTTGGATCACATTTAACCATCTTATAATTTGAAATTCCACAGGGAAACTAAGCAAAATTCGTAAGGTGGAACGTCTGGAGCTGGAGGAGGAGCAGAGACAGGCAGATTTGGCAGCTGCAACAGCAAAGAATGTGGGAGCACAGGTTGAAGCCGAGGTGGCTAAGAATTAAGCAAGGAATAACAAACGCATATTACAACCTCAAAACATAACAAATCATCTTAGGAAATTCATAAACTGAAATTGGTTTGGGTACAATAAACTTCCAAGAAACTTCCAATTTTTTAAACTCCATAAAAATGATGGTGAAAAGGACTATAATTAAGTCTAAAATTTTATAAAAACTTCCAATATAGACAAATGGATTATGTCAGAGAAATCCAAGTAAATCCAGTAATCTTTCAAAAACTAAAGAAATGCATAAATTGGATCTTTATGTATGTTTCAGCACATAGCATCTGTGCATAAATAATAACTAAACAACTAATTGTTCACTTCCAGCGTAAAAAAAATGCCTATTGATAAAACTCGAATTAAAGAGCACTTAACTTATAAGCCTTATTATATAGAAGTTACGTTTTGTAAATTATTTCTTGTAAATATACATATAGGTATTTTTGAATATGTAACTATTGTATTGAAAAACACCTTTTTGGAAATACATGTATAAGAACTTTTTGGCAAAGTTAAAATTACGTTTCTTGGATACGTTTTTTAATTCTAAAAGGATCAGCATCGAAAAGTATGATCCCTGATTCCATAAAATAAGTAAGTGAAATTGGCTACTTTTCCTGCGTGAGGATTTGCTTTCTGACAACTTTTTTGCTCATTCTTGGCAGAATTTAAGAACCATTTTTAAAGGAAAGTAAGACTACGCGTGAAAAATCGAATAACTCGATAGTTAGGAGGAGAGACCCATGGCCGGGATATCGTTACAACACTTTGTATTGAAGCCATTTTGTTCAAGTATACACATATGAAGAGAAAGTTTTTGAAAGTCTCTAACTTCTTTCTAGTTTCTATAAAGAGGTTTTGCCGATGACTAACTTTGCTGAGAAACTAGCATACAGTTGTGCGTCTCATTTTTTGTAGTTGACTCTTTTTTGCTTTAGGACCATCTCTCATTTTTTGCTTAATATGTTGCTTAATATGTGAAATTATTAATTATTGCTACTTTTTCTCACAAAGCAAAATAATAAATAAGAAAATCACTTATTAACCCTATTTAATTATCTACTTAAACATTGGGCATAAAGATAACGGTTTTTTTTAGCGCCAAAAGAAAGTAAGCAATCACAATAGTCTCATCTTTCGATATTCATTTCAATTTATTATTTTATTATATCTTAGGTTTTTTATTTTTATCACATTAAGAATGACTCAATTAAATTGAATACAAATTTTAAAATTTGGCCGAACAACGGTGTTTCCATTTGCTTACGGTGTTGGAAAACAACATAAAAATCGTTTAGCGTGCATATCGAACAAGTTTATCGACAATTCGCATGCAACATATCGATAGACGCTTATATCAGCTTATGCACATCGCTATACGGTCGGCGTGTTCTTAATTTTTACATCGTTTTAAGAAAAATTGCGGTTTATAAATATGGATGACGAGGCGGAAACCTATAAATTGTGGCGCATACGTAAAACCATCATGCAACTTAGTCACGATCGGGGTTATTTAGTAACGCAGGATGAGTTGGATCAAACACTGGAGCAGTTTAAGGAAATGTTTGGCGACAAGCCTAGTGAAAAGCGGCCTGCTCGCTCCGACTTAATTGTGCTGGTGGCACACAATGATGATCCAACAGATCAAATGTTTGTCTTCTTCCCCGAGGAACCAAAAATTGGGATCAAGACTATCAAAACGTACTGCACGCGCATGCAGGAGGAAAACATACATCGTGCCATTGTCGTCGTACAAGGGGGCATGACACCTTCGGCCAAGCAGTCGCTTGTGGACATGGCACCCAAATATATACTCGAACAATTTCTTGAGTCTGAGCTGCTTATTAACATTACGGAACATGAGCTGGTGCCAGAGCATGTGGTTATGACGGCAGAGGAAAAACAGGAGCTGCTTAGTCGTTACAAGCTCAAGGAAAACATGTTGATGCGCATACAGGCAGGTGATCCGGTGGCTCGATACTTTGGTCTTAAGCGTGGCCAAGTGGTGAAAATTATACGTTCGTCTGAAACAGCTGGTCGATATATATCATACCGCCTGGTTTGCTGAGCCGTAGCGTGATGTAGCCTTTAAGACCATTTTAAGACAATGTTAGATGTTAAGACGACGAACAGTTTACTGAAGAACTCCCAATAAATTACAACTTTATAGAATTTTGCAGACAATCTTAATTTTTTTTATTAGTTTTTGTCATAGAAATTACGCACTGCTTAAGTACAACACTTAAAGATTTGCAATTTCTAAAGCATTTTTGCAGAGAATATTATTTGAATATTTCTCAAATACGAAAATTTAAATAAAAGTATATTTATTATCATTATAGAAACCAGCTTTATAAATAAATAAAGAGCTATTGGTTCAACTAAAAACTAAACTAAATAATCAAAGTTAATTTTGTACAAAGTTTTTTTATACAAATCTTAAGTTTAAAGCGTTTCTTGTTTCGGGGATTTGCTGCTTAAACTATCATTTCAAAGTTGATAAATTAAAATAATAAATAATAATAATACAATATATTGATTGGATCACACAGTTAGGGATCTTTGTTTTCCATTTTTAGTTTAAGTAGGGCAAAACGCAATGAAATTTCAAAATTCTTTTTGATGGCACAAAACATAACGATAGCGGCTTAAAGATTTCAATTTTGTTTCACAAGTTATAGCATTTTACATGTCATATTAAGTTTCTTTGTATTAGCTGTATTTAAATTATTTTAAATTGTTATTCTTTGTTTTTGTTGCTTAGTTGTCTAACGGACGTTTTGCTTTTCGAAATTTCAAATTCGATTCAAAATTACATTTATTTTTGTTTGTGTTTGTTATTTTGCCACAATTATTTTAAATACTCTGAAAATTAATTTCAATTTGTTAAACAGCAAATTTTTCATTTAATGCTTCATAGCTACACATCAAATGGATTACAAAAAGAGAACCTTTGCCAAAATTTTCTATCTAAACTATGGTTAATAACTTCCAACACAAATTTCTTATATGGCTTTGTAAAATCCATACAACAAATTTGATAAAGAAGCTGCACAATATTGCAAAAATGTATGCTGCACCCTGCAGAAGATGCTGCAGAACGTATTGAATATGTTAGGTAATTAAAGTATAATCTCCAGTCATGTAGTTATAAATTGGGCGCATTTTAGAGTACCAAGTCTGAGTGTTTGTAAATACATAGAGCACACCTATTGAATAACACATTTATCTTTGGCGCCGCTTATGTCCACTTGTTCCAGCTCTCGCGCTATCTCATGATCATCCTCAATCCTAATAAAAGAAAGGTTTATTTGAGCCTTAGACAAATTATAAACATTATTTGCTTACGCAATTTCCTGATTATGCAAATGCTGCACCAACTGATCACGTTTGTCCACAATTGCCACCAACTCCTCCAACAGCAAACGTTCTTTTTCACGCTGTGCCTCTGTCTTACGCCAGTCCTCCACAGATTGTGCGGCGCGCAGCTCCTGATTAAGCATGGTAAACTTGCGTTCGAGGTCCTTCTCTTGCTCGCTTTTAAAATGAAAATGAAAATCAAACTCGGAACTATGTATTTTATTACAAGACTTACAGTATATTAAGTTGCATTTGTCTACGCAACAGCGCATTTTTCTTGTTTACCAGTGTAAACCATTGCGAAAGCAATTGCTCCTCCGTTTCCTCGGTTTCTGTGTAAGATAATCATAACATTCAATGGTTGTTAATCTCATTTTTATAAAGCATTGCAAAGCTTAACTAATAGTAAGTGTAAATCATCAAATACATTATTATTATAATACAAATTTGTAACAATTGTAAAAACTAAACATAATTTATATTGCACTCTAGTAAACAGTTCGTTGTTTTGCTGCTAATTTGATGCAGGCTTGTTGCACAGAGCGTTGAGCTCGTTATGATTAGTGAGTGAATTTATTGCTTGCAGATAGTATATAGTAGGTATATGTTAAAAATAATTTAAAAAACAACGAAAAGTGGGTTAAATTGTTATAAAACTGTACAAAAAAGAACGGCAACAAGTTGGCTGGCTGGTTAATGTACGAAACAAGCATTATAGAGTATGTAGAGCCCTGAACGAGGTTCATCTAAAACAGCTGACAGCCTGACTTTTATAACGACTCAAAACAAACTCACAAGATATTATTGTCAGTAACTAATATTTCCGAATATTTAAATCAGGGATTGAAAATTTAAATTTTAAATACAAAATTTACCTCATTACGTTTCTACATACATATGTATATTCAATGAAATCTTTTTCTATATATACATTGTATGTATATAACATCTATGGCATATTGATTTATTGATCGAAAAACCCAGTCGCTTTCTTCTTCGCGGTAGTCCTTGAATCTGGTTCTAAGCTATTCTTTCCCCATCTTCAATACACTACAGTACGTACTAATTTACATTTCCTTTGCATAGCTATATTTTGGGCTCACTTAAAGTAGTATGACTCCAAGATTCCTACTCGTACAGGGCTCTTACACACTCACACACATACGCACACACACACATATACGAATAGAGAGAGATATGAAGAGATCGGGCGAACGAGCTTGCGATTGATTGAGCGGGCGGGCAGGCGTAAAGCGTTGGCGTGCAGTTTGCGTCGCATGGCGTAAGCAGTTAACAACTCTATGGCACTACGGATGGGCTGCATCACTTTACCACAATGGCTGCGCGAGCGGGTGCGTCGCCGCTGTCGCTCTCGACGCTTATGTCGATCACGACGCCGTCTTATGGAAGCGGCATGCCCCGCCGTGGCGGCCACGGCCAATGCATCATCATCATCGTCATCGTCATCACTATGGACTGGTAAATTATCACAGGAGGATTGCTGAGACGAGGCAGCCGAAGCAGAGCTGCTCAATAGATGACTATAGGGCACAATATGATGGACATGATGCGGCGACCGCTGTTGCTTATGCTGTTGCGAAAAATGCTGTTGATGATTAACATGCTGTGTGGGACTAAGCGGTGGATGATTCTGATTCGTATCAATATAACAAGAGTGAGAGCGTGGCCTGGCTGCTGCATGGCGTTCCACACGTCGACGTCGCAGTGTTTGCTGTATTTTTAGTTGATGTGGCTTTAGTTCAGTGCCTGAGCTATATTCGGCATCGCTGGAAGTGAGCTCAGGCTGTTTTTTATGTCCATCATCATTATCATCGCTGCTAGAGCACGCACCGCCTGCGCCGCTGCCAAACAAACTCTCATCATCGGAGTCTAGCAGCTTGATGCGTATGACGTCACCACCACCAATGCTATTGCGTATTAGTCTAAGGAAGGGATTTCTACTAGTGCGATTATTACTTGGATTGCCGCCCATAACTGCACGCAGTTTGCCCTCCAGGCTGCTGGCCTTTTGATCGATTGCCTCCTGTTCGCGTTCCAAGGCCTCCAGTTCGGACTCAATATAGGATAACTTGTCGCCCTGCAACAATGATGTACGTAAGTATAGTTATAAGCTATTGCAAATTAAAACCTACTCTCTTCTCGTGCTTTGGTGAAATGCGTTCCATGACCGCAGTAAACGATTGCAACGGACTGCCATTGGCGCTGCCATTACCGAAGCGTTCGCTTAATCTATGACTAGGACTTAGTTTGTTTCCATGCTGCTCATTGGCACCATCACGCGGCGGCGTTATCTTCTTTGTAGGCGATTCTATAAACAGCTCCTCGCCATAGCTCATGCTGCCATTGTGTATGGGCGATATAGTGCGTTCTGGGGTAAAGTTGAAACGCTTTGGCTTGGTAGGCGAAGTGGGACTGTCCATGACACCATTACCACTAGAGATGACATTTTTGCTGCGTGTTTCTAGTATAAGACGTCTTGCCTGTTCGCGCAGACGCTGCTGTCGCTCCTCCTGCGGAAATAATAGAAAATGAGTTATTAAAATACTGGTCTTTATCGCAAAACTAAGTCATTTAACGTACACAACTCGGCGCGCAAAGCGTTAGCAATTTTTTTCAGTGTACTTACATCATTGGCATCATTGCGTTCATTGGAAATTTTCAATTTTTCCATCATCAGTTTGGCTTTTTCGCTCATTTCTTTGTGGCGCGTTAAAATTCGCTACGAAAATCATAAAAAAATAAAGAAAAACAAAAAGCGCCAAACAAAAGCGGCAAATTTAAATTAAAAAATAAAGCAAGAGCAATAATTTTAAGCTGCATGGCGGCTCAACCAAAAATATTAAATTTTCTAAAATTCTAAGCTATGTTTTTTTAAGTAATACATAAATACTACTAAAATATAAACAATATAATCCTGTTTTGAAGCTAAGCAACTGTTCTCCTACAAACTTGTAAAATCTTAATTTTTTTTTAATATTTTCTATATTTTATTTATGACGATATAATAAGCATTCTTTGACTATTCTACCTACACCAGAACTAAGATTGAATTCTTGTTAAAAACAATACTAAAAAGTTAATTAATTCAATTTATAAATTATCGAGTCCACTTTGAGCCAATAAATATGGTTGAAACTCTTCACAAATCGCCGAGAAAAAGTCCGCCATGGACGCTCTAGTAAAAACAATTCGTATGGGAAGTCGTCAGACCACTAACTAGAAGTTTCTAAAGATGTTGGCATATATTTAGGGTAGGTCATGCCGTGCCATTTGTATACCCTACATATGAAATTGGTGTAAATGTATCTATGTAACATAGAGACGAAAACGCCGGTAATCAGGGTAAAAATGTTTTTATAATTTGTCCATACCGACGTTCCCAACCTTGAACTTATGATTTCAAAATACTTCCCCTTTTTATTTTTTTTTTTAAATATTGTAACACTGGCATAAACAACTCGAATAAACAAATTGTTATTTGCAAGTTTTTTTTAATACCCAAACTCTGGGTAGTTAAGGACCGATCGGTCTAATAAATGCTTTCAGGGATTAATTTGTTGGTTTTTCATTCGTTAATAAGGATATCGTAACCAAATTTATCATTTGATAATTTGTTTAAAGTTCCCAAGCACTGTACCAAATTTAATCAAAATCAGGTTTCTATAGCGCAGCTCGCAAGGTACCGATCTTTCGAAAAAAAAGTATTACCTAAAGGAACCCTCGCATAGTTTCGCTCGGGAACTATCGATTAAGATATAATCAATAAGGTATAAGATCGAAATCGTGCACACACCAAAACACGCCTAATTTGTGTTTCTGTCAAAAATATCCTGAAAATTATTTGTTTTGAAATATCTTTTTTAAAAATCTTTTTATCTTTTCGTAAACATCTACAGAGCTTCAGACTTCCGAGTGCTTAAATTTCGAACTGTTTGGAAATTATGCTGCCTCTTTTCTTTATTTTAGACAATCAATCACATAATTTATGAGGGCTCGTGAGAAGCCTTAACACCTACTCTTTGGTTAATCATAATTAATGTGGTGTGCTCGCATAACGTAATAAAAAAGTTCAAGATTTGGGAAACGTCTCGTAAGTCTTTGAGTGCCATGACATTACTCAGTTCAATTACCCTTAAAAACAAGTTTTTTTTTTTTAAATCGTTTTCAAATTAAAAATACTCAAGTGTAATTTGGTTTACAGTCTTTGAATTGAACTATACATAATATTTTTTGTTTTAAGTGCAAAGCTGGCGCAGTCTTGAACGAAATTAAAACTAAATTAACTAATTCAATATTCAACAAATAACAATTTCAAGCGTAACATAAACAAAAAACGAAACTAACAATTTTGCATACACTACATTTTGATACTTACATTTGCCGCATAGGGATCCAATGTGGTGGGCGATGTGGGTTCTTTGTTGTGCTGCTGCGGCATTGTGGACTCATCTGCAAGACCATCACCCACAGTTTCCGTGTTGAGCGGCGGTGTCTGTGGCATCTGATTTGCATGCTGTGTTGCATTTATAGAATTTTTATCTTTTGCAGGCGACAAAACTTTGCCAAGTATGCTTTTCGAGCTGGACAGTATAAGATTCTTAACATCCTTCTTTGCCGTAGGCGAAAGTTGCTGCTGCTGTGACTTGTCCAGTCCATAAATGTCATCGTCTAGGGAATTCTGATGCAATAGTTGCGCCTTCAGATGCGAGAAATTTATTAAATTCTGTGATAAATTATCCGATTTGTAATTGCCAATGACATAGCTGGATTCGTCCGAGGTGGGGCCTGTGGTAAATGACGCAAATATACATAAAAGCAATTTAGCGCTTTGCTTAATGAATTTGTTGTTCTTGCTTACCAATTTGCTCAATTTGAAGCTGCTTGCCGGTAAAGTGAGCACGCAATTGATGCAGATACGTCATGACGGCCAATTTATCCGGCACAGTTAGCAGATTCATGTCACGGGGCTCAATGACACGTGGTATGCCAAGTGATTCGGCAGCATCGAAGGCGTTACGACAATTGCCAACCACATCATGAGCACTCAGCTTAGACATGTCACTGCAGGAGAAGAGCAGAGAGAATACCATAAGTGTCAAGTTTTTTTGTTTGAAGATGTTTGCCCACTTACATTAAATGCGGCACAAAGTGATGTATAATAGCACAAAAGGCCATGCCATTGCGCCAGCTGGTTGTCAAGTTTGTAACCTTAACATTTGGATAGTCTTTGGTAACCTCTTTGCACCATTCCAGTAAATCCTGTCCAGGTGTATTCTCCTTAAGCACTATTTTCTCCATGGGCTTCAAGCTATTGCCGCTGCCGTTGACATTTTGTGCCTGCGTCACGGGCACCGGCTCGTAACTCTTCTTCAAGTTCAAGGGCTGCAACTCGGCACGCTTGGCAGTGGACAGCAAGCTGTTAGATTCCTTGCCGGGTTTACTTATTTCCACCTGGCTTGGTGGTGTTATCGAGGCCGTCGTTTTGTTTGCCGCCGTTTTGTTGGCCGTCGTTTTGTTGGCTGTTGTATTGTTGGCCGTCGTAATGCTGGCACCGACATCACTTGCTTCCAAGACAGCCGTGGATTGTTCTGTATAACTATTGCGCTGCGTATCCTGGCTCGGCGTCGATACCAAGGTGTCCTGTGCCTTTTCAAAGTTAAGCGCCTTTCCTTTGCTTGCTTTTACTTTTTCCGTAGGCGCTGCTGCACGTTCTATCGGCGTAGATGTTAACATCTTGCTAAAGCTATCCTTTTGTTTGGTTTTTAAAGCAGAGTCCCTGGCTTCCACATTTCCTTCACTCTCCAAAGCTTTGGCAGGCTGTGCAGCACTCGGTGTTTTCAGGGATTCATCGGTATCAGCAGCTCCTGGCGGCAGCAACTGTGCAGCTGCTGCATCACGATCTGCTTCAAGTTCAAAATTTAAATGATTAAATGATTCGGCCAATGGAGTTGGATCTTCGGATAACGAAGGAACTACAAAGGACAACGAAAAAAACGAATATAAAAAAACACAAAAACAAAATGCAGTTACATTTTACAGTTACACATAATTCATACAAGTTACATGTTGTTTGTTGTGTGGTTGTCAGTCGTATATGGAGTATATAAGAGGGGGCAGAGAGTATAGAAAGAAACGAAAAAAGAAAAATAAAAGAAGAGACAAGAAAATGTAGTTACATGTTTTTAAGTAGAAGGTACATACAAATATATACGTAAAACAACATATAGACACATACATAGATACAGTTTGTCACATGAGAATGTAAGCACTATCTTTTTTTTAATAATATTGATTGGCTTTAGGAATTCATTTTAGAAATCTATAGATTAAGGTGTGTTTTCTAGTGTCTATTCCCTGAATTGACAAAGTGATAGCCGACTTCATAGAACTTTGGGTTCTAAGTGCTTTTGATTTAAATTTTTAGGTAGATCTATCGGAATTAATCCGAAACAAATTTCGGAACATGAGCAACATTATGATGACGATAGAAGTTGGCCTAATGGACAACTGGTTGCCTTCTTCTTGCCTGACTTCTGTCGTAGCTGTAGAGATGAGGTGGAGATAGAAAGCATCCAAGACCTGCTATGCAACTGCTGTGCAGTCGATGGAAGCTATTTCTTCAAGATATGGGGTGTCCGGCAAGTTTATCACTGAAGGACCTTGACTCATCAAAGTTTTATTTGGGACAGTGAATAGGGATGGCCGCATATATATTATAAAATATATTTATAACCCAAGATTCGTTAAAAGTACTATGTAAATGGAACTATGTACCACTACAATTAATGAGAAAAATCTATCTATATATTTGGATTAAAGCCTCATGAAAACTTTTTAAATTAACTATCCGTTTAAGATTCTTTTGAGTAATTATTAAACCAAATTTTTTGAGCATCTTTTGTAGACCAGCTTCAATATTAAATGTTGCTACACAAATCCTCGAAGATTTGGCAATTCTGAAAAACAGACTCACAGAAAGAACATAAATATAACTGGTTGGTATTCAAAGAATCGGTTGGAATTTAAATCTTTGAGCTCTCTCAAGTGACAATGTCAGTGTATATAATGGTATTAACTAGACCTACTAAAACTAAATCGTAATGTACATATATGTCACTGCCTAAATAATGTGCTTAGCCTTAAATTATAAGAATTCACGTGGTTAAACAATATTGTTTGAAATACATATATATTAAACAAAGACTATACATTATAAGTAGTATACATAACTATGAGGACCTAATGACATAAGTAACTAGAGTGCATAAATACTCGTAAACTAGGTACACTAGACATACATAACTTAAAATTTTTGGTTGTAATTCCCAAAAACTTACCACTCAATGGCGTTGGTATATCAATGCAACCATTTAAACTTGTTGTCATTTGCTCCAATTGCTGTGTAAAATCATACAGATGATCTGATATATCACCAGAGTTTTCCAAATCTGGTATATCCTCCAAATCATCGAGCGGTGCAACATCACAGTTATTATTTACTGACATAAGCGAAACCACGCTCTGCATGTCCTCATCCCTAAATGAATAACAAGTTAGCTATCAGTATCTATAGATGAGATTACATGGAAATATATTGAAACCTACGTGGCCTTGCCTTCGCGCAAGAAAACACAGCTGATTGTCAGCTCCAGATCGGCGGCAGTAATTTTTCTCGACACAGGCTTAAGGTTCAAAGTAAAGCTCTGTTGCGTGGACTCTATGCTAGCATATCGCCGCATATTGATGCTTGCATTGGCCAGCACACGCTTCTTGCCCAAGGGTGTGATCTGGAAGAAAAATAAATGTATTTAATATGATTGCTAAGTTAAATTAAAATGTTAATATGCTGACGATTTCATTTCTTTTTTAAAAAAAGCTCCCTTACTCCAAAAGGAGCCTCGTATAAAGTTCTCAAGAAAAAACTGCAACTTGTTTTGTGCACAAAAAGCATTAAATGCGTAGCTTTTGTGAGCAAACAGTGCTGCCCAGCTAGATGGCGCCCACAATTTATGTTAGGTGGCGCCAGCAGGCACTACACTTAATTTGTTTAGCTATAAAAACATAAAGTAAATGTGAAAATCAGCTGTTTGTTTACAAATCGCAAATGGGTTGCAAGCGTAAAAACGCATATTATTTGCACTTGCGTGAAAATGATAGTTGTGTTTAAGGTCCCAAATATTTTGGTGGCTTTATTATAGCTATTTTTTTTATGAAGTTTTAAAAAAAAGTTTAAGTTAAAGTTTAATAACTTTTGGTTTTTAGCGTTATAACAGAACAGGTGATTTTACTGCTGGCGCCATCTACATGTTAATTGCTCAAAGAATGGGCAGCAATAGTGGTCAACAAGGCTGCGTACCAGAGGGTAAAATTGTTTTTTTTTCAGAATTGGTTACTAAGACGTTACAAAATTAAATCTTTGAAAAAAGAAAATCGCACGATTTTTGTCAGTTGGAGATTTTACTCATAATGGACAACATGACGCAATTGTGTTTTCGCATAGTTTAGTTGAAAACTATGAAGCCCAGTCTCAGCCATGTCTTGAAATGGCATTTAAAATAAGTGGAGCGTGACGACCCGATTATCATATACCCTTTAACAATGACTACCATTTACGTTTTATTAATATTTTATTCTTAGTCTTATCATTTTACCTTTTAAGCTAAGTGTTTACTTTCTACATGGAAAGTTTTGGGTGCACACAATGAAAAACTATTGAGAGGAGACTTGTATTCCGAAAAGGTTATAAGAACCCAAGCGTCTATACAGAAAGCTTCTTGAAAGGTGACGCAAATCGCAGAGACTTTGCTTACTCTTTGGGTGCCAATATTTGCTTACATTACCCTAACAAATTAGGAACAAAAGTGAAGGAATTTCAAATTTATAGTACTGACTATGTGCAGGATTAGCTTTTTAAGGCGGTATTAAATAATAGGTAATTTTTGCTCTTTTACATATAACCACGAAGTAGAAAAACAAACGAGAACACATTTTCAATGAAGTTGTTATTATTAAATCAATAGTGTCGGTTTAAATTTAAATTCAGCCGAAAGCCTTAGTAGCTGTGGCTGTCCTCCTCTCTGTAGCTTTAGTTTTTAACTTTAAGCATACAGTGTAAAAATAAATAAATATTTAAATTAGTTTAACAGAGCTAGACATTTTGAAACACAGCTCCAGTTGCCCAAATGACCTCACTTTGGCATACTCAAACTGAAAATGGATCTAGTAAGGCCTTATCGCAATTCACAATAAAACCACAATTTCTGTTTAACTAGCTCGTAGTATTATATTCCACTTTGGTCTGGGGACGTTTCCCCGTCCACGTTTAAATCTGAAATATGTACATTGTCCACATTTATTAAATAATTGGTTATGGGACACAATACAAATTGTGATGCGTCTCTTGCACTTCAGCTGTAATCGTAATGATGCATATACTATTTAAAAAATTGCCATTGGAACACTATAAACCACAATGTTACGAATGCATCAAATGAAATTGAGAGTGTTATGTACTAGTGTGTAGCACTAGTATTACAATTATTATAGCTGTCCTATTTACAAGTACCGCATTTTACGAGGGTTGCATTATATGTATATTTACGGTCTTGGCTATTTTGAGTGTTACCAATTCGCAGAACATACTCAAAACATTCTCTTCTACGATCACTTTATACATTGTATATCGTCACTTAAAAAAATAATTTCCATAGTAACACTTGTCGACAAGATATCAAGATTATCGACAAGAAATGTTTCGAAAAATAGCTTCCATCGTAAAAACTCGTCATGTGGCAACTGTTTTGCTACATCAATGTAGGGCAGCCAATTCTACATATTACACAACCGTTTGTTTGCCAGGAGCTTTTGGAGAATAGAGGAAAACCGCGCGACGAAAGTGGATTTTCCTTCTACACGATAACGCAAGCCCTCACATGGCGGCTCACATACAGTAGGTTTGGAGAACCCAATAGATTCTATTAATGGGTCAATCGCTTTACAACCTTGACTTGGTCAGCGTTTTTGATAATTTTTTATAGTTTTTTAACAGAGAATTCTTTAAAAACCAATAAAGTCCGTACAAAATGATAAATAAGTGCTCTTTCACTTTTACGACGTAAACTTAAGAGACAGCCCTCGTATACAAATTAAATTGTGTGCCACATTTTAATTTGCCTTACATTTCTATCTGACCCCAGAAAAAAACATGTGGAAAATAAATAAAATGCCAACGCCAACGCAATTTTTCTTTATAGTTCATAGTGTGGGACATGGAAAATTGCAGCTCTTATATCGTATCCATGCATAATACTATATCGTACATATGAAAATTGCTACAAATGATTTATGACTTGTTTGAGGTTACAATGACGTCAGCTTAATACTACGCAATCTAAAGTGAAAGTTGAGACAAAAGCGCTCTCTTCATAATTTTAGACACCCTCTGAATAATACCCCTTTAACAAACCCCTATTAAATTGATTTTTATAAGCCATTACACAATAACCAGCGCACCAAGTTGACCAACAATTTCTGACCATAATCAATTTTAATTGCCAATCAGTTTGTCAATCAAAAGTTATTTCTTAAATGTCCTGCACCGCACACGTGTTTTGACCTAAAAATGCTTTCATTGAAGCGTTTACTACTTAGATTTGGCTTCGGGCCTGGCACACTTTTTCGAGATTCAAAACACTGTGCAACCGTAGATTCTTTAATACTTTTATACGTTTGTGAAGATCAACCTAGTCAAAGAGGTTCTTTCTCAGAAATTAAATTTGCGTTGGTTTGCGCGTAGAAGGTTGCCTATAAAAGGTAATGCGGATTTTGCGCTCCCAAAATACATGGTCTGACATCCCAAATTTTTTAGGGCCAGTTGTCCGACTATGTTTGTTATTTTTTGGGGTTCCTGAATCCGAATCCGAATCCGAAGTCAATAAAAACCCAGCACGTCAGGTTTATGTTATAACCAGCGGGGGGCACGAAAAATTACGGAAAGAGCCCTACAACAACATCAAGAAAAAAAGTCCTGTTACGGTCCCACAAGCAATTCTCGAGTAGGGCCATAAAGTCGCTACGAGTCGAGCTATGGGCCACATTGTGTGTAATTTGTTATTGTAAACTATTCGCGTGGCCGACGACCTGCTTGTGCGTTACATTGAACAAAATTTTGCAACACATTCAAAGACGCAGCGAAGTCATATGAGTTTATATGACAATTTTAAATTACCAAAAAAATGACTGGGTCTTAAAGTTGCCGAAGTAACTATATTTCTGTGTTCAGTGTACTTGTGCGAAATTTTCGTCAGCGAGCATTAATAAAAAGCCCCGTAACGGTCGCCTAAGCATCCTCGAGTAGGGCCATAAAACTCGCACATTGTTTTTTTTTTTAAATTCTCGTGTGCGTCTGACATAACGGAAAGAGCACTCGGAGCAAAAAGAGCCAAGGCGTGCCCACCGCTGGTTATAGCCTTCAAATTACCTCGTTTTATAAGGTTTTTTTGGTTCGTTTTTTGATGAATTCACATTTAAAAGTTCGCAAAATCTATAGCTATTCCAGAACTTTGACATTTGTTTGAATTTCACACGTCGAATTTGCTTAGTAAATTCAGCTCACTCAGTAAAAATAAAAAAAGCATAAAAACACCAACCCATGAAAACGCTTTCTGGCCCAGTGTGCATCAAATGATTATTGTTATAGAAAATTGGAAACCAAATACAATTTAGTATAACCCACACATCTATAAATATTCTAGCAATGCATAAGCCATGGTAGGATTTTCTTTGGCAATTTAATAGAGTATTGAGGGTAGTTGGTGGGGTGTTTCTTTTTTCCCTTTGTCATGACCTTTTCATGTTTGCGTGTTGAAGTATAATTGAAATGATTACAGCTGTTTGTAGTTGGGCATCTAGTGGGCTCCCAGTGTGCAATGTCAACGTCAGTCGGTAGAATGTTTTTCGTTAGTTCCTTTCAAGGTTATGGCCAGGGATTGGCCTTATAGTGCACAGCCAAATGTTTCTAACTACTACTACTATTTGTACTTACATCTTCGATGACAAACGTCCAGTCCTTGTCCTCAAGTTCATGAGTGCGGGGATCCTTGAATAATGTTACCGATATGGCATGATTATCGGGCACTGGCCAAGATATATTGCCAATAAGCGGATTCATCATATCTGGCTCCCAGGGCAGTGGTGCAGTGGCCACACGTCTCGAACGTCTCGTCCATACCACGGATAAATTTGAGGGACGCCTACAAGGCAAAAATAAAAAGCAATTATATATAATAAGTGTGTGCACATAAGTAAAATATATAGTAAAATGTGTGTGTTAGCTCGTTAGTTGAAAATATTACTATAACAAGTGGCAGACAAAAGTATGATATGTATCTTGTAGATACATATGTATCTTACTACAAGAGTTGCATGCGCTTGATGTCATTGCCGCAGGGTGCAGAGTGCAGAGCTATGTATTTTTGTAGCTGCTTTTCAAAACTTTCGCTTTCTGTGCTCACCATGACTGACAGACAGACGGCCCGACAGACAGACAGTCATATTAACTGAAAGATAGAAAACTAGCACGCCCCAGAGCGGGTCTCTGTTGTAATGCGTCGCTTAAAAAGAAACTGGGTCAATTTCTGCACAATTTTGAACTGAATTTGTTTTTGCATTCAACGTTTCAGTTTTAGATGATCTTAATTCTATATTTATTCAAGCCGGACGGACAAATGCGTAAGGCTTGTGCCTGCTCAAATAATTTTGCATATTTTAGTAGTTAGTACCCTGTGGACTTGGTCCCATAGAAAATTAGATGAATGTAGTAGATGTAGCTAATTGGAATTCTTTTTTTGCTAAAATAAGTTATGAGTATTCATTTAAATGGTGGTTATAAAAAATAAGATAAAACTAATCGCATTTAGTGCAGCATGCGTAGAAATAAAACTTTTTAATGACGCAGCTGCTCCCATTTTAGCTTGACGGATAATAATAAATAGGAGCAGTTTTGCATACAAAGATGATATGTGGAACATATTTACAGAAACAACAAATTTATAATAAAAAAAATTCTTCAACTGATAATTTTATAATTTTTAAGCAGAAACTCTAAAAATTTTGATTGCATAAAACCAATACTTCTACTAAAGGAACAATTTTTTTTAATTTCCTTTGACTAGAAGCGGAACGTTGGATTTTTAGTTTTATTATATTATAAATTGTAAATTGTTATTATATTATTGTAATAATTTTTTGAAGCAAAGAAACTTTTTATATCACAAATTTACCCATACAAACTAAAGATACAGCTTCGTTAATTTTAGCAAATACTTGATGCCTGCACATATAAGAAGTCCAAATCTCAAGTTTCGTTAGCCTAACTCCAATAATTTCCAAGATAATATTGAAGGCAACAACAATTGGCACAAACTTAAGATAAATCGAAATCCGTTTTTCGCATAAATACTGAAATTACGAGATACATATTTAGAAAAATACGCTGCAACATCCCACGAGATACATATGAAGTATCTATCGTACACTCCTACCATAAATTAAGAATAGTTTAACACATACATTCGTGATTTTATTTTTTTTAAATTAATTTTTAGATTTTTTGAGATAAAAAATTGAATCTACTATATCACATTAAATGTATCTCAATAAATTCATTTTTTGTGGGAACCTAATATGGTTGCAGTTGAGCGAAAAAAATTCCTTGTAATTTGTGGTGGGTCAATTTCTAGGGATGGAATAGCTCACGTTATATTACCTTTTTGTATAGCTTTATAGCGTATAAGGTAAATAGCTAAAAACTTATATTTTCAAAAAATGAATTTTCACAAAGATAAAAAATGTACTTGTAAACAACACCTTGTTGGTTAGGATTCCAACACTTTTATAGGTCTAGTTTGACTTAATCAGCAGTATTAATATGGGACAAAATTATCAAAAAGAAATATTTAAAGATACATATATTTCTAAGAAATCCACAGATACACATACAGACGGACAAACCGTTTCTAAATGTTCTTTCATTAATATTCTTGAAATGGACGTATACTCCTTTAATGTAATAAAACAATAATAAAAACCCTCGTGAAGGGTTCATATACATATTTCAGATTACCCTTGACGCCAACCCACACGCTGCAAACGTATGTGCTTCTTCTGAAGCAAACAAAATCCAACCCACCCATGGCAACAAAGTCCTCCTAGACAATGCTCTCATAAAAGTAAGAGCTCATAAACAACAACAAAAAACAATAATAAAAAGGAAGACCATTTACAGCCTTCTTAAACATGATAAACTTGGCAACGGTGGCGGCAGTTTTAGATCATAATTTGGCTCAATATGATGCCAGAATAAACGAGCATCAGCACAGCAATAACAACAATCACAGCCCAGATTCTTTGAAGGATACAAAGTAAAATATGTCCTCGACAAGCAAAAGTACTTGTCGTAGTATCTCATTTCATTGTATAGCAGTTCAGAATGCCCAGCTGTCAATGTCGACATCTTGGTTCCATTGTTCTCAAGTTGCTACTCGAGTGCCTTGTACCCGCATATTTGGTTTTAGAACCAGAGAGAGGCAGCTTCCATTGATGTGGGCAAATCGAATCACCAAGCCAAGTCACAGTACATACACAACGGCATACTATCAGCAAATTGCAGGAAATTCCATCTCAATGCTAAAGCTCCCAGTCAGTGACCGCGTGAGTCCCAAACTCTCTTCTGTTACTCTCTAGAAGCATAATCAGCAGCATTAACAATCTGTGGCCAACTTCTTTTTCCATGTTTTTCTTTTTATACCCTGTATCCATACGGGCTAAGGGTATTATAAACTTGTGCAACAGGCAGAAGGAAGTTCTTTTTACTAAAATGCTTATCATCACCTAGAGTAGCGATTGAGTGACGCCCGTCTGTCTGTATGAACACTTACATATCAGAGAACATATGATCGGGAAGCGCCAATCTTTCGATCCATGTTAAGATCTAAACCCGTATAAACACGTATAAGAACAAATATTTTATAATTTTTGCCACAACTGCTTACAAGCAGTATACAGGGTATCCCTCTGCCGGCTACCGCTTCGATCACATTTTTCATTGTAGCTCTCTTTCTCCTAATTCCTCCACTAGTTTTTTGCCATTTTGCTGTATGCAATTTTCAATTACTTTGTGTCGCACTGTTCCACGTCTAGTGTATCTTTAAGTTGTGCCATATGCATACTGCTGGATTTGTCGGCAAATACCCAAGAGATTTGACTCGTGCTGGCATTTTCAAGATTTATCAGTTAATGTTTGCTTTTCTTAGTATTTTCTTTTGCTTTTTTTTTATTTTGCCGAGTACTTTGTGATTGTTTTTATCAGTATAGTCGTTGGATTAAAGCTGCATGGCTTCTTATGCATTTTTAAAAAGATCAAAGCCCTTTTTACAAGCAGTTTTGTGTTGAAGTTAAAAAGTTTAACAGATAAGCCTGGAACTTGCAAAATTGGAAAGATCCCAACTTCCATTTTTTTTTGTTTTGAAATGCGTATACAGAAATTTTAATAGAAGCCGAAACGAAATATTAATTAAAAAAATTGTATATAATATTTAATTTTATTTTATTTTATTTTATTTTATTTTATTTTATTTTATTTTATTTTATTTTATTTTATTTTATTTTATTTTATTTTATTTTATTTTATTTTATTTTATTTTATTTTATTTTATTTTATTTTATTTTATTTTATTTTATTTTATTTTATTTTATTTTATTTTATTTTATTTTATTTTATTTGTGACGATCAAAGAAAAATCAGTCGACAGCGACTTTTTTATACAGCTTCTCGAATTTTTAAATTCATCAAATTCGCATTGTATCTTTATTAGCCATAAATTATGCCTAATAAATTGACAGCCTACTTGAGGCTAAGGTGAACAGAAAGACATTGTGAAAAATCGAACGCGAGGTTTTTTAAAGAAATCATGCATATATTTTATATAATATAGGATATTGTACTTAAAAAATGACCGAAACACGTTTAGTTTACAAACAATTTAGTATTTGTAGGAAATATTTTGCATTTTGTTTAAAAAGATAAGCGCTCTCAGTTTAATCCAGAAACCTGATTTCAACAATTCTGCAGTTATCGGTGCGAAATTTAGCTTGGCCTGCCATTTAAATATTGTATATAGTAAGTATAAGTTTGATTCAGTAACTTGTGGAACAACATCCCAATACGAGAACACCCTAACAATTAAAGGCATATATTGAACTTTGCAACGTTGTATTATTGTTTTTGTTGTTGCTTGTCACTACAATTGATATTTTAATTGATACAATAGATAAGCGTGTCTGTATATAATAGTGATATATGCATAAATATAAACACGAAAAAAATATTCCTATGTATTGGTTTGGGGGCCATTGCGCAGTTCTATTGCAGTTTATGCGCCGTTAAAATTTGAAGAAACATTCGGTTGGACTTAGACTTAGCGCCCTCTTCGAACGACCCTAATGGCGCCCTGCAGACACTCTTCACGCCCCTTGTAGATGATTTGTTTTGACTATCAAATTGATTTTTCGGAAATCAATTAGTTTTTTAAATTAGAAGCAGACGTCATTGTTATGTATGAAGACAAATGAAGCGCTATAAATACAACGCAAATGATATATCTAAGTGATATAAATAAGGCAATTGAGAAGATACTTTTTAAGGGCTGGAAATACTAATTTGCATGGGTTGGGAGTTTGAGGTTTATTTTGGTATCTGGAATGACCTAAATGTGTGCTTTGCGTATTTCAAAAGATGATTTTTTTTTTAACATAAACTTTGTAGCTGACTTATAAGTACCAAATACCAGAAGCGTTGAAAGTAAAAATTGAATACATCTATGTATTGACTACAGGATTTTTAAGCAAGTGAAAAACATACTTATAAGGATTATCCACAAGTGAGAACCATTCGATTTTGCACGATTTTTACACCCTGCACCGCATTGGAAAAATGAATATTAGGTGCAAGTCCAAAATTTGTATGACATAGAGATGACGATGATGGGGACCCCTTAAAGTGGCCAGAATGATTAGAGTAATTGATATGCATTTCTATCCATCGTATGAATGCGTATATCTCACGCGGAACCATTTCGTTTCATTTTTTGGTGTCGGCTTTATATTATGTATATAGCTCCCATGAGGCACTATATGTATAGCAGTTTTCTTAGGATTTCCAAGCACTGTACTAAATTTTATCATAATTCTGTTAGTTTTTTGGGCATAATTCGTTTGTTTTTGAAAATATAGTAACCAAATGCCAATTGTAATCGAAATTGGCAAAATTATTTATTGTTTTTTTGCAATGACTTTAGCGTTTGCTAATTTTTAACTTTAAGTATAATGGTATTTAATATAATGATCATGTGCGTTTTTATGTAGATACAAAGTATAAAGATTCTATAATTCGGTACCACAATTAACAATTTTTTGTATCTGTTCTTGTAGGCCCCAAAAATTTGAAAGATACATCATTAAAAAATTGAAAAGATTCGTTTAAAAGTAAGATATTCGGCTACAGAAATGGTTTTATAAAAAATCGAAAGTTTGAATAAATCATTTTGCTTTGGATCTAACTCAAATCTGTGCGTACACGGTTCCATTAAAAGGGCTTGAAAGTCTTAATCCTTTCGAGATGAAACTCCTGGTCCAAATAAGAACTCTTTTTCATGTTACATACAATGGTCGAAACGTCTAGAAAAAAGTGCGTCTTAATTGAGTTCTGATCGATTAGTTCGATGACACCAATCCTGAGAGGGTAGTATAGTTTACTTAATGTTTCAGTTCACGATACTCATAAGAGGTTGTTTTTGGAATGCTCAGCCGTCTTGTTAAAAGATTTTCACCAATCAGTCTGGTTCTTGGAGTCTTTGAAGATTCAGAAAATATCTTAGATAGCTGTAATCTCTTGATAAGAAACGATAACAAGACGTGCACCAATATGCTGCCATTTTTCAAGTTGGCCCACCGATAGCCTTATTTATCGATAATATTTTTACAATGGTATTAGCAACAATGTTGCTTTTGTAAAATTGCCAAAGGTTTCCACATCTTTTCTGGCGCCCCACAAATACACACAAGTTCAATTGCAAAATATAAATAGCTTATACTCTGACGCCTTATCAGCTGCTATACATATAAATAAATTGTTTTGAAAATAAAAGTAAACAAAATACAAGACAAATTCTAGATAAGTTTAGCTTCACAATGTTTAACTGCAAAAGTTTTAAGGCAGATAAGAAAGCGCTCATACTAGACAGCGCTAGAAACCATAAGATATTTTGTATTTGTTTCGAAATTTCTACAAATAACACTAAAAAGCTAATCACTTTTGAATTTTTTGCAATTTAATTTATGAGCGAATAAAAATTCATCATTTTAACCAATTTATTGACTAAACAAACACTTGTAAGATATTTATAAAGCTTATAATTTTTTCGTCTTTTTTTTTTTTGCCAGTTTTGCTTAAAGGAAAAACTCATTAAAAGTCGATAAACGTTGTTTGGCAGTCCATAAAAAAAGTTTGGTGTTCTACAATACAATAAATAAGACAAACCTCATTAAGGCTAAGCACAAAAGAAAAAAATTCAAATGAAGAGACCCATTTGCATAAATAAATCGTAAGTAATTCAACAAAAAAAAAAAAACGGAAACGAAATTCTACCTAATTAGATTTTCCAAGTTTAATGCACTACATAAACATAAATAAATAAATACAATCGGAAGCCTGTGGTTTTATATGTAATTCACTTATATTTTTGTTTTAAATGAAACTATTTTTATTGAGTCGATAATATCAAAGTGGTTTATTATATCTCTGGCAATCTTAAAGACTCATCAAAAAACGGCTTGAAATTTTTATGATTCTAGAAATTGTGCAGAAATGATCAGGGTCCAGGGACAGATAGGTTTATTACTTAGAGAAAAAGACAACTAGGCTTTCTTTATTAGGATCATGTATTAACATATCTAAAGACAATAAAATTTT
Organism: Chymomyza fuscimana; assembly: GCA_949987675.1. Taxonomy (NCBI): domain Eukaryota; kingdom Metazoa; phylum Arthropoda; class Insecta; order Diptera; family Drosophilidae; genus Chymomyza; species Chymomyza fuscimana. Next base: position 67,497,588 of record OX465089.1, on the reverse strand, counting down.
GTTCCAATTTTCTCCGAAATTAAAATTATTTTGCTTTAATCTATTGAATTTTTCAAGCGATTTTGATCATTCTTGCATCCGGATAGCTTTTTTAGTGGGGTTGCAACTACAAATTCTCTGGCGGGAAAAGGGTGTCTGAAATAAACACGAATCGTCAAACATCTGGTTTACCTAGCTCCTATAGTTTCCGAGATCTAGATATTGATTCGGACAGTTGGATGAACGAACATTTCAAAGTTTTGATTTCTTTTAGAAAGCTTTAGCTTTTCTGCATAAAACAGCTTAAAGATTGTCACTGCTTTTTCTATTGTACATTCTGAGCAACATTTTTCTATATAAACAAAGTTCAATGCATAAATCCTGTTTGTGTCACAAGCCTTTATTCATTGATTCTAAAGGATTTCAACTTTTTAAACAGCCATATGGTGAATGTCTTAGAAACAACATTCATTTCCTGTGGACGTATTTGCATTATTCGCATATCCATAAGGCTGCCGCTTTAGTCTAAGCCAGCGTAAGCCAAGTTAAATGAAGTTTCCTGACAAAGCACAAAAAGTTTTCCACAACCAACACTGAGACAACCACATGCATTTACACGCACACACAGACACAAAAAACGAATCCTTTTTCAAGGACGTAACCAAGCCAAAACGCACTGCGGCCGATCAATAAACAGACAACAAAAGTCAGAAACGTCAACTGGTCGAGCGCAGGCTAGGTCCAACGTATTTGCTAGCAATCCATAGCGCCAAATTGCCGCATTAACATCTCTACTTGGCAGTTGGGCTCCTCTTGGCCACATTAACAATGGAGCCATCGAGCCACGTAGCCAAGCAGCTGCAAAAGTTATTGACATTTGGAAACCCTTAATGGTAGCCGCATCGCGTTTCTTCAAAAACAACAACAACAGATCCATACGGGAAAGCAAAGCAACATACAGTGGGCGAAATGCTAATTTTGGTGGCACATAAATAAAACTACGCACTGCAGTGATAGCCAGCCCATAAATAACACAAATTTGTTAGATAAGACTATTTTTTGGATTGTATCAATACAAATTTCTTAATTTAAATAAGAAAAAATGTTTGTAATGTACTCGGCTGAAAATCAATTTTTTAGTTTTGTAGTCTAATAAATAAAACAAGATACTACAATGGTGGCATATAAATAATAAGAAATTTCAAAGATAATATTTTTTGTAATATTTTTGTGTGCACTTTAAAATATATTTTATCTCAACTGGAACTCAATTTTAATTCATTTTTTTTGGAATCGTGTATCAAACAAGCAACTATTTTTATGTATGCGATTACGCGATATTGAAATTCAAAAAATCCTAATTCTTTCTACTGTTTCAGGAAGGTAAATACGAAAAGAGTGTTTCTTTTTTTTTCAGTTTTACTAAAAATTATAGTATGTATTACACTGTAGCCCTCTTTTTGTTAAATCCTAAGTTTTTATGTCCAATTTATTTGCTTAATGTTAACCTGTAACATCCACGTCCGCTCACGAAGATCGCAAGAGATATAACTTATAAGCATGAAAACATTTTTATGGTACGCCTGTGGTTATAATATTTTTATGTTAAAATCGGTTGAGAACTTCACGAGTTGTAGACAAAAGTTACAAAACTTTAGCCCTTTTTGCCAATAGCCAATTAGTGTAAATATTTTTTTAAAAATCTCTAGTCACCACCAAATATGAAAATTCTTTCTAGTTTTTAGCCAGGAATACAACCGGCTTACTTTTTTTTTAACAAATTTAAGTTATTTTAGCAATAGCATGCTTTGTAAGTATTGTTTTTATGACTTGTAAACACTAACTTTCATCATGTTCAATGTCAAGCAAGTGTAAAAAATATAACAATGTTGGTTAAAAGCCCTGATTTCCTCAGAATAGTCTGTTGGATTTTTTTTCCCCGAGACAATTACCAATAGTTTGCAGTACACAATAAATATTATAATGTTGGACCGATACTTAATAAAACATATTTAAGTAAAATATATTGTATGTATAACTTTGTTCCTTTTACTGTATAATGAACTTATGTTGGAGTGCTATTTAATGGCATTTGGTCATTAGCTAACCAGCTGGCAGCTCGTTAACAATAGAGTTACCAGGCTAGGGTTTATGATTAGGTTGGCAGTTTATAGTAGATGAGCGGTAGAGTTTGGTGTAGCGTAATCGAAGGATGTTGTGAAATTAAGAAATCAATAAAGAAAAGAATCAAACAATTGAACTTAAACTATACTTTAAATAAAAATAAGTTAAATATGATTTGTTTTCAGCAAAAATTGCATTTCGACCGCTGTGCACTGGGTAAGTATTGGCTGTCAGCATGTTCATAAGCACGCTGCGTGGTTGGGGGTCCCCAGTTTAAGGGTTGTTTCAACTGAATACAAAAGCCGGCTGCGTTTAACGTTTATTAGTTACGGGTACTGGGGATGTACTGGGCGGTGTTCTTGGGGGCGGCCATTTAAAATGAGTCACAGGCTAAAAAAACATGCTGGCACTTTGCCTAAACATTTCCTGGCAACTCAGGATTTAATTTATTTTTAAAACCTGGCTGTTTTTAATTGCCATGGATGACGAGAGATAAAACGCTATAGAGACGAATTAATTCTCAGCAAACTAGACAATTTTAATTAAGCCACAATTGATAATTACGATGACGCCAACACAGCGATAAGCTTTCTCTTGTTATTTTTGGCTGACAAAATATTTGGAAAGTTGATGTTTGCTTGCTGAAGTAAAACTTTATCCACCGCATGTGGAAAATTAATTTTCCAGCAAATTTGCCGTATTCAATGGATTGTAATTGATGTGTACAGACAGCAGATACACTTCAACTAGTATAGTTGGCATTGCTCTGTATCTCTGTGTGCATACAGACAGAGGAGAAGGAAGAGGAGCCTTGGGCAATTATTGGCACACATGGTTGGTATTCTTTATCGACAATGCCAAAAAATGTCTGTCGTGTGTTTGACTGCAAGGTGACAAATCTATCTTTGTCTAGTGCATATATATTACACATATAACTACAAAAAATGTGATATAGTCGATGTGAAGCCCGACAGTGGGATACCCTGTATTCTATTTTCCTATCATTAAAAAATCTTTAGTATTGAAATCTTTAGTATCTAAGTGCAAATTTAAATGCAATTAAAAAAAGTTTTTGGCAAAAAGTTATGTGCCTTACTTAGGCGCATAATAAGCATACAAAAGATCTGTCAACTTTCATGAAAGATATCAACTAAATTCTGAGTCTCTAGCTTTTGTGGTCTTCGAGATATAGGTGTTCACATAGACGTAATTTTTGGTATAACGAACCTAAGTTCTGTCACGCCTCCTTCTGCCTCTTATATATTGATTGCACAAAACTAGTAAGCCCTTGGCTCTATGGATACAGGGTATAAATAGTGTATTGCCTGTGTTTGCATTAGTTGTAAAGGGCCGCCAGATATCGATCGATAAATATAAAGGCGGACATGCTTCGTTTTCATTACAAAAAAAACAAAAGCAACAAAAAATCGATTAACTTGCGTGTAATAATTTGAAAAACTCTGGGCGAGGGTTTGTTCTTGGTCTGATATCAAGAGACATCTAGTTAATGTGACAGCTGCAAAGACTTAAGCTCCCTACTTCCTATAGATTAAAAACGATTGACACAATCTGGGTGTACTGTTTACTTTATACACTCTGCAAAATACATCGAAAAAGAATTAGGTGCGACAAAAACCGTTTATAAGCTAAATTAAATTTCCTGACGAAATGAAGGGAATGTAGTTTCCTAGCTCAACCGCTCTTTAGCTTTTATTTTCTTCTTACTTACTATTTAATCGTTACTTAAATGTGTACCAATAATTATTAATACTTTAGAGCTTAACTTTTTAAAATTTGGAATTAACTGAGTTCCAACCTTTTATAAGCAAGGAATTTAACCCTGTCCTAACATTTACCGGTTAATCAATATTTATTGATTGAAATGGCAATCTTAAAAGATTTTCGATGCCGACATAAGCATTTCAAAGCCGAAACAAAAATATAATATTAGAATTAAAAAAAACAGCTATTTACTTTAAAATGCTTTTTTAAACGATTCACCAAAAACCCCCGAAAAAACATTTCAAAATATTACGATTAGCAATACGTTTCCATTCGATTCCCTTATTTTTAACCAATAACATAAAAATGTTGAAGGTATATTTTTTTAAATAGGCATTTAAAAAACGTTAAAAAAGGGTCTAGCTGGATAAGGTACTGGAAACTGCCCCCACCGATTTTTGGAAACTAATGATGCAGTTCGATGCATAGGGCAAAATAAAAATTTTTCGCAAAATTTTAGTTTTAAACTTAACGCGTTGCGGCTTAATTTAAAAAAAATGTGTTTTGCATTTTTATTTAATTGTGACTAAACAACTGAATATTTTTGAACCAATTTTTTTTTTTTAATCTAAGTTGGCAATAGGTCTGTTTTAAAAAAAAATATTTATATTTTTTAACCAACACATTTACTTAAAAAAAAAATATGAAATTTGACTTTTTTTTTGTTAGTATGTTCCTTAAATATGTCAATCACCATTATTTTTTTAAACACGTGTTTTTATACGTTCCTTATTTGGTGTAAATATGAATCAAATCGATTTGGTGGAACAATGTTAAAAAAAAATAACGCGAAAATTTTTTAATGTTTTTTTAAAAAAATGTACGAAAAAAATATTTTTTTTTGTCAAAAGTTGCTAAAAATTATAATAAATTTTTGTAATATTTTATAGAATACATACTTCTTGTTTTTATGATGAAAATACTGAATTATTTTGTAGGTGAATATAAAAATATTAACCTTGCTCAACAATCAATTTTTTAATAACATATTTGCATTAAATGGTGCAATTTTATTAAAAATGTATGGTGTTGCATTCAACACAAAAAATAAAAAAAAAATGGTAATTGACATATTTAAGGAACATACTTAAAAGAAAAAAATAGGAACATTTGTCTTTTTTTTGTTTAGAAAATGTGTTTTTTAAAAAAAATTAATATTTGTTTTTAAACAGCCCTATTGTCAGCTTAGATTAAAAAAAAAATTGGTTCAAAAATATTCAGTAGTTTAGTCACAAATTAATAAACACGAAAAACACTTTTTTTAAAATAAGCCGCAACGCGTTAAGTTTAAAAACTGAAATTTTGCGAAAAAATTGTATTATGCCTCGAACTGCATCATTAGTTTTCAAAAATCGGTGGGGGCAGTTTCTAGTACCTTATTCAGCTAGACCCTTTGTTTTTCCGTATGAACGACTAGATCTCAGAGATGGTAAGAGCTACAGCTACCAAAGTTTCTGATTAGATCCCTTATTATTCTATAGGAGATAAGTTTATTTTATTTTTTTGATATCGGGGTTACATTTTATAGCTCCCATAGGAGCTAAAACAAAAATTTTAGATTGATAATTCGTTTGTTTATAAAGATATCGTAACCAAATTTGGCAAAGAAATATCTTTTGGAGTTCGTAAGCAATGTATCGGATTTGATGGCAATGTAGTGGTACAGGGTATCCCAAAGTCGTCCGCGCCCGACTTTAACGTACGCGCTTTTTAATGATGAAGTAGTAAGAAGGAAGCCAGATTTTGATCAATTTAAATATTACCAAAGTAAAGTACGTGTATTATAATATGATTGTCAGGTTTTTTTTTATTATATATATTATGTATATATTTTCCGCAAAAACTATAAAAAATTCGTAAACTATAAAAATTCTAAAACATCAGTAATCAGTACAAAGTTTTGGTTTAGTTAAGAGTATGTAAGATTTGTCACATTACAATTAAATTTTCTTCAACGAACCTCATTACTTTTTATTACGTTGTTTTTGGTTTTTTGTATGTATTTGTTTACGTACAGCTCATGGGTCCCTAGTGACTGGGTTCATTCCCCCGTGGGATAGCTTTATCTATGTTCAATGCTCGTAACGACCAACTACTTAGGTGGCTTTGCTCCAATTGACGCTTGACTTTATTTTACTGATGGGGGGCAGCTCCCCTACTGTGTATGCGGCTGATGAGCTCAGCGCATAAAATTCCGAACAGATCAATCAAAAGTTTTGTTTGTATCTAATGTTATAGCTCAGCAAACAAGTTGGCTAAGTTTTATTTTTAAAAATAAAACTGAAAATATCTCGCACCAAAACCAAAACACTGAACACCTGTTTATGTCACCCTAAAAATCCGCTTAACACCAAATGCGCCCACGTTTTTGGAGCTGTCGGCACTCATTGTCGGCTGATGGTCCCCCCACCCCAAAAAAAAAAAAACGAAGCGTCCAAAACGTGGGTGTCTTATAAACTATTAAGATACATTGACTGTGTGTGTATATAAATCGTGAATAAGACACAATATTATACATATATATTCTATATATATGGTATGTATAATTTGTTTCTGTAAAGTTCAAGCAACTTGTCTGAACTTGAACTTTTGATTATAGTGGTCGAATTTTTTTTTTCTTTTTAATATCAACTTAATGTAGACAAAGCTTTGCTCCAAATGTATAAGTATGAGTATTTCGAAAAGACAAATGTTGTGGCAATATATATATACATATGTATGCAAATGGTCTGGATAATTTATGTCATAAATTATGATAAATAATTGTAGTTAAGTGGTGAGAAGATGCGTATTACTGACTAACATGAATTCTGACACTTTGGTATGAAAAAAGAGAGCGGACTATTGAAAGAGCTGGTCTAAAAAGAGGCGATACCGTTCGTGAAAACGAACTTCAATTGTGCCGAATTGTGATAGCTACATTAGGATATATTTTTTCTCATGTCGAATGCGGTCACTTTTTCTGGCCCAATTTTTACCACCATTCTGCACATATTGATACGAAAATTTCGCGTTCAATGTACGGAAGAAAGATTCGTTGGAAAAACACGGGAAACAGGATATGATGTAGACAAAATGTCCCAATCGTAGCCTTTTCTTGTTGGAATTTTGGTTCTATAGCTGGTTCATTAAAATCGACAAATAAAAAATAAAAAAATTTCGAATAAATAACAATTCATATTAGTTGATTATAAGTGTGATGTTCTTTAGACAAATCTCAATACCCCTTTAGTACAGTACACATTCAGGATATATATCAAAATAAGCAGAAAATTCGACAGTAACAGATACAAAGCGTTGCACTTTCGTAGCATTGATAAAAATATATTTGTCGTATTTTTGTATCTTTTTGGCTTTATTCCCTTTAAAAGATGGTTTATTATTGCGCATCAAATTGAGCTTTGCCTTTAATTTAAGTAGTCACATACAAATGCGTTTTCAAATTGTCAAAATATTTTAGAGGCGCATAAAGGCACTCGTGCCAAAAAAGCTAACTAGACTCCAACAATAAATGCTGATGTCATAAACACACAAACATATAACTCATACATACATACATTATATACTTAAACCTACAGTTTGTAGAACAAACAAATATTATATTGTACATAAGTGTTTTCTATACAATATAGATAGATACTTGTTTTCCTCAGTTTTTATTATTGCCTGACTGAGTTGATGAAATAATTTACACATTGTAGTAAGCTGATAAAACTTATTTATTATATATAAATAAATATATTTATTTTTTTATTAAGCACGATTTTTGATCAATTGATTTGAAGGTCTTCCAATTTATTGGTTTGTCCTGTAAGACAAAAATTTCAAATGCTTTATATTTTTTATAAAAAGAAAGATCAATTGACTCTGCTAACTATGATATGGTTAGACTAAATAAATTAAAATTAACTAAAAATCTTTATTAGTTTTCAATTGCAATCTGTTACTGTGCCACAAATCTTTTTCAACAAAAAATAAATATTACGATATGCAACTTAAATCTTTTGGAGAACGTAACAAATTTATTTTTTTTAAGATTTGGCACATCTTTCAATAAAAGCATATTATTTCTTTTCCTTGGTTAAGTTATACTTTTTTTAAATATTATTGACATTTGTTCTACAAATTCTAGATACAAAAATATATGATATTTTTAAAATAACATAAATGGAAACATATTCAGTATAAAAAAAGGTAAATCGCTTAAAAATTTCTTATTTATAAAAAGCAATCTTTTCTAGGTACAATATTCAAGTACATATATGTATCTTCTATAAGCTTTACATTCATTTTCGTACTTGACTCAACTTATCAATTGCATTTCAAACAAAAAAATTATATGTGCATATAACATTTCAATTTCAAAATTGGCTCAACCACAAAACCTCCTTAATGCAAATAATATACGAATCATGGAACCCACAAACCGTCTGCCAAATTATCAAGTTTTGTGCCTACAAAAAGATAGAAATAGAACTAAAACTGGCAACGTTTTGCTCAGTATGTTTTACATGCGATTTTGTTTGATATTATCTTTCCATTTAGCACTTCATTGTGTAACCGCAATAGTTAGCGCTTGCCGTTTTCGTTTTGTATCTGTTGGATACAAATTCATATACATACTACCAAAATATATTCACACAAGCTTTGATGGTTAATAAGTTAAAATAATTGAGATTTTGTCAATGAGAGAAACTGTCAGATACAGCTATAAGTATTAAGAGCAGCTATTACTCGTAAGAGACACATGATCTAGAAATTAATGACAAATCTAACCCGTAAAGTATCAATTTTCCTTTAGAATTTTTTTAAATTTGAATCTTTTTGAAAAGCCGGTAGAATTATTTTAACGTAGAGCGTTTTTGTTTAAATACATTTTAAGATTTAGATTATAAAAACTTGAGCCCTAAGTGCGTTTATACCCTGTGCCTTATGATACAAAAGGTATATTAGGTTTGTGCAAGCCGAAAATCTATGTAACATACAGATGGAGTCGTCGAAAACCCCTCAAAGTTACCTAAAGTATGATCAGGGTGACTAGAGAAGTCGATATACCCATGTCCGTCTGTCTGTCTGTCTGTCTATCTGTCCGTCCGTATGAACGCCTAGAGCTCAGAGACCACCCAAACTTTCAGATTAGGTCCCTTATTATTCTATCGGGGTTACATTATATAGCTCCCATAGGGGTGTTTCAGAAGACCTTGAAAAAAACAGTTTTAGATGGATTATTCTTTTGTTTATGAAGATATCAGATATTTGGCATTAGGAACTTTTATACATTTCCTATGCACTGCCCCAAATTTGAACAAAATCGGTTGTCGTTATCATATAGCTCCCATAGGAACGAAGGTTCAAAAAAAAGGGTTTGGTGCAAACTTCGTTGTGTTTCGTTTGTTTTTGAAGATATCGTAACCAAATTTGGTATTTGGTAGTTTTTTAAAGTTAGCCAGCACAGTGGCAAATTTTACCTAGTCGGTTGACTATATCATATAGACCCCATAGGACCGATCGGTCAAAAAAACGTGTTTGGTGCAAAATTCGTTTTGTTTCGTCTGTATCGTCATCTTTTAATATCTAAGTCTGCGGGTTACAAAATAATAGAGCTAAACTTTTAAAAAATGGGTTCCAGTAGCTTTAGTTGACCGTAGAGTGAAAATTATGTATCATAGATAAAAAAATCAATTTTTTTGGCTTAAAAATACGCTTAGTCAAAGATAAATAGGCCTGTTTCGGTTTGGTCGATTGGACAAAATAGTTAATATTAAAAAGTTTTCAATAGCTTAACCCATTAAAAGCCGAGACCGCAACTATACTTACAATATGACGATTCAAATTAAAAATTGGACTACTCGGAGCGGTACCCAAAAGAGTGATACCATACACGCATTCTCCTTTAAAAAAAAAAGTATATAACTGTGCCTTTTGTGTAGATAGTGACATGGGCTCTCGTGAGTCTTCATACCAAATAAAGTGGCTCTTCACACATAAAAACTCGACTTTGGTCAAAATAAAATGGTTTCGTTCATGAATTCATAAAGATTTCCTTGAATTCAGAAATAAATATGTACCCTCAATCTCAGCAGTACTAAACAATGGGCACGAATTGCGCTTTTCTTTAGATAATTCTAAACATTCTCAAACTAATAGTAAAAAAAAAATTCTATCATTATTATACAATAAAACGTTCGCTATTGAGCGATAAGTACTTTTAAGAGCTTCTATTTCTATAAAAAGATAAAACTCTTCGTCTTAAATACTTTCGCAACTAAAGCTATGTAGCACGTCTCCATTTGATCCAGTTCAATAGTTGTTGGGAAAATTAATTCCTGCGCTCATTTTAATAAAAAATTTATTGAAAAATAGCTTTTTACAAATTATTATAAGATCAAGTTATTTATTTAAACAAAGGATTTTTATTTTGCATAATCCCTGCCTTCTAATTATATCGACACAAGAACATTTTTCAAATAATAGTAAATTCCAAAGTCGCGTATTTTCATGAGTATGAAGCCACTTGAAGTTTTGATAGCGAAAAAGCGACGATAAAAGTTAATTGCTTTAAATTGGCTACTTAAATTCATAAATATCTCAGTAGCACATTTTTGTTTCAACACGTTCCATTCTTATGTCCCGACTAACCAAATATTAATGGTCCATTTTTATGGTCTGCCAAGTTGGCGTACTCTAAGAAAAACTTTGACAAACTGAAAAGTAAAGTAAAGCATTACGTCTTTCACGACTAAAGCCATTTGTGGTTTTGATAGCGAAAAGGCGACGTTAAACGTTAATTGCTTTAAATTGGCTACTAACATTTTGAAATATTTCGAGTAGCTTATTTCTAAGCAAATTTTTTTTGTCGACCCCGTCAAATCCTATATCCGAACTGACCAAAAATATTAATGGTCCATTTTGATGATCTGCCAAATTGGCGTAGCGTCAAATAATTTATTTTAACAAAGTAAAACTATGGCGCATATTTGCCCCATTTTTGACAACGCAAAAATTTGATCATATGCAAGTGTATATAAAACAAAAACCCAAATAGATGGCAAAAAAAAAAAAAACATATGGTAGAAAATTCTTTGAAAATAAACAGTTGTGTCAGCGGGAACTCAAAATAACAACAATAGAGTTTTTGGCATTTAGATTCAGCTGACGTATTATAATTTCAAAAGAAACATTTTAAATATGTATAATATAAAAAAAGGCAACAGGAAGCGACCGTTTTTGTGATAAACCACAAGTTTCATTTGAGAGCGAGAGTTATTCGTAGAATGTATGTATGTATTTTGAAATAAAGACTTACCACTTGGCAGTGGTTTCCAGACGCAGATCATGATACGAGGCAGTGAATTGAAATTTCGCCGCACGTTTGTTGACACGCTGCAATCTCTTCCAGACGCTGCCCATTGCGATGTCTACTTAATGTTGAATTTTTTCGTTGTTAGTTTTTTTTTTAGAATTTTTGTTGTTTCTGAGGTTGCTCCGTTGCTCCAGACGTTTGTTCCGATCAAAAAATGATCGTGCAAGTTGCTCCTCAAGTGCTTTGGAATTGGTTTTCCTGCTGCTGCTGCTTTGCTTGGTTATTCAGTCCAGTTTCGATGTTCGGATATTCGGGATGATGTAGCTGTAGTTTTTTGTATTTTTTTTATTTTTGTTTTTGTGCGTGTTTAATGAGTATTGCTTACAAGGCGGAACACAACAAAAACAGAAGAACAACAACAACAATGCGGCCACCAACGCTTTGGCTATTAATCTTGATTTCTTGCTGTTGTTGTTGTTGTATTGTTATCTGCCGCTTGTTTTACATTTGTTGTTTTTGTTGCTCAGTTTCTGCCTTTATTTCTTTTTATTGTGCTTGTTCCTTCTGACTTAATTAGCTCTCGCACTCGCACTCAATATGTTTTTTACAATGCTTGTCAAACTGCAACCGTTACTTGCTGTTTTTCGTTTTTCTTTTTGTTTCGTTTATTGCACAACTCTTATGACTGCAGTTATGTTTGCTTTCTGTTTCTCTTTGTTTTGTGCAGTTACCGTTCTTTCGGTTTTCTTGAGTTTTTCACAATTTGATGCATTGCAATGGCTGCTGTATGAAATATGCGTACAGTGGTGGAAAAAATATTAGGAACGATATGAATTTTTACATTTCAAACAACTACATACATACTTATGTACATATGTATTTATATTAGTTGATCTATGAGCAAATTTTATGCAAGAAATTCTAAAGTTTCCTAATAACGCTCATTTAGGAATTTTAGAAACTCAATCAAAATTAATTTAAATTTTTATATTTGGCTAATGGAGATACATAGTTGGTAATACATACAGCAATAAAATGATTCAAAATTGTAAAGGGAGTTTTTTTCAAACAAAACGAAGAGTTGTAAATTCAGGCAAGAGAGTGGCCCCAAACAGTATGCCATTTACAATCACGAGACTTTAATACAATACAGCACAATAAAGGATATTGAAAGGAATGCCTGAGTGTAAGTCTAAAACTAAGTATAATTTAAGTTTTCGATTGCAAGTTGAGTGATTGTAAAATTTAGTGGACGTTACTTTATTTGCTCAATGAAATACTAAAGAAAAATTTGTTATCCATATTTTTCAAAATAATATTTTAAGACTCTTAATTCTATTAATTATATTGTGAATATTTCTCTTTTGAAGCTTCATAAATCAAATATATTTTTTTGTTATGTGAAGAAAGCCTATTTGTTGTTCCTTAATTTTAAAACATTTTTTATTTATAGAAAAGAAAATTTGAACTTTTTAAAAAATCAAGGCCTAAGATGCCAGTAGTGCTTGAACCAAGTTACCTTTAGTTTTTTAAGCTAATTTGTAACTATTTAATAAATAAAAGATTTTTCTATTACACCTTACATGCTTTTATATAAAATAAATTAAAAGATTTCGTAGCCACACAAAAAATAATATATATGTATAGGGTGTTGTTAAAACTGTTTTTATTTAACTTTCGGCCGAGCTCCGGAAAACGAATAAATTATTCGATTTTTTTTTTTGAAATCACATGTTTGGTGATGCAGAAAAAAATGGTTAATGTATTGCATGTCTTTTAATAATAATAATTAGTTAGTTAAGAGCATTCCACGTCAGGCTTTCTGGCAAAATTTTCAATTTCATTTTTTGAATTATAGCATGGCTATATAAAAATTTTAAAATGAAACTTTTTGCTAACTATTTCAATAAAAATGCACAATAGTTGGGAAATTATTGGATGCACTTTGTTTTGAAGACGAGCTGATACGGCATTGGCTATTTGGGAGTTGTGCCATCTGGTACTGGGAAATAAGATGTGTATAAAAATTGCGCAACTTTTGGCTTTTCAATAAAATCCGCTCCAGTGACACCGTTTTGACTTGATTAAGATATTTATAAATGTACCTATCGAAAAAGACTTTGAAGGTTGTTCCTTCCAACTGCTTTCAAAAATGTATAATAAAAAGATTCCAATTTAGTTGAAAGATTAAATGAAGATAAAATTGCTTCTAAAACTAAAAGAAAATGTGGTATAATCGCGGGGACTACAGAACGCAAACCAACTTCTGATTATATTTGATCATAGTAGCACATCTTAAAGGGATTCAGAGCCTGACAATGCAAACTTTATGGCAATGCGAAGACAATGCAGCAAAATACAACTTTTTGGCGTTTAAATTCAATATAAAAGCAAAAGAGTAAGGAATTTATTGGGTGCCCTTTGTTTTGAAGGCGAACTGGAAAGAGCAAAAAACAACAAAAGAAACAGCTAAAAGCACAGCAGCGACTGCAGCAGACAGTGGCTGATCTGAGAGGAGGCACCTGGGGTTCGGCACACTCTCCAAAATATCCCAGTTACCTACAGGTTGAGCGCATGTTCTCTGTAATCTCTCTATAGTAAGACTGAAAACACGCTGTGCCTTACATTTTGGACGCTCCCCAGTATGCCTTGCTGTACCCGCCACTGATCAGAGGGACATGAACGTCCTTAAAATGGCTAAAAATAATACAGACGCAGAGGCGTTGGCAGCGACGTCGGCAGCAAACTGGCAGGGTGTCGTTATGCAGGTGCAGGACAGGTGGGCAGATAGATCACACACAAGCACACAAGCACACACACACACACAATAAGGTATTAGCCGGGTAGGTAGTAAATATGTATGATTCATATAAATTTCGGCTTAATATCATCATACGTTTTTAATTAAAACACTAATAAAATTAATATCAAGCGAGACAGACAAAATAATTTAAAGACTCGGGGCACCGACGGCTTTGTTGTCTGCAAAAACAAAAAAAAAAACATATGCATATTTACACACACACACACAAGCAGTCACGGTTGTAGCAGACGTAGTATTTGTATCTATGTGTGTAGCTTGTATTTTCATTCCGCTGTTTTTTTGTTTTTGTTTTTTTTGTGACCTTTGCTTGTCATTTTGTTGCTGTTTTCCCGTATTTTTCGCAGACAAATGTTATATTTATCACTTGAAAGCACTGCACACAGTTTGTTCGTTTAACTGAGACGCATTTTGTAAAATTTAAAATAGCTTTGCATTTAAAACTTTTTTGATTTTAACTCGCAAAACGCAAAATTCACTCTCACTACACAAACGAACACACAAACACACGCACAAATAGCAGACGACAAACACAGATACAAAATTTGCTGGCGAATATATATTTATATATGAAGCCCAACTATGACGTCACGCTTTGGCTTTGAATTTGTCTTTTTAAAGTTTTTACCATTCTCGCTTTTGCAGCTTATCGAGCATGACATATTTTTATTTTGGCATTTGAAAATATTTTATATTGCCTAAATTAACACCTTTGCGTTTTTATGTTTTAAACATAATGACGCTGCACTTTATTAACAGCACGATTAAGCAGTTTTATTTAATAATTTTAAACGAAATTGCGCGCATTTTTTGTAGCCGCAGATACTTTAAAATAAAAAGCAATTTTCCCGAGACCTTTTTTCGCTGCTGCTGCTCTGTTGCTGGTCAAAAAACAGTGTTGTTGATGTGTTAGCAATTTAGCAACATATCGATGTGTTAGAATAAAAATTGTCGATATATTGTATGTTTGATAATTTTTATATCGATGTGAATAGTGCAATATTTTAACCATCAGCTGTTAAATATATGACTGCTGTCTGTTAAAATATTTTTGCTGTTCTTTCAATTTATTTTATTTAATATCACATTTTTTAGAATATTGCACTTTTATTTCTCGTTTTTTAATAAAGTTTTAAAATACACAATGCTACGTTTCTCATATTGCCGTACATGCAGCCCAAACTTCGCCTCTGTTAATGAACAGTGGCAACGGCCGTTCTTTGTTAAGTTCAACCTCTGTTAACTTTGTGTTTAAGCTGCAGCGTTGCCATATCTCGTAAAATACCGGTTATGCACAATGTGGTCGGACCACCCAACAAAATGAGAAGTTTCTGGCATGGAAAGTTTTTGGCGACCAGAAAATTCGCGAATTTCATCTACAGCATGAAATCGTACTTGGCGATAAGACTCAACGCTAACCTATTCAAATTGCAGCGAAAGTAAATGCTTCATATGAGTTTGATACAACCCTTGGAATGCAAGTTTTAGTGTAAGAAACTATAGATAAGCTTGTAGTGAATTCATAGCACAGCCAAACTTTAAGACATTAAAGTCAGACATCTATTTCAAACCAACTGCAAACTACTGGAGCAAGAGATTTATTTTTTAACCGATTTTTAGCGCAAAAGCTGTCCTTCAATGAAACATAAATATGCTTGAGTATTGAAATTCTGATTTTTTTTAAAATTTCAATATTTTAAGTAAAAACATTTTAGAGATTTTGCGATTTCCGAGTTTTTCATTAAAAATGTTGCACAGCCAGAAGACAGTTTAAAAGTTCCTAAAATGGATCAACTTTAAATTAATTGGTGTGTCGAAAAGCTCTTCCAAGCCTTCTGTTCGTATACCGGTTATGTTTTTAGCCGCCGATTGGACTAAGAGATTTTAGCTTAAGAGCGTTGAAATTCTATCATTAAAGATTTTCCCCAAAAGATAATTAGATATTCTTTTGCAAGAGAAATTGATGATGAGTGAACTGGACAGCGTTGTAGTTCCAAAGACACCTCAATATGTCAAATTAGGTGCTGTGCCTGACGATTTTTCGCAACCATCCAAACATGTATTTTTAACGAATTTTAAGCCAAAAGCATTCACCCGATATTCACCCTAGAAAATGAATTTCCCAAGTTCCAAGGAAAATTAGAGCAAACAAGAATAAACCTTATCTTATCATAAGTCCCTTCTAGACCGAAGTTATAAGAGAGCTTAATGCTTGGAGTAGTAACTTAGAAATAGACTATAACTTCTTTGAATGAAATGTAAGATCTGCCTTCATTTTCTAGGAAGTCAAGATTCATGAAGATGTGGGTCGATTACCTTAAGTGTAGAACAAGAGCCAATAATTAATACAGAAGTGTGAAAAAAAGTTGAGCATATATTAGACATCTAAGCTAATAGATTAAAATTGGGAAGTATTAAAAATATGTCGCATCTTCAGTTTTTTTTGTGGAAACCTAAACATTGTTTAGGAAACCACAAGACAGCTATCGCTCGTGACATTACATTTTTACACTTTGCACGCACTTAAAATATAATTAATTATTTTTTAAATTTAAACGCAATTTATTACATTTTATTTATATTTAAACCATTTCGTTTAACATTAATTACAATTAATTAAAAAATTAAGCGTGCAACAGCTGCTGTTTGTTTTTTTTCGCGATTTCATGATCATCAATTATAAATATTATATGCAAACAATAGAATGCTTATAATTGAATAAAAAAATTATAGTTTTTTAAGTATTTTTTTTTTCGTTTTTTTTTTGCAATTACTGATCTAAGTATGTATGTGTGCATGAGTCTCTCTGAATGTATTGGTTGACCATGTTGTTATGCGGCGGCGTGTGACAGTGTGCACCATTTTAAAAGGATATAATATGACATAATTTAATAATATGTATTGAAATATTTTTTTTGTATTATTGTTTTGAATCGGGGTAGTGAGAGGAACTGGAAGTGCTGCCGAATGTGCCGATGTCGGGAAAGTGTAGATAGAATAGAACGCGTATCACATTATGTTTTTCACACATATACACATATAAATAAATATATATATATTTACATATATATAGGGATATATATGGGGGTGCACAAAACGCAAAATATCACAAAGAATTTGTTAACAAACAATTAAAAATCATAATTATGTAGATACAATTTGGGAGTTGTTTTTTTTTTTTTGCTTTGTTTCTAGTTCAACGTTAAGATGTTCTCGTCATGACGTTTTTTTTGTTATTGTTGTCGTTCGCGTCGTTGTTGGAACCAATCCGCCACCGATCTGCCACGCCCACAATGCATAACAGCACAGCGCACCTACTTACTACAGTATTAGTATATATGTATAGTCTAAGACTTTTTGTTCTGCTGCTGCTCCTGTACTTTTTTCTGCTTGCAAAAGTCCTTGTACGCACGTTCGGTCTCCTCGTCCATCTCGGGATCCAGATCCATGTCTCCATCACGATCATCGTCATAGTCATCGCCATCGCTGTCCGCAGCATTGTCTTCGGCAGTGAGAAAGTCAGTTTCTTCTGCGGTCAGCTCACGCCCATCGGGCCCATAGAACACAGGCTCATCGCTGAGGCGTGGCGGCTCTGGTGGCTTCGATGCCTCGTCGTCGCCCAGTGCATTGGATACCTTACGGCCCCAGTTGTTTTGCTGCAAGGCAATGACATTAGCAGCCATAGGATATTTACCCGGCGACTTGGCCTCAATGCCCTGCAAGGCCACAATGATGGACTGCATGTTCTGTGGACAGTCAGAGCTGAGATCGTAACCGGCCAACTTTAAGGTCTGGCAAATGCATCGCACATTCTCGGCAGTTTCGCGTTTCAGTAAATGACCTAATGAGACGACAATATTCTCGGCAATGAGCGTAATCCGTGAATCGTCATCGCCGCGTAATTGCATATAGAGTTCGGCCAGGAAGAGGGCGGTTTCGCGCACCTTTTGTTGATGCTCTATCGATTGCATATATTTATCCACCTCAGACTGATGGTAGTCCAGCTTACACTTGAGCAATGTGTGGAAAAGTGAGTCCGGCTTGAGATTCAGCATGTGCAATAGATTATAGAGCTTGGCGCCCATATAGCGAAAATTCGGTTGTTCTATCGATTTCTCAAAAATATCCTCCATGGCAATAGAAAGCACATAGTTATTGTTCTCCATGCCATCAAATATAGTTAGAAAACGTGCTGCGATTGTATCAAACTGGCCCGGATTTTGGTTAAGGCAATGTATTACGGTATCAAGATATTCCAGTGCAATGGTCTCCATATCGGGATGCGAAGAGGCTGATGATGTTGAGGCAGCTTCCGATGAAGTCGATGGCTGAGCCGCTTGCTGCTGTTGCTGATGTTGTTGGTGATGGAAATACTGATGATGATGCTGCTGCTGCTGGTTCTGATGCTGTTGTGTGATTTGTTGGAATGAATTATTTAAATGCGCATGACGTTGGAATTTCGGTTGTGATTGTTGGTGTTGTGGTGTGTGCATTTGGTGTTGGTGTAGTGTCTGTACCTGCTGCTGTTGTTGCTGCTGCAGTTGATAGTAATTTCCACCGCCGGCACCATTATGTGGTTTCGGCTTGCTAATATGCAGACGTCTTTGCACGGAGTTGGCAAATGAGCCCATATCATTATTATACGCCGTCATATGCTGTTGTTGTTGCTGCTGCTGCTGCTGTTGCTGATGGTGATTATAGTGCTGCGGCTGTTGATGATGTTGCTGCTGCTGCTGTTTATAGCCGTTCATATAGCGCTGTTGCTGCTGTTGTGCGTAGGGCGCTCCACCCTGATATTGCTGCTGCGGCTGAACACCGCGTTTGCTCAGATTTGGCACAAACACAGAGGCGCTAGCCGAGAGCTTGGAGGAAGCATAGCCAATGGGAAAATCGGGCGCCACAAGTGGCGGCTGTGCTGTCACTGCATAGCCAACATTTGGGCCTGGTCCATAATTAGCAGCGCCATAGTCGCCTACAGTACTGGCTGTCGCAAAGTCGTTATAAAGATGAGTCTGCTGCTCCAAAGGCATAGCGCCCAGTGTTTGCTGTGCCACAGTGGATGCTGCATTTTGTCCCGGCCCAGGACCCAGATTAGGACAGCGCAGTTTCTCGTACTGTTCTTCTGGTTGAAAGGGTGCGCGGCATGACATGACGGCGGCTGCTGCTGCGTCGACTTTGAAAACTACAAAACGAGAAATTTGTTAAATATTATTAAAAAGCCAACAACAAAACAATAGCACTAACGAAAGCTACAAAAATTGAGAGCAATTAAAAATGCAAATCACATTCACGTTCCAAAGTTGCGGTTACGTCGAGCATTGCCGACGGACATTTTGTTTCTTGCGTTTGCGTTGTAACACTTTTTTTTTCTTCTTTTTCAGAGGGGTTGTCTTTTTTGTTTTCTGGCACAAGGCGAAAACTGGACATAGTACTAGAAGATTTTGGTAAACCAATGGAAAGTACTTTGGACGATGTTAAATGTTTTCTGTTTTTAATGTTATTTTCATCGCCTACCTTATTTATATTTTAATTTTCTATCTCTGTATACGTCGCGTTCCTATTTTTCTTCGTTGCTTGCGTCGTCACCTTTCGCTGCTTCTTCCTCTGTTCAACTTTCGTTTGCGTTTAGGTTTTTGTTGCTGTCGCGTTGTCTTTACTTCGTCGTATTCGCTCGTGTGCTAATTGGTTGTAAAAAAAAAGCCAAATATATACAATTACTCGAGTTGTTGGCGCAAAAATTTATTGCAACTATTGAGATTTTAAAGCATATTTACCTTAAATTTAGTAAATTTGCTGAAATACTTTAATATAACTACAAATGTGAAATTAATAGCTTTGCTGTTTTCACTAGGGTTGTTGATACCACACCGATGTATCAATATATCGATGTTTACTAACAAGATGTGCGATATGACCTACATGGCCTTATCGATACTGAGGCTTAGTATTTTTTTATTTTTATTTTATTTAAATTTACAAGTTTTAACTAGTGCAAAAGTTTTTATGAAAGCTGTAAGTGCAATGAATAAATAAATTCGAAGGCATTTAACTCACTTAAAGCCATTGAAAAACTGTCATCAAAATTCGCTCGCGGAATTTTTTCGGTGGCGAAATGTTCGTGAGCTAGTTCTCAATCGATAGCTTTCGTGACCATATACATAGGTCAGCTGTTTTAGGTACTGAAATAAATTTTTTCATTCGTGTAAAAAATTTCGCAAGCAAACAACATTTACTTTTTATTCAAAAATCGTTCGAAATGCGTCCTAGAATTACTGCAAAACGTACAAATAGACTGCAAGACTATACAACTGAGGAAAAACTTAGTTTAATACAAGCCGTACGCAAAAGGCCTCTTTTATGGGAACTTACTCATAAATATCATTATGATGGCAGACACTCAAAATCCGCTTGGAAATCAATTGCTGCTGAGTTGAATAAAGACCGTAAGTCAACCGTATTGAAGTTGTAACTAAAAAATGCTTCAATATACTTTTTATAGCTGTTGAATGTAGGACGGCTTGGAATTCATTAACCGACAGTTTTCGTTACTATCGTAAGAGGTCAGCCAAGTACGCAGTTCCTGGAGATAATGATGATGGTATACAAAACGTTGATTGGGAGTTTGCTGAATCCATGGCCTTTTTACTTGCAACCAAGTAAAGTTTTTAGTATGATTAAGGCAAGTTATTAAATATTTTAATTTAATTTAGAAGTCCGTATGCTGGGAGATCAAAAATGATCAACACCTACAATGATGAGGACAGTCTGGTCGAATCTGTGGAATACAATGATCAGCTGGATAAAAGTGACACAAGCTATAAATTAGCAGAAAATGGAATTAGCGAAGATGGGTCATTAAGCAACAACGTAAGTTACGCTTCAACTTGGTTACAAGTTTTAATTCAGAATTTTTTTTGTTGTTCAATCGTAGCCCCCGAAACGTTCAAAGAAACAACCCCAGCAATCCGAACAATTGAGCTCAATTCTTGAGGGTTTCTTACATAAGCAGGAAGAATTGCTTGCGCAACCTACAGTAGCACCCATCCCGGAGTTGTCAGAGCACTACGGCGCACTTCAATACTGGGACAGCTTATTAAAAACCATGTCCCCAGCGAGAGCTACTAGAGCAAAGTTTTCAGTGACTGACTTGCTACAGGCAATGGTCAGGTCACAAATGGACAAAAACAAATAATTAAGCGTTCATTAGCACTATGCATATTTATTTATTAAGTTTTAAAGTGTTTAAAAGATGCATGTACTGGCAGTGCTTTGGGCCACCAATATTTTTAAGGACCTGGCCGTTTTTACAGAAAATGGTTGGAACATTGCTATATCTGACTGGCCAATGGCCTGAAGCACTTCTTTCATGTACGGCAACAATTAGAGAGAAACAAACAGTTTAAACATTAATATATTTACGTTTTAGTAAAAGTAAAAAACATCCCATTTTAATTAAAATTGCTTTACGAGTGAGTCTGTTCAAATGGTATTGCAGACTTAAAAATAAAATACATTTTTTTAATATTAAATCTGTTTTATTATTACATATTTCGAAAATAAAAATTGTTATACGTTAAATAGGCAGGGGTTTTTTTTTTCGAAATGCACGTTATGTACCAACCAATTCCAAATTGATATAGCATAAGCGCAAATTTTTTAATTAGGATTGAAACTTAACTATGAATTTTCATTTCCAAGTTTGCACACACAGTATTTTTTTATTTAATTAAAAATAAACATTAAAAAAGAGGTTTCTCGCGAAATACGAAAACTTGATCGAGTAATTAAGATTTTTATTTTCAAATGAACAGGCTTTATTGATCTCAGGAAGTTTGCTCATTTTCTGTGCTCGCTCTAATTTGGGCCATAGAAAATAAACTTAACTTGGAGATTTGGTTTTCGCCTTTTTGCATTAAAAATAAGTCATAAATCCAACAATTAATTAAATAGTTAAAAGTTTACATCTAACTTATGCAAATAATTTGAACATTTATTTCAGTTATTGCCGGATGTGGATAGTTCAAATATTTTAATTTCTATCGATAAATCATCGATAAGCTAAACGAACGATACGTCTTTATTGAAGCAAATTGGCAGCATGACGTTTGTCTGAAGTTTAATTCGAATTATTTGTATAAAATTTAATAAATCCAAAAGGACTAGAAATTTTGACTTTAATTTATTGTGAGTCGGAGTAAGATTTGCCGCGAATATTGTACTGTGGTCATCCAATATTTTAGCTACTTAAATATTAAATTGGCCTTAGCCATAACTTAAGGAATACCCTTTTCCCAAGACTATAAAGCATTTCGAGCAACCGAAACCAATTTTAGTCACATATTAGCAAAAAACCATAAATTTTAAAGCCGAGCATGCATGCGGATTGTAAATGCCGCTTTTGCTTTAACACTCGTAAACTTTCATTGACGCAGACACAAACAAACCCACACATGCAAACGCACCTGGCAGATTTGCGTACATTGTATACGAGGGCAGGCTAAAAAGTATGTGGCCTAGCAACGAAAGCAATCCATTTGTTTCTCAATATAATTGCTACGATTCATTTTTAAACAAACACCTATTATCTACAAACACATTCTTTAATTTGTCAATTTCCGTGACGATGTATTGCCATATGTATATTTTTTTGGAAATATGCATATAGTCGCTTTAAAAGCTTCGAGTAATGTTTCCCCATAATTGTACTGTTCAAGTTAATAGATTTTAGACAGATACGAATTGGCATTCTTTAATGGCGATTTCTCAGAAAAAATCAGTTTTTGGTCTCCAGTGGGTGTACTGACGTACATCCTAGTTGTAACTACAATTATGATAAATGTCTGCTTTATAACTATTAAGCATCAAAAAACTGATCACATTTTTTGTCGATTAAATGTTGGTACTAACTGCTTTTCTTACGTGAGCATTCCGGGAATCTAGTCAACGATTTCTGGAAAGGTAATTTCCCTTGTCGAGACAGGCAGGTCCCCCAACCGAGAATGTTTATTCGAATAGCAGTGCAATATTTATTGGATGATAGCAGAGTAGCCTACCAGCCCTTAGCTTCTTAATTGTAGTCGAATGGCATCGAGCATTGAGATGCTAAGTCCTACACTCAGTAAGAGTGTGCTGCGAAGATTTATCCTTAATCTTACAGAAAGGTAAGCAGACGTTAGAGTTCGGTTAGCTCGTCTAGCTTAAGTGTCTGCAACGCTATTCAGTATTTTTTAATTAATTTAAATTATATGAACCGAAGAGTTGTTCTTTAACTCTCCTTGATGCTGTTGGCTAACGATCTGCAATAATGGTTCGAGGACGGAAGAAGGAGCAGGCTTCTTTTCTGCAGAGCTCTCGACGAAGTTTTCATTTCGTCTTCCCGACTGGTGTATCGTTATTCAGGCCGAGATATATGAAAATTGGCAAGCGGCTAGACTTATAGATATCGTCCGAGGAACGTACTAGTTCTTGTAGATCAAGGCTCTGACATCGCATACCATGAAAAGGAAAGCTATTCATAACAAGGTGCTAGCGCTTAACCGTATTCTCTACCACTCAATCACCCTTTGTTGGGTACCGGGCACTCTGGTATTCTCCTTAACGAGGAGGCTGACAAGTGCGCCAGGAACGTTTCAGCACTGCCAGCGAACCTTGCGGTTACGTATATAAAAATACCCTTACAGGACGTCGTACAGCAGATTAGAGGAACGGTCAGAGCTCAGGTGGAAATAGAAGGGGACACTGCGTCCGGTTGTCGCATCTTCCGAGCACTCTGTCCACGGTTCAATCCAAAGCGAACATCTGAACTCCTGCGATTTCACAAGAACAGGATCAGGATGGTGGTAACGAGGCACTGCACCACAGTCCTTATGGCTGAGAGATTGCACGCCCCCATCACGACTTCTGCCGTAGCTGCGGAGGTGAAGAGGAGATAGAAAGCATCCAGCACCTGCTATGTGATTGCCCGGCAGCTCTAGGTTTTTGGGTAACCCATTCTTTGAAGATCTGGGCAGTTTGACGAATGTGCCCATAGTGGGCTTGGCCACTTTCATCGAATACTTAAAATGATTCAACACTATGCTCATCTGGTGAGCAACCTTATCTAACTTCAACCTTATCTAACTTCAACCTTATCTAACTTAGCTGTTAGCAGTTGTGGCTGTCAACGCAACTGAAGCGCTCTGGTCACATTAATGGCTTCATGAGTCCCCTAAGAGGGAAGATGAATCGTATCTTTTGGAAACAAATTGTGTCTTCAGTTTAAGTAATCTCTGATATCTGTCGAGAGTATAAAGTACGTATGATTTGGCACGCCTCCTTCTTTCTGGCCCTTGGCCCTACAGCTAAAGGGAATACAAATTATAATCCAACTTGGATTCTTGGCTAGTTCAATTACTTTTGAAACTGCCCTCGTATATGTACATATGCTTACATACAAGCATATGTATGCGCTAATACCCTATCCATACATTGCGGCAACGATTTCAGTTTGAGTTAGAATCCGATGACATAAGTTAAGAGCTGCCTAGCAGCGGGCTAAAACTATACAAATGATATGTGACAGCTCGTCTTGTTCAATTTCTATTCCGGATTTTTACG
Source organism: Chymomyza fuscimana (assembly GCA_949987675.1). Classification (NCBI taxonomy): domain Eukaryota; kingdom Metazoa; phylum Arthropoda; class Insecta; order Diptera; family Drosophilidae; genus Chymomyza; species Chymomyza fuscimana. The sequence goes on along the minus strand of OX465089.1, from coordinate 67,472,983 downwards.
TTCTGCTCCTATTGTTGGTGCATTTGAAGCATTCTACATAAATCTGTTGCATACGACAAGGCGCCCGTGGCGAAAATGGAAATTGTCCACCTGTAGCCCAAAATAAATCCATACTTCCTGCTGGCTATGTCTGTATTTGTTTGTCTGCCGGTGTGTCTGTTTTTGTTGTAATCTATAGCCCAACAGCTGCCGCTGACATCTCAAGTATATTTTTACGCGCAATTTCTTTATACCCTGCACCCATGGGCATACATACCATGGTATACTAGATTTGTGCAGATAGATGGAGGCGTGGCGGACTATAAGATGTTTCTTCTCCGGTAGCAGCTGAGTCATGTGCTATCCGTCCGTCCGTAAAATGCCACTTAGAACTCAGCGCCGAATAGTTTGAGTTACAAAAGTTAAATAAATAATAAATGTATATAGGAAAAAAATACAAATTTTAGACACCCTCTTTCCAGTAAGTTTCAATAATGCTTCACAAGCCAGATCTTCAAAATTGGTTATGTTGGTTAACTCATGTGAGCGTAATAAACAAAAAGCGTAACATTTTTCTTACATCGACGACAAATTTTACAGCAAATAATAAATTTGTATTTTGCGAAAAGTGGATGCTGTGTATCCCACTGTCGGACATTGTCACAACTGATTCGCATTTTTTCCACTTAAATCGAAAAATCGTGCTTATGACATTTTGTCAGTTCAACTTATATTCATAAGAAATGTTGCCTCTTGTTTTAGTAAGTACATATATGTTGGGTCGGATGCGTTTATTATCCTTCTGTATTTTTTGTATTTTTAGAAAATATAATTTTCTATGTGACATGTCTGTGACCTCGAAGAAATTTTACATGGTTTTTGGCAATGTCTTTACATAAGTTCGCTGTTAATTTCCATCTAGTATATATTCTAAGCATTCTAGGAGTAGATCTCTGGCATTTTTGCTAAGTCATAAAAATGTTACTGCTGTGCAGTAACAGCAGCTCTAACTGGAAAATTTCGTAAACATTGAATTATCTTAAATGGATGCGCTGAGATTCAGAATACAGTCTTAAGATGAAAACTCGACAAATTTAAGTTAATTTTGTCCAAAATTAAAAATTAAAGTCTGGTAAATAAATTAACTTTGTCAATTCCATGAAGCTTTTTTTAAAGATTTAAGATTTCTTAACTCATCTGCCCTGCAATTGCCCACAATATCTCGGTGCCCAGGTACCCAAAGCAGATTAATAGTAAAGAATTTTGCAACATCTAGTAGAAGCTCGTAACATTCCATCACTGTTTTGGATGTGAGCCTTACCGATTATAATGCTTTTAATGCAGCCTGACTGTCTGAACAGATCTGAATCTCCCTTTCCATTTCCTAATGATAAGAATACTTTCCATTATAGCTATGACTTCTGCTTGAGAAACACTACAATGATCTGGTAAACGGAAGGATTCGTTGATGCCGAACGGTTCCGAATAAACACCCCTCCCACCTGATCATTGAGTTTAGATCCATCAGTAAAGATGGTTATCTCGCTATTACAGTCTAGTATACCATTGTCCCAATCTTCACGAGATGAAAACATTACACTGAACGGTTTGTCTAAATCAACTCCATTGGGTTACAAAAATCAGTGGTTCTGGGAATATGAGGAAATTGTGTCAGAATAGTCGAGTGTCCTCTAGAACTAATGGCTGGATTCGAAGATTCTCTTAGCCTTAAAGCCGATTTCACTACTAACTGCTTACTATATAAGTCTATCATCAATAGATGCAGCATAACGTTTAATGCTGCTGTGGGGGTCGTTCTAAGGGCCCCGCTGATACTCAAGCTAGCCGCCCTCTGAAAAGAGTTCATGCATTTCAATGCACTATTTTTGTTTAGCACCGGCCACCATACCAGAAATCCTTATGCTAGGATTGGCCTCACTATCGATGTGTATATCCAGTGAACAACAAGGGGTCTCAGGCCCCATTTTGCTCCAACAACTCTTTTGCATGAGTAAAGGGCTACCGCCACCTTCTTCACCCTATCCTCACCATTTAAGTTCCAAAGCAGCTTCCTGTCTAAAATTAGTCCTAGGTAGCGAGCTTTTTCGCTGAATGTTAATGTGATACCATTTAAATTCGGAGGTCTAACATCCGGTAGCTTGAGCCACCTTTCTAATCTACGGGCCAATTTAAATTTTCAAAATTTTGGGCGGGCCGAACATAAAGTAACACTTATTAATAATTTACAAAACTTTATTTATAATAAACATTAGAATAAAAAATAAATATAAAACTAAAAAAAAAAAGTAAAGATTTCATATACAAATTGTAATGCAAAATAAAAACAAACAAGAGTAGAACAGAAAAACGAATTTACTTGAAATTTTTAATGAGAAATTTGGCATTGTTTTTTTGATACAAGCTGATTAAAGTTACCGGAAACCGGAATTGATGAGGTAGCTACATGTACGCAGCTTTCTAATCGTGCACCACTCAGTCTTGATCAGTGGTCATTTTTGATTAATTTCATGGTTGAAAATAATTGTTCGCAAACATTCGTACTTCCGAACAGAGACATCATTTGCTTTGCATTTTTCGTCAAAAGCGGAAACTTCTCAGGGCTCACATAAGATTTATAATAAAAATTTTCGATCGGTATTATTCTGCATGTCAATCACTTCAATTTGAAAGTCTGCGGGAACTGTATCCACATCGATATTAAATGCCGAGGAAAACATTTTTATGGAAACCGCTGTCTTCTCATCTTTGAACATTTGGAATCGTAATTGAAATCCGTTGATTAAAATGTGTATATATTGTGCGTATTTTGGAGAAGTAGTAACGTTTTCTTTTTGTAAATGTGGATACAATTTTAATTTGCGCTCAAAGCCCTGAATTTTATCATACAAATTGTGAATAAACTGTCCTTTGCCTTGAAGTTCCAGATTAAGATCACAGAGATGCTGAGTCATGTCGATAAGAAACTCAAAATCGCACATCCATTCTTTATTACCAAAATGAGGAAAGGCATATCCCTTCATATCTAAGAACATCGCTATTTAAGTTGTATACTCTTTTTAACATTGTACCTCTGCTAAGCCAACGTACTTCGGTATTAAAAACCCCGTCGCCATATTCAGTTTCTAATTCTTTCAGGAATTGTTTCAATTCACGATAATTTAACGCGCGCGACTTTATAAAATTGATTAGTTTCATTATTGGTACTGTGACATTTGGCAAACTCAATCTTTTCGCACACAAATTTTCCTGGTGAATTATACAATGGATAACGAATATTTCCCATCCTGTGACCTTCTTAATGTCTTGAAATAGCCTTCCCGATACTCCTACCTCCATGCTTGACATTGCTCGTGCTCCATCTGTCGATATACCAATAATCTTTTCTAATAAAATTGAAAAATTTTCCTACACAGACTTTAGATCATCGTACAGGTCTTTGCTGGTTGTAGTCCCTTGCATTGGAATCAGTGAACAAAATTCTTCGGAAATATTAAATTTGGTGTGAATACCACGTAAAAATATAGCCAGTTGTGCTGTATCGCTAATATCGCAACTCTCATCTAGTGCCAAAGAACAGTATTCGAATTTTGCAATGCGTTCACGAAGTGTTGTTGCTATGTTCAAAGGGACAAGTCCTCGATGCAATATGATCTCCTTGCAATGGTGAATCTTGATAAACTAATGTTTGAAATAATATTTATTTTATCAGGAAATGCTATTTCTGCAACAGCAGTCAGACATTCTTTTATCATCTCTCCATCCGCAAAGGGTTTCATTTTTTGCCAGTGTTTGACTGACAACAAAATTTGCCTTTACTGCCGTATTTGATAAAATAGCTTGATTTTAAAAATAGTCTGTTGTTTTCCCAAGTTTTTCTCCATTCATTAAACTTATCTATATCCGGAGTTGTCCTGTTAAGTTTTTATACCGTGTACCGTATGGTACAAAGGGTATATTAAGTTTGTGCAAGCCGAAAATGTATGTAACATACAGAAGGAGACGTCGGAGACCCCCCAAAGTTACCTAAAGAATGATCAGAGTGACTAGAGAAGTCGATATACCCATGTCCGTCTGTCCGTCTGACCGTCTGTCCGTCCGTCCGTCTGTATGAACGCCTAGATCTCAGAGATGGTAAGAGCTAGAGCAACAAAACTTTCAGATTAGATCCGTTATTATCCTACGGGAGACAAGTTTATTTTATTTTTTTGATATCGCGGGTTCTAAAATATAGCTCCAATAGGGGTGTTTCAGAGGACCTCGAAAAAAACAACAAGTTTTAGATGAATAATTCGTTTGTTTATGAAGTTATCGTAACCAAATTTGTCACTCGAAAGTTTTTTATAGTTCCCAAACACTGCACAAAATTTGATCAAAATCGGTTGACTATATCATATAGCTCCCATAGGGCAGATCGGTCAAAAAAACGTTTTTTGCACAAAATTCGTTGTGATTCGTTTGTTTATGAAGTTATCGTTACCAAATTCGACACTCGGAAGTTTTTTGTAGATTCCAAACACTGTATCAAATTTGTTCAAAATCGGTTGACTATATCATATAGCTCCCATAGGGCAGATCGGTCAAAATTCGTTGTGTTTCGTTTGTTTGTGAAGATATTGCAACCAAATTTGGTGTTTGTCAGTTTTTTAGGGTTACCCAGCACAAAGTTTTTTATAGTTACCAAACACCGTACAAAATTTTATAAAAATCTCATGACTATATCATATAGTTCCCATAGGACCAATCGGTCAAAAAAACGTATTTTTTCACAAAATTCTTTGTTTTTCGTTTGTTTGTGATTTCTTCACCCCAATTAGGAAATCAATTGTCTTTTAGAGTGCTTAAGCAATATATTGGACTTAACTGCAGTTTGTGGTACAGGGTATCCCAAAGCGTCCGCACCCGACTTTAACGTACGCCATCTTTCTTTGCCAAATTTGATGACGATATTTTTTTAAACAAACGAAACACAACGAGTTTTGTTTAAAAAAAGGTTTTTTGCCCGATCGGTCCTATGGGAGCTACATGATATAGTAAACTGATTTCGATCAAATTTGGTACAGTGCTTGGGATCTATAAAAAACTCCCGAATGGCAAATTTGGTTGCGATATTTTCTAAAACAAACGAATTATTCATTTAAAACTTTTGATTTTTTTCGCGGTCCTCTGAAGCTAAATAACAGAAACCCAATATCAAAAAAATAAAATAAACTTGTCTCCCGTAGAATAATAACGGATCTAATCTCAAAGTTTGGTTGCTCTAGCTCTTACCATCTCTGAGATCTAGTCGTACATACAGACGGACGGACAGACGGACATGGGTGTATCGACTTCTCTAGTCACTCTGATCATACTTTAGGTAACTTTGGGGGGTCTCCGACGTTTCCTTCTGTTTGTTACATACATTTTCGGCTTGCACAAACGATATATACCCTTTGTAGCATACGGTACAGGGTATACAAATTTTGTCAAGCAAATTTACTAAAATTTTAGAATAAAATAACTAATTTTCGTAATGAATATTTGTTTAATTTTCAATTAATTTTATTATTATTGGGCGTAGCAAAGGCCAGGTACCCTGCTAGTGAATAAATAAAATTTTAAATCCATATTATTAATATTGAAAGAGTATAAGGAAAGGGAATTTCGTTTTTGACGGGGCTCCCATGATCGCAACCTAGATTTTGCTTAAAAGTTTCACCGCAAATCCTTTTACGCATTCTAGGCCCATTAAAATAAAATCCATACCATTGTCGTTAACAGGGTCAAAAGCACAAGGCGGACGAACACTCAAATCAATCCCAAGTCATGCCAATAATTTTCCATGCCAATATCGGTAAAGCAAATATTACTCCACTACTTGTAAAATTTTGCTAGCAGATATCCAAAATGGGCCAATAACCACTATCTTTCAAATACAAAAAATTTAAAAAAGATTATCGAATTCTCACTCATAAAACATAAAAATAAAACCATAAATTGAAACTCCCAAATTGAGAGTCCTAAATCAAACTTCCTAAATTGAAAAGCTTTAAAGTAAACATAAGGTGAAATTTTTTTCTTTCTCTACCAACCTACTTCATATGGATAAAATGGATAAAATATTAACCTAACGTCAGTTTGAACTCTTAACATTCCACTAAGCACCGCAGGTCATGCAAACATATCCATAATACGTGCTCCTTGCCAAAAACGTGTGCTACCGGAAATGTCATAACTCAAAAGTTTTGGATAACTGGGAAGTGTGCGAGACGATAATAGGGAAAAGAAAGGGAACACGTACAGCATCTGCAAAATTAAATAGTATTAAAATAAAACCCAACCAAAACCACGTATTTGGCACACACTTGACCATAAATTGGCGTAGAAAATGTAACTAATAATTTGTCATTATTTATTTTGCATGTGACCGACCAAGTTGAAAACTGAGGCAAAACTTGGCCCTATTCCTTTCATGTTCAAGTTTCGAGCTGTTGTGGATTAGGATACAGTCCACTTGAGCTTGGGTCTTGGGCCAACAATTTGAAATGTCATCGTTGCAATTGCTAAGCAGTTAAGCTACAACAATTTACTGCTCGAACGCAGTACCGCTTGGATGGAAGGATGAATGGATGGATGGGGTCATACAACGGGTTGCCAATGGTAAGTCAACTGACAACCTGACTCCATACAGCTGCCATTTTGAAAGGGATCTTTCTGCCATGTCCTGGCATTTACAGCTTTCTAATGTCTGCAACAAAGTTTTCTCGTCCGATAACTTTTTTTTTGCTGTGTCATGTGAGCATTCTTGGCCAAGTTGGAGCTGCTTCAACCCCGCATATTTACTTAATTGAATTAGGTCTTAATGGAAAGTGTCGGCGTTAACTGGTCAACGCTTTAAGTGTCTTCCTTAAATGTTGATAAAATATTGAAGCAGTTGTTGAATTGGTTGACTTTAATATGGAATTTTTCTAATCTTTAAGCTGAGGGCATTTTTCTTTTGTTTTTGTACAGATAAATCTTTTAACGCTCAACTAACTCTGTGCATTCATATTTCAATGATTTTTCAATTTTATAAGCCAAATTAGATAAGAATAAGTACTTAGATGTAAAAGTTGCTTTTAAGAAAAAGACGAATAGCGTTTACGCTACGGATGAAACTATTTATCTTTAAGAAATACTTTTTTAATGCATGGGTTTAGACAAATTCGCTAGTTTGGTTTACAGCAGTTTTTAATCGGTGGCTGAACCAAAGCACAAAACTCGAGACGAATTTCTAATAAAATGTCACTTCTCACCAAGTCCTTCCTCATCATCCTTTTACAATGTACTAATAATTAGTACGGTGATCATTGGAGCTGCCATCACTAAAATAGGCATAACATTCTCAAGTGTCGAAGTATCCATTTTTATTATTTTTGTTTTTCACCTTATTGAAGTAACATTTGTAAAAAAAAAGCTATTTAAAAATCAAGTAAAATAGTCTAAAAAAATTGTATTGGACCTAATTTATGTAATATATTATTATTTACGAGTCATGTCTTGTCAAAGATAAGTCCACCTAAATATCAATTATCGATAGCTCGATAAATAATTGGAAATTTCGAACAAAACTATGAAATATGTAAAAAAGATCAAAATCGAAGGAATCGATTTTAAACGTGATCAGCTTTAATTATCTTGGCCTTTGGCTGAATTAGAAAAGAAAAATTTCATTATCAATGGAATAACAATATATGTTATATTCGTACATATCAGCATTAACACAAGTAAGCTCTGTGAGCTTTTGGAGGGGTCTTCAGTGAACTTATAAAATATGATGCTCTAACAACTAGAAGGCATTCCTAGGTGATCATAGAAACGTTAATGAGGGAAATAATTTGCGTAAGCAGGGTATGGACAATTTCTTAGAAAAAAAGTCAACAGTTTCTTTTTATTAGGCTCACATGCGTTAATATACCAAGCTTGGTGGGTCTAACTATATCAGTGTTAGATATCTGCTGGTATTTAGAGGAAGGGATCTTCAACTGCGACATTATTGCGTTTAAAATTTTGAACTTAGCAATTTAATGAATTGAATAATAACAACAACAGTCAACAAACTTGATTTGCGTACAGATAATGCTAAATTAAAGGCTCCGAGATATCAATTCCTATCTCCCTCCCGTTACTCCGGCTACAGGGTATAAAAAATACTAAATAGTGTAAAAAAAGATTTCTTTTGTAAAGGGGTCTACGCAGCACGAAAATTTCCATATGGAATTTTTTCCATATTATTTCATATGGAGCAAACAGTGTGTGCACAGTAAGACAAAGTGCCGTTTTTAATCGAGCTATCGTTTTTTTTTCGGTATACATCGATATTTTTTTCCGATACTTTGGGTTAATGTGGCCACACTCACATTATAATCAGCTGCTTTATTTTTACAAGAACAAAGCGCGCAAAATAAGATAAAGAAATAAATAAATCAAACATGGATTTGACAAGACTGCCTACCTAATTGTAAAAAGGTTGGCTGCAAAAAAAAACCAACTTTATTTAATATTTTTGCAATTTCCTCCCACGCACTGTTCATCACCAATGCATTAAAGTGCATTTTGTGTGCTAAGTCCCATAACACTGGGTGAGCTTCTACTGCTTTTATAAGCGTTATTTTTTGATCTCTTGGAAATAATTCACACCGTTTTCTTCTACCTGCCATTTCGAATAAAAAAATTTTGCATATATGTATGTATTGTATATTAATTCGCGCCAACGCGCAACAGCTGTTGTTAGTGTTACCACACATAGTAAAGTAGAGGCGCCATCTAACGATAGGCATTTTTAAAATTAATTTACAACACTGTTTTGTTTTGTTGTCTGCGACCTATCGTCAAACATTTTTAATCGAAATTTTTCGCCACTATTTTTTTTATATGAAGTTTTTCATTTTTTTGCGTGCTGCGTATAGGCATTTAAGGCCTTAATCTGAATGAAAATACTTAAAATGAAATGTATTAAATTTTTGGTTGCAAGTGCATTTTATAATATTTGTCCAGGGTGAAAGTAGATAGATTTATTTACGACATTTGTGCAGTCTATTAGTTGTTTATATGAAAATGCTAATCATATCCTCAGGTAGCTATTGAGCTATGTCCGTCTGTCCGTCCGTATGAAAGCCTAGATCTCGGCAACCACAAGAGCTACAGATCCATAAATGTTACCGAAATTTGGCTCACATAGTCCGACTTCAGGTGAAGTTTATTGAATTGCGACGATATCTGCCTCCATTTCTAGCTCTGCTGTTTAATATTTCGACTTGAAACTTGACAGTTTTCTGGGCTAAAATTCTCGGAACATATTGGTATCTCAAACTCTTCTCGCCACTTGAATAGGATATCCTGTATACTATGATTGAATGATTGATTGATTATGATTGATTATGATTCAATTTTTTATTAACTTCGAATATTTAAAAAAAAACAATGTTTTAGCTATTGCTCATTCAGCCAAGTCACTCGAAAGAAGCCGACATGTTATATCCCAACATAAAAGTTTGCTTACACAGTGTTCTTATTATTGCGAAAAATCGAAATTCGTCAAATTTTTGCCGACTTTTTGGAAAAAATTTGGCAAGTCTCACAGCTGTGCATTATGCTATTGGGTATGCTAAGCCTATAAAAAGACTAAAACACAAGAAGAATCCATCTCTTCATCCGGTCCGTAAATTGCAACGCCTTAGTTTTTGTAGTGCATACGTAACCTTAATTTTTCTCGTTCTATTTCTCAATATTTAATTTAATTCTATATCTTATAGTTTACGGTCATCTGTGGTTTGTTGTACCCTTTAAAATAAAATAAAATATAATAAAATATATTGAAAATACCTAACATATGTATATAATGCATTCGCTCATGTTGACAGAGCCGCACACTTAATATAATTATACATAAGTTAAATATAACAATAAACTTTTCTTTCCGGTTAAGGCCCATACGCAGCTCGAAAATTTACGAACGGAATGACAAAACTACATATAAAAAAAAAAAATCCCAAATGGGTTATCCCAAAGTTTTATATGAAGATTTGTCATTCCGTGCTAAATTTTTCGAACTGCGTATTTTCTGACAAAATAAAACAAAATAAAAAGGAGCCATTTTCATGGTGTCGTAACTTTTTGGACCTTTGCTGTAGATTTAACAACATGAAAATGTTTCTATATATAGAGCTCGGGTTGGTTGTAGAAAGTTGTTAAGTTGTTATGTAGAAAGCTAAATGTCTTCGAAAATATATTGGGGATTGGAGACATATCAGGTATATTGATAAATCAGAACAACAAAATTTAAGGATATCCAAACCAAGACTGCTAGCATCATAGGAGGTGCAATGTTGTGGGGACCATTTTGCTGAAGGCTCTATTTCAGTAAATTATTTGCCTTTTTTGCTTCCATTTTAAGCTGGATATAAGAAGTTACCAATTTTAAAGGTGGCTACACATACTATAGTTTTTTTTTTAGTCTCATGCGCTTCTACTATATATTTTAGTAAAGTTTATATTACATAAAATCAGAATCTTATTCAAGTTGCGTAAAATTCGAATCCAAGTACTTCCAAAAAAAAAAAACTTTCTAAATGGAAAAAGCTAAGTTACAATCTTGGACTTGAATACTACAGTGATTTACTATACTTTGTTTTTTGATAAAAGGGGGACAAAGTGAGACTTGTTAACCAAATGCAAAATAAAAATTATTATTATTTACAGCGCTATTACACAAGAATCGATTTGTTAACTTATTTTTCAAAAGGTTGGGGCAACTTTTTTGTGCTAGATCCTTTTTGAAAATCTCTTATAAGTTTACCTTAGCAATGTTATTTTAAATCTTATGTTAACAATTCGACCTATTATAAAGTCTTCTAATGGTAAAAAGTTTATTTAATTTATTTATATAAAGTATTGTTCTTCCGCTGAAGAAAGCTATAGTGAAGCTTTGTTAGTAGTGATTTCTACGTATACATAATGTACCAAGTATAAAAGAAAACCTTTTTTTCTCCACTCGCATAGTTCTTCACAAAATCAAAATCACTTTTTAGTTCATAGGGTATCCTTGTAAGCCGCAACTTATATAACAATTTCTATCAGTTCATGTCAATTGTATGCCAGCTTGTTGCAGCCAATTCGATTGAGAAGGGTTTTATCTATAAACAGCATCCCCTCCTGTAAGAACAACAAAACACACTTAAACACAAAGAAGTGTACAATCCCATTAATAGAATCGTTGAGGCGCAAAAAAACCAAAAACCAAAAAAACAAAATCAGAATCAGAAATTTCATTGTTTTGAAGCAGCTTAATAAAATAACATAAAGGAAAAGTAAAAGTAAAGTAAATTTGGATTTCAGATGCTCGAGCGCACATCAGATACATAGACAAAGCATACTTTTGGGCGCTGCTTAGATTTTTGTAATTAATTAAACTCTTAGTACAATTGAAAAGGCATCTAAAGTTTTTTGCAGCCCATTTGTAATGCCCCTAAGCCAGCAATGGGCACTTCGAGCAAGTAAAGTTATTTAACATTGCAAAAGAAGTGCGCTGTTTTATACCGAAAAAGAATCCTTTTAACTTTCGAACTTTAGATAAGAAAATTTTAATTTTTCTGTTTTCTTTTTAAAGACTATATTGGGTGAAGTTTAAAGTACTTTAATGTAGTTATGTACATATAAGTGAAAAAAAAACTTGACATTTGGGACGGATTTCTTGACAGCCAACTTGGCTAAAATGGTCAGGTTGCTATTGATAGCGCTTTATATTGAACGAGTAAGTGGTGGGCAGACGTAGTGGGCAGTTATACGCTATATTATTTTCCTATTATAAAATTAATATTTTTGCAGTTTTTTAAATGTCGACTCATATGATCCTAATAAACGAAACACTGTTAACTGTTTGGGGCAACAACATCATCACCCTCATCAGCCATTTGCCTTGATATTTCATTTTCAAGTTTATTCATTTTTTGGCGATTATATTACTTAAAAGATATTTAAAAAAAAAAAAAGATTGTATTAAAAATAGCTTTCACGAATAAAGGGGTAGTGGAATGTTGATTAGATTCACATGCCGAATTTTGTTTGTTTGAATTTTTACCAACAATACAAAATTGAAAAATTGTTGCAGATATCATCTTATCTGAAAAATGCAATATATTTAGCAACAACATGAATATGTTTGCGAAATTGCAACCTGGGAATTATCCATCTAAAACTTTTTGTTTTTTTTCGAGGTGCTCTGAAATATTACTATGGTAGCTATATAATATAATACCGTGACATAAAAAGGCATCTTATCTAAAAGTTTGGTTGCTCTAGCTCTTATCATCGCTAAGATGTAGGCGTTCATACAGACAGAAAGGCGGGCAGACGGACATGGGCATATCGACCTCATTAGTCAGGTACAGTGTTTAAAATATCTATAGCAATTAAGGAAAATACAGAGAATATAAAAGTCGGGATGTTCCGCTTATAACCCAATTTATTTGATAAGATTTGGTCTCTCCAACTTTTACTCTACAGAGTATAAAATTATTTTATTAAGAACTGCTTAACCTGCACAAACTGTTCTACCAAATCTAGTTTTCTCGTTTTATTTTTATAGCCTTTTTTAACTTGACTAACCAAATTTGACTTTTCAGCTGTTTTCTATGGCTATTTCTTTGAAGGTAAAATTCTATTTGCATACCATCTGTTGTTTACAAAATAAGATACAAAAAAAAATTCTTGGAAGTAAAATAAAAGAAAATAAATATATTTTACAATGGAGCAGCATTTGGATACCCACACAATTAATTCGTTACCTTAAAATTTTGTCTCATATTCTATTTTCAAACAGTTCTTAAGCATTTATTTATTAAATTGTACAGTGTTTGTAGTTGTTAAAAAGGTTGGGAAATCCACTTTCAATAAAAATATACTCGAAAAGGATTCAGAAAAACGGATTTTTATAAGTCTATTTGATACGTTCTTACCTATTTTTTTTCCAGCCTTTTGGTTGAGCTTTTTATACACTGTACCATATGGTACAAAGGGTATATTAAGTTTGTGCAAGCCGAAAATATGTATATGTAACATACAGAAGGAGACGTCAGAGACCCCCCAAAGTTACCTAAACTCTGATTATAGTGACTAGAGAAATCGATATACCCGGATGAACGCGTAGATCTCGAAGATGGTAAGAGCTAGAGCAACCAAACTTTCAGATTAGATCCCTTATTATTCCATAGGGGTGTTCCAGAGGACCTCGAAAAAAACGGAAAAGCTGGTGTTAAACAAACCAAAGAGTTGGCAAGTCGGTATTAAAATCTTCGTCCGATTTCATTTACTCGTCATTACTGAAAATTAAACCTAACTCCATTGTTGATAGTGCACTACGCGAAATAGACATGGATAAAAAGCAAATGCCTCATTAGTCATGAAATCATGCCTGAATTTTCAGTACCAGCCATGAATCTACGTATTCATTTGTCACTGAATTTAACACATGCATGTCCAAGGCGTTCAGGCCTGAAGCTTAGCCGTAACAATTAGCTATGGATTCAGTTCTTTGAATAGTCATCCATCAAATCACCATTGAATTTTTTAAAAAACCAGACATGACTTCCGTGGTGATTTGTTTTTAAAAGTCAGGTCTGAAATCACAAGTGAGTGAATAGACTGGAACAAATATTATTCAAACATTTTTAACAAAATTATATTAATAATTTTAATTTCATATTATAAATAACAGTGGATTGCAAACTTAAAATTTCGATTTTTTTGAAACTGCATTGCACTAAGCAGCTCTGATTGCGCTGATCAAAATATTTTTTAATATTACAATACCCGTATTTTTTGACCTACCAAGTAAAAAATTATAAAATTACTTAAATCCTTTTAAGCAGTCGTTTTTTGCATGCCGTCACTATTGGCGGCTATCTATCTTTTTTCCTCGTTCTATTTTTCAATATTTCATTTAAATTTTTCTTATAATTTAAGGCCAACTGTACCCCTTTAAAATGAATAAAATAAAAGTCCCCAACTTTTCAACTCCTCAACTCAACACAAAGCGTGAATACCTCAATTATCTTGTTCCTCAAGTTGCAGCTGCATACGTCGAATTTTTACCTTCAGCTCATCACGTATTTTTTCTAGCTTGCCAATGCGTTTCAAGAACATTTTCTACGCGTCTTGCATGATGGAAAAACAAGTAAAGCAGACCAAATACTAGAAAGCCGCACTGAGACACAGCATTCTGAGCTGATAGCTGATATAATGAGCTCTTACATAAAAAAAATTTGGATATAAATGAGCAGTTCACCAAAAGTCAAAACGGGGTGATGGAGTTTTAAAAAAAATAGGAAAAGCTACAGCAAGGGCGTACCAAATTGCCATAATTTAAACTTAATTATCAGAAAGGGCAAGCTAAGTATCAAGATTCAAAGAATGAGCAAGTCGTATTAAGGACCGATTGTTTTGTCAGGAGTGTCAATCGATAATGACGATGATCAATCAAATAGATCAGGCAGGTATCGCTACAATCGGATGCTATAGTAAGTTATTAGGTTCCAAGTTGTAGCAAAGGGCTTCGACAAACTTTCTCCAGCTTTCTCTGTTTTTCTCAATCGTTTTTATTTCTCTCCAGCTTTTGCAAGAAGCTTTAATTTCTCCATAAAGCGTCCGACGCCATGTTGTTCTTGGCCACCCGCGGCCAGATTAGATCCCTTATTATCATACGCGAGACAAGTTTATTTTATTTTTTGATATCGGGCTTATTATATATTATATATATATAGGGGTGTTTCAGAGACACTAAAAAAAAAAAAATTTTAGATGGATAATTCTTTTGCTTATGAAGAAATCATAACCAAATTTGGCAATCGCAAGTTTTTTATATAACCCAAGCACTGCACCAAATTTTATCAAAATCTGTTGACTATATCATATAGCCCCCATAAGATCGATCGGTCAAAAAAAAGTTTTTGGTGCAAAATTCGTTGTGTTTTGTTTGTTTATGAAGATATTAGCACATTAAACGAAGGCTCAAAAAAGACGTTTATTGGAAAAAAATACTTAATGGATGAAACTTTCATCGTTCGTTGGGACCTTGTTCTAAGTCTCAAACCGAGTTTTCGTTTTTGTGGGTAGGGGGCTGCTTTTGCATGATATCTTTTGTTCTATCAAACTCAGTCATGATTTAAATTATTGTTATTATTATTGTTGCAAAAATAATTATCTATCAAACGAGACTTAATTCAAGGTTGTAGGTTTATTGATTCAAGCACAATGACTGTTTAAAGTTAAAAGTTGGAAATGGTGTTTGGTGTTTTTCGAATAATTTGCAAATATTTCAAAACAGGTGGGAAATTATCTACATCCATCACTTTTCTACGATCAATAGTTTTACAGCAATCGAACAAATAAGTCGCTCGCAAACGCAAATTTTCATCTTTATAACATACAAAACGCACCAAAGCGTAAAGCAGGGGCCAAAGCAGAGGACTGCTTGCTTTGGTGTCGCGCACGTAGGCAGCGTAGTATGCTTAATTTTTCTGAACGAACGAATTATGCCAGTGATCGGTATTGCTATGGTAAATTCGCTTAGAATAACCATGGGAAAATTTACTAAATTGGACTATAAATTTCCACATTTCGAATTGGCTGGGATAAGCTTTTGGACGCACACATGCATGATGGGTTTTTTCAAATGGTTTTTGGTTGGACGCATTAGTATATCATTCGAAATATGTGACAACTTTTTAAGGCTTAGAACTTCAGTCGAATTTCTTTAGTAACAAACGATGAGAAATATTTGTTTTTCCATGCAAGTATATTTTATATAAATAAAAAAATTTAAAAACCTCAAAAAATGTGCAAGTATTTCAAAATAGTTTTGTTCCAGAATATTTAAAAATTGCTAGATGTGCGCTTTTAAGCCATTTTTTGATTTTATGGTTTTATCGACGAGTATTTGACTTCCTCATAATGGAATCCCAAATTTTAAGTGAATCACAATGTTCAGCATTAAAAACTTTGAGGTGTGTGGGTTTGGGGCAAACTTATTGACGACATTTATTAATTTCTTTGAAAATATTGCACCTCCAGATCCGATGTGGATGCTGTGAAGGGGATTTATTTACAATAAGGAACTGACCACCTGGAGACAAATTTGCTGATTGAATCCATGTTATTTTTTCCAGATTCTAGACAATAAGTTGTATGCTAAAAGGCAGGTCTGACAGGCTCGGCTAAGCCCTTCGGATGGCCAGACACATAAGTACTGAGGAAGCCGCTCCTAACATGGAATACAGATTTTGATAGGATCTTGTGCCCCTTCGCCACCCAACTAAGAGCCTACTAACTTATTGTTTTGGTTTCATGTTGATTTAAATTATGATACTAAAAAATGGGTCATATATGGGAAAAAATTTTAAGGTTACGAATTATTTGTGGTTAGAGCTTTTATATTATGTTCAACTTATCGAATCTTTTATATACGCGTTAGTTTAAAAAAAAAAATTTTTTTATACATTTTTTTGGATGTTTATTGAAAATTCAACGCTACACCAAAAATCTGTTAAATTTTTATATTTCAATATTATTATATTATACAAATATCCTCTAGGAACTTTTTTTTATACTTTTAGTTATTTACAAATAGTTGGAGCAATGTAAGTATATCATTCCTAAGCTCCAAGTTGTTATCTACTTGTTCAAGAATTGTTTTTTGTTGTGTTCCTTTTGTCGCAAAATTCTGTTTCTTATAGATATCACATCATATGACCCTTACTGTGGATAAATTCTTACTATTTACTTATACACACACTAGTTTGTATACCAAATGAATACATTTTAGCCATTTTTTTGTTGCCCGTCAGCAAAAAGTCAACAAACTGAATCTGCCCTGCTATTTGACGAGTCAAGCAAATATTCTTTGTGAACGTTGCAGGATTATATTTTTGTTTAAGACGTAGTGAAAGGACTACCCATTTGCCACTATCAGCTTGCCACTTAGTTACACATTTTTCTGCCTTTGATGCGGGTCGAGTAGAGTTTGTTGAGCTTTGACGCGTGCAGTTTAAGTTTTTAGTTGTTGTAGGCAGAGTTGTTGTTGTTGTTGTCCATATGTCAATCCAGAACCTTAAGAGACATCAATTTGAATTTTGAGATATCTTTATCTAAAGAGTAGCAATTGTTTTCACTTATACTCGGTACTCAAATGGTACGCTAATAAATATTATTAGATAGGGGTGGAACGAAGTGCTTTTGTGGCAAATATGATTTCTTTTTTTTTTTTTTTTTTTTTGTCAAAAAATGTGTATATTTTATTAAACAATAATAAAAAATTTGTGTACTACTACCTAAAAAAGACAGCTTTAACAAATAATAAGTTCTATAAAACACAAAGATAATTAATGACTAAAACGAAACATTAATATATACACAACAAAACTTAAAATTACAATATTCTTCAATTACTAAAGATTAAACATTATTATTATTGAAGATTTTATATAAATTTACTAAAGGATTCTCCTTGGGAGATCCTTTGGGTGGCACCGTTTTAATCTTCTCATTCGTGCTCTGGAAGACGGTCTTTCTGAATTTAGCAGTCGTGCTAGTAAATTTGGATGTGATCTAAGACGCTCTAAATACTTTTTGGCCTGCAATTGGATAACGTCCCCAATTTTAGGCACCCTCAAATCTTTTTCTATATCCCTAGTACGCATGTACCAGGAAGCGCCGCAAAAATTTCTTAATATTTTGCTCTGGAACACTCTGATTTTATTTAAGTTCGATTTCGCTGCAATTCCGTAAATTTGAAGCGCGTACTTTCATATTGGGCTTAAAATAGATTTGTAGATCGAAACTTTATTAAATAAGGAAAGCTTATTTCTGGGAGCCAGCAACCATGACATTTTCCTCGCTTTGAATTGCACAGTTTCTTGCACCATTGTAATGTGCCTCGAGAAGGTTAGCCTCCTGTCCAGAATAACGCCATGATATTTGTGCGCAGTTTCATGACGCAATGCAGAGCCGAGCATTGATATACGAGACGAATTTCGCCTGTTCGTAAAGGTGACATTGGCGCACTTGCCGGTGTTGATGCCGATATTCCACTTTAGCGCCCACTTCTCGAAGCTGTCTACATATTCTTGCAGGGCTTCTGTGGCCACACCAAGACAGGAGCATCTGGTCAGCACAGCTGTATCGTCAGCATAGGTTGCAATGAGGACATCGCTCTCCTCTACGGCAGATACCGACTCTGATGTTGGCATATCGGCAGTGTAAATTGAATAAAGTGTAGGACCAAGTACACTACCTTGCGGGACACCAGCACAAATACTTCTGTTGGTTGATTTTGCGCCTTCAACTGCTACACAAAAAGTCCTATTACTTAGAAAGCTACTTGTTATTTGAAAAAGTTGTGGAGTAAATATACGCTTCAATTTATACAAAAGGCCACAATGCCCCACTCGATCGAAAGCTTGCTGTATATCCATAAACACTGTGACAGCGTACTCTTTGTGCTCCATGGCCTCCAAGGCGATGTTAACAACTCGATGAAGTTGTTCTGGCGTGCCGTGACTTTTTCGAAAACCGAACTGCCATTTAGGTATAGCTTCAGTCACGCTCGTCAACTGTAGAATTCTGTCAAGAATGACCCTCTCCAACATTTTTCCTAGTGATGGTAGCAGACTAATTGGACGATATGCATCCACATTTGTGGGCTGCTTTTCCGGTTTCGGGATCATGGTGATCAAAGAAGTTTTCCAAGCACGTGGGAAGTATCCCAGTCTTAGAGCAGTGTTAAAAAGTAGGACTATGAATAACAGCGCCTTGGTAGGAAGTAGCTTTAGAGTTCGATTATCTAGAAGGTCCTCTCCCGGTGATTTTTTGGGTTTTAGTTTCCTGACTTGTAGCACCACTTTTTGTAATGTGACTGGACTAGACGGCAGAGACATTTGGAAAGTTTCTTGTAAAGCTGTACTGATCACTCCACGAGTTTCTTCAGAGGTAAGATTGAGTGGCTTAAATCTGTCTTCCAGATTGTCTGCAAAAACGTCAGCTTGGCGCTCTCTCGAAAGGCACCAACCTCCTGCTGGATCTCGAATTGGGCTTTTCGGAATTACCTGCCTTTTGTATTTGTTTGTGAGCTTCCACAGAGAGTAATTTGTAGATTCATCTGGACTTACGTTGCCAAGAATTTCGTATATTCCAGCTTGCCTATGTTTATTGAGTACCTTGTGCAGACGGTTGGCCAATCTGTTATGCATCGCTTGCAGTCTTACATCCCCTGTTCTGGCGTATTCTCTTCTGACCCTCCTTTTGAGGCAAAGAAGAGCAGCAGCAGTTGGAGGTAAGTGGATTGGGCGTTGTTCGTTGGGCGTTCGCAGATTTTTGGGGGCAGCACACATAGCTGCTTGTATTATATTTTGCATGAAAACTGAAACCGAATCGTCGACGTCTTCAGAAGAATTTAGCTCAATGTTGATGTTAATGTTTCTGTCTAACTCGGCTTTAAAAGCTTCAACAGAAGAGCCTGGAGCGAGCAAGCGTTTCCTTTGAGGCTTGAACATATGTGAGCGATGAAGTGTCGCCACAATAGGGAGGTGATCCGAGGAGAGATCATACAATGTGTCAATAAAGAGTCTTCTACAATCTATACCATTGACAATAAAGAAATCCAGTGCAGAGGGTGTATGCCGAGTATTGTATGAATAGAATGTAGGCCTTCCAGTTGCCATAATCTGGTATGTACTGCTGGCAACGGCTTCTTGCAGTCGTTTGCCACGTAACATGATTTTGTGTTGCCCCACCATTGGTGCTTTGCATTAAAATGACCTCCTGCGATGAATCTGTTTCCTATGTTTAAAAGTAGCCGATCGAAGTCATCTTTTGTCCATGGCTCTTTGGGGGGAAGGTACATAGAAGCTATTTTAACTTGGCCACTAGATGTCGCCACAGTCACAGCAGCAGCTTGAATCTGCATTAGCTCCATGGGTTCGTTCGGCGTATGAATAATGTTCGACTTAATAAGAATTCCAGCACCACCTTTTGAGGTATTCTGGGGTGATTAGCAAAATGTACATCAAAACCAGGAATATAAATCTTCTGTCTAGGCCTTATATGAGTTTCGGTTACTAGCATAATGTCTATATTGTTGGCACTTAAGAAGAGTCTAAGCTCATCACAGCTTTTGACTAGACCACGTGCGTTCCACAATCCGATTTTTAGGCCCGAATTATTCATTATGGAATTAACCTTTGAACCAGCTCCCGAAAAGCTTTATTTGCATCCATTGTTTCTTGGATGAGTCGAAACATTTGATCATCCTAAAATTTATATCTTGTATGGCTTTTTTAAGCTAATTAAACCTCTGGGCAAATTCCTGATTTTCTGCAGGCTTGTTCAAGGGGGTGTAAATTGGTTTTGAAGACAATGGAGTAGAATTAAGTTTGGCCATATCCGCGTAAGAAAAGCCATTTTTAACAACCGCCTCTGAAATAAACTGTTTCCGGGAATTTTCTCGATTTGTATTTTTGTTGTTATTCGAGAGACCGCTTTTTGGAAGCTTAGGTGCCGGTTTGACTTTTTAATCAAATTAATTCTTACTTTACATCCACTATAGCTGGAGATATGGTCATCACCGCAGTTTGCACATACGCTGCGCTCGCTCATACGAAGCTGACATAGCATGGATTTAGTGTCGTGGTCGCCTGAACACTTTCCACATACTGGAGATTTAAGGCAGTAGTTTTTGGTTTGCCCATAATCTTGGTACCTAAAACACTGCACCAATTCTTTATTTATCTGTGTCTACCGATGTGGGTTAATTTCAGCGATTCTTTAATATTTGGAGTATGTTTAAGGTTGACGTAAAACATGTTTTGCCTCGTTTTGGCATTGTTTACCTGTTCACCATCTTCCTCGTTAATTGAAATATTACGCCAATCTCTCTTTCGCGGGCAGTAAATATTCAACACTTCGAAACCTCTTTCTGAAAAGCTGCGTTCAATTAGCTCTTTCGGTACATTAGGATGTATATCTTTTAAAATTATTTTAAAGGGTTTGCTTTCCCTCAGCTGGTGGGACCAAAACTCACAATTTCGCTCAGAAAAGAGTTTTGTCACAGCCCTAAACGCTTCAGCATTGCTCGCGTAAATACGGGTAACTCCAACTCTCGAGTGACTGCAGTAAGCGCTTCTTCCAGTTGATCCAAATTATCGATACGAGGCACACAGATTGCCGGAGGCTTAGGGCAAGCTGCCTTTTCGGGTTGCAAGGCATTGGGATGAGGAACCTCTGAAGTGTCAATGGAATCTTAATATTCGCCCATCTCCATAACCGCTTCAGTTTCCTCAGCTAATGCTGCAAAACGATTATTCTGAAGTGTCGCTGCAGCATTGCTGACATTAGGGCGCCTATGAATAATATTTACTGGTGTCGGCTTAGCTTTAGCTATAGTTTTTGTCGCCTTCACTTCCCTTTTCTGCTTTCTGCGATCAGAAACCAGAGGCAATTGGAAGGAGTACGAGTCCTTTACTGAAGCCTCATTAATAGGCTTGGCCTTTGATACAGAGGCTGCAAACGAGCATATACTAGCCGTTGTTGCGCTTGAAGTTGTGTAAGTTAAAAAAGAACTTACAGTAGATGACGTGCAAGTTGTCGTCGTAGTTGTCGCCTGTGCACTGACTGAAGACAGCTGAAAATCCCTTAAGAGTTGAGTACGAAGTTCCGAAGAACATTGACCAGCTATCAGTTTCATCTTCTCTAAATCAGGCAGCTTTTTACTATTATGGGAATAGGGCAATGGATCCAAATCCATTTTTGAGCAATCAGCAAATAAAATTGAATGATACAAAGATAAGAACACGAGATTCTCTTTCCCCTCGTTGCGACTGCGCGCAGTCCGAGGGGTATAGTCTTGCCCTATAGTGAGAGCACGCAATAACCGTTTAGTTCGATTTTGAAATACAGTGTATACATACACGAAAAGAGAGTACACACATGTACAATGTGTACACACACGATATTTATGTAAACACGCGGACAGTGTGTACAAACAATACTAGGAGAAAATAAAAAGTGCCAGCGGAGTCTTAATAAATTTGCACTGTCACTGCACAACTTTTAGTTTTGTTTTTTGTGTTTTAATTGTTAAAACTTATTGACCCACATAAATATTGGTGTTCGGGAATGAAATAGATTATGCCACTAATGTGGACTTGTCCATAAATTAAGATTTTTGGAAAATTTAACTTTTCACAACCGAAGAAAAATTTCTCATGTCCACACACGTGTTAGCGCTGCCAACTCCGACCGATAACTGAATATGATTTCTTAATTTAATAGCAATCTATTCCTAAAATTTGGTTAATCGAAACAATCAAAATATTACTAAAAGATTAACATTTTTTGAATAAAATTATGCAAAGGGCCGATTTGCAGTTCCACAATTCACAACCGTACAAGAACGTAAATTAATTACTGCCGTAATGACCAGTGTGTACATATCCACACACGTGTTAGCGCTGCCAACTCCGACCGATAACTGAATATGATTTCTTAGCATTAATTTAATAGCAATCTATTCCTAAAATTTGGTTAATCGAAACAATCAAAATATTACTAAAAGATTAACATTTTTTGAATAAAATTATGCAAAGGGCCGATTTGCAGTTCCACAATTCACAACCGTACAAGAACGTAAATTAATTACTGCCGTAATGACCAGTGTGTACATATAAGCGTAAAGTGCTATTTTTTGTTGGATTCTGTTTTTTTTTTTTGGTTGCACATTAGTTTTGGTTGTGGCTGCAAAGCATAACAGCTGTTTTTACTACTGGCGCCATCTAGTGAGCTTTGGTGGCGCCCACTTACGTAAAGCGTGGGTGAAATCATCGGACAACACTGTTCTGTTTGTTTATCTGCGTCAAGAGAAACACGCTTCGGAGATGGGCTAAAAAGTATCATCACTTTCTGATTTCAAAAGTCTAGCTCAAAAAGTATTATTATTAAGAAGAAAATTTCCCATTCTTGGCTCCCTACCTTAAATTGTATACTATTCTGTCATCTGTATGTCTTATGTACTTTTAACGAGAAATTCATTTTTGATAGTAGCCTCCTTACTCCGAAAGGTGATGGAATCTGTACTCCCAGATGCTTAAAGTTTAAGGTTAACTTAATTGGGACTTTCCTTTTCTTATAGCCCATCCATTTATAAATTATTATTATGTGTGTGTTCCTTATGATATGTGGAAGGTTCTTAGTTTTGTTAAATTCCGGTAACTGCCCATGTTCTGTTTGAGTAAACAATGTTAGGGATGGACTTAAAATTTTTTTATTAAGACCTAAATTTGAGAAACTCGGGTAAAATAAACATGCTCATTCATTTTAGCCTTGCACAATAAGTAAATAACAAATAAATAAATAATAAAAAAAATAAGTAAATAATAAATAAATAAAAATATAATAAATAATTAAATAACATAAATACGTCAACAATAAAATCAGTGTGGTAACGATTGTGTTCTTATGCGTAAACGTATAGAGATGAAACTTACACTATATGATAGCCACAACTCATACGGTGTGCACAATGTAAGTTTCACCTCGATACGTTGAAATCATGCAGGTCAAAACTCACTCATTAACTCAAACATTAAAATGTATCATGATGGCATTAATTCTTTGTTGCAACTGTTTTTTTCAAGAATAGTTTGAAATTTTGGATAAATTGCAATTATCTATTGTTTAAATTAAGGCATTTGTGCAGGGCTATTTAAAGGTAAGCAAATAATTTTTGAAAGTGAATAAAAACAAATTGAAACAGAACAGTATCAAAAGAGCCATTGTCAAAGTTCGTATTTTAGTTGTGAATCAGAGGTCGCTGCTGTTCTAGAGTATTGTAAAGTCGGGCAGGACTGACTGTAGAATGGCCATGGGATGAACATTTTGAAAATAAAGAATTGTACAGGGTATATAAATGTCTGGATGATCTGAATTAAATAAAGAAGACCGGGGGCCGGCGTCTATAACCCATAACATATATACCATAAAATAATGTTTAACACAACTTACATAAAAGTTTCCATGATACAACCCTATAGAATCCTTGTGTTGTCATATTTTTTTTCTCTTTATTAAAAATATATTGTTTGGGTGCTAATATATTTTTTTTAATCTTTTTTAAGAAGAACCTTAACTATAGGTTTAAACTTTAAAAATTATCAAAGTTTTTAAATTCAATTTTCAAAATTTTTAAATTAATAAATGCTTACACCTAGTTCTATATAAAAATGGTTTTAGGAAAACAAAATATTTTTTCTTAATTATTTTTCCAACAATAATTTGTTTTTCTATAGCAAATGGACTACCTGTTTTTAATTTCATGTAATTATACACTATTTTTTCATTATAACTTAAGTCCCATAGTGGAATAATGTGGCTAAGAATTGAAATAATATCTGAACCTGAACTACCTGAACTTTCGACTGAAGCACATTGGAATACACTTAGTAATGCCCTGGGTAGTGAAAAAATATTTTTAGTACCCAATTGTTATGCTCCTACCCGTTGCAGTAAAAAATATAAAAAATATATTTATCTATTTATTTTTACTAGTATACAGTACTACTAAATCTAATATGTACAAAATAAGTACGAGCCATCAAATAAAAATGCACATAAAAAAGTTTAGCCTCCGAACAAAAATCAAAAAAATGTTTTCAAAATTGTTATGTACATGGAAATTAGGAAGGGAACAGCGTATAAATAGTCGGGATATTCCGATATTATACTCACCCACTAGTTTCTTCTGCAAATAAAACAAGCATATTTGATCAAAAGAGCTCATTTAATTTCAATAATTATCATTAAACTACTTGACTTGCATAAGGAATTGGGGGTTCTAGCATAGACAAATTTTAATTGAGTGGTGAGACTAGCGTGCCAAACTAAAGTTAATTATGCGTCACCTGTCATATGAGGCGTATGCTTGATATCATATGTAGGCAAAGAGAATGTCAGGTAAATTCCCTGCTTGTGTGGGTATTTAATATCTACATATGTGTGTGTATATTGCGCATGTGTGTATCAAATAACTGCAGACTAATGAAGTTCGTTAACCACAGCATCAAATTTTTTCTCTATTTTAGTCGTATTTGTGTGTTCTTTAACTTTGGCCTTTTCCTTTTGCAATTAGGATGTGCCCAGTAAGCATGCAGCCTGTTGACATGAAACATCAGAAGGCGGTCTAATCATAGAGCATGCCAGATTAGCCACAAGCCCCAACTGCTTAAGATTTAATACTTAACCGCACACGACTCTCCAGGGTGGATGTGGGTGGATTTAGCCAAATAGGACCGCCAGCTGTGATTGCTCCCAAAAGGAACCACAAAAGAAATGGCCACAAAAGGCACAACTAAACCAACAAAAGCTTAAAGTGTTTGGTGTGTTTCTTCGTGCCACTTGACCAAAGGCAATAAAGTTGTAAACGCTTAAGATATCCTTTTTGTCCTGAACCAACAGCTTGAATTCCATGCGTCTAAATGTGGTGGGTTGTTAGTGGTACTTTCGTTTAAAACAATGTGAGGGTCCTCAATTTTGAAGGCGTTGCCATGAGCCAAAGTGTAACCAAACTCAGCCTAATTTACATAAATCAGCAGGTGTTGTTGACCTAACTTGTGTTTGAGAACCATTTTGGGCAAAAGTTGATTTTAAGCGAATTCTCAAGTGTTTGATATAGATAGTAAGTCAGTTAGATAAGTATCGCAAAGAAACGATAAGAACGATTAAATTGGATAATCATGCGCATTTGCTGTTCCAGACAAAAAGGGCATACTTAAATATTCGTCCAATGAAGTGTTATTAATAGTAATAAAAAGTACTAGAAACTAAATACTTGCAAAAGGACAATTAGCTCACTGATGAATACCAATCATCTTTCATGTAACATGCAAATTGGAGTCAGATAGAATCGTGTAACCATATATTATTATGTTTTTTTTTTTTTATTTGAACAAGAAATAAGTAATGAATCCGTACGCACAATGTACCATAACAATAACAGAAATAATATTAGAAAATAAAGCCAAACTTCGTGCGCTAAGCACGAGGATTAATTATACGGTCGAGAATCATCACGACTGAATCGTTTTAGCGAAACCTCGTTTTTTGAGCCGCCAAAAAGGCCTAGCTGGCAGTAGATTCCTGGCAAGTTCACTGCTGTGACTCCTGAGTCTGTTACTGTATCTACTCGTGTGCCTTCCCATTCTGCTCTTCTATGGTATGCAGATTAAGGTCACGATGCAGCGTCGAATTGCGCACGTACCAGGGGTAATTTGTTATTTGCCTTAAAATTCGGCTTTGCAGTACCTGAATACTCTGACAGCTTGTCTTTGCTGCGATACTCCAAATCTGCAGCCCATAGAGCCAGATCGGGGCGACACACTGGACATACACTGCTCTTTTTGCTCTTAGTGACAAAGTTCTTTTTCTGTTAAGCAGCCACCGCAGTTGCTGCATCTTTTGACATATTATTATGTATACATATTATATTATAATTTAATGAGCTCTTGTCTTTAAGTCCTTATTTGTGCCCATAATACTATCCGATTTTGATTTTTAAGCGTAATACATTTTGAATCCTTATTTTCTTACAAAAAGCAAAAGCTTTCTTCCTGTTCAGTTGCCTAACGTCATTTGCTTTATATTTGATATTGCCAAACAAATTTGGATGGCGACAATATTGCCTAAATACTAAAGGAAATAAATTCGTAAGCCTAACTTTACCCGATATTGATCGATTAACATTTCCACCGATTCCGAAATTTACAGAATAACTGTATAATTCCGACTGTATAAACCCCGAAGCATTCATAGGATTTTGCATCGTCTAGCTTATTAGATTATTTTTTTTACTATCGATGAAGAAGGAAAAAAATAATTTATTATACATTTTTTTTCAGACTTTCTATAAGCGAATTTCGTACTTCATAGTACCCAGTACTTAGAAATATTGCTTATTTGAAAGCGTTTATCCTCAGAATGTATACTGGGCTATATTGGCAAATTTTTGGAATAAAGTCGAGAGATGCTTGTACATATTTAAAAAATTATGGTTTTGATAATGTTAGCACGCATAACATATGCACAAGATTTTTGATCGATCTGGCCAAGCCTACTTTTACCGCCCATATGTGGCTGCATTGTGTATACGCAATTTGTTTATAATCATTTTCGATTGCACAGTTGATATTTAGAAAAAAGTGTTTTTATATTCAAACATATTTATAATATTATAATACGGCTCATTTTTGATCGATCTACACACGCTTACTTTTTTGCTACGCTAACTTGCGTATACGTAATTTTTTGTAAATTCTCGTTTAAAAAAAAGTGTTTTTTTATTTAAACATAACTTTAATATAGTTTAACAATAATTATTTATTATATTATAAAACAGCTCACAAGACTTTGATCGATATACCTACGCCTACTTTTACCGCCCTAAACTGCGTATACGTAATTTTGTTTTCAAAAGGAACATTTTTTTAATGTACATCTGAAATTTTGAAAAATGTGTTACATACAATATTTATAACAACTATAAACAGTTATGCAAGAGTTATTTAAAATTTTATACAGTTATTAATATAAATTAATTTGAGTAAAGTTAATAAATGCCAAATTGAAGAAGATTTCCTTAAGTATAGAGAATTGTTGATTTTAAATTTATGATCAACGGTAATGTATGTAATTTGCGTGAAAATCCAGCCTAAAAAGATTGTTAACTGATCTGGCCACGTCAACCTTTAGCGTCCATATATGGCATTACGTATACGTAATTTTATGTCATGTAAATGGTGATGAATTTAAGAGAAAAAATTAAACAAAATTTTTGTTAATAATTCTTATAATAATCTTCTATTTAGTGACTATTATTAAAATAAACAGATTTTGTTAAAAATCCTATTTAAGCCTATTGCACTTGGCTTCACTTGTTAAAGCCTTAATTTAGCATCAAAAATTAAGCAATATTTTCTTGCAATGTTTATATGCTTGTTTTGGTTTAGGCCAGTTCGTGCATCTAGGGATTTGTCCATGTTTATGTGACTAAACATTTTATTTATAGGTTCAACTTGAATTTTTGCCATTGGCCAAATTACCTGCATTGTTAACTGTCACTTGTTCCCAAATTCAGACAGGAACAGCTTTGTAAGTTAGCAAAATTTTCCGAATTTACAAGTCACTAAGGATCTAACAGCCCCAATGCGGCGCAGGGACATTTGAATGTGTCTGTAATTTTATGCCTCAGCCCAAATACATAAAAATGTTATCTTTAATCTTATAATGTACCTACTATAAAAACTATCTACATACTCGTTCATAAGTGTCTAATGCCTATAAGCAAAACACACACTAAACCGCAGAATGTGCACTAATAGTAGGTATTAGGCTTGTATACTAAGTGTGTGTGTATTTGTTTGTGTAGAGGCTAAGCTAAGTGGTTGGCATATAATATGTCTAATATGTGGCTTGTATTTATTTAAAATGCACAGACAGCTGTCTTGGAAATAAAAAAGATGCTGATGCTAATGCTGACGGCGATGGAGCCTTTGAGTCGGGGATAAGGTGAAGTGAAGCACTTCAAGAACTAGGCGCCAAAAGACAGCACTGTCACACAAGATTTGGAGTGTTGCGGCGAGCATGTTAGCCCGGATGTATATCGGTGCACTGGAAGAAAAATATATCTTCAAAAAGGTAGCAGTTTGGTATATACTCTTTCCTCTACTAAGTCACCAAAGTATTCTCCTGAATCTTCAAATCAGTTTAAATGTTGTAGCATATTATTTATACGTAATTGTGTATCATGTACTTGAATTTACTTTCAGAACAAGCCATAGGTTTCTTACATTTATAGATAATTTCCAGTGGCGTCTTTAAGGTTGGACGGATTTCGGGCTCAAAATTATGTTCTTTGAACAAGTTCTTGGTAAAAAGGGCAGAAAATTACAGTACAACCATTCTCACATTTTAGGCTAATATAATGTTTGGACTGCCTTTATTAATGTTTTAATTTATTTATTTATTTATTTATTTATTTATTTATTTATTTATTTATTTATTTATTTATTTATTTATTTATTTATTTATTTATTTATTTATTTATTTATTTAATTATTTATTTATTTATTTATTTATTTATTTATTTATTTATTTATTTATTTATTTATTTATTTATTTATTTATTTATTTATTTATTTATTTATTTATTTATTTATTTATTTATTTATTTATTTGAGGGGTACAACTACGTACAGTTGACCTTATATTATAAAAAAGTACATATAATTTATTTAGAAAAGAAAATAGAGCGAGGGTATATATGAACTCATCCGCGTCTCTAGCCCGATGGGTGAACTTTTTAATGATATGCACCAACTCACATCAAGAACTGGCCAGAAACTTGGATTTACAATATTAAAGTTGAAAAAAGGAAGCAAGATAAAAATTAAACATTATATCGCAAAAAGAGCCAATGGATCACCGTTGACCAAGTGGGTGACTCATAATATAGGATTGGTCAAGGATGCTCGAAGTGGCAAGTCAAGGTGATTTAAGATAGAAGAAGTGATAGATTGAATAGACCGTTCGAAAGAGAGGAAATTGTAAAAGTTATTATAGTTAGAGCATAAGACACGGAAAGGGTCGTGCAAAGCATAATTAGATCTACAAAATTGTAAGGCTAAGGGTCGAAAATTACGAGTTACTCTGGATGGTATGACAAAAGTAACTTTGCTAAGAAGTACATTGGAATCGATAAGACCGAGTAACAGTTTATGCAAGAATAACACGCCGTAGCATGTTCTGCGATGATTTAAGGAAGGCAACTTTATAAGGCGAAGTCCATCAGAATATGGCGGCAGTCGGATATTTGGGACCCAGTTTAAGCCATGAAGTGCAAAAAGGAGAAATTACTTTTGTACGGACTCTATCATTTCCTGATTAAGGTGGTATTGAGGACTCCAAACGCAGGAACAATACTGCTCTCTTAAACTCTTTAGACCAACGCTTAATAAAAGCAAGAACACCTTTAGCTTTATTTACGATGTTGCAAACAAAACACCAAGGTCAGACACACTCTCGATGCGTTCTAATGTAGAAGATTCTAAAAAGTAAGTAGTCAAAAAAAAACGATAAAATGTCATAACGTTACATTTTGTCTTGTTGAGAAAGAGTTGGTTGATATTGCACCAAGATTGCATGTTATCAAAATCATGCTGAAGAAGTAAGTACTTATTATTATCGGAGTAGGACATACAGAGTTTAACATCATCCGCATACATAAGAATGTGAGAAGATGAGATTACTTGAGGGAGATCATTTAAAAATAAGTTAAAAAGAAGAGGGCCTAGATGGCTACCTTGAGGTACCCCTGACGTGACATTAATTTCTGTAGATTCGCAACCTTTAAAAACTACCTTCTGGACTCGGTTGGATAAATAGGACGATATCCAATTTAAAAGACAAGACGGAAACCCCAGACGAGACTGTTTAACAAGGAGATGACTATGGTTTACCGAGTCAAATGCTTTACTAAAGTCAGTATAAATCACATCAGTTTGCTTTTTTTCTGTAAAACCATGATTAATAAGAGATGAAAGTTCTAAAAGGTTAGTAGAAGTGGACCGACGCGTCGTTTTACAAACCCATGTTGGGAATCCGACATTAAAGAACGACAGTAGTGTTGCAATTGTGAAGTTACAATCCTTTCAAAAACTTTTGGAATTGATGAAAGCTTGGCAATACCGCGATAGTTCGCAATGTTGGACTTGGAACCTTTTTTGTGAATAGGGATAATGAAGGATTCATTCCAGATGGCCGGAAGATAAGAATATTTTAATAAAGTGCGGAAAAGAACAGATAATGGCGTAGAAAGAGAGTGAGCACAATGCTTTAAGACGCAACTAGGAATGGCATCGGGGCCAGGGGAGAAGGATGATTTAATGGACAGTAGGGATTGTAAAACGTCGGTTTCAAAGATTTCTGGATAAGCAATAAGATTTGAATGTGTTAGGTTATAGGGATAGTTAAGGTCAATGCTATTAGGGTTGGCAGAATAGGTAGTTTGAAAAAATTTCGCAAACTCACTCACTTCGCTCGCGAATACCCTTAATTCGTTCTTTATTCATATCGCTTTTGCGATGTTCCGCTTTTTCACCCAGTACATACATTAATTTTTGTTTTATTTTTTTAAGTTGTTGTGTAAGTCTTCAACATTCCTTTACACTGCTTTTTAATATGACCGGGATCTCATTTTTCATGCTTTCCTGTTTCCTTTTCCATTTTAGCAGACGATACATTTTCAACCAGTTTTAAAAATTAAAGATTAAATAGATGTAAAATCAAAATAAAATTTATTTTAAAATTAAATTCAATGCATGGGGCAAAAAAAAAAATGTTTTTTCGCAAAATTTCAGTTTTTAAACTTAATTCAAAAATTCAAAAAAACGTGTTTATCGTTTTTATTTAGTTGTGACTAAACTACTGAATATTTTTGAACCAATTTTTTTTTCATCTAATTTGGCAATAGTGCTATTTAACAAAAAATACCAACACATTTTCTTAATAAAAAAAAATGAAATTTTCTTATTTTTTTTTAAGTATGTTCTTTAAATACTTTTATTGTGTATTTTTACGTGTACGTTTTTTATTTGGTGTGAATATGAATCAACTCGATTTGGTGGAACAATGTTAAAAAAAAATAAAACGAAAATTTTATAATGTTTTTTTAAAAAATAAAAAAAAAATTTTTTTCGGGAGTACAAAAAAAGGACAAATTGCAATCACCAGAAACGGCACACCTTTGGAATGGACTTAAATCAATTGTCGAATTTTGGGATCCAACGCAGACATATTTTTAAGCCAAATTTTCATGCAAAATGGTGTTGATGCTGCTCATACTAGTATTCTAGGATACCTCAGCGAAAAACACTAGTTTTGGATGATGCTCCCTCGCTATTGTTGTTACATAAAATAATCACACGAAAATATTCACGATTCAACTCCATTTTTACAATTTTCAAGTTACTGAAAAAAAAACAAAGCTAAAATTTTTAGTCGTAGCATCCAAAAAGTTAGTGTACCATTGAATTATGATCGTTGCCAAATTAACTGAAATAGTGTAAAAAAAATTAAAAAATTGCGAATGGTTAATTTGGTTTAATTATTTGTGTTTAATGTAACCCCGTACATTTTTATTGATATTGCATCATCTAATGCAAATAATTAAATAATCGTTTGTTGAGCAAAGTTATTTTTTGTTAATTTACCCACAAAATAAATAATTTTTTTTCATCATAAAAACAAGAAGTATGCATTCTATAAAATATTACAAAAATGTATTGTAATTTTTTATATATTTTGAGCAAAAAAAAAAGTATTTTTTTTTAGAAATTTTCATTTGTTTTATACCATTGCTCCACCAAATCGAATTGATTCATATTCACACCAAAAAAAGAAATATAAGAACACGTCTTTAAAAAAAAAAAATTGTGATTGAGATATATATATAAGGAACATACTTAAAAAAAAAACAAAAAATTTAATTATTTTTTTTTTTAAGAAAATCTGTTGGTGAAAAAAAAAATTAAATATATTTTTTTAAAAAGCCCTGTTACCAACTTAGATTAAAAAAAATCGTTCAAAAATATTCAGTAGTTTTGGCACAATGAAATAAAAACAAAAACACGCGTTAAGTTTAAAAACTGAAATTTTGCGAAACATTTTTTTTTGCTCATGCATCATTAGTTTTCAAAAATTGCTGGGAGCAGTTTCCAGTACCTTATCCAGCTAGACCCTTTACGGTTTGATCGCTATTTATGCATTTAATGACATTTTTGAACGTAAATTTAAGAATTTTAAAATATTTTTTTCATTCAGTTTTATTCATGGCACGTAAAGTCCGATCGATTTCGAAAAAATGAGTGGTTATTCATCAAAATGGGAGAAAAAAGAATTGAAAATCATTTGAATATTTGTAAAAAGTAGTCACTTTTTCTGAGCTTCATGCGAAGGTTGATTTTTATGTCCTGTACCTTATGGTGCAAAGGGTATATTTAGTTTGTACAAACCAATATGTAACATACAGAAGGAGACATCGGAGATCCCCAAAACTTTCAGATTAGATCCATTATTATTCTACGGGTGACAAGTATTGTTTATTTTTTTTATAACAGGGTTATATGGTTATAGGTTTTTTTATGAAGGTATTTGGGGGTTGGCTGTTTTTAAGAGTTCCTTAGCACTGCACCAAATTTGATCAAAATCGGTTGAATATATTACAAAGCCCCATAGAGTCGATCGGTTAAAAAAATTTGTTTGTTCAAAATTCGTTGTATTTTATTGCTTTTGAAAATGTCGTAAACAAATTTGGCGTTTGTAAGTTTTTTGAGCTTCCAAGCACTGTACGAAATTTGATTAAAATCGGGTGATTATATCTTATAGCCCCCATAGGACCGATCGATTTTCATGCCTATCAATATTTCAGGGTTGTTATCACAATACTTATTATATATTTATGGAAATGTTAGACTCCACTAATGCACTTAAAGAAAATATCCACTACGATTTTTGGCAATTAAGTTAATACTTTTATGTTAAAGATGAACAGAGAAACCCCTAAGCAGTAAATGGACATATGTTGACTTATTTTTAATGTTACTGTTACTCAAATAAAGGAGAATTTCATTTATTTTCTTAAAATGATAAAATTTTAAAATTCTCTTATGAACATTCGAAAAACTTTTATATTATCCTTTTTTTTTAATAATGATTTTTAGCAATAAATAATAAATATAATGGATACCATTTCTTGTGAACAAAGCCAAGATCCATTTGCTACAATATATAAATTTGTATATAACTCTAGCTTACACGAAAAATGAACCTTCCTAAAAAAGTGTTTTTTAGGGTAATTTGGGGTCGAGAAATACGAACAAAAACATGTTTTTCGAAAATATTTCGAAAACGGTGATTGAGAAAAAAAAAGTTGCCATTTTCGAATTTCTCGACCCCAAATTACCCTAAAAAACACTTTTCTAGGAAGGTTCACTCGATGACCCTTAAATTTGTAAACTAGTGTAATATGAAATTTTGTGGGTCTTTTTTGATATGCAATTTACGTATTGAATCGGTTAAATATTTGTATCTCACCTATCCCATTTGCAGAATAGTTCGCGACTGGTGGTGACTATTGCAAGACCCTTTGCGCACTGCTTTTTCCCGCAGAATTTAAATGTTCAATGCTTTTTTTAAATCTATGGCCCCTTTAGAAAACTCCGGGCTCAAAGGGAGTCCCCCACGTTTCCAACCAACGTATCAGTTTTCTTGAAGTGTACGCCAAATTGAGTACGTGTGTGTCTTAGCTCTTGGACCTCCAAGTGCCCTCATGCTTATTGAGTGCCAATTTTTTCGCCATTAATATATAAGAGTGTGTTTATATGGAATGTCGTACATAAACACACACCCGCCATATTTATATGCGCATGTGTATATATATATATAATATATTTATGTGTTGTTATTGTTTTTATATATGTCTCAAAACGATTTACGATTAGCGGCTGCCTGGGGCTTGTCTGGAAATACTTCCCGCTAGCCCCATCTCTTTTGCTTCTACTTCTTCTACTTATATCTATATAATACAACATGCCGTTTGCAATCATGTTAAGCTCTTTGCACCTTGCTCTGTGTGCTCTGTTTGCCTTTGGGCGATTCTTTTACAAATCGAAAAATTTTCGTCGAAGAAAGAGCTTTACATAAAATTTTTTATTACAAATTGTTTTATATTTGCAAATGTGGTTACGGTATCTTCACAAATAAACGAAACACAACGAATTTTGTACAAAACACGATTTTTTGACCGATTGGTCCTATGGGAGCTATATGATATAGTCAACCGATTTTGATCAAATTTGGTACAGTGCTTGGGAACTCTTAAAAACTTATAAATGCCAAATTTGGTTATAATATCTTCACAATCAAACGAAACGCAACGAATTTTGTACAAAAAACGATTTTTTGACCGATTGGTCCTATAGGAGCTATATGATATAGTCAACCGATTTTGATCAAATTTGGTACAGTGCTTGGGAACTCTAAAAAACTCCTTAACGCCAAATTTGGTTACAATATCTTCACAAACAAACGAAACACAACGAATTTTGTACATAAAACAAATTTTCGACCGATTGGTCCTATGGGAGCTATATGATATAGTCAACCGATTTTGATAAAATTTGGTACAGTGCTGGGGGTTTCTAAACTTTTGCTTTTTTTCGAGGTCCTCTGAAACACCCCTATGGGAGCTATATAATGTAGTCCCGATATCAAAAAAATAAAATAAACTTGTCTCCTATGGATAAATAACGGATCTTATCTGAAAGTTTGGTTGCTCTAGCTCTTACCATCTCTGAGATCTAGGCGTTCATACGGACAGACGGACAGACGGACATGGGTATATCGACTTCTCTAGTCACTCTGATCATTCTTTAGGTAACTTTGGGGGTTCTCCGACTTCTCCTTCTGTACGTTACATACATTTTCGGCTTGCACAAACACAATATACCCTTTGTACCATACGGTACAGGGTATAAAAACAACGTCAATTGGACAAGTACAACTGCAGTTTTTCTTTTGTCATTTTTGACCATTTTGGTAAAATCAAAATATGTGTTAGGCTTAAATTAAAAAGTGAAACCACTATTTTGCATAGAATTAAAAACCAAAATTTTTTTGAGACATTAGCGTTTAATATCTGAAAGAACAACCCTCTATGTTCACGTGCATGTTTGTGTGTATTGAGTTGCGGGAGTCTTAAATCGTTTTATTTATTTGCTAAACATTTACACAAACACAATTTAGGCACGCACTCTCTCGCACACACACACACACACACACACACACACACACAGACACAGATTGTCATATATTAAATGCAGTCAATCTCTCACTCTAGAGCCCACGCATACATACATATGTTTTATTATGCCACCATTATTATTATTATTGCGTTTAATTTTGTTTTTCTTTTGTTTCATTCATTACTTCTCTTATAGTTGTTGTTGTTGTTGTACTTATTCTTATTGTTCTCTTTGGCGGCTTTCAAGTGTCTGTGGCAAAGCACTTGCTGCGTTTTGTTAAATGAATATTAATGATCATTTGAATAAGAAATGAATAACTTTAATGAATTAACTGCGACAAATACAATAGTATATATGTATTTATGTATATATGTACAGTAAGTATTGGTTAGGAGAATACATCCGGATTTAATGCCCAAAATTGCTCTCTCCCCTTAACTTAAAATAATTGGGATTGGATCGTAAAATTAACAAAAAATTATTTTAAATAAATATAATATTATTGATATTATTGTTATTGTCATGTGTGAAGCAATAATGCAAAGTTTTAAACCTAAACCAATAGGTTCACTAATTGACAATTCTTTAATAAGTCCTTTATTATGACGATAAAGTAGTTTATAGCCTCCAAACGATCAAGACGCTGCCAACGATACCTCTTTTGTCCAATTATGATTAGCATTTCAGAAGTTATGAGGGAACAGATGAACATACATATATGTAGCAAAAACTCTTGTTTGCTTCACCGTAGTCCACAGCATGATAATCGCCGCTTCTTTCTACTCTTTGATGTTCAAAATAATCGAAACATTTTGTTTGCATTTTTCTAAAGTATAGTATGCTATTCAAAGTATTTTATCAAAAATTCATAAAGATCTACTCTCATATCATAATGACATTATTTAAGTAATTTTGACTTGAGTCCTTGAAAATTTGTACAAATATAAAAAAGCATGTTTATAAGAGTTGCATATAAATCAAATACGCAGTCGATTTCATTTGGTATCAAAATAGAGCACATGATAATTATAATCTTTTTTTTTGGTATATAAATCAATTAGGCAATTTAATGGAAAGCTTTCTCCTAAGCGCAGTTTCTCTTAACTGATATCTACTGTAGGGATTGATTTGACTGGCACGTGCGCTCCCAACTAAGTCAGAGACTCTTCAGAGTTTTTGCTTCGGTTTCATTAAAATGAGTTTTCATTTCATTTTTGCAGCTGCCTAGAAGTATGCTATAGAAAAATGAAAAATTGAAAGCGAAAACGAATGCAAACACTTGGTATTGAAACAAAACAAAACACAAAAAGCTTTAAAGAGTTTCAAAGTCTTTACCACTTAAAGTTCAGCATAATAGCAAATGTGCGGGTTTCCAGAGAGGGGGCTGATTTTAATGAATACACCTATGAGCAGGGACTGTCAATGACTTGGCATACAATTGTTTCTATTTAGCTAATGGGTGGGAAAAAAGGGAGCGCCTGAAATGGATATACTCATGAATAAAGTCATTTAAAGACATTACCGATTGCAAATGAAACAAAATACGCGCACATGAATTTTATATCGTTTTTCGAATTTTTTTTTTGTTAAACTAATTAAAAGTGTAGCTACAGTTTCAGTTTATATGACAATTTATTCAATTTACGATTTCCATGTAGAAGACTAAATTAAATTTCTGTTTATTATTTTTAACAAAATTAAATATAAATACACTGCATGTATTATAAAGAAATACATTGAAATTCAATACCAGGCTAGCTTAAAAATAAAATGCAAAGAAAATGGGCAATTTTTTTTTTGTGTCATACTTGAAAAAAGAAACTCATAGAATACAACAGTTAATAAAGGCGGAAAATGAGCACTTGAGTACCATCTTGACTATGAAACTTGATGTGGCCAGGCTTCACCGATGCGAGCGTTATTAAAAAATACAAAAATGGAAAAACAAAAAAAAAAAATGGCAAAAACTGGAAAAGACACCACAAATGAATAGATGCATTTTAGTCAAACTTTGTATACTCTTCCCAATGCCATTATTTTATAATGTGTAGCGTGACAGCTTTCGACAGACCCGTTAATAAGACTTTGCCACACAGTTGCAAAATTTTACAATCGATAAGCCTGTATTGAATTGTGGTTTTAAAATATCTGCGAAAGGATTTGGCCAAACTTTTTAGAGTCTTATATTTTTGTCTACATCTGGTGCGAAAGGGAGAGGGACCTAAAATTTTCAAAAGCCCTTGATGTACTAATGAAGACTGAAACTTTTTCATCCCTAGGATCTCCCTACTCGCATCCTTAATATTGCTAACTTAAAGACATAAGTGAGTCATAGATGGAAAGATATTGAGGTGCAGATTACTAAATGCCAACCATTATAATACGCACCTTGGTTTAACAGATATTTAAATACAAAATAATAAAAATGGGGAAATAACTTTTATCAATTTATACACGAAATTTCAAAATAATTTTTACTATAAATTCATTAAATATAAAAGCTTAAATATTACAGTTATTTCGTGATTTTCAAATAAAAATAGTTTTTTAATTTTATTTAATTTATATTTTCACGTAAACAATAGACTTATTTTTCCAATGAAGTAAACATAAAACTATTAAATTAGTTCACGGATCGTAACGATTACAATTCTTTAAAAAAAATACATAAAATATCTATTATTTATTAATTTTTTTAGTAAATCGAAAAAAAGTAAATCAAGAAATAAAATAAAATTTTATAATTAACAAATTTATAGTAAAAATTATTTTTGACAATATAAGATATGAAACAATAGCTAAAGCTCGACTTTTATTTAAAAATTACGAAATAATAAAAAAATTTTCAATTTTTATAATAAATACTTTTTTAATAAAAATTATTTGTCAATTGTCTTTGTTACTTATTTTATTCTAATTTCCTTTATATTATTATAATTGCCACCACTAAATTTTTCATAGTCAAATTAGAAGCATTGAAGGCAATCTTTATTTTTTTAAATGTATTACATCCCATCACTTATTTGAATAACGAAAATGAAAAATCTAAGATGTTTTAAACTGAAACTATTCTGATTTTTACTTAACAATTCCTAGTCAATTAGGTTAAGAAAACCAGACATCATTCAAAATTATTACAACAACATTTTTGACCAAAGGTGAATTTAAAAGTTTTCGATAAGTTTTCCTTTCTTGGCAATTTTTTAAATTTTTTTAAAGTAAACAACTTGAGTTTTTT
This sequence comes from Chymomyza fuscimana, assembly GCA_949987675.1. Lineage (NCBI taxonomy): Eukaryota > Metazoa > Arthropoda > Insecta > Diptera > Drosophilidae > Chymomyza > Chymomyza fuscimana. Next base: position 67,433,833 of record OX465089.1, on the reverse strand, counting down.
TTTATTTAAATTCATATCAAAATTTCCTTTTTTTTTTTTTTTTGTTCGCAATTAACCGATACATATTAGGTTATAATCCAATATTGATGAAAATTATTCGCTGCACAAAAAATATAATTTAGTGTGTGATAGGGGCTATAGGGGGATATTTTTTTTATAATAAAGTAAAAATCTCGTAAATTTAGTTAACAAAATCGCACATTATAATTATTGTTAACAAATCGAAATATGAATTAAAAAACACAAATACAATTTGTTCAGCTTGCAAACTTATGCCCTAGCTAATAACACCTCAGCAAGGGTAAAAAAAATGGCGGAAAATTAAGCACAAATCCAAAACCAAAACAGAAATCAAGACAATCTGTTGAAAAGTCAAAGCTGTCGACTGTCACAGTGTTGCCAAGTATTCTGGTGCTGTTTGTTGTTGTTGTTGTTGTTATTGTTTTTATTCTTACATGCTTTTTTCATCATATATTATGATGAGGGCAACGCGGAAATTCCGTGGCGCCAGCTCTTCATGGAACACGAATTTGTATGCCGACATCGTTTCAGGCAGTTGCCTGCAGGCGTAATTTAATTTCAGTACTCGTCCTTGGGAAGCTACTCCTGAATAGACTTGAAGCAAGTCAACGCACGCCTATAAAGTAAATATGCTGGTAAATAAAATAAATGCTAAAATGCGAAAATGCGAAAAAAGCGAGAAGGCTCGCCTGATTTAAACATTGATTGAGTCCTTGGATACTTATGGCAGTTGCTTGACAGTCCACAGACATTTGGCAGGAAATTAAATTGAGATATCAACACATTAAATTACTTGGAATGTTTATTTATAATTTGTTGTTGCAAACGAGCAACCCATTCGGTCATTAAGTTGACAAATTTTGCTTATTTGGGCACACTTTTTTTTGCTTGGTTCAACCCAGCATTGCAATTAATCTTGCTTTCCGAACTTATCTCTATTAAAATATCTCAAGTTCAAAAACAGGCCAAAGGCAATGCGACAGTTACTTTCTCCTCTTGCCTTTTGTATGCGAAAAACTTTTTTTTTTTTGTCTTCTCTCCAAAGGTCGTGAACGGTCGTCTGGACTTTGTTGGCTTTTGTATGACCTGCATATGTTGCAGAGGCGGATTTTGTTTCAAGTTTTGATTTACTACTTTAATCGCTGCCCGGAGATACTTCATTAAACATAAATTTTCAATTTTTTTTGTCTATCTATGCTCAAACTGTGACATGTGATATGCAATGAATGCTCTCTAATAGGAGACAGCAGATTTTTTGTTTATGCTTACTTGGGGCTTTGGGCTGTTACAGCAATAATTTATCTAAGTTTTCCACTTTGTGCAAAACGACTCGTAAAGAAAAACTTGGTACAAGAAGTGAAATTTTGTCAATGAGTATTTTTATTTTTGAGTACTTAAAAGTAATTCAATTTTGAGTCCTTAACTTGACATGAAATTTCCTATGACAACGTTTTGGAAAGGTTACAACTTTGAAATGATGTTTAAATAAAATTGGGATTCAATTCGCCATTTAAATAACCTTTAAGTTGGTTGCGCATAATCAAAGTTGGTCCTTTGTATCAAGGATACCTCATAGCAGTTAGTGTATCAGTCTATTTTCACGCATGGCCGCAGTATGAGCTGTGTATGCTCCATATGTGTATCATCTCCGGTGGCCTGCCATCAGCATACATAGATGCTGCGCCTCAAACTATGGAATTTGATGTACGATGATGTGCTGCGTCTGACAGTTCCAGGACTTACTAGCATTGTGGGCTTTGCTGATGACTTTGCCGTGGTGCTGGTAACTAAGGGACCGCATGATGTCCAGAGCGGCACCAATGGAGTGATTAGCATAGTCATCGACAGGCTGGTTAGCAGAAAATGGACAAAGGCAGTTATCATGAGCAATCAATCAGTCATACCCTAATCAATGCCCTGCACCCATTTTACTCAAAAACAGTCGTTTTGAGGAAAATCGAGTTTTGTACTCATGCGTTAGGGATTTTGGGTGTTCTCTAGGAAATTGGTTGCGGCGATAGGGCTAGAGAGTTTTTTGAGCATAAGGTAAGGCACAAATCTATAATGCTTCTGTGCCTATGGTTACAGAGCATAAACAGGCTGAGACTAACATAGTCAATGTTTCCGGTACCACTATGTATTCAGGTGTGATGCTTGACCACAGGCTGACTCTGTAGCACTGAAAGTAAAGCCATTTCGACAAACATTGGCCGCACTCGAGAACGCAGCAGATTGCTGACAGCGAACATGGTACGGTCCATACTGCTTTCCGCAGCCGCAGAAATTGCGATGACTTGTTAGAGCCGCAGTAGCAAGTCATTGTTGGGAGGAACATCATCAGTCACAGTCTCACAGAACTCAGATCTTTTTCTGTTAGATTTGGCACCATCTGACAATCCAGTGCAAGCCTAACCGGGCGTCAGACTGTAGGCGAAGATCAGCTTTGAAGAGATTACACGGACAGATACGCTTGGGCGTTGGGAGCTGACTCGATGGAAATCTAATGTTTCTCGGAAATATACTGACTTGCTAACAAAATAGCAGCAGAAATACTAAAATTCTCTTACCGCCAGGGCCATCATTAATTAATTAAGAGCCAATTTCTACAGTGCACAGTGGACGAAATAGTCAAAATTTTTGCCAAAATATGAAGAATGTACTGAGAGTGTTGAAACTTGGCGTACTTAATAAGATAGCCATATAAAAAATACCGAGAACGTTTTAGACCTATCCGATTTTTATTTGTACTTATATGTATAGTTTTGAATTTATTTAAAAATTGCTATGAGTTACGATTAATTTTACATTTATTTTACTGAGAACTTACTTTTGGAAAGTACTGAATCTTTTTGCAGTATGGCTTAGCATATTTTGTACAGAAACTTGGGCCTTCTATTGGTTTCCATATTCTATTATACTAGTTAAGTGTATTTCCCATATTCTTATTTGTTTTTTCGATTTTATGTCAAAATTTTTGCTTTATTGGTGATAGTTTAATTGGGTGGGTTGAATCGAGACCCACACTTTTCGAATTTTCCATCTGTCCACAACTATGCTGGAAAAACAAGTTTCTTTTTGGTTTTTGGCATTTTCTGCATTTATCTATTGTAAGTGTATATTACAAGAACTGAACGCCAAAATAAAAGGCAACGAAAAATGTACGCAACCGCAATAAAATCAGCGATTTGGAGCACCAAATTTCTGACCATATTTAAAATAACACAATAAAATTTTTATTTGTTCGGCCAGGACTATTTCCATCCAAATATGCAGATATGAATTTGCCATCAACTGATGATATAAAAATCAAAGCATCGTTAGAAATAATATTATAAGTAATTTTTAATGCCAGTCACTTGCACTCGCTTCCTATTATCATCTATTATTATTATATTATTATCATCATCTAATATTATTAGGTACTATTATCATTTAGTAAGACATTTGCACCTCAACCAAAGCTACCGCAAAAAAGTTTCAATAAATACCAAAAAAAAAAACCAGAACCCAACAAATAATACCTCCTTGCGTTTACGCAAGCACACACTAGTCATTACGATAATAATTAATTTTCAGTTCTTTTTGTGAATTTTGAAACTGCATACCAGCTTTAACTACGATCCCAATCGCAAAAATTTTAGTCCATAACTCGAAAACAAAAGAGTTAGAGTAGAGAGAATATTAGTAAATATATATGTGATTCCCTTAAGCTTCTTCCTTCCTCGCGGCTGCTACAGAGCAATATATATATAAACATATATATAATATAACCACAGAGATACTCTAAAATTTATTTTTGAACAATAAACACAAAACATTTTGATGACAATAGATATTGGATGAGAGTAAATTATATAAAGCTTAAAATGTTTACCCATAGCAAAATATCATTTTATATAAAACTCAATGTAAAACTAATTTGATAGAATTAAAACAGAAATTTTGACAGTTTTACAATAAAAACCACATTTATTAAACAAACATAAAAATATATATATATATGTATGTGTGTATGTACAGATAAGCTTAGATATTTACTTTAAAATTCATTTTAAAATGTTGCAACAATAGACTCTATGTATATGTGGTATATAAGTTTCTTTGTGTATTTAATTTAATTTCTATGACTAGAAATTTTAAAATTTGCCGCTTAAAGCCGTGCAACGGCTGCAATCCTTACAATTAGTAGAAACATACATTAAGATGCCCAGGAAAAAAAAAAATAAAAAATAAAGTTCTAGATAAATTAAAATTCGATGGCCAAAATATTTACATTGTTAGAAAAGTCTTAAGCTAAACCTAACATACATAGTATATAGGGCCTTCCTGTAATTTCCGCCGGCTTTGCATGCGGCGCCTCTCAATTCAACAGTGACTCCTGCTGTTTGTGTATGGGCGGCACCTTGCCTCCAAATTCACTCATTAACGTAAACTCATAGCCATTGCCTTCATTTTGGGCCAACATGGGCATGGGCGTTGACATGGGCATGGACATGGCTGGCAACGGTGCTGCATGATGGCTTTGGTTACCATTGGGCAATGTGGTTATAGTTGTATCTTGCAAACGGCAGCTGTTGTGTAATCAAAGGTCAGAAATGTTATCAAAGAGCGGTTCTTTCCGTACTCCGTCCCCCCCATAGACACTCACCTGCGCATGGTGCTTTGATAACAAGAGTGCCGGGATTGAAACCGCTTCGATGCAGTGCTGGTCAGCGATGTGTCCCGATGCATGCAGAAGGTGTCATTGTGTTGGTTGCGTTTTATGCGCCGTCCGCTGACGCCTCGACAGAAAAGATATCTGCAGGTAGCATTCATTGTTGGTTCGCATAAAAGAACAAAAACGAGAAAACAAAGATATTTCACATAATATTGCAATAAATTTCCATTTCTGTGAGTGTATGTGTTGCTGTGAGTATGTGAGTGTGTGTGTGTGTGTGCATTCATGTGCATGACAGTAGATGATTTTTGATTGAACATTTTTTCTTACTGTGTATTACCTATTGTGAAAAACTAACAGAAAATGCTTACTATTTACTACATTAAAAGGTGCTGTTAATAGTTGGGATAAACTTATTTATGGGTATTATTTATGTGCTCTTATTTTAAGGTATGCGTAAATACTAGTAGTTCCCATTATGTTACAATTTTCCAAAGTTTTCTCGTCTTGCAATAAGACTTGGAAATTCGCTTTAAATCGGTTTGTGTCTTCATATGTCTTTTGTTAAAATTAATTTCTTAATTTTTGAAAACATGCTTCCAAGAACCACAGAAAGTATATAACCCACGAAAGAGTAATGTGAACTTTACTGTAGCACGTCTGCTCTTAAGGATTTAAAGTCTTTTTGGTGGGCCTGCGTAATTGTACCAGCAAATACGTCTTTAGCAAAGTGCAATATTTTTGAAGCAAGTGTGCACCAACTTTTTCTGATACACCGAATTTTATATCGAGAAGTGCCTTTAAAATAAACATTGTGCCCATGAAGATAAGACAATATTTTCTTCTTGCCAAAGTATACTATACCATACTATTGTATAGTAGTAAATTTTAACTTGATTCAATTGAAAATGTGGTTGCAATAGGAAACTTTAAGGGTAGGAAAGTAAACGTCAGTTTTACAGGTACGCCATTTTGTTTTTCTGACATCGATCGGTATGGAGACCTTTTTAATTGAAGATCGCATTAAGCTTTTTAAAGAGCACTATAAAAATGGTGAAAAATTCAAAAACATGTTTCGTGCACCTCGTGATTATTTTGGTCGAAAAAAGTGACTGTTTGGTTTGCTAATAAAGATATTGACACACATTTTTTTTCCATGAATAAAAAAATATTGAATGAAAAGAAAAGATTTTATTGTTTAAAAAATTTTTTTTTCCTACTTAAAAAAAAGTGTGAATGCCTTTTTGTGCGTGTAAATTCACTGCGAAAAACAAGAAATAAAAAGTTAGTAACTCTCAGAATTGTGGAATTCATGCTTATTTTAGTATGGCACCTCTCTCGTTCGTCATATATAGTAAACAGTAAGTACCTCGAAAAATGACAAATAAGCGTAACTCCTCGGAATTGAAAGATAAAAGGTTTAAACTCATTTTGTTTTGACATTTTAAGATAAATTTTGAAAGTAACAATGAATGTGATGACCCCGTCTCCAGATATTTAAAGTTTTTTGGAAATAACATTTTATCAGGTCGAAGAAAAAAGTGGCCCGTTTCACTTATTTTCGCCGATTATTTTTACCAAATGAATTAATTTCCATTTTTTTTTAATTCATCTTATCGGGAGAAAAGCATTTTTCAATAAGATAAAAAGAAAATGGAAAAGTTAGAGCTTATGGTATGACTAATCGCTAATGTGATTAGAACCAGCTAAACGGCCAAACAACAGGATTATGTTGGATTTTGTTTAAAAACTTAAGTTAGTTTGATATTCAATAAACCTTAGGCAAAGCTTAAGTCAAAATATTTTATTTATTTATTTGAAAAGGGTACCCTAATAGACAGTTAGCTTAAATATCCAAGAAAATATATAAAAATAGCTCAGGGCCATCAGAGTCTAGATTCCTAGTAATCTTTATACATATTTAGACAGTACATAATAGTATGGCGCTCAAAAAATCAAAGTGAAAAATGTGTGCAAGTCTCTTATTTTTGAAACGACTATCTTAAAAAAAATATGTCGAAATTTAAAGCCTCTTGTGGCAGACTTGTAAATCGATACCTTTAAAATCAAACATGTCATGGTCCTAAAACATTTTTTTCGCTGTATGATCTAATAATGTAAGTCGATTTTGACTAAATTTGCTAAATTTAAATCAAAAAATTAAGCAATCTGCCTAAATAAAAGAATTACTCCCTTAAAACTTTTTGTTTTTTGAGGTGCTCTTTAATACCCCTATGGAAGCTTATTATATATTATGTAATACCGATATAGAAAAAAATAAAAAAACGGAAATAATAAATTCGAATGAAATAATATGGATTGTAAATTCCAATTTTGGTTGCACTAGCACTCTAAGATCAAGTCTTTTTTACGGATGGACAAGTCTATATAGACTTCTTTAGATCAACTCACTTACTAGAACTACTGATTTCTTCTGACCATTATTAGTTTTTGAGATATGACCAGTTTTCAAAAAAATCAATTTTTGTTATTTTCAAAAATGCTGGGGTAAACCCGACCGCCAATTGTTTTTTGGATGATTTAGCACAGATAAGATCTAAATTAAAGGTTTTTCGATTATAAATCAAAAGAGCATGTTATTGTTTTACAAAACTGAATGTATTCCTTTAAAAAAATTGTAATGTCTAGAACATATAAATCGAAATGAAAGTTGAATGAATGTCAATAAAGGATGATTGCATGGAATAGATAAGTAACTTTTAAGAGTTATTTGATTTGCTGTCCAAAAATCTGGCTGGCGTATTTTTGGTTCGACCTGGACGTCTTGTTGGCCCCACCATTACGAGGTCGGATTTGCCCCGCTGTATCATTTTTTATGACGACAAGAGTAAAAAAATGTTTTCGAAATTTCCAACCAATAGTATTTATGCACTATATAGGTCTATGTTTATAGTATATAAGCAAGCCACTTACTGTTTTTTCGATCACAGTGTGTAATCATATATACACAAAAATTAAATTTAAAGTTGTAAAAATAAAGTTTTTGTGTTATCTAAATGTAAACTGACAGACAACTGTCATGCTGCTATTTTGGTTATTTTTATTGCTCTATACGACAACACTAATATGAGCTCGCTCAGTATTGCCGCTTTTGAGAAATAGTGGGAAAGCGGGTTTTCCCCACCTTACCCTTTCTTTAGAACGATGGTGTGTATTACCGTAGTTGGTACATTTATATCATCTTTATTTAAACAAATGAACAGAATAAATAAATATTTCATATATTTTTTTAAATATGAAAAAGGCCTGCAAAAAAATGTGAAGGAAACTTTACATGAGACAGGACTACGCATATGGATATTAAGTCGTTGAACCCGAGTCAGAGGTAAAAAAAACACCAACCCAAGAGTTCTGAAATAATCTCAAAATAACTATAGTTTTTTATAAAATTTCAATCAATATCAAAGGACGCCGTCATGCACCTCGGAATCTTCGTTTAATTATGTATCTAAACATTACAAACCAAAGCCTTATTGTCTATACATAAGTAGTGTGTTGTATACAGTAGTGTATCCAAAGTTAGTGCCACTAAGTGCTACAAGTGTTGACTATTATTGTTGTATATATAGATATAGTACATATATGTACATAAGTATATTACATTTTGGTTACGCTTACAGTTTATTAAATATTTATATTGGATTGTTTAAGCAATCTCATTGTTAACATGCGTTTAAGCTGCTGCATTGTAGTGTATAAACAAATACCTATTGAAATGTTTGCGAAAGGCGCCGCTCACGAAGTATAATGCCACAGGATTTGCACAGCTATTGGCGAAGGACAAACAGAATCCAAGGATGCGCAGCACATGCCAAAACGAATTATAATCATCCTGTGCAGTGGGCCTGTAAGTGATATAGGAAAATGTGTAGATGACAAAAAACTGCAATTCAAAGAACGTTAGTGTAGTAACAATATAAGGACATAAACCAGAAAGGGAACACTGGACGATGGAAAATTGATTGACCGAGCGTAGAGACTGTGAAAATGTCAAACAAAGTGACGCATTACTTATACTACGCAAAAGATTATGCATAGGTCCAGTCACACATAGTAGCTCCTGTCACACATACAACTATGCATACTTGTATCTATGCGTCTATTGTCGTCATGACAAATTGACTTTGGAGCTTGTATGGAACACTAAGCAGCGATAAAAAAGTAGGCGTGTGTCCCGTTGGTGGCTGCTTGTTCCACTTCCTGTCCAAGCTTCAACCACATGCTGCTTGTTGGCGCCGTCAACGTTCACTGCACACACATAAGTGCACTGAGAAAAAAATATGCCGACCTAATCCCTAATTGCTTCTGAAAATGTACTAAATTTATTTTTTTAGAGAGAAGGCTAAGCCAAGCTTATTTTACTTTATAGAGCTAAGAGATTCGTCCAAAGAATTCTTTTAGGGCTCTAACTGGTCTGCTTACTAGCCATTATATGTATAGTAATCTGGGCATCATCGACTCAACCAACTGTAGCTTCTGCAAAACTGGAGAGAAATTCTCCCAACATATACCTACTGAATGTTAAGCCGATGGTATATATAGGACTACCTTGTTTGACGAATTCAAATGTCACCTTACTTTATTTAAAATTAAAAGTGTTGTAGCCTGATGTTATTTTTCTTTGTTGGGACAACAAACAGTCAAAAATCCAAAAAGGAAAGTCACAAGTTAATTTTTATTCTTTTAAAATATCGCGCATTTATTATTGTTTTTTTTGTTTAATTCGTTCGAGCTTTCTAAACAAATAGTCTAAAAGGAGACCTGTTTATCATTTCTGTAGCACAAGGCTTGCAGCTTGTATTGTATTTAATTTTTAAATGGCATAAACCCAAAAATTAGTGCATGATCTTTTTATATACCCAAATGCATTTTTTAAGAAACATATTAGCTTTACATTTATTTTAAAAAAAGTAAATAAATTGCTTGGATTTTTATAATATTTTTATATATATATACCCATATAAGCGCAACCACTGTGCAATGGGACAACAATTTTTTTAGTCCGCTTAAAACGTGAGTTTAAAATGCAAACCTATCTAAATCAAGAATAGTGTGATTTGCTTTTGACCAACCGTTCTTACCGCAAATGTTGCATTTTTTTTCTCAGTGTACATAAATCCCTATACGTTCTGGAGTGCTGCTCGACTGCTTTGTTTCCTTTCTTCCTTTTCGTTTTTTATTTTTTTTTGTGCTTTATCTGTACATTACATCCGTTTTTTTTATTGTGCCTGTAAATTTTTTTCTAGTTTATAAACAAATCGCACTTACCAGTAGTAGAACCAGAGAAAGAAGACATGATATGGTAAAAAGCAAATTCCAAAGATGACAACGAACGCCAGAACTGTAACCGCAACTTTACGACGCGCCCGGACCTGTAATGACAAGACCCACAACATTCAACAATGACATCCAACAATCGCAAAGTAACAAGAAAATGAGCGACAGCAAAGTTATCTTTTTTTTCGATTAGGGAGTTAGTTATGGCAAAGCTAAGCTCGCAGATATATGACATTTTTGCGACATTTGTCAAGAAATTAATATAAATTGAAAAGGGATTTGGCCAAGCTTAGTATGCCATGAGTTTATTCTCTCTTCAATCCATTTAAGTTTAAGATATTTTTTATCAATTCAACAGCGAAACCTCTTAGATTCCAAAACACATAAAAATTTATTTTTGATTCGCTTTTATTTGTTCAATTTTTAACTACTTTCTCTATACGTTCAAACATTTTTATTTATATCACTAAATTGTCGAACTCAAAAACTACTGACATAATACTGCTTTCGTACAAAAGTATGGATTATTTGGTTTACAAGCCCCGATCGACTATAACATACCCTAATAAGGACGTGCAATGTGACTGGTACGCGAGAATTCCACCAGCGTCAGATTGGAGATCACTGACAATGACCTGGGCCTGGCCAGGGGAGATTTTGATTTTGAGTGTTAATTTAACATAGTTATAATTTAATTACATAAACGGGCTTCAAGGTACCCTACTAAAATTTTACTGGCTTTCGATCCATGCATTAAAAATTGGGAAAAAGTTCCTAAAACACGGCGAAAATAAAAAATATAAAATTTACCTCTTCCTTCATGCACATAGGGCCTGGCGAAGCCTCTATACATTTGCATGCGTTTGTATGGGAATTGGAGTTGTATGCCGTCGAATATTTTGCTCAAGTTGATTAATATTTTTCATTCCAAAATTTTTTTGTGTCGAAAAATATAACTGGAAAAATTTCCGAATTTAGAAAAACTCAACATTTTTTTTTGGTTTTTTTTGTGGTTTATTATGAGCAAATCCAAAGCGGTTAGAACCAAAGAAAGGGAATACTAATAAGTTTTTACAAAATATCTTTAGGAATTTTAAGAAACGCATGCATGATCAATTTTTGAATGTTGTTGACAAACCGGATTATTTATTTGCAATAGCAATTTGCAGCCGTAAAAACGACTTTAACGATATAGCTTCTTGTAAGCAGATGCGATAACTTTTACGGGCGGAGAGTGTATTAGGACCACTTGGATGACAAACTGGAGCAATGTCGGGGCAAATTTATTACTCTACCGGGGGACGATTCCATGGCAAAAAGAGTCGTAAGCTGTGCCAGAATGTTACGATTGTTTATTCCACTTTTGATGTTTGCTAGGACCAATGTTTTGGAAAGATTACTCAAAAATATGTGTCTTCCATGTATTATGTATAAATGGTAAAATCGCCGCCGTTAAAGACGGTCGGATCTGTTAACAAGAATTCGACAAGCTACGTCGAAAAAGTCATTTTTACTGCTGCAAGCGCAATAGTCCGGTATTGTGTATCATGTTTCACCAGAAAACTTATTTTCATTAAATTTTTTTTGTTCTAACAACTTTGTTTTAGCACATAATAAACCACAAAAATAATCGAATGAAAATCTTGATTTTTTCTCAATTCTGAAATTTTTTCATTTATATTTTTCGTTGCACAGATAGTTGATTCTATGCCAAAACGAAATATTAAAATATGGTATCAAAAATATTAAGCAACTTGCTCAAAATGTTCGACGGCATACAACTCTAATTCCCATTAAACTATATGATTTTTTAATCGATTTATGATCACTTTGAAAATCGATTTTTAATCGAGATTTAATAAAAAAAAATTCGTCTTTAGTCTTCTTTTCAATTATATAGAATATCATTTACAAACAATTTCTCGCAAAGATTGTTTTGCGAAATGAATTCGTCCATTAACGATACAAAATCGATTTCTTAAGCCATGTCATAACTTTTTAATCGTTTCAGTACCGAGAAACTTTGTTCGTTCGTACACGACGTGCCGGAAATCGTCTTCAAAAGGCGAATTAACTTGGAAAGTTCTGGTAGAATGTTATTTAACGAATCATTTTGCTAAAAAAAAAATTACGTCTTTCAAACTTCGGGCATCTTATCGCTTTAGCCTTCCTCAGTAAATTTTTTTTGTTAACTCGACAATTGACAATAATATTAAACTAAACATAGTGGCTGCTATATAAGAAAAAAAACATTTTGATAATTTAGCTTTTTATTTTTTTTTTTTTAATTTTTGTTCGTACAATCGTAACATAATGTTACAATGGAAATGTCCATATACCTGCTTAAGGTTTATCGTTGAAAAATATTCTTAACGTTTTATATTTAATCCCCAAGTAAATAGAATTTTCTATAGAATAGATTTTAAGATATTATAAAAAATAATTTTTTGGATTTTAAGAAAAAGTGTTTACCATTTATCACAATATATAAAAATATCTCATGTATCTGCAGTTCTCATTAACCGATTGCACTAACTTATTTTAAATTGTAGATAATGAAATATTAAACTCTTTTAACATGTAATTTTGAAAACTTTTGGCAAAAAATCTAATTTAATTACTTATTAAAAAAAGTTTGTTTCCATTGATGGAAATGATGTCGGTACCCGACAGTGTGATACCCTATACACTTTTACTTGATAAATAATATTTCTGCATGTTCTTTCTAAGAACTGGGGAACTGGGTAAGATATTGATATAATTCTACAAACTTCGTCTTTTGAGGAACTATGCCACCAGCTGGTAAGGTTGCGCGTCGCTAACTCTTGTAGTATCCAAAATTGAGATGTTCATACAGACGGAGGGACGGACATGGTTATGATTAGCATATTGGTATAGGTAAAGGACTTGAGGTCTGGCACGCCTCCTTCTGTCTGTTACATACATTGCACAAATCTAGTATACCCTTTGTACCTGGAGGTACAGGGTATAATAAGTGATCAAAATATGACATTAATTTTAACTGCTTCATGGTTATCACAATTGGTATTTTTTTAATCTAAATAATTTTTAGAGCCTTGAGCGATTTAAAATATTAGATCTTCCTGGTAGATTTTAGTTATAAATTATGTTAACGTTTTTTTTATGATTCACAGTAGCATTTTGAGCTGTATTATAAAGAAAAAATCCTTTGCATGTTTTTTGCTGTAGCTCTTACCATCTGCAAGATCTAGGCGGTCAGACAATTTGAAAATAATCAAAAAGTTGTTACTTTCTAGTACCCGATAATACAGTTTAATAAACCTCGGAATGGAATATTTCAAACCATTTGTATGTGTAAAAATTTCAAGGAATAAGGGGATATTCTAGTAAAAACGTAAGTGTATACCGCTTTTTTACCTAAACTATTTGCTAAAAAATTTAAAGTATAAGCAACATGTTTTTAACCCGTTCGAATATTTCTGCCAATTTAAAGGGTATTTTTGCTGCATATGAAAAAAAAAAAAGCAACGAGGTTGCACAAAAATTTTCGTGCATACCTAATAAGTTGGTTAGTTGTTAACATTCTACACAAAAAAAAAAAAACCAATTCAATTTACCATAAAAGTTTTAATAAATTGAATATTTAATGTGTTTGAAACAATTTTTTTTTTTTGTATTTTGCTAAGCAGAACAACTTTTGCGGCTTAAGTAATATAAATATTTTAGAGCAACGTTGTGCTCTAAAAGTTGTTTTTTCTATTTTTTGGTAGCAGCTGTATTTAAACGGATTGTTTAAGAGCTTACCTGACGGACGGCACCCTGCATCTCACCCGGAACATTTGCGGAATACATCAAATGCAAAGCAATGAGTACATAGAAGGCGGCAATAATTATGAGTGGAATGGCATAATAGACGAGAAAATGCAAAAGCACCATGGTTTTGGGATAGTGAGGACCCCAGGCATCTGGATATGGATAGCAAAGCTCAAACGACTTGTTGCCGTTTATTTTCACTTGCTGTAAATGATGGTATTAAAAGATTAGATTTGGAGTTATGTTTATAAAGTGTGTCAGTAAATATACAACTAACCTTGATATCGCTGCCAAGCAGCGCGGGAAGACCACAAATAATGGCCAGCAGCCAAATGGACACCGCAATGGCCAAGGTCTGCCGTGTGGCGCGTTTTCCACCACCTAAAAGTTAAATTAAAGCCAAGTTTTGAAAGTTTATTTATAAATTAGACCTTTTTAAACAATGTTACATATATTTTTAGAGTTGTAACGAGGCTTCCTTGCCATGTCACAATAATATATAAGCTGTTCGTATATTTTAATCATATCGTTTATAGAGACCCTAGTATTAAGCGCAAATGTAAAGTAATTAGTATTAATTGCCTAAGCTAAACATCGATAAGAATATGATCGTAACGGACTACGCCGGGCTGCCAACCCAGCCTGCCGCATATCGCTATCGACAGATTGTGGTAAGAGCTGGCGTCTGGGTGAATGAGATGTAACACGAGGAGAATAGATCGGGACGACAACCGACACAGACATGGACGCGGAAAATACAATGGGACGTAACACGAGGTAACACGTGAATGGAATATTAGGTAAGGACAAAAGAAATGAGGATCGGTAAAAGAAATTAGTAAAGTTCGGGACTAGGATATTAAGGAGAAAATAAAGTGAAGTAATTATAAAGCTTATGAAAAGAAACTAAACGGTGTTCATTATTGCAAGTAGTTGTGCTCAAGTGTCGCGAGAGTTATTAATCGTCATAGTGTGTGCTACCATTCCTGTTCCCCACTTTTCTGCCGCGTGTATTATAAACTGAGCGGGCTTCGCCACACTGGTTTAATATATGCTGACCCCATTGTTGGTATGCGTGATTTCGCCCGCCATCCACAAACTTCTACCTTAATCGAGCCTAGATACGGTCAAGGGGGCCCTGCTCATTGTTAAATATTTTAATATTATCGGGCAATCTGAAATTAGACAGCACATATTAACATTAAATTCGTATTGCCCTCGGTTGCCTTATCAACTCCTTACTAAAATTCATGCTACACTCCCAAGTTTCGAGAGCATGTGGCTGAAATGAAAAGCAGAACCCAAGTACATTTGTGAGGAAATCGTCTTTAAGAATGTCAACTTAGATATGCAGTAGTATAATATATTCCTTGAGTAAGTGAAGAAGACTCCAACTGTTTGTTTTGAATAATTATACTAAGTATGTATAGGGGCTTTAAAACTTCCATAAAACCACATATGCATTTAAAGCTAAAACAAGCTGAATGCTATTTGAAAAATAATAGATTTATAGCAATAAACATTTAGAAAAATTTATAAGCATTTCAATTTTGAAATATGCTTGAAAAAAGCTAAAATGGAAACACTGCATGGAACAAAAGAAATCTGAGTTTCTGCCCCTCTAGGTACGCTATGAATTTTAAAGATGGCGTATGTTAAAGTCGGGCGCAGACGACTTTGGGATACCCTGTACCACCGCACTGCATTTAAGTCCGGTATACTGCTTAAGAATCCCCAAAAGATATTTGATTGCCATATTTGGTTACGATATTTTCTAAAACAAACATGCAACAGGCGTATTTTGCAACAAAAACCTTTTGTTGACCGATCGGGCCTATGGAAGCTATGTAATATAATTAACCGATTATAATCAAACTTGGTTTAGTGCTTGTGTACTCTAAAAAACTGCTAAATGTCAACTTTGATTATGATACCTTTATAAACAAACGAAACACATCGAAAGTTATTTTAAAAATTTCAAATTTGTTATTTTTAGTTGGAAACTACAAGGACCAGCTGCTCCTTGTTAAGTTTAACTTAAATCATTTTTGAACATAAAACTGGGGATCAATATAAAAATAAGTACATAATGGAAGTAAAAGATGGCGTACGTTGAAGTCGGGCGCGGACGACTTTGAGATACCCTGTCCCACTAGCCTGCAATAAAATCAGGTATATTGCTTAAGAACACCAAAATACATTTGATTGCCAAATTAGATTATGATACCTTCATAAACAACCAAAAACAGTCGAATTTTGCACCAAAAATGTTTTTTTGACCGATCGTTCCTATTGGAGCTATATGTTACAGTCAACCGATTTTGATCAAATGTGGTACAGTGCTTGGGTACTCTAAACAACTTCTGATTGCAAAATTTGGTTACGATATTCTCATAAACAAACGAAACGCAACGAATTTTGTGCATAACACGTGTTTTGCCCGATCGGCAAACCAATTTTGATCAAATTTGGTACAGTGCTGGGTAGGTTAGGTTAGGACGGCAGTCGGGACCTAACGTCCCAACTCACTTAGGCCAGAGAATTGGCCCGTTGTGATACCGCTGGGTGGGCCTTACACCACCCTTCCCCCACTCAGGAGGTCCCCTATATGTTTTCAAAATCACGCCCATCCGGCGGCTTTAACAAACCTCGAGAGGCTTCTTGGACTCTTTTCCGAGAGTTGGGATAGGTCATTAAAGACGTATGATTTTAGGAATCGGAGCCTTGTCTTACACAGCCCAGGGCAGTGACAGAATAAGTGCTCCACCGTCTCCAGCTCCTCCTCATCTCTAGTGCTGGGTAACCGTAATAAAATTCCAAATGCCGAATTTGGTTGGTACAAAAAACGGTTTTTTGGCCGATCGGTCCTATGGGGGCTATATGATATAGTCAACCGATTTTGATCAAACTTGGCTTAGTGCTTGTGTACTCTAAAAAACTGCTGAATGAGAACTTTGGTTATGATACCTTCATAAACAAACGAAACACATCGAAAGTTATTTTAAAAAAATTGTTTTGGCCGATTGGTCCTATGGGAGCTCTATGATATAGTCAACCGATTTTGATCAAATTCGGTACAGTGTTGAAGATTTCTTAAAAACACGCGAATGCAAAATTTGGTTACGATATCTTAATAAACAACCGAATTATCCATCTAAAACTTTTGGTTTTTTTCGAGGTCCTCTGAAACACCCCTATGGGAGCTATATAATGTAATACCGATAAAATAAACTTGTCTCCTATGGAATAATAAGGTATCTAATCTAAAAGTTTGGTTGCCCTAGCTCTTACCATCTCTGAGATCTAGGCGTTCATGCGGACGGACAGACAGACAGACAGACGGACAGACGGACATGGGTATATCGTCTTCTCTAGTCACCCTGATAATACTTTAGGTAATTTTGGGGGGTCTCCGACGTTTCCTTCTGTATGTTACATACATTTTCGGCTTGCACAAACTTAATATACCCTTTGTACCATACGGTACAGGGTATAAAAAGCTTATGCAATTTTATATTTTATAATTTATTGGGCCTCTCACAAATATTCCACTCGGTATACACGTACCTATTATTTGACAGTAAATCCGAATAAAATGTCGTTTAAAAAAAAACAATTTTTTTCGTGTAAAAACGAAAAATGTTTTCTAAACTCTAGAAGAGAATTATACTCATTTTGTAATGTTTTGAGGTTATGTCGAAAAACTGACGTGACTTGGTCGGTCGAAGTGAATTTTTTAGTGAAAATATTATATAAACTCGCACTGGGAAAGCCTTTTAATTGAAAAGATCTTGTTATTTTGCGAATGAAAATTTTTGAAACAATTTTTTTTTCAATAAAACAATTTAATTAATAAAAATTAATTTATTTTTAAATTTTTAACAGTTTTTTTACGCCCTGCAACTGGAACATTTTAGGCCCAAAAATTGTGGATCATTTTAAAAAATATTACGGGTAAATGTTTTAATACAATTTTTTTTTTAAATTTTAATACTATCTTTCATTCAAAAATTTCTTCTTATATCTTCAATTTATTAATCCACGTGCTTAGCACATGAAGTTTGTTTTTTCGATGCGATCGCACTGAGGGACGTTCTAAAAACTTTAAACGCGTTTTTCTCCAGCATAGCTCTTTATCTATTGTTTCGATTCCCTTCATTTAAATCATGTTTGAAAGGATACAATTTTTTATATGCCTTATACTAACAATATACATGAAAAAGTGTTAAATTGTTATTTTTAAGCAAAAAAAAAACAAAATATTTTTTCGAACGTCCACATTTCAGTTAGTTTTTCGTCAAAACTCATTGTGATTTAGTCTAAGGCTATACCGCCATTTTGAATTTGTTGAGAAAAAAATTTCCAATTATTGTTCAATAAAAATCGCATTTAACAATCAAAACAGGAAGTTAGTATGTCTTTTCATCATGCCACAAATAATTCCCAAACTTTGCCTTCTTTTCGGCCAAATTTGAAAGAACCTCCCCTTAAGATACTTTCTGCGTACGGATCCAATACTTATTTTTGTTTGGCTTGTCAAAGAAACATTTAAAAATAGAAATCTAAATAAACTGTTATCGATAACTCGATAAAAGTGGTTAATATTAGCTAGTAGCTCTATCACTTCACTTAAAAAGCCTGCTTCACATATTTTTGCCAATAGTTTAAAATACGATATTACTGGTTAAAAGAATTTTGGCATTAAATGCAGAGTTGTTCAATGCAAGGAAAATTTTTGGTCTAAATTATGGCAAAAAACGTTATTTCTTCCCTAGAACTTAAGGTTATCTAAGTTTTACGATGGCGTAATAGGACATAGCAACAACAACAAACTTCATTCTCTAAATTAAGAAAAAATAAATAAAATTAAGAAAAGTGAAAAAAATTAAAAAAAATATAAAAATTACTTCATGTAATGATTATTTCTTTCTGTTATTTTTATGTTAAGAATACTAAAATACTATGGAAAATGGTTATAAAATAAAGTGGCCAAAGTTTTTTTTTAAGTGGCCATTTTTTAATATTTACCATGTGCATGGAATTTCCGCAGCGGATCCACAATAGCAAAGTAACGATCACCGGACAGCGCTGTCAGTGTGAAAACCGAGACCCCGATGGACACATCCTTCATAAACTCCGAAACGCTGCACAGGTAACTACCCCATGGCCATGAATCGAATGTGTACACAGTGGACACCAATGGAACTGTGGTTAGTATGACCAACAAGTCAGCCAGCGCCAGTGAGAGTATATAGCTAAGAGAAAAAAAAATGTGAAAGTAAATATATATTCGAGTTTAAAGTTGCAATTAAAGTTTTAAAACTTCAGCATGCCCCAAAAATGTTCTGCATGCTCTCGAGTGTAAAAGATTTATGTGGCCATTGCCTGTGGTTGACATAAACAGGCAACGCCTGGTCCTGGCATCAAGTTTTATGCCTCACCATGTGCGTCTTAAAGTGATAAAAATGTTACAAGCCCTTGATTTATGGCTCCTTTGGATTAACACTAAACAAATTTATATTTATGTGGTATGGTTGGCTTTTCACTTAGTGTTAATTCAATGTAAAATGTCAACATTTTAGATTGGCTTTAGGCACAATAGAATTTTCGTTTATAAAACCCAAGTAATTTCTTTTCGCAATATTAAGTATACGCCTTGTCAGGTTTTAAACTTTAAATCATTTGACTTTTGACTGCTAGTTTTAGCTTATAAAATGAATGTCAGCAGGATAAAGGTCTTAGCCTAATGTTATTTGCTTTTATACCTTGTAGAGCAAACAGATTGTTTGTACAGCTCATAAAATGAAACACATAGGACCCCAGAACCTTTATACCAAAAAATAATGATGACGACAAAGTTATAGACTTAGCATTGTCCGTCTGTCTGTCTGTTAGTCCGTACTTCCTGTTTTTCGAAGCCAAAAAGAGCAAAGAGCGTAAAATGTGGACACAAGGAGCGTCTTATGGTCTAGCTCTTCCCTAGATATCGCTCCCCCTTTTCCTCTAATAGAATTTGGAATTTTTTTATGATTAACAAAAAAAGTGTTCAAAAGGGCGCAAAGTGTCCAACAACAATTCATACTAAAAAAAAATTGAATATTACGCGCGACGTGAATGACCATATTTTTTACATGGTTTTTGGTATAATTTACTCAACGAGTGTAGGGCATTTTTACCTTTTTGCCTCGTTGTTAGGGTTGCTCACATCGTTGCGAAGACTTTCTTGCCCCTAAGCATTGGCGCCAGACAAAAGAACACCCCAATTATTTAATTCATCAAAGACCTTTACTTTATTATTAAGATCTGTGAAAATCTTTAAAGTTATAGTAATAGTTATTATTATATATGAAGGCTAGTACACAGATGTGTTCGATTTAGTTTTTTAGTGAAAAATGTTAAGTCTAAAAAAAAAATATAACTGACATAAATTTGTTTGCGATATTTTAAAGAATTACAAAACTTTTCTAAAATGAATTTATGTGATTTGATGCGTTTTATATCAATCTACGCATTTTTCTTGAAGTTTTATCAAACTTGGTCTACTATTTCATATACCTACTATGAAAAAATTTAATCTGTGCTCTCTTTTTTAGAGAGACACAAATAACGGGCCAGATTATTGAGTGACTTTTTAATTGTTAGATTATGAGTGTTGAATGTTTTCTCTGTCTTCCTCATCAGTGTAGCTAACACATTAGTCGTGGTGGGAGACCCCCGTATTCATTCTTAAGATGGTCCTGCTTGCTTTTCGAAATTTTTTGGACTTTAGCCAGAGAGCTCGAATAATGTGACAATCAGCTATAATGGCCCATTGCCGTTTTGCTTTGGTGCTGCTCCTGATTAAAAAAAATATACCCAACATTATTAAGCAAGTTTTAAATTGGAAATATTTTACAAAGCTTTCACTTCCAAAAATTGCATGCAAAACTATTTAATTAAAAAGGCCTTTCCGTTTTCAATTAAGCATTTGTTCTTTTGTACTTTAAGTAATCTATCGTTTACTGATTCATCGAGGCTCAATTAAAAAAAAATATCGTTAGCTTTAAAATTTTAAGTGTAAATTGTAAAAGCAAATTTATAATAAGAAGAAATTTTCTACAAGAACTTGGGAATGCATGTTTCGTTTCATTTTTTAATTTGTCAACGATTTACAGTATAAATTAATGTCAGCGATTGTCATTACGAATTTTAAGTAGAGTAAATGTAAGCTAATTTATACAGAACTTTTCCATTTTATTATTTCATTTAGGTTTTTTAGCCTCAGTATTAAGGCAACAAAGAAAATTGGCATGCTTAGTAAATAATTTTTTCCACGATGCCCTTTTGGTTTCACAGCGCGAGTTAAACTTAGATTATCGAATGGTAAAAACTGTTCTCCTTACGAAAGTCTTTGAATACTATTAAAAGTAGGCTAGATTAGTTCCTAAATTTCTGAATTATAGAAAAACCAATTTAAATTTGTAAATTTTTTTGGCACAGCAAATGACAATCCATAGTGACTACGGTTGCACTTATGGTCGAACTTTAGCAATCGTAACACACATAACGCAGCTTCTGCGTATCCAAATAATCAAAGAATTAAGAATATAGAAGAGACCTGCAGCATCAGGCACCTCACTTCTATCCTGCGAACGTTAAGTATCCTTTCAAGGATTTTATTTCTGACTAGACGACCAATTTAGGTCGGTTTGAACGTTTAAGTCACTTGTACTGGTGTGATGACACCAAAACTCTTTACTCTTTACAAACTAAATGGCATTTAAAGTTACTACGTAGGACATTTTCAACGTCAACTTATCTTCTGTTTCATACAAGCCAAGTTTAATAAATTAAAAAAACCACTCAAACCACAGGAGTATAAAATTTCACTTAGGATTGTACCTTGGCCAGAGTGCTCTCTTCTGTTTCATACAGACAGCGTCAACGAATGATGGGAAGAGAAATAAGAAAAGTACCAGCATACACCGTTCGTATGTACCATGTATTTGGTTGTTGTAATTCCCCCATTCACGATACATTTTAATATTTCGTTTGAGTTTTAACCTGCATGATTTCTGATTTCAACGTATCGAGATGAAACTTACATTGTGCACACCGTATGAGGTGTGGCTATTATATAGTGTAAGTTTCACCACTGCGACGATTATAAACCATTGGGGTCCCTACTAGCCCAATAGCTCCTCAGCTAGTCCAATTCTGCAATAAAGTTACATCAAAATTTTATTACCTCAAGATAAGGATACCCTTCTTCTGGCAAGAGCGTCACACTTCATAAGTATGTGTTGGGGGGATTCCTCCTTAATCTTACAAAATCTACATGGGTCAGAATCTATGATGCGATTTTGCTTAGATTCTTCTTGAGCCTGCACTGTCCCGTAAGTAATCCAGTTATCCAGACTCTAAGGAAATTTTTTCCCCAATTGGGAGATTTTCTTTAAGCTATTCAGATCAATATGTTTGTCAATTTTAAAAAAACGTTCCGGCCCTATAATTTATAAATCGGTTACAAATATTTTACAGTATTCTCCAGCACTTACCATGTAGGAGATCAGGGCATTCTTACGCACGGACGGTCCCCAATCTTCAAGACGAACTTTTATTCGAAAATTGTTATTTTTTTTTTAAAGTTGAAAATATAGTCAACTTTGAGCGGCTTTAGCAACTGACTATTCCTCCGAATTAAATAAAATTATTATTTTCTTGATCTTTGGGAAATTCTGAATCAGACGTTTTAAAGGTTTTAAACCAAACTCCAAATTTGGTTACGATATATCCATAAACACACGAATCACAAAGAATTTTGCACCAAAAACGTTTTTTTGACCTATCGGTCCTATAGGGGCTATATACATATATAGTAGGGTGGCCGCCGCTGGTATGGAGGATTTTTAAACCGTCGATATCAAAACCGCCACCCCTTAAAAAAAATTCCTTTTTGCCGGCTTATAGCGCCTGTAAAATTTAAAAACGATCCGAATGTATTTGATGATCTCGGGAATAGGTCAAAGGTCATATTTTGCACTTTTCCGTTTTTGACTGTATTGTTCTACATAAACTTTAAAATCTTGTTTCCTACCAAACAAATTATGGTTCAAAAAGTCTCATATCTATCTAAACATAATTTTAAAAAAATATAGAATCGCCCTGAATAAATTTGGTAAGCTCTAAAATTGATTAAATTGACTATTTACACCAGTTTACAAATAAAAAAAAATTTGGTATCCTTAACATGTTTTAGTCGTTTCTGTAGTAAAATGACATGCTAAAACCGAAAATGCAGCACAAAAATATTTTCATGAAACAGGTTTCGAGGTATTTTGAAAAAAACATTTTTCGAAATTAGAAAAAAAAAAAGTGTCTCTACTTAACAGCAAATATCTCTGGTTATACTAAAGTGATTTCGATCATAACTGGACTGTAGATAATTAAATTACCCATTGATTATATTTGGAACATGTTTTTGTCAAACTTACGGTTTGGTCGCTATTTATGCGTTCATATGAAACTTTTTTATGACCTTTGACCTATTGCCGCGTACTTTGGTACTGTGCTGGCGTACTTCAAAAAAATACCAAATACCGAATTTCGGCTACGATATCATCGTAAACACACGATACAGAACGAAGTTTGCACCAAACACAGCTTTTTGACCGATCGGTCCCATGGGAGCTATATGATATAGCAAACCGATTTTGATAAAATTTGGTACAGTGCTGGGGATCTCTAAAAATCTTTCGAATGCCAAATTTGGTTACGATGTCTTCATAAACAAACGAAATATCCATCTAAAACTTTTGGCTTTTTTCGAGGTCCTCTGAAACACCCCTATAAGAGCTATATAATGTAACCCCGATATCAAAAAAATAAAATAAACCTGTCCCTATGACTTTCATTTATTTTTGCTTGTTCTTCATTCATGTTTTTGTTGGTTCTTCTTTCATATATACGTAAAAAAGGCAAAATCTGTTATTGAGTGACACCGGCAAGGCGCTCAAGCGGTCCACTTATGACGAATTCCAACAAGAAAAACGCGATCTTTTCGGTTTTAGCTGTTTTCTGGATCAATCAGGTCTGAAATCTTTATTAATTCATTATTTTCTTATGCCTTCACAGTACTCAATCAAGTTCTCTCACTAACTCAGTAGAGCCCACCACATGCTTGACTTCATAGGCTATGTATGTATGCAAGATCCGTTACTAAGGGACTGCTGACAAACAACCCAGTAGAAATTAGTGGAACAGTCGGCGCGCTGCGAAATGTCGCTATTTCATGAAGCAACACCTCCACTTCTTTCTTATATGAATGGTTATTATTAAATATAAATAGTAATAGTAGTTTAATTTATTAATATTATTATTTTATA
Source organism: Chymomyza fuscimana (assembly GCA_949987675.1). Classification (NCBI taxonomy): domain Eukaryota; kingdom Metazoa; phylum Arthropoda; class Insecta; order Diptera; family Drosophilidae; genus Chymomyza; species Chymomyza fuscimana. Next base: position 67,409,698 of record OX465089.1, on the reverse strand, counting down.
ATAAGTTTGAAGTATATTTCAGCCATAAATATAGTCAAATATGCGTTAATAACTACTTTTTAAATCCCAAAATAACGAAAGACCTTTAATAATGCGTACGTTCTTGTAAACCAACTACGGTAATAATAAAGCCTTCAACGAAAGTCAATTTAATAACTTACAATATATTGTCTTTTAACAGTGTCAGTTGTAAACCATACTTTTGATAGCCCTTAATTTAACCATTTAATTCCCACTTTCCTGGTCTGTGGAAATTGCTTAAGCGTGCTTTCCCTCTACCACAATGCAATAATTAACAATTCGCTTTCCAACGCTTAACCAAGGATAAAAAAAATATAACGTTTTTTAAAAAAATGTGGCCAATTAAAATATTCAAACGGTATGGCAGTATTAATTAAAAAATGCTATAGACCGTTGCAGCACTCTAGTCGAAATTAATTTTTTTTTATACGTAAACGTACCAAAGCAGTCATGTTTAAAACAAGTAGAGCAACACTTTATACGGAACAATATGAAGGAATATGAAGCGACAAAGAGAGTAGAAACATACTTTAAACGAGGAAACTTGTAGTTTAAATATTTTTTGAGCACGTGCTCATTTCGTTCTGTATTGTGCGCCTTACATTGAAAACATAATAATTTAAGTTGAGAAACGATTTCATTGTTTTTAAAAATATTTCTCATTATGACCAACGCAATGTTTTATGCGGTTAAACCAATTTTCGAAAACTTTTGTTTCTCTGTTGGTTGGGGCAAAAAAATAGTGTCATGAACTAGGGAGGACGCTGAATCCGGATGCGCTAACAGAATTTGTCCAACAAAGATTTAGACTAAAATAAAAGACTACCTAAGAAGTGACATAAAAAAAAGATATTGGAGATTATCAGAGTGGCCCTTCGCTAGAAAATCTTGCCCAAATTGCGCATCGGCCCTCGGTTAAGCAGCACTTAGATTTAAATTATGGAATTACAATTTTAAGAGGTTTATATTATAGATTGCTTTGATGCTGCCAAAATGCGTTGCCGCCTTTATGGCTGAAACTCTGTAATTTAGTTGCAAACTTTAGCATCACGTTCCTTTAATGCATTTTGAAAGCCACACCAAGGGCAGTTAATATCCATGGCGATAAAGTAACCTGGTCCTTACAGGAAAGTGTGCACTTTGCACGTGCACGTTTGCCCTCGTATGTGTGTGTGTGTCAACACATAAAACTTGCACATTGCAGGAAACGGAAATGTCAACTGATCAAATTACGCTGAAATTGCATTTCATGGCACACAAGTAGCCAACTCGGGATAAGCCGCAAGCTGGAAAGAGCTAAGACGCTTATCAGTTGGCCACAAAAAATGCAATTTAGTATTGCATTTCAGCAAACAAGCAAAGAGCAGATGTGCCAACAAAACACAGAGTTAAGATCTCAAATAAGTTATTCTGCTTATACGAGGGTTGACTTTTATATTTATGACGTTCGCCGAGTTACACATTTTATATTTTTTATAACGAATAAATTTTATTCGTTTTTATTTTTGCGTGTTCCCAATTTCACTTTTTTTGTTGTCGATAACATATTTCCCTTACTCTTTTAAAATTCGTAAATATTTTAAAAATATCATTTATTTTCTCAATTATTATTCACTTATTGAAATTATCCAAGACTTGGCTTTTTTTTATTAAAAGGGACATTTTTTTTGTTCAACATTGTGTCGCACGTATCAATATGTGTGCGCATGTGAACTTATAGCAAAATTCCGTTTGGGTCGTTCATGCTGTTACAAAAAATATAAAGAGGGTACTTCGTTTGTATTTTTCAATAATTTTCTTGCAACAATCAAACGAAAACAGATCGTCTAGCTCAATTTCAATCAATATTAACAATATGCAGGTGCCACTAATATCTAAACATGTCTTGTTACCATGACACATATTTGTTTATCTGTTCTCGAAAAGGATACGTTATTTCTGACGTCGAAACAAGAAGAAAATAATTTGAGGATGTTCGTGCTGAAAGTAGTACCAAATTGCACCCGATCGGACTTTATAGCCATTGCCGAAAATGTATAAGGCAACCCTCGTAGTTGAAATTAAATTATATTTGAACAGCGGAAAATTCCAAGTGTGACCAGAGCAATCAATGTACGGCAATTACTCACTTGAGATTTCCGCTGCATGGTCCAATCATGTGTTAACTGACAGTTAAACAAAGATAAAATTGAATTAGGCTTTTTTGGGTGCTCTGGAATTTACGTTTATTATGTTTTTTGGCCGTCAAAAAGGGTTTGTTTTTGCTGTTTTTCCGCCATTCGCTAAAGAGGTCATTACACTGTGATATAAAACAGCATCCAAAAACATAATCCAAATTTCTAACATGGCAAAATGTAATCATGAAAATATATTACAGGAACAGCCATGTAGCTTGTCATCTTGTAATGCCGACAGTGTCCTTTTTGTATGGTAATAAACCGAAAGATTGAGAATAATTGGCCGAGAATTTAGCTGGCGTTTAAAACTCAAAGTGCTGCAAGTCAGGAACTAGGCATTTTCAGTAACGTAATTTTATTTAATAGCACAGAATTCGTTAGCCATTTATAATTGTTAAAATTATATACATTATCGATGTTAGAGATGTTTTGTTTTAGGTACAGCACTTTTGGCGGTTTTCCACATTTAATACAAATTTCACGTCCTTAAATAAAAGGGTTCATTAATTTTATCAAACGTATAGAACAGTCAGAAAAATCCAAACCTAATACTTGATTCTAAAAACTTTGCAGTCAAAAGTGTATAATATCATCTCCTCCGCCCCCTGTTATATTGGGGGATTTATGGAGCACCTCGAAAAAAAGCCATAATTCGAAGATATCGTAACCAAATTTGGTGTTCGGAAGTTTTTTAGAGTTTCCAATCTCTCTAAAAAATTTTATCAAAATCGGTTTCCTATATGTACATATGGCCACCATAGGAGGGATATATCAAAAAAACCTTTTTGGTGCTAGATACTTGGGTGGACCATCTGTTGGTTTGGTTGTTAAACACTCATAATATACTTCGATTGTTTTGTAAGATATCATGATCACATTTAACGTCGGGAAGTTTTTTAGAGGTCTCAAGCACCGCACCAAATTTTATCAAAATCGGTGGACTTTATCATATAATGGGTATTCGATAAAGTTCGGTTACAAATATTCGCTAGGTGGCTTGTTTGAAAGGTGACATTTTATGCTTCATTTTGTTAGAAGACATTATTAAAATCGCATTGATAATTGAAAAGTTATCTCCGTTCAAAAATGAGTGAAAATTCGGAACACTAACCCGAATGTCCATTTCCGAATCACTGCTAAAACGGAACAAAATCGAACCTTTTCTGGAAAGTGGATCACGTACGACAATAATGTGTATGAAAAAGATCATGGCCGAAGCAAGGTAAAGCTTCACAAACGGTAGCAAAGCCAGGATTCCAGGATTGACACCAAGAAAAGTAATGCTGTGTGTCTGGTGGGATTGGAAGGGAATTGTCCATTATGAGCTTCTACAACCTGGTCACAAACGATTGATTCTGTTCTCTACTGTCAAAAATCAACGTCATCGAAGCAAGGAATTCAATCAATACGGCCAGAATTGATAAACAGAAAAGGTGTTGTCTTCCATCATGAAGAAGAAAATAATACACATCTTTGATGACCCTGCAGAAACTGGGAGAGCTTGGCTGGGAAGTTTTGATGCATCCACCATATAGCCCGGACTTTGCATATTCAGATTATCATTTGTTTCGATCTCTGCAGAACTCTCTTAATGGTGTAAATTTAAATTCCGTGGAGGCCTGCAAAACACACTTGGATCAGTTTTTCGCTCAGAATATCCACAAGTTCTACACATATGGAATAAAGGCTTAAGCCCAAAAAGAAATAAAGCTTGTCTCAAATATAAGAAAAATGTGCTTAATTATACCCTGTACCGTATGGTACAAAGGGTATATTGTGTTTGTGCAAGCCGAAAATGTATGTAACGTACAGAAGGAGAAGTCGGAGACCCCCCAAAGTTACCTAAAGTATGATCAGAGTGACTAGAGAAGTCGATATACCCATGTCCGTCTGTCCGTCTGTCCGTATGAACGCCTAGATCTCAGAGATGGTGACCTAGAGCAACCAAACTTTCAGATAAGATCCCTTATTAATCCATAGGAGACAAGTTTATTTTATTTGTTTGATATCGGGACTACATTATATAGCTCCCATAGGGGTGTTTCAGAGGACCTCGAAAAAAAGCAAAAGTTTTAGATGGATAATTCGTTTGTTTATGAAGATATCATAACCAAATTTGGCAATCGGTAGTTTTTTAGAAACCCCCAGCACTGTACCAAATTTTCAAAATCGGTTGACTATATCATATAGTTCCCATAGGATCGATCGGTCGAAAATTTGTTTTTTGTACAAAATTCGTTGTGTTTCGTTTGTTTGTGAAGATATTGTAACCAAATTTGGCATTAAGAAGTTTTTTAGAGTTCCCAAACACTATACCAAATTTGATCTAAATCGGTTGACTATATCATATAGCTCCCATAGGACCAATCGGTCAAAAAATCGTGTTTTGTACAAAATTCGTTGTGTTTCGTTTGTTTGTGAAGATATTGTAACCAAATTTGGCATTCAGAAGTTTTTTGGAGATGTTCAACACTGTACCAAATTTGATCAAAATCGATTGACTATATTATATAGCTCCCATAGGGCCAATCGGTCAAAAAAACGCTTTTTGTACAAAATTTGTTGTGTTTCGTTTGTTTGTGAAGATATTGTAACCAAATTTGGCATTCAGAAGTTTTTTAGAGATTTTCAACACTGTACCAAATTTTATCAAAATCGGTTGACTATATCATATAGCTTCCATAGGGCCAATCGGTCAAAAAAACGTTTTTTGCACAAAATTCGTTGTGTTTGGTTTGTTTGTGAAGATATTGTAACCAAATTTGGCATTCAGAAGTTTTTTAGAGATCTTCAACACTGTACCAAATTTGATCAAAATCGGTTGACTATATCATATAGCTCCCATAGGGCCGATCGGTCGAAAAAAGTTTTTGATTAAAAATTCGTCTGTTTTTGGTTGTTTATGAAGGTATCATAATCTAATTTGGCAATCAAATATCTTTTGGTGTTCGTAAGCAATTTACCGGATTTTATTGCAAGCAGTGGTACAGGGTATCCCAAAGTCGTCCGCGCCCGACTTTAACGTACGCCATCTTTTTTGGTCATATTTGTAACAGAACGGTCAAAAAAATGTTTTCTATATGTTATATGTATAAATAAGAAGAAGTAAAAAATAACTAAAACTAACATGGATATGTAACGTTATGTACAACTAAAACACAAATTGATGACGATCTTTCGTTGATAAGCTCCTTGAGGAATCAATATATGCATATACTATACATTAACTTTAATGTTAATTTTTCAGCTGTGCAAAAAAAGGTACAAATTTAATTTAGAAATCGTTTATTATCCTCAAATTTCTAAAAAAAAAAAAAAACAACAAAATGAAACCCTCATTTTCTAAAAAAAAAAACATGAAACCATTTACAACGACTTTAAAAAAATTTTCACAGCTAAAGATAAATAAAGAAAAACAACAAACAATGCACCTTAATGAACTTCAAAGCAAACATTTTAGTCCTTTCCGAAGACCTGTCATCAAAAGCGCACAAAGAACACAATGACTTTTAAACTACCACAAAGTAAACATTTTCGGTCATTAAAGTAACTAAAAGACAACGCAGACTTATAGACTTCAAAAGCACAAAAGTAGGCAATGGCTTCTTGTCAAACTTTTAAGCTTACATTACACTCCTGCTCAACTAAATGGGTTTAACACATCCAAAAAAAAGGAAAATGTCAATATGTTTTCAACCAAATTAATAATAAAATATTCAGCCGTTCTCCGGAGAATGGAAGGAATTTAGGTAACACATGTATATTGCAGGATTTGTTTATGAAAAAAAATCAAAAAAAAAATATTAATTTAATAAATGAATTACAATATTAAAGATGTTTTCTTAAGATACCGTATCTCTGTACCTTTATAATATTTTCGTTTTTTTATTTCAGTTAATTTTTATCAACTAAAGATTTAAGTAAAACACTTAATCAGTTTTAATATGTCCACATTATTTATTTTACATTTTTAATTTTAGTTTATTTCATTTATTCTACAAAATTTGCATGTAATAAAACTGTGTAACGTACTAAAATGAAGAGTTTAGGCTTCCAGCGTTTTCTTCTTCAATAGTTATAATATTTTTTACAAATAAAAGGAATTATGATAATAATTTTGCTGGGAAAACTGCGTTGCGACCCTTGGGATTTATTGTACTCCCTACAACACCCTATACTCCCTATGAACACCAAATAAGGATGCTCTTCTTCTGGCAAGAGCGTCATGCTTCGTTAATATGTGTTAGGAGGATTCCTCCTGAATCTCACGAGACCTGTGTTAAAATGTGTTAAAATCTATGATTCCCATCTTACTAAGGTGCATTCTGAGACTAAGTAACCCAGTTAGAAATATTCTAAGGGAGTATTGAAGTCATAGGAACCGAGAAGCTGCTGGAACAGTCATAACTAAGGTTACTAAAATAATTTTAGATGACAAAAAAAATTATATAGTTATTATCATATACCTATATGTAATATCAAAAATGAGATTATCAAAAGATTGTGATTTTAAATCTTTTAAGCTGCAAAGAGTGGGGGTGGGTTCGTTTGACGATCATTCTGGAGGTACTACATTAGCATAAAATAAATAAAGTGGTGGCCCCTGCCGTGTTATATAGAAAGTAAAACGGACAGAAGATGCAAACAGATAGGACGGTTGTTGCTAAGGTCGTATTGCAATATCACGGAATACTGCATTGCGTTGAAAGTGCAAAACAAAGATAATCGAATCGATTTTGATATACTAGAGAATATTCGCGGGAGTAAACAAAACCAGGCCAATCATTTGACAGCTTTTATGATGATGATAAAGATATCTCTTACATACCTGTTAGATTCTCTAATTGAGGAGAAAAACCTCATACAAATCATTACCAGAAACTTACTTCCGGATATACGACATGAGTTGTTGTATGTTCTAATTCTGTAAGTAGTGCATTTACGAAAATTGCTGCAAATGCGTGGAAATGTATTGAGCGATGTTGCTAATAAGCGATCAAATAAACCTCAAGTATTTCAAAATTTCGCTAAACGAAACATTACTGTAGTGGATGATGACATCTGTTCCGAATTAGAATCTAGTAGTCTGGAAGTTGATGATATTCAAGGATCAACAAAAGTATATCACTGTTGGAATTGCGGTACTGAAGGACATGGGTGGGATATGTGTCTGCAAGAACGTAGCGTTTTTTGTTATGGGTGTGTAGCTTAAAATGTTTATAAGCCACAATGTGCAACCATTTGGCCTCAAGGCTCGATTGACCCCGAAACGGCAATAGACAATTTTGTACCTCAATTACCGGCTAGATCAGAGTTTTCTTTGTAAGCTAAGACCATTACCAGACGTTATACCTTTAGATCCTATGCAGTCTAAAAACGCAAGCCCTCTGCGTTTGTTTCCAATTAGATCATATTATGAACGTTCAAAGGGTTATGCAGCTGCATGAGCTCGAATTTTCGGTTCAAGTGAAACAAAACCCTATATACGGCCTAAACGTTCTACGAGGCGTATTCGTACTCTTTTGATGAACATTTGAATGGGATATTTTATACAACTGTCTCGTTCCTTGATAAGCAGGAAGAAAGCTTAATTGATACTGGAACGAACGTTCTGAAATATCCTCACATTGTTTCTAGAGTTACAATGGCAGATGGAAAGTATCAAACTGTTATAGGCTATATAGCAGTAGGTATGACGTATAGGGGCCTGTCGCATCCGATTACACTATTGTACCATCTATAAAAAAGAATCCGACTTTTGGGTGCAGATTTCTTTAAAAAGTTTATCTTCGAGCAATGTGAAATATCTTCACTTGACGTAGAAAACTCGCTTAAAGATCTTATAAAAACTGAAATTGCAGATACCTCCATAACTTTAACATATTCACCTCACTGTCAATTAGATGCTTTTATTTCCCTTTTTCCCTCTTTCGAGAAGCAAGGATTAGGAAAAACTACTTTACTTGACTTTGCAACAAATGTATTACCCAGTTTCACCAGCTGTGTATGTAGGGTGTAAGAAGGTTTTAGAAATCTGAGGAGCTGTAAGCTTTCTATAACCTCAATTTCTAGTCTCACCTCCACGTGGTACACCATAGTAAGGAGCCATACACAAATTATGTGACCCGTTTAGGGGGGGGTCTTGAAAATACCACGCTTGGTCAAAATGGTCAAAATTGGTGTAAAATTTGGGTCACGTAATTTGGGTACGGCCCCTAACCTGCGCAACCATAGCTGTAGACGAGGTATCCAAACCGCGTGGAAGGCATGGTCATGGCTAAGGAGAGGGGAAGCTTCGCGGGGGCAGAATTTGTGTTTATATGGAAATAGTTCTACAACTGAAACTTCAAGAGGCTCTATGTTCCATTAGGGACAGACGGAATTGATGATGATGATGACCATCTGTGGAAAAGCTTTTGTATGAAGAAATAGATCGTATGCTTGAATTAGATGTAATTGAAAAATCCAACAGTCCGTGGAGTTCATCAGTACACTTAACTAAGTCAGAGCGAAAATAGAGGATAGGGTAAAATAAATTAGGGAGGCATGTTAAATATTAATTCGCACCAAATGACTCATAGGTAGGGTGGGTAAAGACGCAAGATGCTTCAATATTTAAAATCTAAACTAATCTATCCAGGAAACACTTGTAAATCGACTTTAGGTGTTGAAAAGTTAATAAGACATGATTAGACACTTCCATATGAGTGATCCCCAAAAACTAACAATTTTTAAAATTAACATCCCGATCTTCGTGACTATATGTCATGCAAAGGGTTTTAAATTTAGCTACGACTAACGTCGGTTCTCTACGGATTTTTATAAGATTTGCATAAACGGACGTGTAATGAAAAAAAGAAGGCATAAATAAATAGATAAGTCAAACATACTTTAAATTGTAAACCACTCCTACTTCTGGCCGTAACATACATTTGCATGATACCTCATCTAGCTCTTACCAACAACGAAATGTTGACTTTATACAAAAAATATCAATCCAAAAATTTGGCGCAAATAATTACTTTTTGGGAAAATGGTGGTACATGGTACCTTTCTGTCAGGCAAAGTTCCGACTGATTCACATTTTTTTTTATACCTATTTATTTGAACGGGAGTGTACAAGCATATGTACATATAAGTAAGCTGACAAGTTAAACAATATAGAAGGCAAACCAGATGATATTTATAATAATATGATTTATGTCAGACAATTTATGCAAAACAACAACGAATTTAACACACACACAACATACACCCTCACACTCACACATAGACACCCATAGACATGGGCCTATACATGATTCTAATTAGTGAGACCAGAGTCAAAACATTTTAACATTTTGCGGCAATAGGAGCTACAATAAGCTCTTATGTTATGCAAATCTGTTGTTATATATGTCTCTGCATATGTTAATGTGTATATACGTACATGAATGTAAAATAATATAAATTGCGTTTATGTTTGTGTGCGTGCGAATTTGAAGCCATTTTGCTCTAATGAAGTGGAACGTCATGTGCAAAACATGAGAGAGTGTCGTTTTGTTGTATTTTTTGTCTCGGCTAAAACTTTGAACTTAATTATGAAGTCAGTCAACAAGAAAAGTTTGACTTGTGACATTTGAATTTGCATACATAATTGGCATTACCTCAGCGGAATATCATTATTAAATTCAATTTGGCTTTGTCATAAATCATAAAAATAGGGAGAGTGCATAAATCGCCGGTGTTTCAATTACGAATCCACACGTTCCGAAAATCTTCTTTGAATCTTTTTTTTTTGTGACTAATAAGTAAATAATAATGCCTAAATTATTTCAATAGCGGTTTCATTACACAGCTCCAAAAAAAGATATTCCAAATCCGGGGTCCGCTAAACTCCATCGCTTCAGGGTTATTAATCTGGAGATTTCGAGCATTCCCAAGCAGAGCTTGAATGTATGCTATGATTTTTGCAAGATTTCAAATTTTTTTTTTTATTTCAAAAATGGTCGTATTTTGTTAAGAGATTAAGCTATAAGATAAGATAAGATAAGATAACATATCTCAACAGGCTTGATTGACGATTTCAAAATAAGCAAACTGCAAATCACGCATTTTTAAAAATGGCACAAAATTAAATACAATAAAATTTAATAATTAAATATATTAGATAACGGCTCTGCGTTCAGTAGAATTACGCTATATATTTCACAGTCTTACTTTTTTACGAATAACTTGGCAGATTTTGTAAGGTTATGAATAAGACTGACGTGTTGGAAATAAGCGGACCTCATGTTTAGCTAACAATATTTTTTGCTAGCATTTATATTTAAACCGTGTATTAAATAGTAAAGATAGTTAGTTGATTTGTATGTTATTTATTATAATATAATTTATAAGCGGTATAAGTAGGTAGGTATATAAGAATATATATACATATAATATATGTTTATGAGGTATGAGTTGCGAAAGGTGCGTAAATGCGTTTAAGTTTGATTAGCGACGAGAGAGCACTGATCTGCATTGGCAAACCATTAGGCGAAGTAGCCGATAATCGGTGAAGCGACAAATAGCTTTGAGAGAGGTCGGCGTTGCAGCCGACGCATGCAATGCGCTTGCGCGAATGCTTACACAGTTTAAGAGAGGTTAACAAGAGAGTTCTCTTGCCGCGCAGGGCAAGTTACAAAACAAAGAGAATAATTATTGATGCAGATTGATGAAGCTATAGCTGCTTGACCAAACACATGGTCTGATCATTTTAACGTTTCCTTCGATTTTTTTGGTGGAGCTGAGTTATTTACCTCTTATTCAAAACTTTTGTAGAATGAGAAGCATAAATGTCCAACAGTGAAATATATAAACATAAAAAATATTACATTTCAAGATCTTTAAAGAAATGCATATCGCCTTTACAGTGGGCAGTCAGGTAACAGTGAATCGAACCAGATGCTGCATTTCAAGAGTCAGAATACAAGGAAATAAAGAGCGAGCAATAACATTTCAGTAGTTTGCATTTAATTAATGTCCATTTTAAAAGCAAAGGATATTTTTAAAAAATTAAAAAAATGTTGCATTGAAATTCTGGGACTACCAAAATTTTCATACCAAACTTAGATACTTCCGTTCTATTTTCTATTATGTGCCAAAGCAGAAGAGCTCAAAAAATGGACCTCCCTTCCATGGGTATAGCAATAAAATATTAATAATACAACAAATATTTCATATTATCCAAATCCTTTAAGAATCTTAGACATAGTTGTGAGGCATGTATATAGGTAGGTAAGTACTAATAGAACTTAATAGACTTATTGTCATCATAAGAGTCCCTTTGAACATCGTGGAAAAAAGATCCACAGCAACAACAAAAGTTTTCCTGTTTATGGAAAGTATAGCCAAAATGGTAACATTTGGGTCAAATCCGTCAATCGATTTATTGTACTAGATTCACTAGAATGGTCTGTATTAAAAAGGTGCGTATCCTAGCATATAGAACACCCAATCTCAACCACCTTTTCATAAATCTAAGTTTCCTTGAAGCACTGTAGATTTTTTACTACTCAGTTATAAATCAAACAGTGTAGAAAATTGCAAGACCCACTTCTCAAACAGTTTTTGTGGAAGCACCTATGGGATAACATAAGTTGGTTAATTTTAATCTTGTTTTGAATATTTTTAATGTACTGCAAGTTAATTACGAAGGGCAGCTGGTAATGCTTTAATTCAAAAAAGCACAAATCCAGGGAACTATGGAAAAATATTTGGACTTGTCTGTTATATGCGCAACTCTTTGTTCAGGTCGCTACATTTTAAAGAAATATATTCTTAAACGACTTTCGGCGCAACTCCCCGCAAATAATAAAAGTTTATGTGTGAATGTTTACCTCAAGTTCCCCCGCTTTTACTTACGTGTTGGGCACATTTCGCATCTGGCGGACACTTAGAAAGACGACAATCAGCGTGCCATTGCCCAGTATGCCCACGATAAAGATTAAGGCAAAGAGCAGGGGTACTATGTAGGTTTCCGGTCTGCTGGCATATGGTACATAAGATGTCTCTGTTGCCGTATCGTTGGCTAAGCTAATATTACTGTGACTCCCATTGCTGTCCAGGCCATCAAACAGCAGTGTTCCGGACGTGCTGGACATGCTGGTTGCCATACTCGCAGTGGTTGTTGTCGTTGTTGTGGTTGTCATTAGAGCCAATTCCCACAGAGCGCGCGTTATGTTTGGCGTAGTCAGCAAGCCAGAATCGGCATTGGCAAGGGCGTCGGGATCCATTATGGTGTTACTAATGTCAATTAACAAGTTGGGCATGACTTGCGGTTTTTTTTTTAATTGCTAACAATTTATAAGAGCAGTTATACGCGTTTTTGCTAATTCTATGACGAGATATTTTTTTTAGTTTGGCGTTTTCAACACACAGAATAAAAACTATTATATTTGAACAAAAAACAATTAATTAAATTTATGCACATTTCAGTGAATTTGCAAAGTAATTTTGCTTGTTAATTTGATTATACGCAAATTTTCCATTTAGTTATTTTTATGCTTTAGTTTTTGCTGCAATTTCACTTCAATCGGTTGATTGCAACTGTCTGATGAAATATTGGTCGATTTGCAGTCGGTTTTCTTTTTGCGTATTTCAATTGCTGAAAGTAAACAAAATAAAAGGGCAAAAGTTAAGATTAAATATTTAAGTGAATATTATGCATATGGGTGAAAGTACTTAAAGGGGGTCAGTTTTCAAATATAAGGGATGTTTTTTTAAGAGCATCTGAATTTGAACTAAAAAAAGTAATATGTTAGATGAATATATTTTCTGCTTGAACCCAAATTCCACTGTACTTTTATTTTAAAAATTATATCCTATATTGCATAAGGCGATTTTTAAACACTTTTCCAAGAATTTTTAGTGTAAAATCATTAAACGCAGTTATGATGAACCAAAATTTATCAAGAGTTGTTGGTTTGCCAGCATAACATAAGGAAACTAATCAAGAGGTCTGAAATCGCATTATCTTGGGGGAAAATAATTAATCAGCAGAACACGTGAGACCGTTGCCGTTGACGTTAAAATCCGTCATATAACAAGCAATGCCAGCATTATATAGCAGCGACATGTCCACAATGTCCACATGTCCAATTCGTTTCCATAATTGCAAATATGTCTAAACTGGGCTTTATGAACCAAAGGAGACTGTCTCAAGTATCTCATTTCTGTCTGGAAAATAATAGATAGATAATAGCATTTAAAAGAATGCTTGATTGGCCTTCAAAAGCATTGTCAAAGGCTTTCTTGGAAATGAACAGGCACAGAATTACACAGAAATTATTATCGAGCAATTCTTGGAGAGCTTCATAATGCTTGTTTGGAGCATGAGCATCAATTGCAATTTTTACAGATCCATCTTGCTGACCTGATGGCTGAATTAAACTCCAAAAAAAGCTAAAAACGAAAACTTTTACATTAATATTATGTTTGCCGTTGGGCTAACTGCATATAGCTTACGTATCCTTTATCTTCCTTTATATGCACATTTTGTTGCTCTTTTCAGATGTAAAGATGATATGACTTAAAAAACAAACTTGACAAAAAAGACTGAGGTAATGTTTTCTATACAGAGACCACAAGTTAATCAAGAACTAGTCACAGAGTTAAGATATCAAAATGGCTGCTCCCCAGTGTAATTTGGGTGTTATCGATAAATTCATACATTTAGGCAGCTGATTTGGTACTTGTAAGCTTGTAAAAAAAAATAGATGGAAATCCCAATTTTCTTTATAAAAGAATTTTATAAAAAGTTTCAAGTTCGCTTCATCATATAAAACTAAGTTCCAAACTAAGAGTAGACTAGTATAATAAGTAGTTTCAATTATTTTCCTAACCAGACGGGAATTGTCAAGACGCAGAGAAGAGCCTGTCAAGAAAAAAACAACAAGCCAACAAAGGGTCGCATCGCCTAGATCCTTTCAAAATTAAAAAAAATAAAATAAAAAAAAATCGTATTCTAAATTAAATGTAAGGCCTTCTTTATTTTTATTTCTAACTGGCTATGGCCTGAAGTAACTGTCGCAGTTTGGGCGGTTTTTATGTGGGATCTACAAAAGCCTTACCCAAAACCCTATTAAAATTCAAAGTGATACAAAGGCTTACATATAATAGCATTTGTAGGGAACCAGGAAACACTAAGTGAAGGTTGTGCATCAACTTGTTTGTGGCAGAGCCAGGTCGTAAAATCGTCACGTAACAAAATAAGATGCTCTGTGTATGTATGCGTGAGAATATTGTTCAGATTACAAACAATTGTGACCAAAGCATAGATAAGCGTAGCTGAATTGGTAGAGTGTAAGTTGTCTTGAATTCCAGGTAAGATTCTCAGTCGAGACAAGTTTTTTTAATATTTTGAATTTTTATTTATATAATGTATTTTATAATTTACTAGTCTGCATTTTTGCTTATTATTTATTTTGTGTGTATTTTTATACCCTGTTCCGTATGGTACATAGGGTATATTAAGTTTGTGCAAGCCAAAATGATGTAACATACAGAAGGAGACGTCGAAGACCCCCCAAAGTTACCCAAAGTATGATCAGGGTGACTAGAGAAGTCGATATACCAATGTCTGTCTGTGCGTCTGCCCGTCTGTCCGTCTGTACATATACATCTCAGAGATGGTAGGAGCTAGAGCAACCAAACTTTCAGATAAGATCCCTTATTATCCTACGGTAGACAAGTTTATTTTATTTTTTCGATATCGGGGTTATATTATATAGCTCCCATACGGGTATTTCGGAGGACCTCGAAAAAAACAAAAAGTTTTAGATGGATAATTCGTTTGTTTATGAAGATATCGTTACCAATTTTGGCACACGAAAGTTTCATAGAGTTCCCAAGCACTGTACCAAATTTTATCAACATCGTTTGACTATATCATATAGCTCCCATCGGTCAAAAAAACGTTTTTTGTAAAAAATTTATTGTTTTTCGTTTTTTGTGAAGATATCGTAACCAAATTTGGCAGTCGAAAGTTTTTTGAAGCTCCCAATAAGTGTACCAAATTTGATCAAAATCGTTTGACTATACCATATAGCCCTTATAGGACCGATCAGTCAAAAAAAAAGTTGTTGGGCAAAATTCGTCTGGTTTTTGTTTGTTTATGAAAATATCGTAACCAAATGCGGTAAAAATTGGATTTAATTGCATTGTGGTGGTACAGGGTATCCCAAAGTAGTCCGCGCCCGACTTTAATGTAGGCTGGCCAAAAGTTGTAAAATCTAATTCTAATTCGCCTTCAATTGGCCAGTTGAGATACAATCGGGCTTTTTGGTTACTGGAAAGAAAATATTTTCTGTGGCGAGTTTGCTGTTGACTTGGGATAGAGATCCGGCTTGGTGATTTGAGTGCGAAGACAATTCGTTTAACTATTTGAGCTAGAAGAGTCTTTGTGGATGTCTTGTTCCACAACAAAAATTTTCAAAGTAAAAAGTGGCTACGATCGAAGAGATCGCTAAAGTCCGAATTCACCTATTTCGACCCATATGCTAATTAAGCGCGACCAAACGTTTTTCTCATAAAAGTACCCTGCTGTTGTCCCAACTGCAAATATTTTTATAGCTTCTCAGAATATTTTCAATGCAAAGAGCCAACATTTACTTTATGCACTCAGTCAGCTTCAAAAACAAAATAAATATAACAACCACGTAGCCTTTATATATTTTTATGACAACGAATGATGAAGCCAACAAGAAAAATCCCAAAAAGGAAATACTCTGCAAGGATTTCAATTATAAAATTGTCGCCAACGAAGGCATTGAAGTTTTGGCATTGTTGGTTACATTTTATGCCATCCTCAGGCTTATGTTCCTTCCAGCCACTCCATGGGCCCGTGTGAGTTTGAATGTGAACCAGTGTGTGTGCGCGTCTCTATGAGTGAGTGAGTATTAGTGAGAGTGTGTGTCAGTGTGAGTGTGGATGGGTGTGTGCATATGCTTGTGCTTAATGGTTGGAAACGTAATGACAGGATATGCATTCCTTGACGTGCAAAATGTAGCAGACGATTCAACTGAGCGTGATTGAACATATCTTCAAAGTTGTGGAAGCTTTAAGATTGTTAAGGACGAAGGGTTCTTTCGTTTCGTTAGTCTTTGTTTTTTGTCAGCCGACCGAGCTACTACAATTGAGTCAGTTTGTTGGAGTACCTTGGCAGCACGGTTATATCAATGTTATCACTTTCATTTAAAAAATGTGAGCTGGCAGCGATTCCATAAAAGTTACGCTTAAGAAATTCTTTAAGGATATTTTGTTACTTTGAGTTAAATTGGAAAAGATTAACCCAGGCAAGTGGTAAATATTTATGATTTTTAAGAATGAAAAGTCTTAAGTTTACCACAAATATAACAAAAATATTTTCGAGACATCCTATCCCATCATTCTTCACAAAGCAAAGGCGCTTGAAGGTCTGTATCCCAATGATGGACTGTCGTTGCCAGTTAGGAATAGAATACGATATTAATAGCTGTAGCAATAGATTAGAAATAACACCACGACTATAATATTCCTAATAAGGACCCTAATTCCCGCAATTATCATCTGATTCTGAAGTTGACGTTGACTTTACCCCTTAGGTTCCGGGTAAGCTATAATATTTAGAAGAGGTAGAGAAAAAATAATCATTCAAGTTCAGGAATTAATGCCTTATCTGAAACTTATCTACTACAGTGTTTTAGGAATTTTGAAGCGTATTTTAAGAAACTTTAATCTTTTCTTTTTGGGAAATGTGGTTCGTAATCAAGAAAAACAAACAGCGCAATAAAGGCATATATAGTATGTAATCTAAATCAAAAGTTATATAGACAAATCCGCAAAATATGTTTTCTTATGTATATCTAAGACTCCGAATCAGCTACTAAAATTGGCCCCGGATATTTTAGTTTTATCCTAACCTTAACAAATGGCACAACAACGGTTAACAGTTTTTTTTTTTGTCAAGTTTTAGAAGTCGCCGAATCCAAGTCCGAAGTTAAAATCACTTGCACGTCAGGTTTCTAAGATAAGCTCCAAAATACTTTTTTTCTTGGGGTTGGCTGAGCGTATGTAAGAAGCCAGACGTGGTGAATTTTTTAGAGCTGTAATTCGAATGTAGCGACCCAACGAACATTTTGAAACATGGTTTGGCCTCTAGATCGGAGAATTATTTTTTGTTTGTGTGGCTGTGGGCTTTAAAGATTTCATGATCGGAAAATATTATTCAATTTCAATAATTCATAGTTACGCAATAAAATTTGGCACGCACAAAAACTTTAAAAATTCTGGCATTTTAAGAAAAATTTTTTTTTTAAAAAAGGCCAGCATTGAAGTCTAGAGCCTTATCTATCCAATTATGTGTTTATACTTTGAATATTTTTTGACCATTTCACAATTTTTTTCAAAATTTCACAAAAACGTATGGCTTTATGGAAAAAATAATATTTCCATGAAATTAAGGAATAAAATAATTAGATGGGACTTAACAATTCGTTTTCAATTACTTCGAATTGCCGAAAGATGGCTTCATATTAAATTCACAGTTTCAAAAAATGAATTCATTTTATGTATACATAAAAGTCAAGAGACTTTTCTATTTATTTTTAAAGCCATTTAAATTTGGGTTGAAGGTGCCTAAATTCTTTTAAGCCTTCTGACATTTGGTGATTATTTTATCAACCTAACTTGATGCACTTTATTACTTAGGCTACCGTCCAGACCAAGTTACAACATGCAAAGTACATGCTCCTCCTAAATAAGCCTGCAAATATATGGTTCTTATCATGAAGCTCCATGCTGCTTTATATATATATTGTGCACAAAGATATAAATACAGTGTGACAAGAAATTATTCAGACAGCTTTAACTTTTAAGTTTAAAACTCTCTAACTTCTCGACCAGCACGGACATAGGAAAAACTTTTATTTTGCATATTGAAAAATTACATTAAATAACATTAAAGTTATATGATTTTAAGATAAAAATAAATAAATTCATACTTGATGTAGAAATAAACTTAAGAAGCTTTTAGTTGCGCAACTAAGTTCAACAGATGGCTTCAGCAATAAGTGTTGGTAAATTTTGGGATATCGAAAGACCGTTTTGTGAAAATGTGTAATTTGCTTCTTTAATTCAAAGAAAACGAGAAATCGGTGGCTGAAGCGCATCGAGAGCTCTAAAATATTTTTGGATTTGGTTCCGACGTGTCATCGTGAAGGAAGGCCAAAACCCTTCGAAACGCTGAATTGAAGGAATCCGTGCCAAACGCAAGGCGAACTTTCTTTAGCATTCGAAGTTACCCCCAGCCAATTTTCAAGCGATGCCTTCGTTAAGTATGATCAAAACGGAAGGAACTTCGGTTCCTTATGATTTCAAGCCGAGGGACGTTGAGCGTCATTTTTTCGCCTGTAAACAACTGCTCCAACGGAAAAAACGTAAAGGCTTTCTTCATTGCATCGGTACAGGTGATGAAAAATGGATTCATTACAGCAAGGCAACAAAAATTAAGTCTTGGGGAATGCTCAGTCATGCTTCTACGTCGTCGGCTGTGTATTTGGTGGGACCAAGTCGGAATTATCAATTATGAGTTGTTTCGTTCGATGGCACATGCTTTGAATGATCATCAGTTCCGCTCAAATGAAGAAAATGGCTTTTACCGTATTAAAGCTCTCAGAAAGATGGGAAAAAGTTGTAGACAGTGATGGGCAACACTTTGAATGATTAATTTGCCAGCGGGCAAGCGAACAGTAAACACGTCGATCCCTGTGAGTTCCGTCGCTCTATAGTGTTCGAGTGGTATAAGCTGTCCCGGGAGAGTTGGAAGGTCGTCGAAGGCAAGCAGCCAAAAAAATATGGATTACGTACTACTGTACGTCCAAAATATGATTACTAAAGATTTGGCCATGCGCCAAGTTTGTGAAGCACCGCGCAGCTGGTGAATGAGTTTCTGACCCAGCTGCTGGTTGCAACGTTGCCCCACCTCCGCTAGAGTCCAGCTCCGTAGAAGACATCGAAGGGGCCATGACGGTATCTCTGAAGGGAATCCAATAAGAAAGTTCAATACAAAATTGTAATTAATTGGGTCCAAGGGGTCATGACAGTATCTTTGAAGGGAGTCCAATAAGAAAGTTCAATAAAAAAATGCAAATTAATTGGGTTCTACTACTTTTTGATCCTACCCTGTAAAACTAAAAATCGAATACAATTTGTTTATACACTGTTTTTGTTGCACAAGGGTATATTTAATATAGATTTTACCACAAAATATTCAGTAAGGCCATAGAAAACCATCAATCCATATTCGTCTGTCCGTAGCGGCTTTTTCTCGAAAACCAAAAAATTAAAAGCCTGAAATTTTAGCAAAGATCTAATTCTTTAGAGTTTTACTGTGCTCTTGCACTATTTTCAATATTTCTTTTTTTATTACCCATCCATGGATGCAAATTTTCTTAAAATCTATTCGAAACCTCGTGATAATCAGAAATGATCACATTGAAAATCTTTTGCCAAGAGGGCCTCTTGTTTAATGTGGGCCTCTTTGTTTGTTTGTTTGTAAAAAATATACAATCTTTAAAAATAGGATAAAAATTCTATTCTAATTCTTCTTACTTTTAGGTGATACCAACAGGCAACCACAAAAAACAGTAAAATGACACACTTTCTTTTTAAACAATTATTTATTTATTTTATTTAATAAGTATTGTTAGGTTTCGGCTCGAAACAGCAAAATAAACTTTATTTTAACTTAAAACTTATTAATTCAAATTCGGTTTGGTTATTTTATCCGCGTTTCAATTTTGTATTTTTATATACGTCCGCTCTGTTTCATTACTTTTAGCGCTCACGATAACTTTAATTTCATCACCCATCGATGCCAACTATCGATATAATCTTTTAACATACGATTGGCACATACAATGCATACGATTATTTTTATCGTTTCAAATTCGGTTACAACTTAAATTAATTTCTATTCATTACAAGTATATTTGAAAGTATTTACTTTTTTATTTAATATTAATTTTTATGATTTCATTTTAAGTAGTTCTTAAAACGATATAATATTTTTCGGCAAGCAAATGTTGCATTATGGCAAATTTAAAGGTGTACGTATAAGTTCTGGTCTCACTGTATATTTGTTAATATGTAGGTTTATATATTTTATTCTGTTGTGCATTTAGCTTTAATTAAACATCTCAGTTGCGCCTTTGATTCTAGTTCCTACGTATTAAGGCATTTCTAACAAGAATGCCTTGAATCCTAACAGCCTCGTGCTGCAAGCAAAAATTGTTTCCAAAAGTTGTAGGAAAACTAGTCAAAGAACTTTAAGTGCTAAAAGCATAGGAAAGAGAAGAAAAACTTTATAACATATGTTGTGTGCATTTACAATGAAAACACATTATATTTTATTGTAAGTACACAAAAAATATATGCCAATTGTAGTACATACACAATATTAATTGCATTACTCATACGCCGCATTGTCTGAAATTATATAATGAAATGCCATTTAATCATTGTTCTTATTTTTTTTATGAGTGCATAACAATTACTCAATGGCAATTTGACAGCCAGTCATAAATTCATTAAAAATCAATTTTAATACAAAGTATTATACGACTACAATATAAAAACAATAACAACAACTTCAAGAACTCAAGCAATCATTAATTTATATCCGATATTAAGCAAAGAAAACAATGACGGCAACTTTTTATTTAGTTACATGTTTTCAAAGTAAACTTTAACTTTTAAGACCTTCTTTTAAGTTCTTGGATTTTCAATTTTTGCATACTTCAAAGCCAAGTAACTGCACTCCGCGTAAAAGTTTTCCACGTGGCGCCAGCGCTACAGCATTGTAATAAGGGATCCAGGGAATCAGGGAGTCATTATAATTAACTGTGCATTATAGACCCGCATTGATGAAACAAAAACAAACAAAATTGACGAACAAAACAAGTTCAATTATGGGAGAAGGAGGAGAAGTGACTTTCGTTAAATAGTGAAGCACTTTTGGTAACTAAGTAATGAAAAGCCAGCAAAGCGTTAGGTTTAGGCTAGCTTAGTTTTTTTTTTTTGTTTTTTTTTGTATAGAAAAACGATGACGGATCTTTGAATAGGGACCAGTGCATGATTTAATAGGGAAGGCTAGCCGAAATTAAATTTTTTTGCTGTTGCTTAAGCCTGGTTAATACTCCAATGATGGCCCCAGCTGCACCCTGGGTTGGTTGTGATACATGCAATTTATAAAAATAAATAAATTTTTGAGTTTTTACAAATAAAAAAAGAACATTTTAAAAAAATTTTCTGAAGAAATTCAACTCAATATAACGAATATTGTAATTTAACTTAAAAAAAATATTTAAAAGCTAAAAATTTAAGGAATCGTTTGGGATTGTCCTTTTTCCTTTCGCTCATATTAGTGTAATACTCATGGGGGTAACTGTATTTATATTTTATATCTTTGCTGTTTCCACCCCTGCAGATTAAAGGCTAGCTGAGGAATAAAAAACCGCTACCAATAATTTTTGAAATGTTATGTTGCAGATCAATTTGTATGCTAAAAAAATTGTTCGGAAAATTTGAGCTTTTAAGCCGAACTCATTTCAGCTTAATTTTAATAAAAAGTATTTTTCACAAAGATTTTATTTGGATTCGTTTTGAGCCCGAATGTTTGGCGCTCCCAATTGCACCAAAACGAATTTTTTATGTGATTTGAAACCGAATCTTTTTTTGCAAGAGGAATTATAACGAATTGGCAAAATAGGTTAAAAAGTATACGCATTTTAAACTGAAATATTTTTTAAATATTCTTTGATATTCTTAGACTCTATTTATCTTAATTTCAAAGAAAATAGTTATTGATTATCTTTTTTCCGAATCAACACAAACAGAAATTGTATATGGTCCATGTATGCATAAAGAAATGATCATGTCTTGCTTAAATAGTTCATGTCTTGCATATAAAAATGTTCCCCTTATAACAGGAATAGCATAGTCGTTGATAATTTCCCTCGAAAGCTGAACTAACAATGGCGACAGCAAAAAAAAAATTGGGATTTGGGAACGCGCAAAAACGAATCGGAATAAAATTGTTCGTTTTGTTTTTTTCATTTTTCGGAGCACGGCCAATTATTTAATTGTGATTTAATTACTAAATATTTTTGAACAAAATTTGCTTGCTTAAGTCTTCAGAAAAATATTTTTTAGCTATCTTTTGTTCTTAAAAAAAAGCAAAATTAATTTAAAAAAAAAATAAAAAAAAATAAGAAATTTTTTTTTTAAAAAAAGAGGAGAAATTTTCTTTTTTTATGTATGTCCTAAAACATGACAATAAATTTTTGTAATATACGGTATTCTAGTTCATATTCTTTTTTTTGACGGTTTAATTTTAACAAAATCTTCAATTTTGTAGGGTAATATGAAAAAATAAAATTTCTATGTCAACAATTTCCTTTAAAAATTCGTCGGCCTAGCGAACAGAACTTCAACCGAGGGTTCGAATTTTTCATAACTACGCATAAATCAGGGTGGATCGTACAATCTTCGGAAATGCATTTAAAAGTTTAATAAGTTACAAGTTTAATGTATGCCATCAAAATCAAAATTAGTCGACAATATCATTACAGCCCCTATAGGACCGATTTGTTGTTAGGGCATAATTCGTTTATTTTTCGGTTGTTTATGCAGATATTGTTAAGATATTACTTTTTTTTTTGTGATGACACAGTGATTTGTACACTTTTTTCCGGTAGTTGAAATAAACAAAGAGTGACATTAAATTTATTTATTTATTATTAACGTTAACGTTAATAACGTATTTAACGTCCCTATTCAAACGAGCACTTTTGTGGTAAACATGTATATGTAATATTTAAATTTGTAAGTTGGCTTCCCTATTGCCACAAAAGACAAAATACTTTGAAATTATTATAGCTTCAAAAAAGATTTCACTAATTGTAAAAGTTTATATGTTAATTAAAATAATACAATCATTAACAACAAAAATATTTTTATGAGTAAATCTACAATAAGCTCAACTTAATTAACTTTCGATTCATTTGCAATAATAACTAGAAATGCAAGAAAAGTAGTTTGATTGTATATTTGTGTTTTAAAATTTAAAATAAAATTCCGTTTCATTTTAAAATTGTTTTTTTTTTTACATATTGTTTTTGCCTTTTTGTACATTTTATGTCACTCAAAAATGTCCACGATGTCGCTTTGTTTGTTGTTATTATAGTAATTAATTTGTAAACATTTTGTGTCGGACCCTGCACAATGCTGGAATCCCACGATAGGTCTGAGGAATACTTGTTACATACATATACTATATACATATGAATGTGCATATACATTACCTGTAGGTACTAATATATAGGTTTGTCTTTCAATTAGCTAATTACAAATTTAAATTCATTAAGCTTTTCGTTAATAATTTGTTTGCTGTAGGACAGTTGCATAACACGATTACAGGTTATGCATACATACTCTAAGGTAACAAATTATTCTTTGAATTATTCCTCTTAAAAGGAATGCAAAGGTTGCGATTGATGGCACTCGAACATAAGCGAATATTCTCTGTTACTCAACCTAATAATAATAATGAGATTATCACTGGTGGCCTGAAAAATTCAGCCCTGAATTCAGGCATGAAAAGGAAACGAACGCTCATGGCTTTGTAAGTAAAACAAGGACACATACAAAAATGTACCTTTCTATCTCTTTCTTTTGACAGCAAGGCAAAAAAGAATAAGCAAAGACACATAAAAAATGTCAATTGTATCTTTTTATTTGACTTTACATTAGTTTGAAGTTTTGTGTTTGTGCGCGTAGCTATTTCTGACGTTTTCTTTTATTACACAAAGAAAACGTTTTTTGTGCGTGCAGGTGCTGTGAAAATTTTAGATTCTAGTTAAGTATTTATTAAATATTATTATTATTTAAACCATTCTTTATTCTTTATAAAAGAATTTTAAAGGTATTAACAATGTAGAGCAAAAGACAACTGCGCAAGTTTAGGCTAACTGAAAAAAAAGGAACTATGAAAATTATTTGAACGTATATGTAAGGAAGACAAAAATCAATTGATGCCTTTGTCATGGACACCGTGCAAAAAAAAACTGCCTTTAAAGGATTTAAGCAATGTTATACCTCTTTACTTGCTAGGTCGAAAAATACGGGTATTGCAATATTTCAAAAATATTTTTTGATTTTACAATCAATGCCAGTTACAGAGGACTATGGTCCAGCAGAATCACAGCTGCGTAATGCAATGTAGTTGCAAAAAAGTCACAGTTTTAAGGCTGCACCCAATCCACTGTAATTTATAATATTAAATTAAAATTGATAGTAAAATTTTGTTGCAATTGTATGAAGACTATTTGTCCCAGTGTATTAATTACTCACATGTGATTTCCGACCTGAATTTTAAAAATAAATAATCGCTGAATTCACGTGCGATTTTTTAAAATTCACCGGTGATTTTAAGCATGACTTTTCAAAGTCAATCAGCACTGTTACTGCTAAGATTCAGGCCTGAACGAAATGCATATGTTAAATTCGGTGACAAATGAATGCGTAGATTCATGGCTGGTACTGAAAATTCAGGCATGATTTCACGACTAACTCCGGTTTGAGCCGAACTGAAGGGAATACGAATATTCGTCCCGATTATAATTTACACAAACAAATACTAGGGTAGTCCTGTTTCTTGTTGTTTTTCAACGGAATATACTTATACGGGTATAGTAAGTATCTATATACCCTACATTTTCTTCAGTTTTGTGAAAATATAGTTATTTAATAATACTTAACAAAAATTTGTATACTTTGATAAAAATGGAATAACAGCAATTCAGCGGAATTTCGGGACAGATGGTGAGACCAAAAATTTAAAGAATATTTTGTTCGACGGCTTGGTGATAAATCTGATTGTCGACGGCGTGAAAGGAATCGAAAGTGAGACATTAATTGGTAACCTAATTATAATTCTGAATAAATATTTTCAAAATGGGAAATTAGAGCAAGAGGTAAATTACAAGGTCATTACCTAGTGCCTACTGAAATCACTTGCCCAGCACTACCTGCACGTACTTGAGGGATATGTTGACGTGTTGCACAACAAAAATTTCATTTGTAATAAAAATAGCTAAATGGGTCTTTTCAATAAATACGGGTTACCCATTTTCAGTAAGACTCGCGCAACTCTTTAGAACAAGGGAATTTATCGAAAAGCGTATAGGAATTATAGAGAATTTATTGAATTATTTGAAGTTATCGACAGCAAAAAATGTGAATATTATTATTAAACATTATTTTTAAAGAAAATAAATGACATTATTGCAATAATTACGAATTTTCATTAAAAATCGCTCAGCTGTTGAGAGCTGAGAGAAAGAATTAAACGAAAAGAGTAAGGGAAATATGAGAATTTATCGAAAAGAGTAAGGGAAGTATGAGACGTTAATAAAAACAAAAAATATGAAATTGTGAAAAAATATAAATTATATTCGTTTATTTATTTTTCGTTTTGTGAAATTCGAAGCACGGCTGTATGAGACGGAGGTGTGATTGATATTTATCATCACCTTGAGTAGCTGTTGAGCTCTGTCCGTCCGAGAGAGTTGTCTCTTTGAGTCTCAGGTAGAATCCTGATTTTATTTATTCGATCCCAAGAACGAAGCTCGAGGCATGTTCACAGAACTGCGGACTTCATATTGGGATGACTTGACATATGGTGGACTTGATATGTTGTGAATTTGATAATTGAAGGGCTTAAGTGCTTTTATACATATACGAGTACTCGCATATTTTCTAATTCGTCAAACAATATACTTAAACTTTTCGGCTCATATGGCAGACGTATCCTATAACAACAAAACAAAAAAAAGTGATTTCAACATGAATTGTTTTTATATGACACAAACTCTCAAAATTTTTCAAATTTTAAGCCTTTTTTAAGTAGGATATTTTTAAATCCCAACCTGAGGCCCTTAAACTGACTGCATTTGCTGATGCTACTGTTTTGATATTTTTCCCTTTCAACTATTTTTAGAAACATTAGCCGGGTCCAATAAACCTGTTAGTCTGTGTCAATAAACGGCTTTTACTTCCTATGCAAAACGAAAACAAAAGTGTTGTTTTGATTTATGGCCACATTGGCCAACTTTTAGGGCTTATCAGTTGGCCATCTGTGGATCACACTATTTGCGACACATATATATTTATAGTGGTACTCGTTTTGGGGGTAACTGTCTGTAGGAGGGTGTGTGTGCGTGTGTGGAAATTTGATAAATCAATGCAATTTATCACTAAAATACAAGCAAACAAGAACGCCACTTAAAATCTGTCAATGTTTGGTCGTAAGCTTTTTTTTTATCAGAACACGAACAGTGGCACGTGGGTATTAGGTCTCTCCGGTGAAAATGTCACTCACTCAGTCACTCTGTGTATGTTTCTATCAAAATCTTATCTCTGACAGTGCCATGGAGCCATAATGCGCCATAATAAATGCAGTTAAGTAGCTTAAACCGAAATGTTTAGCCGTTTTTCTTGTTTTTTTGTTAGTTTTGGCCACACTTTTGATGCGTTGTCTGGTAACTTTGACGTTCTCACAGGGGAGCATGTCATGCCACCTCCCGCGCACACGCAAACCGCATTTTCCCAAAAGATGTAACGATTTTTTTCCAATAAATAAAGTGAACCTTGTTTCCCCTCCCCCAATTCGGGACAACTGCTGTGGGTGTACCTAAGTGTAAATATGTGAGTTCGTACAACATCATGATATATGAATAACAAAGATATATGTGTGTAGCCATTTTTCGTTAACCTTGGGGTAAAGAACAAATGGGAATTTTTCAAATTTTGCACAATATAATTGAATATGTCTTGGAACTTCGTTGAGTTATTTGGCTGTGCAAAATAAATAAACTCCTATGCTTAACCTTTAAAATTGTTCGGTTCGGGCAACTGTATATTGGATGCTTGGCTTAAACAGTTAACTTGTTAAAAAAACCGTAACGATTTTTGACGAAATATTTACTATATTTACTGTATGACACCATTTGACCACTACCCAATCTAAAAACTCTTATTATTTTCTGATAAAAGTGATTTGTCAACTCTGTTTAATATGAAGTTAAAGAAAACCAAACATTGTATCTGCAACCTAAATTCGGGTGTTTGAATTCCAAATCTGACTGCATTCAATAACTCAATCAACTTTTTTTTAAATGTAAGTATCGAAAAGGAAATCGATAATAGATCTGATTTTTATAAACTTTATTCAACTGTATGTCAATTCTGGTAACGATTGAGCTCGTGGCAGATCCACGGTGGGTTTTCAGGTCCAGACCCAAAAAGATGGAAAAATAGGTTCACAGTTTTTGCGAGCTCTGATATATATGTATACGCTTCGAAGTGATGACCAAATCCTGGATTGAGCCAATTCCACCCCATGTCCATACGTCCGTATAAACACCTTCATGTCGGAGACCGACTTCTACCAACAAATTCGCATTAAACTTGCCTAGAGAAGTTTAGTGATTCATTTCGGTATTCTTATCAAGAAGAATTTCTGCCTTTCAAAAAGTTATACTAAGAAATAAAATAAATAAATTTTCAAATTTTTGGAACAATTTAAAAAGTAATGTGATGACAACCCTAAAATTTTGAAACTCTAATCAACAATTAGCTATAAATTTAGAAAAACGTGGATTCGGATGGACACAAAAATTGTAGAAACTATGGAAATAAAGATAATGGTGTTGTTATTATGTCGAAATATTTGTGTTAAACTTTATCATATTATTAACCCAAATTGGCCCAAGCTACGCACATTTGTTGGCCACCCTGTTCATTTTGTGGCTCGACAATAGAATTCAGAAGCCTAAAAAAAATTTAGATAAATACCTGAAAGCCTGTGGTATCCTTATCGCCTAGTTTACATAATATGCTAGCTCGTAGATTGAAACTACTAGCTTCATCAGCTATTCCTGTATGTCGCTTATTGGAGCTAAATATTCTGTGCCTAATAAACAAAAAATGTTGACATTTTGTAGCAACACCGCCACAATCACCCTAAAACCCTTTTCTTTAAATACTCTTCAAATCTTCAAGTAAAAAATTCTAGGCAACACCCCGAATTATTCACGTTTTTCAATTTTTTTAGAACTTTCTACCTGTCAATCCGATAAGTATACCAGATTAAGAGTGCTCAGCTTACCATCTTAGCGAACTTTAACCCCTACTGTACTTTGCCCTGTACTTTCCTTAATTTGTACAGATATCATCCGATCTTAGCGATTTCGTTGACTATTGGTTTTTATACCCTGTACAGTATGGTACAAAGGGTATATTAAGTTTGTGCAAGCCGAAAATGTATGTAACATACAGAAGGAGACGTCGGAGACCCCCAAAGTTACTTAAAGTATGATCAGGGTGACTAGAGAAGTCGATATACCCATGTCCGTCTGTCCGTCTGTCTGTCTGTCTGTATGAACGCCTAGATCTCAGAGATGGTAAGAGCTAGAGCAACCAAATTTTTAGATAAGATGCGCTATTATGTCAGGGGAGACAAGTTTATTTTATTTTTTTGATATCGGGGTTATATTATATAGCTCCCATAGGGGTGTTTCAGAGGACCTCGAAAAAAACCAAAAGTTTTAGATGGATAATTCGGTTGTTTATGAAGATATCGTAACCAAATTTGGCAATCAATAGTTTTTTAGAGTTCCCAAGCACTGTACCAAAATTGATCAAAATCAGTTGACTATATCATATAGCTCCCATAGGACCAATCGGTCAAAAAAACGTTTTTGTACAAAATTCATTGTGTTTCGTTTGTTTGTGAAGATATTGTAACCAAATTTGGCATTCAGAAGTTTTTTAGAGTACTCAAGCAGTGTACCAAATTTGATCAAAATCGGTTGACTATATCAGATAGCTCCCATAGGACCATTCGGACAAAAAAACGCTTTTTGTACAAAATTTGTTGTGTTTCGTTTGTTTGTGAAGATATTGTAACCAAATTTGGCATTCGGAAGTTTTTTAGAGATCTTCAACACTGTACCAAATTTTATCAAAATCGGTTGACTATATCATATAGCTCCCATAGGGCCGATCGGTCGAAAAAAAGTTTTTGATTAAAAATTCGTCTGTTTTTGGTTGTTTATGAAGGTATCATAATCTAATTTGGCAATCAAATGTCTTTTGGTGTTCTTAAGCAATTTACCGGATTTTATTGCAAGCAGTGGTACAGGGTATCCCAAAGTCGTCCGCGCCCGACTTTAACGTACGCCATCTTTTCTTCTAATTTTTACCTATAACTCAAGATGTTTCCAACCGACTTGAATAAAATCTGCATCCATGGGTTTTCCAAAAAAGGAAAGAAACTGAGTTCAAGTGAAGAACTAGACCATTAGACGCTCCTTATGGTAAAACTTCTTGCTCGTTTGGTATTGTAGAAGCAGGCAATACAGACAAAAGACAGATTTACACAGACAGATGGATTTGGCTAAATCGATTTCTTTTGTTGTCCTGAATATATTGGTATAAAGCTTGTGGGGTCTTCAACGTTTCCCTTTAGAAATTGCACACATTTTTTTGAACAAACTTAATATACACTTTTTACATAAATTAAAGGATATAATAAAAACCAAAATAGTCCTGAATAGTTTATTAAAAACTATTATATGGAAAATTTTGGCGGCCAACAATATTTGTTAAATATTTTAAAATAATATAGATTTATAATCAAATTTCCAGACGGAACTGTAAGCCATAAATTTCTCTGTCTGTATAAATCTACTACACACTACTTAAATATTTTGTCGCTCTTTTTTTTTAATTTTTATCAAAAACTTATTTGAACTTATTAAACTACAAATGTATGTAATATAATTCATAAAATAAAAAAAATAGTTCGCTGTTTTTGTTCTGCTGCACTTTACAAATATTCAAATTATTCTTTTATTTTCAGCTATATATACAAAATAAAAAGTTATAATTGGGTACTTTTGGCAGCGTAGTATGATATACTTATATCTGTTTGTTAATTATATATCCACAAACAAATCAAGAGTCTTATTTACTTTTAAACTCGTATTGTAAGTCTACTTGAAAACCACTTAAAAGCTTAAAAACAATGCGTATACGCACAAAAAAAACATTTGGTTTATAAAAAAAAAAAGAATAAAAATGAAATTATTTTTAAGCTTTTAAAATTCACGTTAAACTTTAAATTGTCTTTATATACGCTGATATATGATTATTCTCATCATAAAAAGTGATTGCGTCCGCAACTTAATTTTAAGCTCAAAATATTTGAAAAATGTGGCCCACAATGCAATAACACATAAAACAACAACTACAACTATAGTATGTACATATAAATAGATAAGGATTACGTGCCTCTGGCCACACTCAGGCACTTTGCGGAATATTTCCTGTTGCTGCCCCAAAAAGTATGCTTTAAAATTGTTTCGGCGCACCCTCCGTATGCGGAAATCGATTGTCAAACCAAATTGTGATAACATTTTCATCCTTGGGCAAATATGTATTAATAAATACTTTAGCACAAAAATGAATTGAACATTTTCAAAAGCCAGTAATAACAATTTTGATAAAAACCAAAAAAACAAGTGGGCCGATTACAGTTGGAACTTTCGGACTGCAAAATACCCTTTACTCACTTGTTTCCTAAGTGTTCATCCGATTTAGACGCGTTTTATTGTTTACATTAAGTTTAAACTTCTTCCAAGGATTGGTTTGGTAGCTAACAGTGGGAAATTTTTGGGAAAAAAAAGGTTTAGTTGTGTCTGAAGGAGTCCATGCACAGATTTTGGTGACTGCAGCTTACTTAAAAAAAAAGTTTGACTTTTTCGACAAAAGGGTTTTTTTTGGCAATGTTTAGGTTTAACTTCCAAAGTTAAATTTTCATAACAGGGACGGTTACTAAGCAAAAAAAAAGTCAGTGGCGAGTTTCAACTTTCAGCATGGAAAGGTTTGGTTATAAAAAGATAAAAACTATTGCGTAGGATTAGAGGAATCCCCAACAAGAAACAAGCATTTTTTTTTATTATTGCTAGCTTCTTTGCAAACAGTGGTTTGCTTTTAGTGGGGCTTCGATAAGGAATAAAAAACTGGCCCAAGGACCTTCGGATCGCCTTTAAATTTTACAGGCGCTATATGCGGGTTAAAAGGAATTTTTTTAGGGGTGCATTATTGATATCAACGGTTTAAAAATCCTCCATACCAGCGGCGGCCACCCTAATTACATATATACAATTTTCTTATGAAGTATGTTCCAGTCTTTTATCCCATCTTTATACGATGTAATTATGTTTAATTATCAATCGTTTTGGTGCAACAATACTAAAAAAAAATAAAAATAAAATAAAATTTTAAGGTTTTAAAAAAATTTCATGTAAACTTTGCGCTCTTAAAGATATATCGTAAAGGATGTGTTGCAAAATATATTAATGCATACCAGTGACGTATCCACGAAGGGTTTTAGCTTATCCAACTCCTAGTCTGGGAATTAACGCTTATTTGACATTTTTACATTCTTACTTGAATGATATGAAAAGGAGCCATCTCAAAAATAAGCATAACTACCTCATTTAAGAAATTAATTCTACATTATAAATAGTTTTGTAGCCGGAGCAATGATATAAAGTGCATTGATGGTACCATCAAAATAATAAGCATAACTTCCTCATTTATATTTATTTATTTATAAAAAGAAATTAATTCTACATTATAAATAGTTTTGTAGTCGGAGCAACAAAGGCCTTCAGGCTGTCCTTATTTATAGGATTTAGCGGTTTCTCAAGGAATTTATTCAAAATGTAATCATCATTACATTATTATTATTACTCTAAATGTCAACATGATTCGATGACTTTTTAGGGTACGATGTTAAAGTGTTTAAACAGAATCATCAATGGTTGAAGTCAATAAGGTAAAAATATATAAAACCAAAGACTTGCTGTAAATAGTATATTATAAGATAAGCTAAAGCCAATAAATTTGTTATTCGATATTTTCTAAAACCAAATTTCCAATACTACTTGAAGCAGATAAAATGGCGCAGGGTCTCCTATCTCCTCCTACATATATAGCTATCGGTCAGCGACTCGATTCATAATCATTTTTATATTTTATTCAATTAAAGTTTATCCTTCTGTCAAAGCTGTGATCCCTGACTTTTAGCGTATTAAAATTGTTTACAAAAGCAATCAGAAAACTGTAGAACATAAACTTTTAAATGGTAGTACATATATAGTCGTGTACGTGTACATTAGTACATATATGTATGTACAACTACTAATACTACTGTATATAAAAGACTTTGCCTGTTTGGTTCGTCATTAGTATATAATTTTATGCACGTAGCAGCTGCTAACTTTAAATAGTTCTAGTAACAACAATAACAATTAGATGCGCATGCAATGCATAAGTATGCATGTAACTATGTGTATGTGTGTACGGGTATGTATGCGTATCTTGTAGAGATGGAATCGTGCTTAACATTTAAAGCCCGGCACGAGCACGAAACAGCGTCTTGACTTCAGACCCAGGCCCTAACAAATATTTTCGGTTCAAACATGGATGCAGTTCCAAATTAACATACAAGCTACGTAAATATGTCTGCTCGAGTATATACAACAAATTTTATTATGAATTTGTTTCCTATTACTCATAAACGGGTAAATCTAAAAAATGTATTCTAAGGCCGGATTTTTAATTTGTCAAAACTACTTAAATTGCTGGTGAAATAATAGGCTATATATTTAGATCCTTTAGTAAGTCATTTTATTTTTTCGATATCGACTTTAAACGTTACGCCTAACAATGAATTTATTTTTTTTTTAAATTATTCTTTATTAAGCTCAAGGCCCTTCTTTATGCGCTTAGAAAAATTTTCGGAAATTTTTCACTTTCTCTGATTGAGGTGGAAATTGTCAAATTATGCGGTAGCTATGTTGTTCTTGAAATATTGAACTTATGCTGGTGGAACTAATACCCAGTTTCAATCTCCTAATATGTCACATGACAATCTTGCTTTATCAGTTTTACCTCACCACCAGTGAGTGATAGGCGACTGCGACTGAATTCAGTTCAGAGTAGCAAAACATAAATAGTAAACCTGGCATTATGTAGCTTCCATAGGGGCCTTACAGAGGACCTCAAAAAAATTGTTTTAAAGGCGTGACTCTTTTATTTATGCAAATATCTACCATATCTTTATCAACTTTGGCATTCGGGAAACAATTTTTTTTAGAGTTTCCAAGCACTTTACCAAATTTTATCAAAACTGGGTTACTATAACATATAGCCTCCCATAGTTCATATATTTTAAGAGCATATCAGAGCATGTCAATGAAGATATCGTATACGCATTCAGCAGTTCAAAATTTTTGGGAGTACCTTATCAAAATAAGATAATTTATTTAACTTTTTTTTAATCTTGGCCATATTGAAAACTTGACACTTCTTTTTAGCGCTAGTTATGCCAAAAATAGATAATTATATAAAAATGAAAGCTGGAAAGCCAAATATGATCCCTCGTCCCGAAGCAGGCGGCTCCTGGGTTTTGTAACTGTGTCACGACAGACCCAATTTCATCAGAAACTTTATTACTTTTGAAAAAAATTTTGAGTTAGTGGACAATCTTGTGATACGCAAGATTTTCGAGATCACCAAATAGTTATTCCCCACCGCATCAAACTCAATGGAGACCAGCTTCTAGTGAAAAAGAAGCCCGGCCCACTTCCATTTCTAGTAGCTTGCCTTATATAGAGTAATGAAGACATATACATACATAAGAGTACATGCATAGATATTCTAAGAATGGCGTCTGCATTACGAGAGGTTGCAATGCGCTGACGTTGTCGTTGTTATTATTATTGTTATTGCTTTTGTTGTTGTTGGTTTTGTTGTTATTGTTTTTGTAGTTGTTGTTGCATTTTAATTAAAGCTGTTAAACGGGCTCTGAGGAAATGTAATGGTGTGCGTGTTTGTGTATGTGTGTGTGAGCAGTTGCCATTGACATTTTACTGTGTAATTTACATGAGCTAATTGTTCACCCAAAAAACTGACTTCACTTTAAAGTCATGCACTTTGGCTCTTTATATTGTACATACGAGGGTAGTTTGATAAACTGTTCAAATTTGTCGAGAAGTAAGTTTATATGCACCGTTTCCGTTTACTATCACAATTGTTTCGTCGTTCAATATTTCTTCTTTTATTAGGTTCACATGAGTGTGAATACCAGTTTCATTTTGCCTCTAGTTTATTTTTAAACAAAGTCGAAAATTGTCGAAATTCTGTGTTTTTTTTTATGAGGAACAATGGTCCCAAATTAAAATTTTCAGCAAATGTTCGAAAATAAAAGATACGGGCCTGGAACTTGACACAGACTCTTTTTATAATTGCAACAGAAACACTTGCCAAGATTGTTCAGAACACTATAGCATGTAGTTGCCCTAGGAATTATAGGCGAAAAATAAAGTCTTTGGGAAAGTTTTTTAAGGCGTCGTAATCAACCAAGTTTTCCAATATGGGAAAGTTTGAATAAGATAGTTACCATAGAGCCGAGGCGTAAAAATAGTGTCTGTGTGAATGAAAATTTTGTATTTTTTAAGTTATCGCGACGAAACTTGTCAGTTTGAAGAAAGATTGATCGAAATGGAATCGTTTTATCATATATCTGGCATGCAAAGTAATAGGAGGTAGCGGCTTACCTGATTTCTATTTCATACTATATACTTTTAACATTTTTTTCAATTTTTTTCAACGAACACCACCACCGCTAGCCATTTTCTCTGTTACACTCACAACCCACATCGTATCGTTACATAACTTGAAAATAGTTTCAGGATATCTATCTACCCATCTTTACATTTTCGAATTAATTTAACACGTTTTGGGAAAAATAATAATTATAAAAATATATTTTTTTTTTATGTGAAAGAAAATGAAGACTGACTACAGTAATGATCCTGTGAAGTATAGTCGATAAAAATATATGAAAAATATAATATAATATAGGTAATAATAGCAATTGAAAAAATATACAATTTGATCTATTTCGACGAGTTCGATTAAAGTCCATACACTTTTATTTCTGGTTGCTTGTTATCTCTCCCGCGCTAGCAGTATGAAAAGCTGAAGGGCATAAACAGCTGACTTTCAGGGCTTTTAGAGCCTTTCATGAAAGCGGCTACAGCTGTAGGCATCTTGGATAATCTACAAATTCGTGCTTGCATACCCAAAGAAATGACTCAACGGTAGGAGATAATAAATCAATTTTGACGACCTTAAGAAAATCTATTCTTTCAAAGGAATACAAAAATTGTAAAAAAGAAAAACTGATTTAAGTATGGCTTTTGCTAGCAAATAAAGCACTCACTGACTTATCAAACTGCCCTCGTATATACACAAATTATACCTCCCTAAGTGTGTGTGTTTTGGTATGGATATATGCAAAATAAAACGACGCTTCTGTTGCCTGACACTTGATTTATGCATCCAAGTAATGGTTTTTACATAAAAGCGGCTTTTTGCTGTTCTTTTGTTTTTTTGCTTAAAAGAATTCAACAACTTAAAAAAAAAGGTTCTGTCAAGAGCAATGTAATGCATGCTTCTTATAAGAGGCCTGTTTTACTTCAGCTTTTCATTTTTTACTTAAGAAGAAAGTAGTCGTTAATATAAGAAGAATAGTTCAATCACATCTGTTTCTGCATCCAAATCACAAAAAGAATTATTTTATTATTTTTTTTTTGTATAATACATATAAATTCTTTTAATTTTTTTGTGCCCAAAATTTACCCACAAAGTATATACCAAAATGAGGCGCAGCAGAAATAGAGATCTATCTAAGCGATCCAGAAATCTCTAGAGATTTTGGCTTCGGTTGTTTTGCAAATCTCTAGTAAAATCTGTAGGTTACACAGAACTCTTATAAGTTTTCGGGCACTTGTTTCTGTATGTTTACGCTTTTACAAGAGTTTAAAAATATTTTAGCACATTTAGACACTTATTTAATTATAAGATTTTTAAAATTGTTTTAAGAAAGATAACTAGATAACTATCTAATTATTGGAAAAGTCGCTTCTCTGCAAAATGAATTTGAATATTTAATTGTTCCCAAGACTTGGTGGCAACACGTTAGTTCTCTTGACTATGAGTGTCATATTTTCCTAGAGATTTTGTTAAAATTAAAATCATGAATTAAAACATTTTATTTAATATATAATAGAACTGCAAGTAGCTAGGAAATTTTATAATCTTCTAAAATTAGTTAAAATATTTTTTGAACAAAATTTGTGTTATTGGTGTAAATTTAAAAGAGCTCTGGAAACCGTCACCGGGAGCTCTTTTAAGAGTAATTGATTTCTGTGTCCACACCATATATATTCCTTCACTAGACACACTAATATTCCTAAATTATTTATTATTATTTATTATATAGGAAAAAAAAATTTTATTGATGTAAAATAGAGATTTTGAGACCGTCACCGAGAGAAATTGTTTTCAGTGTCACCACCTTGTATA
This sequence comes from Chymomyza fuscimana, assembly GCA_949987675.1. Lineage (NCBI taxonomy): Eukaryota > Metazoa > Arthropoda > Insecta > Diptera > Drosophilidae > Chymomyza > Chymomyza fuscimana. The sequence continues at coordinate 67,372,937 of OX465089.1, read as the reverse complement.
TTCTTTCAGTTTAGACACTTTTTTCGAAAACCCAAAGAGTTAAGAGTATGAAATATTATTAGAATTGTTGCGGAAAGTTCTGTTATTTCAAAGGACATCAAACGAAACTCATTGAAGAAGTAATCTTTCATCAAGGGCAAATGAAGAACAATTTGAAGCAGCGGGCGGTGTGGTGGGAGGACAACCTGCACTCTTAGCTTCGCGCTTTGAAGCAATCCTCATCCAAGGCTTAAGAGTTATACCTGGCATCAAATTTAAGTAGCTTTGACTCTTGCGTGCATTTTCAGTTCACTTTAAAGACTGTTTCGGTCCAATACTGTCAGTCCACGTTTCATCATCTGCTACAATCTTTGAAACACAATTTCATCATTAGCGACCATTTTTAAGTCGTCCTGTGTGTCCTCAAGGCGAAGTCACGAAAGCAAAAAAGGCACTGTACATGCTGCACGCGAACTAATTATGTCCATTGGGACCTTCTGCAGTTGACAAGTGTCGAATGAGTCACTGCTTACTAGTTGGTGACCATCTGGAAGGCCGAGCTGTGTATGCAGGTGCATTTTTCTGGTATATTTTTGTATAAAGACAATTAAATTACAAATAAAGATAGAGTGTCCAAGCAACGTCCTTTCAATTTGTAAATAAGTCACTTATGTTTACGGGACAGTTAGAAAAGTAGACCAAAATTGTAAACTTAATTTCTTTTAATTTTATTGTAACATTTTGAAAAGTCATGGACACAAACAAGACTAGAAATGTTTGAGTGGATCCAGCTTATGGAATATTCATAACACTAAAACAAACGGCGCACGTAATCTGGGCTTTCTCGACGTTTCGGTAACCACGCAGGTACCAGGAAAGTCAAATATTGGTATTGAATTAAGTTGGCTTTTCTATTTTGGACGCAAGTTCCAGATACTTGATTTGGAAGAGTTGTTAATACACTCATTTTATGCAATTCCATTCACTAGTAAGAAAATTGTCTGGACTATAATACCGATTTTGTCTTGAATTGCTTAAATTATAAATAGTTAAAAGGCTGTTTATGCAACTTGTGGCCAGGTGGTGTCATATGTTTGTGCCACAACGCATTTATTAAATGTCAAACGTGAAATATTTAAGAGTCAGTTCTATTGCCAGCAAACTGTTAGCCCTTATCAAAATTATTACCACTTCGGAGTATGAGCATGTAGATCTCTGAGTCCATAAGAGTTGGAGACACCAAATATAACCAATAGATGCATATTAAATTAAAGGAGGTCATGTTTGTTGATTCATTCTACGATTTGTAGCCACTCAAACTTGGGGGCATCAAAAATTACCTTCTCTATAAATTGCCACAAAATTTTTACGAAAATGACTCTGAACATAATTCTTGACTTGATAAAACATTGTGGCCCAATTATCACAGAAAGAGGCTTCCTATGACAAGAATATGTTTATATAATGTGTTGCTAAATCCGAATCTGTAGACCGTTTGACCTCCATCAAGTCAGGATTTCAACTTAAACTTAAAAATTACAAAATTTGTTGCATATTATTTTGTGTTGGGTTCAAGAAAGCACATGTCTCAATCGAGCGGATTCACCGAGCCTCAAACGATTGATTGATACATACCCAGATGATCTGGGTAGCAGATGGGACTCAGAAATACTTTCAGCCGCACGTGGAACAACATATCGAAAAAATTAAGGTTTTTCCTATTTTTTCCTTACTAATTTCATATTAATTAACGCAAATATCAATATATAAAAATTTAAAATAATAATAATGAACCAATAGCTTTAATGAAAATGTAAATATTTAAAGGGAATAAAGCACAAATAGAAAATAAAAAACAAAAATATCGAATCCTTTCCAGCGCCAAGTAGTGTTGAGGAAGACAAACCACAAGCGGCGTGACAAGGCAGCCAAACACTCATGATCCAAAGAAAAATCAAATATTCGGGGGACACCTTAGATAGGCGATTTACTTTTAGACGGTACATAGAACGTGGTACTGAAAGTTGTATTTTTTTTTAACCACTGCAGCCTACTTACACTTCGATGTAAGAGTCATATACAATATGGCAGTAGCCTCTTAAAGGTACGCCCTCCAACTCTGAAGTAGGGCGGGCCTCCAAATAAATAAGATAACTAGTCGTTACAACGATCGACTATAGACACAGAAATAGGTCCAAAGTCTTCGAGATGCCAACCCTTTCAAAAAGGTTGAAAAAAATATGCTTTAAAAATCTTCTATATCATACTCTAAAGCAGTGGTCGGCACAAAATACACTCACAATTTTTTTTTTGCGTATGTATTGAAGTTTTCTTTGCCGCAGTGACGTATTGCGACGCTGACGTTGGTAAGCAACATACACGAAGTTGATGGTGCGTAGCTTCGGCTATTGTTGGTCTGCTTTACTGCCACTGCAGCCTGCAGCAGAGAAAACAATATCAGAGCAACAAGAGCCGAAGCCACGCACCATCAACTTCGTGTCTGTTGCTTACCAACGTCAGCGTCGCAATACGTCACTGCGGCAGAGAAAATTTCAGTACAAAAAGCACGCACACATGCATGCATTTTGTGTATAACACATGACGTGTGTCGACGTCGCTAATCCCTATGCTCGCGTGCATAGGCCGTGCCGACCACTGCTCTAAAGGAACCTCAAAAGATGTCCATATACGTATGTACCTAAATATGACTCGTCAGCAAATTACCCCAGTCAGACAGGCTGGTTCGTCAACTCTTATCTAAGAAAATGGCAATCAATAAAATAAAGGGTCATCAATCTTGAGGTTTTTTTTTTTAAAAAAAAAAAAAACAAAAATTTCAAATGTATCGGAAAATCTTTAGTATCAATAGAAAGAACCGTTCTTGCCAATCACTTTTTAAGAATAATCCCTTTCAAATGTTGGCCGCAACTGGTCCGTAGCTCGTCCAAGCGGAGGTTCCAATTTTCGATGACGCGTTCGAGCATAATCGGCGGTATCTCGCGAACAACACGGGTAATGTTGGCCTCTAATGCTTTAGACTTCACGTAGCGCCAAAAGAAAAAGTCTAACGGTGCGATATCACACGATCTTGGTGGCCAATTCACCGGTCCGGAGCGTGAAATTAATTGTTCACCGAATTGGTTCCTCAATATGTCCATTGTTTCACGGGCTGTGTGGCAAGTAGCGCTGTCTTGTTGAAACCAAATGTCGTCGAGATCTCGGGCTTCAATTTCAGTTAGCAAATAATTCGTTATCATGGTACGATAACGGTCGTCATTGACGGTTACGGTCTGACCAGCGTCATTTTTGAAGAAATATGGAACGATGATTCCACCGGCCCATAAGCAACGCGCTGGACGAGGTCTGTTCGGTCGAGTCTCATCCAATAATGGGTCTCAAATTTGTTGATGGTATGGCGAATAGTGGTAATAATGGCCTAAACGCGCGAAAAACATTCTTTACAGAACCCGAATTTTCGTAATATAATTGTACGATTTGTAAACGTTGTTCGGGTGTAAGTTTTTCCATAATGAAATGGCTATGAAAATTGAATAAAAAACACATGGCAATGTACTCACGCGTGGTATATCAAAAAAACCTTATTGAAAAAAAAATCTGCAGATTGATGACCCTTTATAAAGTATTTTTGTTAATTTGTACAAACAAAAAATATAAAATTAGTTTTGTTAAAAATTATTAATTTAAAAAGAAAAAGCTAAAATTTTACAGATTTTGCAGAAAATCAAAGCATACCTTCAAGGGCAGCGATCCCCAAACTATTAAATACTTATATATAATATTTTAATTAAGTAGAAAAGGAAATAAGAAGCTGAACTCTGAACTGTAAATATTATACATATATTGTAATAAAACCATGAATTAAATTGATTTGAAAATTTTCGGACATTTTTTTGAAGTTTTATAATAAATTTTTAATAATTGATTTAATTTGAATATCGCATACACCATACAAGATTTCTTTGTAATTTATTACCGTTCCTCGTCGTTCCTTAAAACCGCCAGCCCTCAACGTATCAACACAACACTTGGCGTATATATTTAATTTTTGAGGAAAATGGTTATAGGGTATCCCAAAGTCCCGGCTGTTTCAAATTATTTTTTTTCTCAAGTTGCTTTTTTTATTTTTGTCCTGCAAGTGTATTTAAGCTTCGACGTGGAAAACTTAAAATTCTTTTGGCTTCTTACACTTGATAAAGCTTAAATTTTTATTTTTTATGGTGTGAAATTTTATTCATTCTTGCGAGCCATAGCATACTTTTTTGGGCAGAATTTTCAATGCTCACAATTTGCATAAATCAATGGGCTCTAATGCGTTTGAGCGCTCACTCAGTGCACTTTTTCTATCTATTTGTCTTGCTCTTCAATTTTCTTCTATTTTTTGTGGTTTGTTGACATTTTTCTTTTTCTTTGATGAACTTTTGGATGAAAATGGCAGCCAGTCGTTGGCCACAGACTGAACATCAACAGTTTGCCATAAATTAAGCTGCTCCCGCTCGACACATACATTTATTAGATAGGCGCATACACACACACACACACTCACACACACACATATATCATTTTCATTTTGTAATTTGTCTCTCTTACATATACACAGACGCACATAGCGACAGAGTGGAATAGAGGTGCAGGAGGCATATAGAAGCTGCTTTGCCCCTCCTACCACGCGTCCATTTGCTCACAATGGCAATGGCCCAGGAACTTAATTGGTTGGGTGTTGTCAGCAGCAGCAGCAGCGCACAGTGGTCGAGATGCTCTATCTAGCTAAATTAAATTTATTTATTTAATTTAATTTTCTAGTTTGTTAAACACATTTAATTAGCCCGCAAACAGCTTGAATTACAGAGTATCTGTAAATGTATTGCCCTTTCCGGCAAATTCTTATTATTAAGATGAATTCGAAATCGATTCTGTATGTACCTCGACAGGGCCAAAATCAATAACTCTAGAGATTTTTGAAACACTATAGAATGACTCTTTTTTTTTTATAAAAATAAATTGTTTAAAAAAAATTTTTTTTTTTCATATCATACCCATTAACGAATGTACAAATGTTTAAAATATTTCGACCCAATTTATGTATAGATGGAAAAGCTAATGGAATACTAGTGACGAAAATTAACTAATCAACCTAAGATAATAATATTTAGTGTTTTTGATTAAAAACCAATTTTTACTGAAAAAAATAACAATGTCATAAAAATTCAGAAGTATTTGAGAAAAAAAATTATTTATGTTAAACTGAACTTCAAAAATTATAATTTGTATGCGAAAATACATCCATATTATACATTACAAAAACTTCTTCTGGATGGAGGACTATCGAAAAGTCTACAGCTCATCGCCTGATAAAGTATTGTAAGTCAAATTCGCAGACAGATTTATTCCTGTACATTTTTTCTTGACGAAAGAAACAGGCATCGTGTAAATTTTGGTTTTTGGAGCATTTAAAAGACTACTTCTGCTAATATTATTAATACTTAGCACCATTTAATATTTTGAAAGTTATATTAAACACACTTGGATCGAACATTTCGACCACTGTGCCGCGGCCCGTTTGGTATTAAATTACATGATAGCTTACATAACGCAGTGCCCAACAACCCCAGAAAGTTCCCCTGCTCCTCCAAAGACAACGCACTAAACTCATTAAATGTGTGAAAATGTACTAGGGGCTGTCATTTATGAAAAATGTCTGCAATTCAATTTGGTGGCTGGAACCCCCATCTTATTTATTTTTTTGTAATATTTTTTGTCCAAAGTATGTATGTCAGTTCGTGTGCGCTACATACATTTATACATTTTTCATTAGGCCCATAATAGTTGGGTCCTTAAATGGCCACAAAGAAAATAAATATGTATTTAATTTTCAGTCCGATGCTGGCAAGCAAATGTTCAAATTTAAATTTATTTGGTAAATATGTACACAAAATATAAAATTATTCCATGTCATGTTTTTTAATGGAGTTATACGTTTGTAAGAACATGTAAGTGCTTTTGAAAGAGTTAAAGGAGGAGGGTTTTGAGAAGCGAGAAAATGGAGCAAATTCAAATTGATAGAAAGATGTACATTTTCTAAAGATTTTAAAGTGCTTTCAATATGTTCAAGCCTAATGAACATTTATGTATATAGACAGTCACAGAAGAGATGGAGCTGGGACTGGCATTCCACAATTCCCGAAATTTTATTTAAACCTTTAGAATTTATAGCACATTTTACTTGCTGCACACATATTTTGAGGGTCTACAAATATTTTATCGTCAAGTCGTTTACAAAATTTAAAATATAAAAAAAAAGCGGGCTATGGTACCAAAAACCACCCCCAATTACTTTCAAAATACTAATAATCATTGGTCAAAAAAAATAAATATTTTTAACAATTTTAGACTTTAAACTAAACGCTTTATGGGTTAGTTTGAAAAAACGTGCTAAACTACTGAATATTTTTGAACCAATTTTTGTTAATCAAAAAAATTATGAATTAAATTACGTGCCTTAAATAGGTCAATCTCCATTTTTTGAAAAACGTGTTTTAATCCCTTTTCTTCTATGGTGTAAAAAATAATCGAATCTATTTGGTGCAACAATTAAAAAAAAACAAGAATTTGCTTCTTTTTTGTAAATTATATGAAAAAACATTACTTTTGTCAAAATACTCCAAAAATAATATAATACAAACAAAGAATTATACATTTTTTAATTATTTTAATTTTATGAAAAACTGATTCATTTCGTGGTCAAGTATTAAAAAATTTTCATTGCTTTACAAAGGAATATTTTAATTATCTGCAGTAAATTATGCAATTTCAATAAAAAATGTTTGGGATTAACTTCAACGCAAAAAGTTAAACATAATTAACTTTTGAAAACGTAAGAAATTCTTAATTTTTTTATGTTTATATTATATTATTTTTTAATTTCTGTCTAATACTAGTTGACAGACACACTTTATGTTTTTTTGAAAATTTTGAACATGTTATTATACTTAATGTAAATTTTGTAATCAAAAAGTAAAAATTTAGCATTCTGAATATTAATTTCTATTATTTTCTTACTTATTAAATAAAAGAGTTCATAAAAATTTAAAATGTTTTACTATTTTTCATTACAAGCGATAAATTGCCTTATAATCTAAACTACAATCACTAATTGATAGTTCCCCTGAATTACAATTTTTACACCAAAATAATAAAATATTATAAAGAAAATGTTTCGGTCTGAATCGGTATGAGCAGCTAAAATTTAAAGAACTTTATTCTGAAACATATGAGTCGGGAAAAAACCTCTAAAAAGCTTAATTTTCTCGTTTATTTGTGGTCAAGAAGTTCTTCATTTTGTTCTTACCTTTCAAAATGACTTCTATCGACCCAGTTGCGTATCCAATTCAAGCCAATTCGGTCTAAGGGATCGTTTAAGACAATAAATAACCGGCATCATGATTTCAATTTTAAGCAGAAAATACTCAAATACTCATACTTCTAATGCATATAATCGTTTTTTATGCAGGTAGCCCTGTTAATTTGTCTTTAAAAATTATCCAAAATTGTTTGTACAAATAATATACGATTTTTTAACTTTTCCTATAATTAGGGTATTGACGATTGCTGGTGAGTGGAGCAGTTGAAAAGTTGCGCAAAAACTCAAAAACGCAGCGTATTTTGCAACACTTTCTCATCAGCAAAAAATGTGAATATGGTCTAGGTTAAGGAAAAGTTGAGTTGATAGTTGAGTTTGCAAAAGTCCTCAACTTTTCATCTCCTCAATTCAACAGCAAGCGTGAATACCCTTAATACAATATGCCAAAATCAGGTATGCATCCAGAAGTTTTGTAGATTGCAACGCTGATTTAATTGTTTTACATTGACAATTGTTTTAATAATAAAACAAATTTTCGACAGAAGATTTTTTCTGTTATATCATAACCCACATGCAGAAATTGCATAAAGATATGTTAAAAGTTTAATACTTTTCCCTTTTTGGAGCACAATTACCTATTCGTGTGTTTTGCTTAAAAATTTACAAAAATCTGCATGACTTCTGTGGACTTTAAGATAATAATTATTTTTGGTAAAACACTTTTTATACCCTGTACCGTATGGTACAAAGGGTATATTAAGTTTGTGCAAGCCGAAAATGTATGTAACATACAGAAGGAGACGTCGGAGACCCCCCAAAGTTACCTAAAGTATGATCCGTCTGTCCGTCTGTCTGTCTGTATGAACGCCTAGATCTCAGAGATGGTAAGAGCTAGAGCAACCAAATTTTCAGTTTAGATGCGTTATTATGTCAGGGGATGCAAGTTTATTTTATATTTTGGATATCGGGGATATATTATATAGCTCTATACACCCCAAAAGTTTTAGATAAATAATTCGTTTGTTTATGAAGATATCGTAACCAAATTTGGTACTCGAATGTTTTTTAGAGTTCCTAATCACTGTACCAAATTTTATCAAAAATTTTTGTACAAAATTCGTTGTGTTTCGTTTGTTTATTAAGATATTGTAACCAAATGTGGCAATCGTAAGTTATTTAGAGAGAAATGTACCAAATTTTATCAAAATCGGTTGACTATATCATATAGCTCCCATAGGACCAATCGGTCAAAAAAACGTTTTTGGTACAAAATTCATTGTGTTTCGTTTGTTTGTGAAGATATTGTAACCAAATTTGGCATTCGGAGTTTTTTTAGAGATCTTCAACACTGTACCAAATTTTATCAAAATCGGTTGACTATATCATATAGCTCCCATAGGAACGGTCGGTCAAAAAAACATTTTTAGTTCAAAATTCGTTGTGTTTCGTTTGAAAAAAAGAAATATCTTTTGGAGTTTGTAAGCAATAAATCGGACTTGATTGCAATGTGGTGGTACAGGGTATCCCAAAGTCGTCCGCGCCCGACTTTAACGTACGCCATCTTTAATACTTTATTTAGTCGGGGACAGTGTATTTTATAATCGGAATAGCCAAACTTTTGGGGAGATATAAGTACTTATTTCCTCTTAAAATATAGGCTGATTTTTTTTTTTTTTATATAACTATTTTATAATAATCGATTAATGTCTCTGGCAAATTAAGCTTTTTTCTTGTGAAAATATATACCCCCGTATGTGAAGCCCGAGTTGAGCAGTGCATGTAACATGGACAAGTAGAGATGGCAGACCATAAGTTCTATATACCACAAGGACTATGATCACCTAAGGTAGCGATTGAGCCATGACCGTCGGTACGTACGAACACTTAAATTTCCAAACCCCTTAGAAATACTATATAAAATCAAATATCATCAAAGTATAAGCATTATCCCTACGCACGCGAAGTTTGCCGATGAATATGGATACATTTTTCATTCCCACACGTCTTTTACACATACTAAAAACAAACTGGAAGCTATAAATTTGGTATTTAAACTTATGGGAACCTAAATAACGACAAAACGTTGACAATCGCGGGAAAAAAATGTCCTTGTCCCCGTCAAAGCTTACCTTGAATATGCCAACATTTGTCAAATATGGCGCAAATATTGATATTTTTTTTAAAAAAAAAGTAGGTTGGGTATTATCATTCATACATAATTTTTTTTGGCAATTCAACTTGATTTAATATTCTTTTCTTTATTTAAACTACTGCAACTTAACTTGTAACATCCATAAATAACAAGATTTATGTGAAAGAGCTTGAAATATTTTGCTAAACTATCACTCTTATGCACGCTTGATTATGCGATACAACTTACTTAATAAACCCAGAAGTGCTCGCAAATCCAAAGCGACATGAAACGATAAATTAATTTAAGCCAAGAGTCAACGGAGCACACTTTTCATATTAACGCGAACGAAAATAGCAAAAGTCGCTGCCATTTCATTAATTCTAAGCGCAAGCATCGCATGAAATTAAGTGATTTGGCTAACAGAGAACAGCTAAGAGGAGCTACCAGCCAACAGCCAAACATCTAAAAGCCAACAGCAAAGGAACTCAAAAATTAAAAATGTCTAGCCAACCCTTTTTAATTAATGAGATTACAAGCAAAAAGTAGTTTACTTTTTTTTGTGTTGTTTTATATATATATATTATTTTTGCTATTTCCTATTTCATAAGTTTAGCAGAAAACGGCAAAAATAAGTGGTTTGCGTTTTTGCCATTTAGTTGTGGTTTGGTTTCATGTTGCAAACACACACATACTAACACAAACAGAGTCTCAGTCACGCACATTTACTCACAAACACGCATACACACGCAGCTCAGTATATTTAATTGAATTCGTAAATTGTTTGCTGGGTTTTGCGCTATGCATTAAAAATAACATTGCATACTTATGGGCACTTATTTTTATATAATAATAAATAATAAATAAATAATACAACCCAGCTTTTTTAGATTTTGATCATTCCACAGTGGTGATAATGAAGTTCATAACGCCGCAAAATTAATAACTTCAACAAGTATGGCACGGAGTTCGGCTGCACAAATTTTTTTTAATATCTATAGTTATAGAAAAAAATAAAATATTTTTTAAGTTTTTTTTAACATTTTTTTTAAAAAAAAAAAGCAAACCTTTTGTACGATATACAAAGCGTTTTTGGTATAAACATGAAAATTCAGTATGGGCGGTACGTTAAGGTTATGATAATGATAATTATTTGAGATCGCCGACAAAATAAATGCACTTCCGACTCGGTTTAGGTTCTATGCACAACTTATTTTATTGAACTTAACATATCTTAGAAATAGGTGGATGATTGGCTTAACATAAAAGAGAGAGAATCGAGTGCAACTTGCATTGAGTGCATTATTATTGAGTGATTACATATCAAGATCGTGCTTCGAAATTAAACTAATTAGAGCTTTAACTACAGTGGTTGAATGGTGAAGGCATATATATTAGTTTGACCAAACACCTTTTTTAAATTATTTATTTTATTGTCTCGAAATGATTTTTATGGAAAATTACATTTTTTTTTATTTGTTTAGTAATATTAAAAATGTATTTTTTTGGGAGAAATGTTTTTTATTTAAATAACAAAAATATAAGAACAGTCATGCATCCAAATCATCATTATTATTGGACAACCATGATTTAATCCTTGATGTTGTGAAAAGGTCCGACGATATTTAAAACACGTAAATCAAATCTTCTTCTTGGTTATGTCTGGAGGAGCCTACTCCGACATCATTCCCAAAGGGAGCGAGACGCTTTGAATCATATCTGCTCAATAAGGATTTTATCTACGGACGGAGGCATATCCAGCTACAAATAGCTCTGCAGTCTCCTATGCGTACCCGCAAGACTTTTTTGCAGTCTTCAAAAGATTTAGACGGTCGACCAGCGTTCGTATTTGAAGGTGAAGGTAATATAAAACGAGAGCTTCATCTAGCCATTCTTTGCAATGCTTCTTAAAATATGACGACTTTTATTACAACTTTTTTATTTTTCACCTAATTTCTTTGTGAGAGTCGCCAATTAAATGATTTTTATTTTTTCAATTATATGAGTAAATAAATAAATGTCAACAGCTAAATTCTTTTTATTTCGAGTAATCGCCCCGTGCCGAAATTCCAAGAGCACGTGGTTTTGCACTGACATGTTTCCTAAAAAGCAAAATAATTTGTATAGCTGATGGTGATGATATTTGGCTGATGTTTAATAATAGACATTCATGATAGGCAATACCTACAAAAAACCAAGAATCAAACCGAACCATCCCGGTCTTGTGTTACTTTTACTCCACGGAAGATTTAAGTACATAAGGGAATATAATTTATCGAATGGGTTTTTTTAAACTACTAAATACCACATACCTCGAGCTTTATATTCGAATCAAAAGTTTAGACGATATTCTAATATTTTTTTATTTTTTTTAAATTTAAATTTTACTATTCGAAAATGTTTGAACAAATTTTCAGACGTGTTCTTACGGATTAGCACCACTGTGCGCCCTAACTATTATAGAATACTGCTCATGCTCATGTACTCCTAATACAAAATAAATTTGTTCACTCTTCTTCACGTCTTTTATATTTTAACTACAATTATAATTTCTTTCTTTTCGAATGGTCTCTGACTCCTATCACTTTTTCTATTTTGACTTCACCCTTCGAGCATCTTTTATCAGTTCTGAAATGTAAGTCACCCATATTTCTTTTCTTTTTTACTTTATAAATGCTAAGTTCAGCAAGTAAATTGATGTACCTTTTAAAAAAATAAATAAATAAATAACAAAAAATAATACGCATTTTATGACAGTCAGACAGTATGGATTTCCTATTGCGATTGGCTCAACTTAATTTCCGTCTTAGTGCTCTGTCTTGCCTACACAAAGATGGTGCAGTTTTTTTATAACATGGGCCAAAGGTGTATGAAACAAAAGAATTTAATGAAGCCAGATAGAAAGACGTCTAAGCAGTTTTCCAGAGATCGAAGGAAAAAATAGATTGAAATTATGTCACAAGGTGCATTTAAATTTTGATATAGATTAAAGTCTTTGGCAGGTGTACCCAGGAAAAGCGACAATTATACCACACTTAAAATGGCCTATTTATCAGTTAAATGGGTGAAATATTCAATTTACTTTTGGAGAACGCCAGCCTCTAGTACATATTTTTTTGATATTACGTATTTAAAATTTTTTTAAATCCATCGACAACGTTGGGAGTTATATGCAAAAATTATAAAACTACAAATATTTTACCAAGAAGAAAAGAAGAATCGGTTTTTGCAAAACCTTCAGATTTTAAGCTCAAATATTATTTTTTTTTAATTTTTTAGAATACCACCACATAAAAGTTTTTTACTGTTTGTCCCCAAAAACCTTTATGTAGTTTAAAATCAGATGGAAACTGTGTCCCTTCTGTAACTTTCCAGCAATTTGTCTGGAAATAGACCGTATTTTATTTGAAGACCACTCCACCACCCATGCCATGCTGAGAAATTATTTTACTAAGATATTCTTTAAAGTTACATATTTCTTCGTTGAAAAGTCTGGCATCGTAGCTAATCTGACTGAGGCCACAGATTATAGAACTTACAAAAAGTCTTAGGTGCATTTAATCTGGAGTAAATTATCTAGTGCAAGCACATTATCAATCAAAATCTGTCGTAAATATCTATTAGATTTGGCTCAGCAGTTTAAATCCATCCTTATAGTATGTTTAATAAGGAACAAAAATTGAAATATTTTGCGACCGCAACGATTGAGAGGGGGCTTGAAATGAGATCAAATGCATAAGTGAAGTGACAGTCAGGCTCACATATGGACACAACGGCCACCGTCAGTAGAGCGCAAGAGGTCAAAGACCCAGACTTGCCAGCCATGAATGAAAAGAATAAAAAAAAGAAGTACTCAATTGGTAGTCCATTTTTGATAATGTTAACACACTATTTTTTGCGTCTTAATCTTTTATTTAAGAGCACACCTTTGACCATGTTTTAAAACCATTGCTTCGTCAGCTTGGCATATATTAGAACCTGTCAACCAATCTCAAGCGCATTTATTGTTTTTCTCTCGAAGCTTGCATTTGACTTGCTTCTCCAAATCGTGCTCTAAAAAAAGGCGCCAAAGACAACTTTTCGAACGTTGGACTTTTTCTATAAAAGTTTTGGCTATCCAAGACGCCACTTGCACACAGCCTCCACTTTTGGCCACTTGAGCAGGTTCAGCATCATTACTTTGGTGTTTTGTGGTGATTGGCTTTTGTTTGCGAACTGCCTGCACTTCACGGACCAACTCTGTCAATATCAGCATACGCATATAGTAAGGTATACTTGTACATAGTAGATAGGTTAGGGACTAGCTTAAAGGGCCGCACTTGAGCACCTTGTTGGGAAAACACAATAGCAAAAAGCCCTTGTCGTTGTTTTTGTTGGTGTTTGACAATGGGCAGCTCGTTAATATTGCGCATACGATGGGTATGCAGTAAGCTTTAAATGCGACACACATGCACACAAACAAATAACTTGGCCATTTCAAGCACATAAAAATGATCCAATAAAAGGCAGGCAGAAAAAGTTTGTTTCTCCTGGTTATTTGTGGATAACACACGGCATTCGCTTCATTTTTATACCCATATGTATACATTTGAAGGATAAAGGGTATTATAGATTTTGGCAATGTTGTATACATTGGTAAAGGCAGCGTGGCAGACCAGAATTTGTTTATGCTAAAATATTTTTATGGTATCTGGAACGTTTCTAATTGGGAAATCATTTTAATTATTTTTGCAAAGTTTTATAATTAAAGAATGGCGATCAATATGTATATAAGACAAATACTAAAATGTAAATAAAAAAATGTTTGATCTCAAAATGAAAATTCCTCTTATGGTTTCAATTTTCTCAGCTGCCATTAACAGCCAGAACTGATTAGCGCATGATAAACCCACGCATAGTCCTTTAGTACCCGCTATCTTTCATCATTGCCCCACCATCATAATCCTCTTTGTCGGTATTGAACAAAATCGAATAAATACATCAAGTAAAATATTAAGAAGCTTCAAAGTAATTAAAATAATTATTTGATATGTTACCACGGGTCTTATCAGTCATGCTTTTGGTCTGGCATTTCCACCAAATCATGGAGAAGAAAGAAATTGGCACCCACCATCAATTTACCAATTATTTATAAAGCAACTATTGAATTCCCGTCGAGAGATAGCTTATATGCCGCATTCTCTGAATTCGGAATGCCGTAAAGTAATACACGCACCTCCGTCAAAGTAGGAAAAGAACCTTTTGATATCTTATGAGGGTTTAGACAAGGAGATGTAGTGCAGTTGCATGAGGCAAGATGTTGCCGTTATTGAAAAGAATCTGCCCGGATGGGTCAATTGAAAAATAGGCACTTCTCTCAGCTGACGAAACTAACACGGTGCAAGACGATCATCCTATCCGTTTTGCTTCATGGCGCTGAAGCATGAGTCATGATCCTGTCTAATGCAAATACCCTTGCTGTGTTTGAGAGGACAGTAAGATTCTGGTCATTTACGCGTTGGTGACGAGCTGTATGAGCTCTATATCTCAATCATCTTTTTCGATTTGGATGAAGAAACTCCAGCGAGTAGTGTTTCCAATGATGTTGATGTGGGTACCCAGCGAAAGGCTAGAACTCCATTGAAAGCACCAGAGAGTGAGCTCTACGGTGACACTGACGTTGTCAAGCAGCTCCGCTGACTCGGTTGTTCGTATGGATGAAGATACTTCAGCGAGTAAAATTTTTAATGCTGCTGTTGTGGAAACCCATCGCAGGGGTGGACCGTGCTTCCGTGGGAAAGACTAGGTAGTGAGCTCACTAGCTACTTTTGGTATCAAGGAGTGACGGGGTTGCCTGGAAGGACGTCTTACCTCAACAGTAACCCGACAACAAGTTGTTATGGCCAGTTGATATTTGTCTTTGTACCCGACCAAATACAACCTTTTCCTTTCTTAAAACTTGACAGAGACTAACAAGTGTTTGGAACAGTCCGTCCGTGCGCATTTGTTGGCGTTACACGCATCATTTATTTGAGGAGATACTTAACATTTGAAAAAATTAAAGGAGCCGCTTCCCCCGAATTTCAATAACTGTCGACAATCGTTAAAAAGAGAGAGAGAGAGAGACTGGGCTACCCATATGGATTTTGAAGGATCTAAAATAACCTCAAAAAACCCTTAAACGAGTTATTTTGGAGTTTTTTGATATCGGATATGCGTTTTTGGGCCTCGGATTCGGGTTCGTCAACTTCAAAAACATTTAAAAACATTGCTTAAAAACATAAATCGAAAAAAAAATGTATGCTATTTTTAGAGGTTATCTCGGACGCCTTGGATATTTTGAGAACCTCGGATTCAGCGGCTCAAATTCCATGGCACTTTGTTCAAGTTCATACCACTTTTTTTTTTGGTCCTAAGGACACGGCTTACTAAAACAAAATGTTTTACAATTTTGAGTGTAAATACCCATAGTATACAAGACAAGAAGTTTGGAGAGAGAGATGTGCATAAATACTAAAGTAGCCAACCGAATGCTGCCAATAATTTCTTGCCGGATAAAGGGTATCCTAATGTCGCACCCCTCCTCGACGGAAAAACATTTTTTTCCTCCATGTTTCAATTTCACCGGATTGTTTATTTATTATAGCGGTGTTTGTTGTTGTTTTTTATGTTTATGCAAAAGTTTTTTATACTCGAAACCGTATGAGTCTGTCGAGTAAGCAACCCGCCCGCCACTCAAATCTGAAAAGGCTGACAGACAAGTGGCTTAAAAGTGTAACACATGCCACTGAGTGCTTGCCACATATTCAACAAAAGGTACATGCCTAAATACATATCTATATAAGTATACTGTATAAATCAAATATATGTGGACAGAGATCAGTAGGAATTATCTTGTTAATTTTCTAGTTAATTAGCTGCAATATTTGTTCGAAAACTTTTTGCAGCTGCTAATCAACATCTAGATTACGTAAGACAAAAAGATAGAGTGCGGAGGGGGGCGACAGATGAATGAATGAAATTACAGAAATTTATGGCTAATAGAAAGGAAATGACTATCATGCGTGGTAGCCATAAAATAACATAGTAAGTAGTTGGGTAGCCCAAGCAACTTTTCCAGGAACCATGATAATAGCAGCTGTATTTTATAAGAAATTACATAGAAGTGCATTTCATTAGGAATCGTTGAGCATACTATATAAAATTACCGGCATTGTTTATGAACAATCTATAAAAAAGTAAGACTATGCTACTTAGAGGCCTTCGAAACTTGAGTACTCTTTTTTTTGTTGGTTTTGTCGCTGCTACGGTGACCAATGGAGGCGCCATCATAACATCCTCAATTATAAAATTTGGCAAAATGCATTTTTTATCGTAGTGAAATTTGAATATTTTTATTATTAAAAAAATTTAACTTAATTGCTGGTGTTCACTGTATGACATGAATGCAAAAGGGCAAGCCTAACAACGAGGCACAATGGTAAAAATGCCTTAATAACAAAGTAAAAGACAAAAATCAGCTTTTTACAACTGTCATATTTTTTTTTGAGAGAAAACCTTTTTTTGTGATTAGATCCCAACAAAAACAAGTTTCTTTTATTTTTTTTTTCAAGTCAATGGGGTTTTGTTTATTAGGGCCACATAAAGGCATAGCATTTTTCTATCTGTTACGCAAATTGCACAAATCTATTATTTCCTTGAACGTTTGGGTGAAATTACTAGATTCTGTCAGTAACTTTTGTTGAATTTGTTGGAGTTTGTTTTTGGCTAAAAAGCGCAAAATGAAACAAAAAGAAACTGAAGAGGATAATCGCGCATATGCTGGTAAGTTTATGGGCTCTACAGCTCTCGTGGACTTCAAAATCTAGGTGTTCACCAAAACCCATTTCCCATTTTTAACTCTCGCTTTGTTGAGCGAATTGAACTATGACCTTAAGCTAAAAAATATCAGGCAAAAAACGACCCAACCACATTTTGGCGGGGTAGGGCAACTTGCCGCTTCCCACCGAATACGAAAACTCGGAACTGGAAGTTTCATCAACTAAGTATTTTTTTCCAGCTTCGTTTACTGTACTATATGTAAATACCTTTTATTTAATTTTGTCAAAAAAAAAACAAATATTTTATGGCAAAAGCAATTTTTGGTACAAGTCAATAGGGTGTCTGTCAACCATATTGGGTTTATTATTTATTATAATCTCTGTTTTTTTTAAGAATTCGGGCTGAAAAATATATAAATAAATATATAACTTTCAGACAAGTTTCAAACTCATGCTACTTTCTCACATGCCCTAGCGGCTCCCCAAATTACCGAATAGAGTAACCAAGGGCATTAAATTGAGGTCAATATTAAAGCCAAGACAAAAATCGATTTCGTTCAATTTGTTAAATTTTGGTAGAAAAAAATATCGCCTGTTCTGGTTGACACATACACAAATTCTTTAACCTTAACTTTAGCCTTTATTGAAGTTTAAATTAAAAGCGAATAACCCTTAAACCTATCCCAACATACCAACAGTCCAAAAAAAAACGTCTTATGTGGTTAATATAAACTTGTTTAAAGGAAATATCAGCTAAGTAGCTGATAAAACCCAAAAAAAATAATATAAGTCCATTGGCCAACCTTATCCATGCTCTTGCAAAAATTTATGAGATGCAAGCAAAACAGCAACAAGGAGTAATACATTTGGCCGTAAGATGAGAAAAAATAACAGCCACGCAAAAACGATTGGAGCTAACATAGAAATAGAAGAAGAAAAAAAAAAAAATACAACGACGCATTCTTCCCCTATAACCCAAAGATTTATAGGGTTTTTAAATATTGACAGTTTCTATAGAATGGACGGGTAGATATTAGAAAATGTGTAAAATATTGTGCTTAAAACCTTCACAACTAGAATTCTTGGATCAAAGTCTATCTAATCTTGCTATTATTGTTGCTGGATACAGTCTACAGGGAATGGAGAGATGAAATTTTTATTCATAGTATGATTTGTGATTACCAGTAAAACCGCTTCTGGGCTTTATGGATGTTAGAAACTTATATATTTGGGAGTAGGTGACCACTTGGATCATACCGTTGATCCACCCCTGTATAAATAAGTCATTTACTATATAATCAAAAACTGCATATTCAGGTTCTATTGTATAAAAAAGATTGACAATCACTTCAGCTTTCGGTGAAGAAATCCTTATTTCAGGATTATTAAGATTTCCAAATGTTGGACATAGGTAAATAAAATTCGCTTTGGTGTTCGCAAAGAATACTATAAATAAATATTTAAAGTACAATGCAAGCTCTGAAACTTTGGCTTTAATAAATCATTTTCTCAACTTACAAAATGTCAGATTGGTGGATCATAAACCATACAGTCCGAATTTGGGAATCAATGCTCTTTTTTTTTGTATTCACATATAGAATGAAATAGTGAGGTCAACGTTGCTTGATTATATATTTTGGAGATTTCTTATTTAAAGTGAAAAAAGATTTTTGAAATGTTGTTTAAGGGAAAACAAAAATCTGTATAAGAGCTAGTAAAGAAAAATTTATTTGAATTTGGCTTCTACTCCCAAAGCAAAAAAGGTTAAAAATTAGAAAAGCTATTCTGCAGGCGTAAGTATTGCGCGGATAAAAGATACCTATAAGTAAATTGCGATCCATAATGATTTTGTGCTTTTGTTATCTTGACAAACACAGCTTTATACAAAACAATAAAGCAATATGGATTTTTTATTCCAGATTTATGACAGCTAGAAAGTTCATCAAAATCCAGTTTGATTTAAAAATAGGTTACAAAGAAAAAAATTATCTGCCAAGATCTGTAGAAAGTTGTTGTGGCTAAGTAATTCGTGTGATTAGATAGTAACTTTGTAAAACCTTTCAATCCAACAACATATATTCGATATTATTAAAAAACAAAATGTGTACTTTGATTGCCAATAACTTAAAAACCACTAATTTTAATTTAATATTTTTTTTTCACAGTATACCTTAATATATCTAAAGTCATATTAAATTGTCATATTGCCCAAATTTTCACTTTCTTTTGGGGGATTTTTGGCCAAAATCTGGCTACGCGGGCCCATTGTGCATTGTTTTAAAGATGGTGGCTATTCCACAATCAAGTCACTTACCATCAGTCGATTTAGTGTAGTTAGTTATGTTTTAAACTTTATATTTTATCGCAACTTGCTGTCCTCAAATGCATCCTAAAATTTGAACAGATTTCTGCCTTAAGACATTTTATAGAGATACAGGCAATAAAAAAGCAAACACGAACAAAAAAATTCACAACAAATTGTTTTGCCATCGGAATTGCTGTCAAGTGCAAAGCATTCAGTTTCGGTTTGCATGCATTGGAGGCACTTGGAGCACGATGTCATTTAAGAGCAGTCGGAGGAGCGCAACACAAGCAGCAACAAAACGCACAGGGCTCCAACTCTTAAAGAAAAAGCATTAGCCATTAAAGCCAACGATGTATCTGGTGCAAAGTGGTATATAAGGCAACACTTGGGCCAAGTCAAACGACAATTGATGGAAACTTTATTGAACTTGTCTACATCTTAATTGTTCCATGTTCCATATATACTGCATAAAGTCATTTATAAGGCGGCACATGGCACATTTAGCTGCTTAATCTAAATATAAAACGAGGCGCGCTTCTCGCTGCAAATAAATTTTGTTTATAATTTGCCAGAATTGAATCAAAAATTGCCGCTCGATAATATAAACAAAGTGAAGGAAGAGTTTACCTGATTCGAGCGCTAAACTGTTTATTGGATGTATTATGGTCATGTCTGAAGGCATAATGTTTTGGTAGCTTTTTTTTCATTTTTTTCCCCCAATTATTTGTTTGTAGTTGACTAACAAAATTGGCAGACTATTTTTTTTTTTTTTTACATGGGCAATTCTTTAAGAAATCGAACAGCAACTA
Organism: Chymomyza fuscimana; assembly: GCA_949987675.1. NCBI lineage: Eukaryota > Metazoa > Arthropoda > Insecta > Diptera > Drosophilidae > Chymomyza > Chymomyza fuscimana. Next base: position 67,352,536 of record OX465089.1, on the reverse strand, counting down.
TGACTTCGGAATTTATATCGGCATAACATTTTTTGTAGAGAAGTATACGAACAAATTTTAAATGCACGTATTTCAGAACTTTGAATAAAAGTTTTTTTTTACATTTATATTTATTTGAAATTTCCAAAAACTTGCAAAAATAACATAATAATAAAATATAAAATAATAATAAATTCAAGAAACTAAAACCCAACTACTGAAACATCAGGCTCTAAAAAGTAAATTTAAAACAAAAACTCATCTCATCTGAAATACCACAAAACAATGCATTCTAACAGTAGCGCCATATTCAATATAATGTGACGTCACATAGCCAATAACCAGCCAACGATCAAGACACTTTCAACGATACCTTATTTGTCTAATTATGATAAGCTGTGTGGAAGCTCTGAGGAAACAGATGAGCACACAATTCAAACACATAACCATACTTTTTGCTTCGATATAATCTGGTAAAAATACAATACCTCCGCTGCGGTCATATCTTTATGTTTTGAGATACAATTTTTTGAAATTATTTAAAATCTAACTAAAATGCAAATAGCATTTTAAAATAATTGGGGGTAATTTCATCCAGTTTGACCCTTTGACATAAAAATTTACATTCGATTTTATTTTTAAATTAAAAGAAATTAGTTTAAAATTGTTTAAGGATTTTGTTGGTAGGTTAATGCATTTGGTATTTACATAAAATAAATTTTTTATTTTTGGTTTATTTGTTGCAGATTTTAATAACAAATTTTTTTTTACAATTTTTTTTAACGTCTAAATTTAAACTAAGTAAAGCAAATTTTCGACCTGCGTATGGGCCTTTAGATAAAAAAAGATATTTATTTTAAATCAAAGCGGTTTTCTTTAACTTTAATTTATTTTTTATTTAAAAAATGGCAGCACACGTTAGAGCTATTGGAATGTTAAAATTAACAAGCAAATCAAAAATTAAATAAAAAAGATTTAGATTAAGCCATTTTCGACCATTTTTTAAAAGTTTAAAATAAATGTAATTCTAAAAAAATGTTAACCAAAATACTGAAGTAAGAAAAGGTCCTTCTTAAAACTGAAAATTTTGTATTTTTCCAAATCTATTCGATTTGTAATACAACTGTCCAATGCATCGTATGCGCAATATTTTTTAAACTGCTTTTATTTGTTTAATTAATGTTCAAAGAGCAGCCGCCATTTTATATTAGACGCTTATTGATCCAACTCAAAACCAAAACCAAATATGTTAAACTAACAAACAGCATTTAAAATTTTTCAAATTTGTTATTTTTAGTTGGAAACTACAAGTACCAGCTGCTCCTTGTTAAGTTTAACTTAAATCATTTTTGAACATAAAACTGGGGATCAATATAAAAATAAGTACAAAATGGAAGTAAAAGATGGCGTACGTTAAAGATACCCTGTACCACTGCTTGCAATAAAATCTGGTATATTGCTTAAGAACACCAAAAGACATTTGATTGCCAAATTAGATTACGATACCTTCATAAACAACCAAAAACAGACGAATTTTGAACCAAAAATGTTTTTTTGAACGATTGGTCCTATGGAAGCTATATGATATAGTCAACCGATTTTGATCAAATGTACAGTGCTTACGATATCTTGGTTACGATATCTTCAAACAAACGAATCATCCATCTAAAACTTTTTGTTTTTTTACGAGGTCCTCTATGGGAGCTATATAATATAACCCCGATATCAAAAAAATAAAATAAACTTGTCTCCCCTGACATAATAGCGCAATATGAAAGTTTGGTTGCTCTAGCTCTTATCATCTCTGAGATCTAGGCGTTCATACAGACAGACAGACGGACAGACGGACATGGGTATATCGACTTCTCTAGTCACCCTGATCATACTTTAGGTAACTTTGGGGGTCTCCGATGTCTCCTGCTGTATGTTACATACATTTTCGGATTGCACAAACAAAGGGTATATTTGTACCATACGGTACAGGGTATAAAAATTAAAGCATAAGGTGCACCTTCTTATAGAATTTTATTCTGCCAGCTATGTTGGTCTTTAAAGAAACACCCAGAAAAGCAGAATCCTGTATCCTGTAATATTTTGTACATAAAATTTTACTAACAGGTATATGTACTATATTATATAGATCTAGTCTAGTTATGTTTGTACTCTTTTCCAATTTACACCTAAAGAATCAAATTTAGTATCGTTAGACAAATGTAAAAATGATTTTAATCGAATTAAATCTTCAGAAGTTTAACTTAACCTCTTTTCTCCATAGGCCACAGATATAAGCAATGTATAGTCGTAGATTTTAGTGTTGGGTTGCTCATGAGTGAGTGAGCAAAAATGAGCAACTCACTAAAGTGAGCAAGTGAGTCAACTCAGCAAAGTTGTTCTTTTTGGCTCAGTTGCTCACTACTCACTTGCTCAGTAGTCACTTGCTCACTACTCACTTGATCTGTGGCGTGAAGTTGCCACATTCATTTTTTTTTTCAAACGAACAGAATACAAAATTTGTCTTATAATTGAATTAAAAATTTTTCCTTGTAAGGTTCCAGAACGACACATATTGCACCAGCGAAAATCAACATTTTCTTATTATAAAAGTCATTGAAAAACTTTACCAAACAACAGCATTTTTTATTTATTTTTTAAGTTTATTTGTCTATAAACAAAAACTGTGTTCAAAGTAACTGGGGAATATTTGAATTTATCGATAACTTAACTGCTGAGAATAAACAGCTGAGTGCTCTGAGTGAGCAACTGAGCAAGACTGCTCACTGATTGAGCAAGACTGCTCTCTGAGTGAGCAACTGAGCCAGTGAGCAAGACTGCTCACTGAGGGAGCAACTGAGCAAGTGAGCAACTGAGCAAGACTGCTCACTCACTTCAAAATGAGCAACTGAGCTAACTCTTCAAAGTGAGTCATGTTTACACAACACTAGTAGATTTGTAAATCGATTTTCTAAAAAGTTATTGCACCTGTCAATTGTCATCTTTGTCACATTAAGTTAATTATTTTAAAAAAAACTTTAAAAAAGATTTTTTTTTTATTGCTACTGGTTTATGGTGGTTAATTTTTTGTGTAAAATGTAAACCACTATATATTTAATGTGTAATAATTAAAAAAAATGTTTGAGCCCTGTAATCTTTTAATATTTACCTAAAAAATTTAAATATTGTTGGTATCATATAAACATTAAATAGGTAGGTAATATGTATTACTACTGTGTTCAAAAAGTCAAATTTTTTTTTTCAAGAACTGTTAATTTTTTCATCCAAATCTTTTCCGTCGCCTTTAAAGTTATACCCTCGGGACACTATGCACTTATACCAAAGTTTTTCCCAATCCTTCAAACATGCTAAAAAGCCATTGGCCAGGATGGCCTTCATAGCGAGCGTCGATTCTCGTTAAATCTCTTTAATCTACTCAAAATGGTGTCCCCGGAGTGGTCTTTTGAGTTTAGAGAAAATCCAGAAGTCGCACGGTGCTAAATCCGGTGAACACGGAGGTCATGGAACGATTGAGGTTTCGTTTCTGACGAAAAAAAACATGTGTTTCCATGTTTTTAATAAAATGCAGTGTTTTTAGTACCAATCCGGTTTTGATGCGTTTGAGGCCCAAAACGTCTTTTAAAATGGAATTGACGGATTCTTTTGAATTTCAAACGTTATCACGAAGGTCTCTTATTAAAAATCGACGGCTGGCAAGCCCTAAATCTTTAATTTCTTCAGCATGAGCTTCGCCGTTTGAGGTTGATGGTCCACCAGAGCGCTGTTCGTCTTCAACGCGTTCTCTGCCTTCTTGGACCAGTTTATACCACTTGTAAATATTTCTTTCAGATATAGTTTGCTTAGCAAATGCTTCATGCACATGAATATTCCTTCCGGAAACAAAATTTTTCGCAAGTTCTTTGCTCAATTATCTCAGACATTTCAAAAATCGCCAGATTGACTTTTAGCGTCCGACAAAGCCAAGCATAACTAAAACAATAATGAATATTTCGATGTGGATAATAAGGATAGTGTCACCAATTGAAAAAAAAAAAATTAAAAAAAAATAAACAGGAGAATTTTAAATTTAAAATTGGTTTTACTTTTTTATTGGTCTTCGTTTTTAAAACGATCTTACTTTTGAACGTCTTTTGAAAAAAATTAATTTATTTTAATAAAAACTACTAAAAAAAATTGAATTTTTTTTAACATTATTTCACCAAATAGATGTGATTCACTTACTTACAAAAAATAAAAATAATTGCTGATCTGATATTATATCTGATATTTAATGAAAACACTTTAAAAAATTAAATAATTGAAAAATTTAAATAATGAAATTTTCTTATTTTTGTTAAATATTTTCCATAAATATGTCAATCTCCATTTATGTTTTAACGCACGTCTCTCAGTCTTTTCTTTCGGTAAAAAAAAAAACGTTTTCAGATTCGTTTGTTTTTCGTTTTTTGTTCATAAAAATATCATAACCAATCAAAAAAAATAAAAATTTTAAAGCACTTAATCAATATATATTTTTAAGAAAACTGAAATTCGTACATTATTATAAATCATTGAGATACATTTTTTTTGTCATTATTTAGCAAGACCCTTTAAAGTTCATGTGAGTCCAATAAATAGAAAATGTTCACTATGGGTCACTTACAAGCCTTATGTCCGCAACTGTCGCAAAACCTTTCTTTTGAACTTAGGGTATACCGAAGCTATGATAAACTGTTTGGTAAAAATACCATATAGTGTGACATGACTTTAGAATGCCCTTGACCCTATGGATATAAAAATTAGTAGACAAATATGAATAAGTTTTAATGATTTGAATATAATTGCGACGTAACCCTAAATCTATTGAAAACAAACTACCCTCTATTTGCCAACAGGTCTCCAAAAACGCAAAATTAATATTCAGGTGCAAACGAACACATTTCCAAATCGTTATAAAAGCAACACGCACAAGCTTTTTATGAGTTTTTTGTCTTCGGGGCGACATGCCATTGCCAAATCAAACACTTAAGGATCTTTGGCTTATTTTATTAAGAGTTTAATTTGAAACTGTTTTACAAAGGCAACGCGCCCAAGCTCCTTATAAGATTGGTTTATTAAAAGGGCTAAAAGTTCAGTGCTGGATGTTTGGTACCATTTAAAAAACCAACCAAATTTTCTATCTATATATGGCAACCATAGAGCCAGGGTGTCAATATTTTAGAGGAGAACGCAAAACCATTGGCTAGTTTTCTAGTATACTTTTAAGTGTGACCATTCTGGGACTATTTTATTTAAAACTTCTTCATTATACGGTTTCGTAAAAAAAATTTTGATTATCACCAATTTTTTCACGAATTCGGAGAGAGTAATCCACTGCAATATCGAGAAACTTAAAGGCATCTGCACCAACTTACTGTGGGCTCGTGTAGAATTGGAGCGGAAGAACAGGTCATGTTAGCTATGACGTCTAATCCGTTTTAGCGATATTATTTTCGAATAATTTCAGTTCGCAGCAAGATTGGTATCGTCAAAATTGTTGACATCTTTGAAATTTTAAAAAACGTTTTTTTAGGTACTTGTAGAGCAATCTGGAAAAGGATTTAAGCTTTAATTCGCGCCTTAAAATGAGTTTATATTTTTAGGAAAAATCAGCTCTTTCTGAGTTTCTAATCTTCATCAAAAGATGACACAAAACAGATGACATCAAAAAGGTTTTTTCGGGGACGGCAAATAGTAGTTATAGGGTTGCAAAATTCAAAGCGAAAAAAGTGGTTTAGATAAAATTAAAAGCCATAACATAACATATATTTTAAAGGACTATCCAAAAAAAGAATACGTTATTGTTTTTAATTTATTAAAAAAAAAGAACAAAACTAATTATAAATTTAATTTTTTTACCTAAAAATCAATACTATGAAATAGTAGTTAAATATAAATTTGTATTCAATTTTTTATTTTCAAATTTTAATAAAAAAAAATGTTTGTAATTATTACTCAATAAATTAAATTTAAATTTATTTTGAACCAAGAGGCCGGTTACAATGGTGCGTGCATTTATGTGATCTACAATTCAATACCTTCTCATAGGCATCCAAGGATAATTGGTATTGAAAAAATAATAAAAGAAAATTATATAGTATAGCTATATATCTTTAGCAATCTTAAGCCGTTTCGCTGTTACCTAATTAAGAATAACATACAACAAGACTTTCAATGAAGTTCTCTTTGAAGAGATGCATCTTTAAAATATCGATTGAAAATACTATCTAAGCCGCATTCTATTAAAAAGGTCAAACTATTTAGAATATTTAAAATTCCACATATACACCCATTGCAACAACTTATCAATTTCAAGCTGTCTGTGAATAAAAAGTTTTAGATTTATAGACAACGAGTAAATGCGAAAAAATAAACGCTTTGAAATGGCAATAGCGTCCTCTATAAAACTGAAAACCGGAAACTAAGTAAACAAGGCACCAGAACAAAGTAAAAACATTTCAAGCACACTAAAAGAAAAACAAGACAAGGGGAATTTGGAAGATTTGGTTGCAAATTCGTATAAGCCTTTTTACAATTCAACGCGATTTATTATCGTTGGCGCAATTTTGGAAAAAACTGGCAACGATTCCAATGTTTGCTCTGTAGCTGTCGTGGGGTGGAAACCTAACAAAGGGCAAAGGGAAATATTGGCAAATTAAACAAGTTCAGATGAATCCAACAATGTGGTCAATTGAATATTAAATTACAATAGTGGCATTAATTTAAAAATGGCTAATGAAATGCAACAATGCCTTTCATGTTTGACATTTAATTAACGTCAGCTGTCAAGATTAATAATTAAACGTACCTGCAAGCGTTTTAAATTTATTTTGAATAATGCATAAAACATTACACAGATAAGTCTAACTGCAATAATATGCAATTATTTATTTTACACTTTATTGCATTAGTATTTTATGTATTTCCTTTTTTTTATTGGCACACAAAAATTCGTATATTTAGTAAGATTTTTTTTTTCATGAAGCGACAGGATAAACGCGCTTAATTTTGTCTATAAGAATAATACAATTAATTTTATTTTGCACACTTCTGATTTTGTTTCAAAATTGACCGGAAATTGGCATCAACGCTTAAATTTCGCGCGTTTGTGAAAAATTGCCGTATCCGCTGCTGTGACTTTTCGAGACTGAAATACAACGCGAAACTGGCCAACAATGAACGGACAAGTGGCAGACGAACGCATACGACTTGTTAGCGCGCGCGAAATCGTTTGGGCCAAATGAAATTCATTCACGGAAATCATTGTCAGCAGTTGGGGCCGCTACGTTTGTGGACAAATGCCGGCTATGCAAGGCGCCTGCGCTTGTTTTAAAACTTTAAGCGCAATAATATATTTGAATTCTTAGCAAAAACTATCAACGGAACGATTAAAACAATCAACCTGTCGATAATTCGCAGATATTTATATTTAAATATTATATGTTTGTTAAATAATTAGTATTGTGTTGACAACTTTTGTATTTTTTATTTCCAAAAAGTATATACGCACTAAAAATTAACTGCTATTAAAAAATATTTGCCATCAGATTCGTATCGTTGTTAAAATGGTAAAAATCCGTACAAAAATAATCGCACAATTGATGAGAAAACATCGATAGACCGATACATCGGTATCATAACAACAGCCCTACCTTCTTTACCTTTGATGTCTTGTGCACGAAAGCGCTTTGCTTCAAAAAATGTAAGTTTGTAATGATTTTGCACGCTTGTTATGCTATATTTTTAACTGAAAGTAAACAATTAAAATGTGTGACGCCAGTTTTGTACAATAAAAAACATAAACAAGCATTTAAATGTAACTCAAATGCTTAGTGAAATTTTTGCAAACGCCATGTTGGCCGCCTATACATAACCTCAAATCCTAAACTCGCCACACAATACATTTCATGCAGGCCGCACAACAAATAAAAATTAATCAGTTTTTATTTATTTTCAGTAAACAGCATAAGTAGTATTCACCACCATGTCACGTTTCTTTGCCAACGCTTCCGACTCGGAATCTGAGTCCAGCGAGGAAGAGGTTCAGGCGTCCAACTTTAACAAAGCCTCCGCCTTTGTAAGTATCAGCATATTAAAGTAATAGAGTTTTTTCAATAAAACAAATACAATTTTTACAATTCAGCAATTCAGCGATGACGAAGAGGAAGTTAAGCGCGTTGTGCGCTCTACCAAGGAAAAACGCTACGAGAACTTAACGGGGATTATTAAAACAATACGTAATCATAAAAAAATTAAGGATATGTCTAGCATTCTCACCAGCTTTGAGGATTTGACGCGTGCCTATCAAAAGGCACTGCCTGTTATCTCCAAAGAAGAAAATGGTGTGACCCCGCGCTTTTATATTCGTTGTCTAGCCGATCTGGAAGACTTTATCAACGAAGTCTGGGACGATCGTGAGGGGCGCAGGAATCTATCAAAGAACAACTCGAAATCACTGGGTACCTTGCGCCAAAAGGTGCGCAAGTATATCAAAGATTTTGATGAGGATTTGGCACGATTCCGTGAGGCGCCAGATCAAGAAAGCGATGCCGAGGAGGAGGAAGTACACGACAGCGATGGTGAACGTGGCGGTGATAGTATCGTAGCTCCTGGTATACCTGCAGTGGCCGCTGCTGTGCCCAAAGTGGCCAAGGCAGCGCCTGCCAAGATTATTGCTGACGATGATGAATCTGATGACTCCATTGATTGGGACTCAGATACCGACTCCGAAACAGAGTCCTCTGAAGACGAGAACCAATATCAAAACATGCGTGAGCGTTTCATGAAGCGCCCTAACGAAAAGGAGGATAAGGATAAGGATGATGACAAACGCAAGGACAAGCGCAAGGAGCAAAAGGTGAAGTTGCGCAAGCGCGCCGATGACGATGGAGATGGCGAATGGGAGACCGTTGTCAAGGGCCATGTTGTAGAAAAGCCCAAAATGTTCGAAAAGGATGCTGAAATCGACATTCCCTTGGTTTTGGCTAAACTAATCGAGATAATGTCTGCTCGCGGTAAGAAACGCACTGACCGTCGCCTGCAAATCGACTTACTCTTTGAGCTGCGCGATATTTCGGACCAACATGAACTGGGCACAGCTATTTCGGTCAAGATACACTTTAGCATAATTTCGGCAATTTTCGACTACAACCAAAAGATATCCGAGCCCATGAAGCTGGAGCACTGGGGCCTATTGCTGGAGGTTATGCAGAGCATGCTTAAACTGTTGCTGGCCAATAGCGACATTAACATGAGCGAAAGCGTACTTGAAGAGCATGAGGAATTTGCTGTTGCGCCTTTCTATGTGCGTGGTTGCCCATTGGCTGCTGTTGAGCGTCTCGATGATGAATTTACCAAGCTGTTAAAGGAGTGCGATCCGCATTCAAATGACTATGTATCCCGCCTGAAGGATGAGGTCAATGTTGTAAAGATTATTGAGCTGGTGGTGCTATATTTCGAACGCTCGGGTAACAACAACGAACGCTGTCGCATTTATTTGCGTAAGATCGAGCACTTGTACTATAAGTTTGATCCTGATGTTCTTAAACGCAAGCGCAATGAGATACCCGCCACTGCAACCACCTCAGTTGATGTTATGGATCGTTTGTGCAAGTTTATTTACGCCAAGGATGATACCGATCGCATTCGCACACGTGCCATACTGGCGCACATCTATCATCACGCAATGCACGACAATTGGTTCCAGGCCCGCGATTTGGTGCTTATGTCGCATTTGCAAGATAATATCGATGCAGCCGATCCGTCGACGCGCATTCTCTACAATCGCATGATGGCCAACCTGGGTCTGTGCGCCTTCCGTCAGGAAAATGTCAAAGATGCACATCACTGTCTTGTGGATTTGATGGTTACTGGTAAGCCAAAGGAGTTGTTGGCCCAAGGTCTGCTGCCACAGCGTCAGCACGAACGCTCCGCTGAGCAGGAGAAGATCGAGAAGCAACGTCAAATGCCATTCCACATGCACATCAATCTGGAGCTGCTGGAGTGTGTTTATCTCGTGTCGGCTATGCTGTTAGAAATACCCTACATTGCTGCGCATGAATTTGATGCGCGTCGTCGCATGATCAGCAAAACCTTCTACCAGCAGCTGCGCTCTTCGGAGCGTCAGTCTTTGGTTGGCCCGCCCGAATCCATGCGTGAGCATGTCGTAGCTGCTGCCAAGGCTATGCGTTGCGGCAACTGGCAGGCATGTGCCAATTTTATTGTCAACAAAAAGATGAACACCAAGGTGTGGGATTTGTTCTACGAGTCGGATCGTGTTCGTGAGATGCTGGTTAAGTTCATTAAGGAAGAGTCACTACGCACTTACCTATTCACCTACTCCAATGTCTATACCTCTATTAGCATACCATCACTTGCACAAATGTACGAGCTTCCAGTACAAAAGGTGCACTCTATCATTAGCAAGATGATTATTAATGAGGAATTAATGGCCAGCTTGGATGATCCAACCGAAACGGTGGTTATGCATCGTTCGGAACCTTCGCGCCTGCAGGCTTTGGCCATGCAGTTCGTAGATAAGGTGACCAATCTGGTGGATGTAAATGAAAAGGTCTTCGACATGAAGCAAGGAAACTTCTTCCAGCGTGGTAATATGGGCAATCGCGATCGTGGCTACAATCGCAATCAGAACAATCAAGGCGGCAATTGGGGCGGTCAACGCCGCGACAACCGCAATCAACGTAATCGCAACCAGCGTGGACACCACAAACAACAGCAGCAGCAACAACAACAACAAGTGCAAACCATCGACGAAGAGTAGACGTTATAGAATTTAGTGGGCGTGGCATAAGCCAGAACAAATTCCTTTCAATCAAAACTAGCTAAAATATGAAACTACATTGCGTGGAGAAGTCGAACTCAGTTTGTAGAAACTGTTGTTGGACCCCCGATTCAGCTTTTTGCCGTTTCGGGGGTCCAAATAAAAATTGTATTGAATGCCATGTCATTATATCAACATCGTCGTTGTCGCCTTGTTGTAGCCAATATCAACAGTTGGAGCATTGTGAATTTGTTTTAACGCTCATTACGTTTAAAACTTATAATAATTTCGTTTTGTATGAACCCAAAATTGAATTGTGTGAACCTATAATTAAAATAAACTTTAAACAAAAAACACAAAAAGGTGCAAATATATATATTTTTTTTTTTTTTTTTTGTTTTTGACAAATACAGCGTAAAATTTTGTTCATATTTATCTGTATTTTATTGTCAGTATTAAAATTATTAAACAGCTATGCATTGAATTTTTTTTTAGCATGCCAGGCTTATTATTATGTATAAATTATTAGCAAAGGAGAACAACAAATTATATGCAAAGAGAAGGTTTATGATAATGTGGACATAAACTAACATGCAAAATCTTTTACATGTTTTTATTAACTTTACATGCCGTAAGAATTGATTCATAAAAAATGTACTCTTGAAAACAGGTATATAATTGTTAAAGATTTTAAATTCGGATCGATTGAAAACAACTAAATTTACATTTACAAAGTTTTGGCATGGTGGCAACACTTAATGTGACGAACCAAATCGCTCAAGTGAACAATTTGCCTACTGGTTCAGAACATAAGGCAAACACATTTTCGCTATTATTATTTAACACCTGTAAATCATAAAACAAAAGTTAAACGTTAAGTCTAAAGTATGAACAGCATCGGTGACGATTGTAATGAGCTAAAAAAGCAATATGACGCCTGTTTCAATACATGGTTTTCGGAAAGTTTTCTCAAAGGCCAAAGCGATGATTCGGTATGTTCCCCCCTTTTTAAGGTTTATCAGGAGTGTGTTAAGGTGGGTAACATGGCCTGATATGAAATTTTATTGATATTTCAATTAATCTATTATAACCTCTATAATACTAGCGTGCCATGCGGGAGCACAAAATTGAAATGCGTGAAATAGATACGGATTACACGACCGGTGAATATGATAATAACAACGCAACTGGCAGCAATCAAAAACAAAGCAAAAGTTGACCTTTTACACCAAATATTAAGGAATATGAACGCAAAAGTTTTTATACCATACAAACTGTGAAAAGTTGCCAAAATGAAAAACTACAGCAACAGGATCACTTTATGGCCTCGATGGTCAATGCCAATGCCGGTACAAACGCAGCGACTCTGCTAGCTGATGCAATACCTCAGTATAAGCTTTTAAAAGAAATTTTTCGTCTTAAGACAAATTGTATCTAGTAAATTATATAGTTTTAAGCTTTAAAGATCATGGTCGCCCCAATAAAATTGTAGTGTTTATGTAAAAGATATTGTGAAAACAAAAATTAACCTTATTATTAATATATACATAAGTTTAGTAGCAGGTATAGTATTCTTAAAAAAAATTTATTTTTGCTGCCTTCTCCAGAGAGACTGCTAGGGGTCCATAGCATACATGAGTACTTACATATGTATGTATATTGCTCTTATATAAGTATATGTATACGCAATAGAAATGGATTACTTAAACATTATTTTGGCAATTTTTGATAAATTAGTACTTCTTAGAATTCCATGGCCTACATAAGAAGAAAAATTTGAAATTCTGCAGATTACTGATAGCCCAGCAAAAGTTTCCAGCATAGCCAAATATATCAGCTGAAGTCTTAAAAATTTATACGTTTTATATGAAAGTAAAATTATATGATTGATAAGTCGAAATTTCCAAGATACTCATAAAGCAAGTTCGTCAAAGCAGCAAGTTAGTTAAATAGTAGAGTAACGGTTTTACTAAATATTAAATTTAAACCCACTTACTGCAAAATATTTAAAATTGAATAATTTTTCGACAGATGCATGCTAGATAAATATTTCTTCTGCATGGCGTGTTTGGTAATAATATACCAGCATGATTCGACAAATATCGATGATGCGCATATTTTAGTAAAATATGTTGTCTTTCTATTCGAAAGCTTTAAATTCATAAGGACGAATACAGCAATATCGATGATGATTTTGAAAATGAATTTCTCTTTCTTCTCCTTGTTATATATTGGACAAATCTTGAATCATCCTATTAAACTAACTTAGAAACTCACAGAATATGCCAAATGCATAAACAATGATTCATTCCCAGATCAGGTATTCCCTTTTGAAAAAAAAAAAACAAACTAAATAAAACTACGAAAATTGCTTTGTATTTACACTTCATCTAGTAATGATAATAAAGCTTTCTAAATTACTTGTTTTCTCGCGTGAAGGTCAGAAAAGTTTCTTATCGCAGCTTAAAGAGCAAAGTTTTAATGAAAGATGGTATTAGGTACTTCCCGGCTTGCCTTTGGCTGCTTGTACGTAAATAAAAATAAATACACATATTATGTTTAATTTACGTTAACAACCCCGGGGAACAACTTGTTCTGATAAGCCTTACTACGTCCATATAAAATTCATATAAATATCAATGTTGAAGCAAGTGCGCACACAGTTCTTAAATAACTTTTACGACAAAATGCAGTTGCTCCAAACTTTTGCTATACTCTTGCTGGCCATTTTTGCGGTCTCAATGCAGGTTATTAGTGCGGAACCTTTCGGAGGACACCAATCACCTTTGGGCGGACAAAGACGTCCTCAAACATTGCCGCCAAACCGACCACAGCAGCCTAACTTCGGAGGAAGGCGTTTTTAGTACTTTCGCAGAAATTGAAAAATAAAGTAAATTTTATGTTTAAACAGTTTTCACTGTTTGTAATTTTACTTAGTTGAATGCAAAATTGCTATGCCTTTAAGGGGAATCAATTGGCATAGCTTACACTTTTTCTGAACAAAATTAAATAAAAATTTCGACTTGCTTATAAGCTATGGTGTTTCGGCAGCACAGCTAAAAACACAGATGGGTAAATCGATTTTAGTGTGACTGACAAAATTCACGTAAAACTTAAAAATCTACACAACATTTTTCTTAAGATAAGCGATAGCAGGCGCAGTTACTTGCTCTCAGCTGTGAACTTGGATAATTTTTCAAGCAAGCCAATATAAGACGCGTGTTCGTGGGCAGTAGCCAAGTCCGACAATTTTTCAGCAAATTCACTGCTAACACCCTTCTCCTCCAACAGATTCATGAGCAAGTCATACAAGTACTGCAACGAAATGATATAAAGTAGACGTTTTGGCAAATGTGGTAAAAACAAAACTCACGCCATCGAGCACGTCTCCTGCAACAGCATAGACCTTATCGTGCCACTCGCCTTCAAAGATGGTCACTTCATCGATGGAGAAAACATCGTCTGGGGGTAAAATTTTATATTAGAGGCTATACTTAATATTTTCATAAGTAATACTCACTGTATTCGCCCTCCTGTGCCTCGCCTTGCAAGAAAGCGCAAGTAAACGAGAGCGTTGTTTTTCCTCTGATAATATCCACCTCGAATTGTGGTTTGCTACGCATTTCACCCAACTCTGGCTTATCAGCCGTTGGATTTATCTCTGGTTCCTCTTCGCTGTCCACTGTATGGTTAACATTAAAGTTTATGACTACCCTATATTGAGAAATCCGCATTAGAACTCATAGAAAATTGTGGTAGACAGCATGGCCCCCCACTTACTTTTCCTTATCGGTTTGTTTGCTAAGTTCCACTTCGGCGCCATCAGTTTTAACACTAAACCCATCCAAGGAGGTTGGTACTGATTTACCTTTTTGTACTTTGCGCTCCGCAAGGATCTCTTCAGTCAGGAATTCAACCAATTCCCGCTCTCCTATTTCAAAGCAAACAAATTGCATTTCATCAGCACGTGTTTGAGGTTATGTAACATGAAGTATGCAACATGTACACACTACTATATACTTACCCTTTGTATGGACATTGCAGCCGCAGGTGCAGTTAATGCTGGGCTTATGCACATTCAGGATTGTGACATGATCACCCGTATTATTGGAGGAACCCCCGGACACAGTAGCCGGTTTCTTTGTCATGTGCCAAAGGCTGCGTGTAAAGTCTCTCTTGCCAAGTGCACTCTTTAGTGTAGCTGAGCTGCTGCCCATGCTGACGAAACGAAAAGCTGCGGTTTTTAAGCTGTTCATTTTGTTATATAAGTTACTTTTGTTTTTTTAATTAAATGAAAATGTGTTGCTGCTCCAAGCTTCAACGTTTGGTAACTGGTAACTGGGTAATCCACAACTGTCTGGTAGCCTTGTATTTTTTCTTTCAGTACGGCAATCTTATGATATCGATTGTGCATTTTATCGATGCACGATTTAAATCAACAAGTATGAAATAATTAATTATTTAATAAAAATGCATGTAACGGATGGAACATGTGAGTGGAACATTCTCTGGTTTTTGATAATTTAGCAAGTAATTACGTGCGCATTTATCTTAATTGTTTACAGCTAAGCTGCAGTTACGCATTGAGGATGAGAACGATGATGCCCAGCATCAACATCCAAGCTGTGCACATGGCCCTACGGTGGGTGCTTTTGTACCAAAGATTTTAAAGATTTGACTAGTGCACGTTGTTACGTTCTCTTGAAAGAGAAGGATAAGACGTGGTGGAGGAGTTGGTCGAATCATATTGATGTCTTGATCTGTTCCTAATAGAAATTTCGCAGTTTATAGCCACCATAGAAATGCCGAATAGATCTCTTATACCAACATAATTATCATAAAGTCCAGTAGCAATTGAGTCAAGTCTACATAAACCTCTAGATTTCGGAGACTACAAGAGCTAGTGCTGAAGTTTCTCTATTTACATTGATATCTTTCACTTTACGTCAATTGAAATTTCTTGGGAAAAGTGGTTGCAGTGTAGTTCACGCCTGTTACCGATGCACATTTTTTAATTTGCAAGCCTTAAGTAACTAACTTACGTTTATACAAAATATTATTAGGTGCTGTTTTATAGCAAAACTCCTGAAGATGGCTACTATGCCTGCTCAGCTTATCGTAATCCAAAGCTTTGCAAATTTCGTCAGCCAGCGGCCAGTTGGAAAGGCAATGAGTTCAAGCATGAATATCTTGGCCGGGAGTATCCCAAACTAACGCGCTTAAATGCTGCCAAAGGTGTAAGCGATCCTACAAGCTTTCTGACAGCGCTATCGCAGGATGATGTGCATGCCCAATACTTTTTTGATGAGAACGCGCTGCGCTTCTTTTCGGATCAGTGTCAAAATCTTGAAATCAGGTAAATGGTTGCTGTTTGTTGTAACACACAATTTTACGATCTTCTTTGTATAAACAGCAAAGTGCTTTGTATAGGCGCTCCCCGTGTACACTTTAGTTTGCGAAAAAACTCCAAAGTGCGTAGTTTTCTGCTTGATTTTGATGAGCGCTTTGCTGCATATCTAACGCCACAGGAGTTCTGTCTCTATAACATGTGCAACAATCATTTTTTCTATAAACGCCAGCACTTTGTGCAGTTTCTGCAATGCGGCACGTAAGTTGCCTTGCTCTTAATCCTTTAGCTATTGAATTTCAAGATTATTTCTTACAGACTTGATCGTTTGCTAATTGTGACCGATCCACCATTTGCTTGCCGCACTGAATTAATAGCGCATATGTTGCGCGCTCTAACTCGCCTGCATAATCGCATAAATCAGCTACCGCACACACCTTTGGCCATCTTCTGGGTGTATCCCTACTACATGGAAAAATACATTCAACAGGAAATGCAAGAGCTCAAAATTTGTGATTACAAGTTTAATTATACAAATCATGCACGATACACAAATGTCAGCGCTACAAGTCGTCAGCACGGGTCACCTGTGAGATTGTTTACCAACGTGCCGGAGGAGTTACTATGGCTACGTAGCGCTGAAGGCTATAATTACTGCAATAAATGCAAACGTTACTCAGCAATCGAAAATATGCATTGTCCACGCTGTGCAAAATGTCCATCGAAGAATGGTCAAACTTATATCCACTGCGAAAGCTGTGATCTCTGTGTAAAACCAAATTATGTGCACTGTTTTAACTGTCGTCGTTGCGCACAGCATCAGGGTCATCAGTGCGTGCTGTATCAATCGAAACAATGCTGCTTTATTTGCAGAGAACGCGGGCACATTGAAACAAACTGTCTGATCTGGTTAAAACGCAAGGGTAAATGTCCTTTAGAAAAAAAACAAAATCGTATTATACGTTGTCTACTTTGCGGGCGACTGAAACATAATGAGCTAAAGTGTCCCCAGCGGCATAGATATTTAAAAGAGATCAAATTTATGGATCAAGTTACTTTTGTATCCGTTAAGTCACTACACCCTAAAAAAAGAGTAATCAGTGGTGATTTGTAAATTAAGTACCTACAACTTTTAAGACTCATAATGTTGCATTAATAAACTTATCCTGTTGGATCAATTTTGAGACACCTCGTTTATGGGGGCTTACAACAAATGCTGGAAGTACAATCCACGATTTTATCCAAATTATATTAAATTATTATTATTTTTTGGTCCTGTCAATGTAAATTGGTTGTTGAACTTTCATATACATTTTTTATTTATACACAAGTATTCATTTTGGGGATACAAAATGATAGCTAGAATACTGTTAAGAAAAACTGTTAACAACGTGAAATGGTGGATAATCAAGTGTCCTATTTAATGGGAACCACAACTATATGAATTTCATTTCATTTTTAATGGGACGGTTGCCCAACCAAATAGGCGCATTTGGGACAACTTGTTAATATCAATAAGCTGATGCATCCTTAAAAAGTGCCTTAACCTTAACTGATTACATATTTGTTCCTCCAATTGGATGATGTTTATTTCCAACAAGAGGGAGCAACTTACCACCCTACGAGTGTTAATTTGGATGCATTGCTAGCGTTCTTCAAACATCGCTTAATATCGCATCATGGAAATTAGACTTCTTTTTATTATGTTTTTTGAAAAGCAAAGCCCCCATCCTACACATAAAACACCGATGAGATGCGTGAAACGACCCTATTGGAAAATGTTGACCGTCGGTCCGATGTATTTAAAACCAGGCGTGATGCATATTTATCGGATATTATTTTTTACGCCACCCTATATTATACAAAAGTATCACGTCTTAATAAAAATTGGAATGGCGCTAATTGAAACTTAGTCTGTACAAAATTATTCTTTGGCATTTATCTAAATTTTTTGTTGAAATTTTTGAAGCCTAAAAAAAAAACAGAAATCCCAAAAGTTGTTACATCATTTTTTAAGATACATTACATTACTTAAGAAAAATGTTCATTTATTTATTAAAAACTGATGACTTTATTAAATTTTGCGTTTGTTTTTTTTATCTGAAGTTTACAACAATATACAAAGAACATGTAAAAGACATACATAAAAATTCGAATTTTGCTTTGCATAAAAGCACTTTCTCTTGTCCTCCAAGCGGAAGACTCTTTCTCCTGTATATTATGCATGCAATCAGACTCACAACATATCATTGTTTTTCAACCAAAAAGGCATACAATTTTATCATGCATTATAAAAAATTTCAATAAAATCTATCACAATATGAGAATTTTTTTTTTACGGGTATTTTTCAAAATTTAAAAATATTGTATCATTTTTTTTTTGTGGTTTTCTAGTTTGTTGTACTTATTATTAGCGTTTTAAAAGTTAGACATACAGTATAAAAATATATTACGAAATGTAGGCAATTGTGTGATATCTAAAAGAGAATTGCATTTAATATTTAAGATTGCCATTTGCTTAAGTTACTAATCGTATTTCTTCGCAGAATTAGAGTTGGTTTAAAATAATTATTTTTGTTTGTTGTATATTTTTGTAATTTTTGTTTTTTGTATCAGTGGGACGGACAACAACTTAATGAGTAAATAAACATAAAAAAATGCGGCTTTTATGTGTATGTGTATTTATATGTAAGATGCTTATTATCATATATAGCTTAGCCTACAACTTTACATTAAGGCCTACTGTATTTCGACATGACAGCTTGTTGCATGTAATTTTTTTATTACTTAATTATTTTTTAAGGCTCGCATTTTGTGCGTATTTTGAACTGCTGTTCAAAGCGGCTTTTCAGTTCTCATTAAACAGCCTCATTTAAGTGTTAGATATATTAATTGTTTATACACTCTACTATGCTTTTAGCAAAGTTATACAATAGCAAAAATATATTTTTAGTTTTTATGCTCAATTCCCTTTATACAGCTATTGAGCTTCATGTTAGATATAATTCATTATTACTGCCTTTGTTAGCTACAAAATTGTTAACTCTTTTACATGCACATGCACACACAAATCTTAACCAAAGACAACATTCAGTCTAAATAAATACTTGTATAATTCGAGTTCGTTATAATTTCGAGAATTATTCGATATTATTTTTGTACAAAATACTAGCAGTTTGCATAAAAGCACAAACTGTGCAGTTGTTTTGTACAAATAGAAATGGAAAATCTGGGTTTGTCTTGCCATACATTTGGTTACAAACAAAAGCTCTTGTTCATGTGTTTTTTTTATAATGTTAACAGCAAACTTTTGAGTGCTGCACGCTATAGTTATACGGATATGTATTAAATTTTTAAGCTCTAACTTATGATTTGTACTTAATAAATTTTCGACACATATATTATAGCCCTGCTCGAGTAGAGTACAAATATATGTCATATAGACATGGCCAAAGACTATGTGATTTCCAAGTGTCTTTTGGCTCTACTAGAGCAGTTCTCCAATATACATGTTATGTTTTTGAATAAACATACAGGCCACAGGCTAAAGTTGCGTCGCATTTAAAGTAGTTCTCCTTTAAAAATGACACAGCTCCAACTTACACGCACAAAAATTTAACTAACTTAAGCTACATTACTTAAAATTAACATTAAATTAACCTACAATTAGAGCGCAAAAAGAGACAACAGTTTTCGTAACAGTTTTCGTATATGCAAAACGCGTTTCAAACGCATCCAACTGTTGCCGTGTCCGTTTAGCTTTGGGGCGGGCGGGTTTTTTTTTTGTTTGTTTGTTATTTGTTTTTGTTGTATTACTACTTAGGCCTACATACTAAGGGCTTAAAAAAAATAAACAACGAAAATATGTTTGAAAAAATTCGACTAATTTTGTTGCTGCCATTGGCACCTCTTAGATATAAATGCGCTTTACTTTCGTCAACGTCGATGTTTTATACGGCAACTCTTTTTCTAGATGCTCTGTAGAGTTTTTGCACTCATGACTGCGATCTTTTTCAAGATCCAAGTTGGGCTGCTTTTGCGCAATCCCCATGAGCAGATTAATGTCTTTGCCACCATTCTGCTTATGACCATGTGGACTAGAGTAAAGTAAAAATAAAATACATTAGTATCTTCAAGTTATTGTTACTACTGCTACTTACCTAACTGTGCCAAAGTGATTGCGATGGTTGGCATCCTGCGCTTCCTGATTACAAAAGCTGCGGAGTTTCATGCCCACATAGCCACCGATAAAGAAGGTGCATATCACGATAAGCACAATGGTAAACGCACTTATCAAGCTGGGTGTCTGGGCAACACGGACCTCATCAATACCCGCCGTTGATCTTTGTGGATCTATGAAGAACAGTTAAAACAACAATTTAATAAATGACCTTCTAACAAGTAATGCTTAACATACCATTCAAATTCGTCATAACTTGCTCGGGATCTACTGAGGCGAGTGTTATTTTGTTCTCATCTATGTACATGTTTAAGCCAAAGTCATCGCCGCTATTAAGCTGGCCGGCATCCTGTTCCGCCAGCGTTGTGGGCACAATTGGCAGCGCGCCAACATTGGCATAGTGCAACTTTTGCTCGTCCAGACTTGGCATCGAAGCGGGTGGCGGCATTGTTACAAAGCTGACAGTTTCTGCACCAACTGTAATTGACTCCCGAGGTACCTTGGGACACAAGCCAGCTGCTGCCTTTTTCGTTGTATTTAGACTTTGTAAATAGGTCTTGGTGCCAAACTTGTGCTGACTGGCGGCCAAGTTCTTGCACTCATGCGTTTGCTGATCCCAAGCGCAGTTAGGGTCTTGCAGGCTCAAACAGCCCAGACAGTCTACAATAAGCGTACAATGATGTAGTGGCACGGTTACCAGACTACCATCACTGACCACAACTAAAGTGTTGGTCTTAGACGAGACCAACAGTTCACGCACGGGTGTGCCAAGTGGCAGTACCTGCATCTCTGATATAACTACAGTCTTGAGTCGATCTGCACTGGCATTCTGATGTGTTGTCAGCACATTGATGAATTTAGTAATCTTGCCATCATCTGTGCCAGTATAAACGACATCGTAATGCGCACCGCTCAAGGAACGAATTTGTGGATCTACAGATATAGCCGTAAGACGATGATGTAGGTTGACCTTGGTTAGCAATGGACGGCCATGCGCGGCGGGCACAGCGCTTTCCATAAGCGGATGATTCTTTATGAAATTGACAGCTATGCTTGTAAGCATACGGGAATCTTCAACACATTGACCAGGACGCGGCTTAGGCACTTGATCTTGCTGCACGGCCAGCCAATGCGATTGAGAATCCTTTTGCGATTTAAAGTCTCCATCAAAAGCAGACAGTATGTCATCCACATTGAAGGCACACACAGCTGAGCCGGGTATGGCGTTCACCGAGGTAGTAAATACAGCATAGACCAGGGAGTTGGCACCACTCTCCACTATGGGACTGATGGCCTCTGTGGGTGTAAAAAAGAAATTTGTAAATAAGGGTAATAATAATAATAAGTGATCGTGTGCAATATGCAATACTTACGTATTTCATCAAAGTAGAACGGAAACTCGCCCGGCACAGAGCAGTTCAGACGCGTCTTCAAAAATGATGTCCAACTCTTGGCATGATTATAGGGTCCACCGCGATCGTTTTTGCAAACACGTGCCACACGTGAATACACTGCCTTGCCAAAGTTCATAAACTCCATGGACAGCTCACGAAAGAAGAAGAGCACGTAGCCCTTGCGTTCAATGGCGCCTACAAAATCGGGCTGATTGAGCTGCTTGAGATCGTATTGTTCGGTGCGCAAATTCTCGCGATAGATTAATGGATCACCGCCCGAGAAATCAGCTACCGTAGCGCTATACAATTGTCCATCCGCAAAAGCATAGGTGCTATTATGTGCTGGACTATAGGGACATAAGCCCTGTGCCTCCACATCACGCGAAATTTCATATGGCATGTGTCCACGTGAACGTTGTGTGGCAGTCACTTCTCCGGACTCTTCCGTACGCGCATAGTGACGACAGCGTGGCTTATAGGAATTGGTGCCACATAGCAATATTTGTTCATCACTCAGACGCGCATAAACTCTCACATAATTGTGACAATCCCTTTCGTGTTTGCCTTTAAGCGCGCACAACTCACGATCTGCATCAGATGAATACCATTCCAGGCGACTATTTTCACGCAAACCATGCAGGCTTATATTATAGATGACGTCCCTGGAGATGAGCAGATTTAGCATAGATTGTTTAATTGCCTTGCCCAATAAAGCAAACAAAAGAATGTGTATAATAAGTTTTAGTTTATGGCAAGCTTTTGCTCGTGTGCCGTTTACTAATGAAGCAAATTAAATGCCAGCTAAAAAATTACTTATATTATGTATAAAGCCAACAATAATATTTCAAGGTTTTTTAAGCAAATAATTAGAACTTAATTACAATTTAGCTCGTTGTTATCATGGTTGTTTTTGTCTTGGGGCTGCTGCTATTGCTACTGATGTGCGGGTCAGCCAAGGCTAACAAAATTTTTGCACAGATGCCAATAAGTCTGACCCTAGATAGTAGTACTCTTTGGGTATGTTCCGTCTTTGCTGTGACTTTGCTTTTTTAATTTGCATATTTTATATGACTAGCTAAATTAATAAATATATTTAGCTAAATCCAGCTAAATACTTAGAAGAAATTAACGCCTCAATTGTGCGTCATTTGCTTTACTACATTTTTAAAATAGTGAAAAACAAACCTTCGGATCGATTTAAAATGAGGCCTCACCTATCTGAATATTCGACCCTGCACCAAACAATTTGATACTCGATTATACTTGCGATCTTTTAAATTTTTCCACTATGTAGTAATTGCCATGACGGCTCTACAAATTTTCATTTTTCTCTACGTAATTTCGTATCTGCTTTACTTCAATATTATTGTGTACCACCATAATCTAATTAATCTTTCATCTAACTAACAATTTTTAAAGTGATTAATTAGAAGGTAAATAGTTTTGTGTTAGGAAGCGCTATGTAATGTGCAGGTATAAAAATTCTTTATATCCTAACATAGTTGTCCCATGCACTGAGATATTCCAAATTAATACTCAGAACTTTTTAATATCAATCTTGCAAGTCCTGACTTCCAGTTGACCGACGCATAGAAGCTAATACCGGAAAGGTTATAGCAATGTTCTATAAAAACAAAGACGTATGTTAAGTTAATCCTACCACCTAGTACAAAAATCAGGAACAAATGAAATGGATGGGGCGATCTGAACATAATATACGATTTAGTTGAAAAATTTCGGTTCTGATGCCAACTACTACAAAAAGAGCACAACAGCACTGAATGCGCAACCACGGGTTCGATGATAGTTCGGTCTAAAAGTATTGGCGTGCAAAGCGTCGATATTCTTTTCTAAACCTCACCAAGACCGATATAGCTTTAAATCAACGTAAGAACAATAGATTACTTGATTACGGTCTCATTATAAATTTCACGCCCACGTCAAAAAAAAAAATTTTTCGAGTTTAAAAAAAATTAAAGGAGAGACCATTCGATCATTTTTATGCGCAGACACTTGTTTTGGTTCCATTATGCCTTGGAATTTGTCGATTTGACAACTTATGTCAAAGTAATAATGAGCTTCTACGGATTACAATTAGCTGGGTCGCCCTGTATGCATTGGTTTTCAGAGTTAATTTAGTTAGCATTAAAACACACACAGTTAAGCAATTACGACTCTTCCCCCAAAGTTACCTCCAATATTGTCAAGAGAACAAAAGAAATTGATAAAGACATGTCCTTCTGTCCGTCCGCAATCTTTGAGATGGTTATGACTAGAGCTGCTAAACTTTCGAAATAGTTTGCCCATTATATCGGGAAACAACTTTATTTTATTTTTTCGAATTTTTTGGCATTCGGAATTTTTTAGAATTACTATCAAATTTTGTCTAAATAATGTTCAAAGTTCAAAATTTTTTTAAATCCCCAATCTCTCTATCAAAATCGGTTTAGATTAATACATATATCGTATAGATATATCACTGCTTAAGCATGCAATGCTTAAAAAAGCCAAGAGTGGCACCTTGTGGCAGACAGTCGTAAACATTTCACAAAAACATTGAAACACCTTAACTTCAACAAAATGAATTGTTCGAATGCCACAGTTCTACTCCACAAATACCCAAAAAGTGTTAAAGTAAAGTAAAAAATCGATTTTATGAATATACCATCTAAGCGTTATGCCTAATTGAATGTGTCTCAATGTCGCCCGCGACCGACTTTACCGTCCACCTTATTCTTTTTTTAACTAAATTCAGAACTTGAGACATCTAAAAATACTATCTATCGATGGGTCTACCTCTGTTTAATCCTCAACTAATTTATATTTGGTTATATGCGTGTTGTATGTATATCTAATGGATTCTGTGATTTATCACTTGTTTTCTATCATTTGCAGCTTTACGATTTTGCTCTGACCACCTGTTTCTTAGCGTAGGTGCCACTCTGGTTGTTGTTGTAATTTTATATAATATGCATATGAGCTGAGTTTACTATTATGTACATACTTAATACATACAAGCAGGTATATAATCAAATGGTCGGCTTAGTAAATCTCAACTTTAATGCCACACTTGGATTTTTTTTGTAAATATATGTTTTATTATAATGTTTCGTCTTTCGTACACGTTTTGCTAATTTAAAAAAATCTTTGAATTTCGCTTGAAAACGATTAGGCTAGCGAAACTAGCTAAACACATGTATCGTATACAAACAGCCCATAAAATTATATAAATAAACGAGTTTGCAAATTTGTTTAGCTTTGGTTTATACGAAAAACACTTCCAGGAAAGCGTTGAATGAAAAATATGCGAGTTTTGCACTTGACTACAATGGAATACAAATAAACTTGTATGTGCGATTATTGTAAGTAAATATATTCAATAACATGTTGATCATTCTGCGAATTTTAAAAAATTAAAAAAAAAAACAAACAATATTAAATTAAAAGCAACAAAATGCAGTTGCAAAACAAATGTAACACTGAACAATCAACTGAAAGCTAATAAAAATAAACTTTTTAGAGATACATTTTTATAAACATCAACTACACGTAAAACTTGGCATTAACCACAATTACAATGTAAGTGAAAGCACTTATATATTACTTATGTACATGCATATACAATACGTAGCGGTAGCAAAAGTAAAGGGCATAAAACTTACTTGGCTCCGACAAGTACGCTGCCATCTTTATGATCCAAAATCTTAAAATAATCCGTGGTATTGCCAAAGAAGCGCGCCATGATTTTATCTTGCTCTGAAAATATAATAGAAAAAAATTGAATTAACAAAATTGTTAATAGACACGTGTAAGGCAAATGTGCAATAAATAAATGCGCCAATATAAAAAAAAAAACTTTTTCGTGTCCAACTTTTATATGGAGCGCAACAATTTAGATACTTCAAAAGAGAAAAAAAGTCGAAAAATTGAAAAGCAACAAGCATGTAAAATACGTAAACTAAAAAATGTAAAAGAAATTTTAAAAAAATTAAACAAAAACTTCAATTAAAAATATAACGAAAAACGAGCGCATTGAAATTTTATCGGGAGAAAAAAATAAGACGAACCAACTTTAAGATCTTGTGATAGACAAAAATATGTTTTATATAATATAGCATTTAGATATCGGTAGTTTAATAATAATTTGTGAATTATTACATTGTTTGATTTTTGAAAACGAAATGTTGTTTTGCGGTTTTTCCTGACTCAGACGCTTGACAATGAAAAGTGGGACACTTCTGCCTGCAGCTGGTTTGTAAAACGCGTCCATGTACATATTACACACATTTTATATTGTTTTTGGTATTATTCTGCGCTTGTAGTGAGGTAGAAAACTTAAAAGCTCTTAGTAAACAACCAAAAGTATGTATAACTAGTTTGTTTTCAAAAAAAAATTATAAAAATAGTAATTTTTGATGTGGAAGATCACCTAATATATATTGTACTGACTTACCAATATCCTAAACTTTGTCCTTTATGCTGCTAAGTTACATTTTTCTAACAATAACTATACTTTACAAAAACAGAGCATGCCTTAGGACACTTGTAAACAGCTGATTGTTGTTTGTCAAGCAATTCTTAATTTCTGTATCATCGTAGTTGGGCACTTTTGCATTTTTGCACGACAAAGAGAACACTTTAAATGCCTTCGCCAAGCTTTTTACCGGGTGCAAGTGTTGTTTGAAGAAAAAACATCCCAGTTATTTTGTTTACAAAATTTTGACGATATAGCTTTTATGTACAATTATTAACACATCTTCAAAAAGTGAATTTTTTAGAAAAGCGCTTCTAAGAATGTGACATTATTATCTCTTTCTTTTTAAATTTGAGCCAATCCGAAAATGTGAGCAGCATATCTTACTAAACATTTGGTTTGTTGTTGTAAATCCCAGAATTATTTTTCGAGGCAGCGGGTTTGGATATCTACATGAATCGACAAGCTTCATCAATATTCAAGTTTAAAAAAATTGTAACTCTATCTATTATGGTCTCCAAAAACCAAAAAACTCCATCTAATCCATACCCGAGTCAATGCTGATCGCTTTAGTCTACCACGCCTCCTTCTGCCTCTTACATACATTGCAAAAATCTATAATACCCTTGACCCAATATATGTACAGGGTATTACAAAAAAACTACGAATGAAAAATAAAACTTAAAGCAAAATATAAACTGCAATTGTTTTCATTTTATTGACTCGTACGGCATGACTTGGCTAATTGTTTGTAAAGATTGTATAAGCATGTGGCAAGTACCATACTGTGGGTACCAAAATAATAGCCCTATCTCATAAAGTTGCTTGTAATTTGGGTAATTTTAATTTTACTTATTAGTTTTAGTTTAGTCTTTAGCAATTTCTTTTCTATATTCACAGTGAAGTATAAGTGTGCCGCAATTGGGTGATAAAAACTGTCTGTCTGCTCATAATCAAATCCCACTGAATCCAGTAGACACTTTTCTACAGAATGCAGCAACGAGAGGCGATATTAGTAGGTTCAGACAATTGAGACTTTTCATGGTATCCAATGGACCATGGAAAGCTTCTACTTTCTCACAGCTAAGACATGAAACAACTTTGCATCGTTACGAGCTCAAAGATGTAAGAAGGCACAGGCGCGGTCATTTTCTCTGAAGAGCTACAAACGCAGCTTTCATTCTGCCAGCCAAACTTGTATAGCCTCTCCCGATCAAAGATTTATGCAGTTTGCCAACTGAAAGGAACATATCTATGTTCCGCATGCTTGCTAACACAAGTTATTCTCTAGAACTACATTCTCTAAAGGTTTAAATGTGGGCACAACACCAAAGTTGTCTAAATGCTCTATTATTACTATTTGCTTGTTTAATTAAGAACTAATTTCCGACAAACTAATTAATATATTCAATTGTTCTTATTAGCCAGTAAACAGGAACTTACTTAAACATTTGGAAAGTACATTTTCTTATGATTGAACTGCTTTGTGAACTTTTCAAGGTAAATCTGCCTAAAAATAAATATTATTTTTTTCAGGGGCATTTATTTATGTAAGTGCCTAAAATGATAATTAACAACAACACAAAATTAACAATTAAAATATTAATTTTAACATATGTAGTATTTGAACTGTCTGAGAACATTTCAAGGGTAATTGGTTTTAACAACATAAATAAATAGGCTTTGTCATTGTCTTTTTTTTAAGTGAGTGTTAACAAATTCATAAATAATTCAAATAGTTCTACGATACTTTTATTATATAGTCATCACATTTATAGAGAAATACCTTGACATATTATTCCTATGGGACCCACAAGCTCAAACTCATACAAAATGTTATGAGGCGTACACAGATATGAATATAAATTTGATTATATATGACAAAATTAAGAGCTAAAAAATTTAATTTGCCATCGAAAGAATCTCAATGGGCTTTGGCAATATGCAAAATATGTTTTTTATTAATCCCAGGGGATCTTTGATTTTTTATGTTTTGTTAAAATGGATGCACATAATTTGTCGGAAATTCTGTATCACATATTTATAAGCATAACAAAAAAAATAATAAACTTGGGTTATCAGCAATTTTGTTTCAATATAAAGTAATAGATACATTTACTCCAAAACGATTTTATTTAAACAGCAAAACGAAAACTCTAAGAAAGTAAATGCTTTTTAAAATATTAAACTGTTTTATCAGTAATTAAACAATATCCGAGGGTTCTAAAAATAAAAATCTGTGTAGGATACGGATACCTTTATCGTTTTTAAGCGACTAGGTGAATTTAAGAAAACTCATCACGATAATTTAGTTTAGCTCTTCTGATAGAAAAGACTTTAGCTATCATCAGCATCTTTTTGCTTTATCTTTCAAGAAACTGAAACAAGTTGACTATATTTTGTTTATGCTTAAGTTTAGCAGCTGCTTCTTATCGTTAACATTGCATTCCGTATTACCAGACATCAAAACAAAACATTTAATCTCTTACTATTAAAATAGTCGGTTCAACTTGGTCATCAGAAAAAGTACTACTATTAAATTATCATATAAACAAATTTTCAACTGTGGATAAGACTTTGTTTGTCCTTGTCTCTTATAAACAATTAGTTTGTCATCATGTCATAATGTATTACAATGTCAACCAAGTAGAGGCCGGCCATGTTTTTACGCGACTTTGGCTCGTATTGGATTTTTGTTTTTTGGAGGAAATGAGGAAACGCTAGTTTGTTGCAAGCGTTGCGAAAAATTGGGCTCTGCTGCTGCGATAAGCAAAGTTAGTTTCGAGAGCTGGGCCCACTCCGAATGGACTGAGCAGCAGCTGCTCTTGCATTGTGCTTGTCATTGATAATAACAACAAGCACAAAGAACTGGCACAAATAAACAACAACACTGCCGGGGACATGTGGGGGCAGCTTAAGGCAGGGGATCTTCGAAAGTGTTGTGTGGTGGGAGTGGGGATAAATACGAAGGCAGGCCGTAAAATAATTGGACTAGCCGGTAGACCACCATTTGATTTCTTTTTTGGCAACATTTTCTACTAGCAAGTAGATCACTTTAGCAATTTTCCGTAAGCTGGTTTTTTGCAAAGTCAGCTGGATCACCTTGCCTAGTTTCGGCGGAAGTTAGTGGAGCTTGTTCGAAAAAATTAACATAACTCATATGATGATGATCGATTTAATTATTCGATTCTTGTTTTTAAAATAGAAAATAAATGACAAAATGCAACTGGATGGTGACAGATGAATCAAAGCTTGATTTTTGATAAGAATCGCCGAAGTTGGTTGGCTAAGAGAATTTACCTCTCTTAAATGACAAAATATCCAAAATGCTTACAAACGATCGCTAAATTTCGAAAGCTTGTGTAGGCAGAGGACGACTCAGGCAAAGGAGTGAGAAGTACATGGCACCAATATTTGTACACCAACCAAAGAGTTGTTACGTACAAATCCTAGTTTTTGGTATTCATACAAAAATAAGTTCAAATAATATTATGTTGGAAAGAAATCTTTTTATTTCGAAAAACAAAAAGTGGGCGCTTCTTGGCTATACCGCTTATTTCTTAGCCTGCCCTCGTACCACAACCACTATCATTATAAGCTACTTACTTGTTTGCAAATCGGGCCGCACATCGGGCATCCAAGCGCTGTTTAGTGCCATGCATAGGCATAGCATTATTAGATATATTGCCCAGTCCGGGCGATTTTTACTATGTCCAGTTGTAATTAGCATTGTTCTGCTGTTGTAATTGTTGCAGTTGCACAGTTGTCGTTGAACGTTGAAGGTCTCTTGACGTGTTCTTAAACCCACTGTATTAAGTTCAATTGATGCACACTATGTGCATGTTACTAGTTCTTTACAGCTTAATTCTCCCTCTAGCTTTCGTCAAGCACTCTCGGCAAGTATTGCGCCAGTTAGCTTGTGTATGTATTTTATTCCACCTCTTGATGAATCAGCAATGTGAGCACTTGGGCTTGGAACTGGGTTTGGTTTGGGTGGTGCCAATGGGGCTACAATTGTGACTGCTGCACGTCACGGCACGGCACGGCACAACAACTGGCCTGGCCTGGGACTGGTTTTAATCACTGCCGTTTGTCATTGTTGTTGGTGTAGTTGTTCTTGTTGTTGTTGTTGTTGGTTGTATTTATTAGTGTTGTTGCCGTTGACATTATTATTGCCACTTGCATGTTGAGCTTAGTTTGTAATTTGTTAGAGCTGTCTCAGCTACTACCTTTTATAATAATAATATTATTATTTTCAGTGCTTTTGGTTTTTATTTTTTATTCAATTAGCTGTTTGCTGTTGTGGGCAAAAACAAAACGCAAAAACCTGTAATGTAAAGAGAATTCAAAGAATTTTATTAGAAATTAATTAATGATATATCGTCATTGAAGTTGTATTATGTTAATATTATTTTTCATTTTTTCTTCTAATTTTTTACTTTTTTTGGGCAGAATATTTGCATATAACCTCTTAAGGCAGTCCAAGATTGAGGGTCTCAGTGCTCACATTGTAGGACAAATTCCGACCAAAAGGCTAGCGAGTAAGAACTCTTTCTGCCGTCTGTAGAAACATTTTGTTGGGCTCAACAAAGAGTCACTGCCCTGACCAACATTTTTTTTCAATGACAAAATACAATAAATATTCAGCGTGTTTTCTTTAACGTCTAGATGTAATTACATAGAGGGGGATCCTATAAGCTATGATCAACACAATGATCTAAAGAGACTTTCGTTAACAGCGGCGGCCAACGAATCTTCAACATAAAGAAGGAGGTTCCAAAGTGTTAGCCTTGTCTAACGAACAAATTAGCTTTCATCGAATTTAAAGTACCAAAAAAGAATATATTTAATAAATTTAACTTAAATAATAAATAACGAGTTTACTACATATATTCATCTCCTAAAATACAGAAGCTTTTTATTAATACCTATTTTAAGGTAATGGCTTAATAGAACGAGTTTTGTTAACTCAAATTTTGCAAGATTTAAAAATTCACGTTTCATTAGCGGTTTTTTTTTTTTTTTGTTCATTGTATATAAATCTTTTAGCTGATTTCCATTGTATATGTTCACAAAAAAACTTTTAAACAATGCATCATAGCAGTGACTTAACTATTTAAAAAAAACCTCTAAATTAATAGTTTGTTTTAAGATTTAACTTTGTACAAATCATTTACATTGACAGGATCTTAATTTGCTAACCAAATATATATACGTTTTTTTCGAGATAAAGAAATTGAATAAGAAAAAGATTTTGCTACCATTGGTATTATAATTTTTTTCGGAAGACTTCTTTAGTCTAGGAAAGCTTTTATTTAGGTTTACCGAGGAAATTTAGTAGAGAGGAAATAGTAAAGATAATTTAGTGGCCAATTAAACCAAATTTTAAGTTTTCAAATCATTTTTTTTTATAGCTCGATTTTTGTTGATATTTGTTTTTTTTTTGCTCACAATATTTACCCAGCCGCAAACTTAACAAATGTTTCAACAAGTGCGTAAAATTATTTTCGTGCATTACTAAAGTTATGTTATAAGAAATATTTTTTTTTATTGATTTAAGTTTTAACTAAACATAATAAATGTAATTAACAAAAAAGCAAGTATGTATTTGATTTGTGACCATAAGCGTTATATCGTGATGGTTGTATACCCTGTTTTTCTATAGAACAAGAATTATATGGACTTAACAGGAAAAAGATTTTGTTTATTTAAAAAATTGTTGGTGTTATAGTTTCATAATAAAGCATTTAAAAAATAGCTTTACTGTTTTTTGGGTTTCATTGTTTTACAGAGAAATTTGAGAATTGTGCAATTCTCACAAAAATCAATCAAAGGTATTTGTTAAAAAAGAAAAAAAGAAATTTGTAAAGTTTTGAAGCACTAAATTATTTTGTTGAATTTGTCAGAGTAAATCTGCAAGCAACTGCCAACCATATACCAGCCGAAGATCAAGATGATTTGAGCGATACATCATTTGGCAAACTATGATAAGCGGTTTAGAAATTACCAGATTATACATACGGGTTAAACGCATTACCCTCCCTTTTGCTACGTCGCGTCGTAGTCGGGTAAAAAACAGGGGTTTTCCAATATAAATTTATGCGTGCCAGATTGGACAGCGAAGGCTCGCGAAACAAAACTTGCAAAAATGGTAAAGTTTGAGGCTCTATCACAGGATACATTCACCCAAGCGACCAAAAACCAAAAGGCAATAGAATTTATTATAAACTAATTTTCATTAATAATTGCTTCAAAATTACTATACCTAAGGGTTATAGCCTTTTTAATTACATCAACTTTACGCCTTTTTACTTCAGCCAACCCAACCTTTTAATAAAACCATTAAGTTTTGCTTTAAATTTACATACCTATATAAATTTACCTATTTAAATCATTCACAGTCTGTATCTTTGTTTCAAATTTGCCATTAAATGCGTTTAAAAATTAGCTTTAAGCTACGCTTTTAGTTGATGACAGCTTAACAATGTTATTTAATTTGATTATGTTGTTTTCATGGCATTTCTAACAAATGATTATCGCATTTTTCCATTAAAAAAGTCTTTGTTAAATGACCAGCTTTTTTGTTTTTGTATGGTTTGTTGTTTTTTTTTTTTTTTCAAAAATTGTTCACACTTTCATTTCCACCCGCTGTTTTATTTTCACAGCTTTACAAGTTAAGAGGTGAATATAATAGTTATAATAATAATAATAAAGCACCAGCACGACGACTTAATGAACTGCGAGTTGTTGAAAGACTAAAACGAAACCCGAAATGTGCGAACTACATAGTCCAATAAAAACACACACAAGCCAAAAGTGAATATGTGGAAACCCACCCGCGTACAGTTTGAGCTGCACTGTGTTCGGCACTTTGAAGCCTGCCTCAAATCGCATATGTCACGAACTCTTGTAAGACTCGCGTCCTTTTTGAATGGACTCGACGAACTCGTAGGGTTTTTACTATTTTTTTTTTTTTTTTGATGATTCACAGCGCATTTTTCCTTTTTTGTTGGAAATCACGTGCGGTATTTTCCGCTAATATTCCTCAGACCCACACAACTCAACAGTTTCGCCGTTTCAATTTAAGGACGTGTGAAAAGTGCCATATAATGTTTATGGTTATCTACACGTAGTTTCCATGCACATTAGAGCTATTCCGTCAATGCCTCAGGTATTCCATTTTGTTTTTTTTTTTTTTGGTGTGCTTGGGAAATTCAGCTTGTAGCTACTTTCTCACGCATCAAGAGATTTGTCAAGTGAACTTTTTACCATTCATACCTCTTGCACTGTGTCCCGAATGAGCTGCTGTTCAATAAATGACTTTATTGCCTAATTGAAGGTCAAAACTTGTTTTCGAGTATCTACTTTTTTTTCTTTTCTTTTGGTTAATGAATTTTGGCTCGTCGTTTGCGCAGCTCTGACGGTGTCGTTTTTCCCTTATGAAGGTTTACTGCAGGTCAAGTGACCTGACTCTGAGTCGACACATTGTGACTTTGTTCGAGTGCAAGTGTTGAAAATAATATATAGGGGCTTCAGTTGGCCTTTTAGAATTGTTTGTATCGCAAGTATTACGTAAATACATAAACATACTATCAATTATGTGTACAAATAAATTTGAAGTTCTTTTGTTGTAGTACTTAGAGTACATACTCATACTCATATTTCAAAAGCGTCGTCTGCTATTTGAATTCGGTGTTTAGTTCAATGCCAGGAAGTCCGCTCCGGTTTTGACAGCCAACCATACTATGGTACTATGAATGACATATTAATATGGCCTATGGCAATATTAATTGCTAGACATAGAATTAATGAGCGCGCTTTTTTGCCATAGTTAGCATTTAAATCTGTCGATATGTAACTATATCTGAACTCAAAATGTCAGTTCCAAAACATGACTGGCCTGTTTTTGGGTGTCAGATCGAGTTTGTTAGCTGATAAGCGATCTTTGTTAGCACTCTTAAAAAAAGATTAAACAGCATCATCAAGATAAGCGGTGAATGTATGTCACGTTTATACAGTATATATAGTATATAGTCGGAAACCAGCTTGGACTATTGCTTAACTATATATGTTATGTGTCATGTGTGCCACTAAGATTAGCTTTTTCTTTAGAAGATTTGATTCAACTTTTTTGTTTGTTTATAAAGATACGCTGTCAGAGAGTCTTCGTATTCTTATTTTTTTTGTTTTGGATTCTGACAAATTTGTGCCTATGTAACTTGAAGCGCTGATACTACGTCTGCCATTGGAATTTAAATCACACTTACCTATAAAAACGAGGAAAATATCGTTATTTATGATATATGCTCGTCGTAACATTAAGTTAATTAATAATTAAAAACCATACCCACCTACTCAAACCGTACTTCAGCCAACTTTACCAAAAGGAAAGTACATTCCAGCGGACTATGTCTAGCAATAGTAGCTAAAGAGCACAACTACTATTTCCCTTACATAAAAATAAGTTTTGTAAATCCCTGGTATGTAGCAGCCTAAAAAAGACGATCCTCACCTACACATGTGTCTTAGCGTCTGCATTCATTTCCAACTCCACTGTGATGAACACTACTATGCAGTACTCAGATTTAGTGTACGGTGTATCCAATACACTCATATTAAATAAAGGACTGCAAAATCCCTCAATGACGAAAAAGTAGTGATCGCCTTGACTGGTAGCGTATTCGCTTTGCAACCCGATGGTCGGGGTTCGATTCCCCGCAGAAGCACTGGTGCATTTGCCTAGCACTGGCATCGCTATCAAAAATACGCTATTTGAGTCGTTCGGATTCGGCTATAAACTGTAAGTCCCTGTTCTCTTCGAACAGTTCTTAATAGAGATCCCCATGCTCCACCTAGGGGCGACTGACAAAATAGTCAGTCAGGGAAATTATTATTAGTAATGATCGCCTGTTCCCCGACATTTTGACACTATACCATTACAGCGTCATAGAATATTGAAGAACCGCCGTAGACGTCTCATTAAAAATATCCAATTGATGGGTCATTCGCTGACATATATTTCTGGTTTAACACTCAAAATTCGTTTTCGCAGCACAAATTAAAAAAAAAAATTAAGTCAGTGTTTTTGGACGCCTGTAGAAATAGACGATGCTTTCAAATGCTTGTTGATTTGGTTGTTAAACACTCATAATTCGGAACATAGCCGTCCAAAGTGGATGCTCTTTGATATATGTCAAGTTCAAAACTACTCAATTTTAGTCATGGATCGTTTAACAAACGAACAACGCGTAAAAGTGGTACAGGCGTACTATGAAATTGTTCGTTCTGTGAAAAAGTGTCGCAAGAATTACACCTTGCTAGGATCACTTTGCGTCGAATTATGCAAGCGGATCTGGATTTACACGCTTACAAGATTCAAATGACGCAACAATTAAAGCCCACGGACCATTATTTTTTTCATACATAAATGAGTAGTCTCGAACTTGCATTTGGTATATACATTTGCCCAATTTTGTTCGAAAATATATGAATAAAATGCAACTAGCAAACAAATTAACATTAATGGCCCACCCAAGATGTACCTACTTAATTTTCTTAAGACCAGGAAAAATTTAAAGCAAAGCGCATTTTTGTCGAAACGTAATTCAAGTCAATAAGCAGCTTTTTATAAACTTGAGCCATTTTTTGAAAGATGGGCTATGTTTCTTAACTTGATGAACAAAATATTTAATAAGATTTTGATAAGATAATTGTTTCGAGGAATTAGTTATTGCTTAAAAATACGGTTTGTACCAATTTGAACCAAAGTAGCTACAAAGACTTTCAACAAAAAAATCAGACATAATCGGCAAGAGAACACAAAAGCCTCTGTTGTGTGGCTCGTCTAATGGCATTTCTGACAAAAGGACGGCCAATGCGGGTTAAAAGTGAATCTATACTTCAGTTTCTAAAACTTTTTGTAAGAGCATTCATTGCAGGTTGCTCAGAATTTTAGGTTTCCACCTGGTTTTTGCATGTACATATATGCATACATAAACATTTTTTTTTATAAAGCCGCTTTTTTATTTTGTACAGTTCGTGCTTGAGTACGTGCTCACATGCAAAATTAATTTCTGCGTAATTACTGCATCCATCACCTACACCAGAAAGCGGGGTATCAATGTTCCACAGCTTTTCAACCTGTTGCTTGGCAGTTTATGGTGGGCGTCATTTAGTAGTGCCAGCAACAGGTGTCGGTAGTGGCTTTGCCTTATTCAAAAAGTGGTTTAAAAATCTTGAATTTTTGCCTGGATTATGTGGCAAATGTGGGTTAGGCGATGATCACGAGCATTTTGGTGCAGTTGTTTCTGATTTATTTACTTACTACTCTTAATATTTGTTTTATTTTTTTAAGTTGCTTATCTTGTATTTTATGTTTTTATTAAGTGCAGTTCAATGCACTTGACTTCTTTTTATGATTTTTTTTGTTGTTAACTATGGCTTATCAGTTTCATGTACTGTGTCTTGCCACGCTGCCAGGAGCGTAGCCAGGGGGAGACGGCTTTAGACGGCCGAAATAGCTATGTTTCTTATGAGACTCTGTAGCGCATTATTTAGTCAGAAATTTGTAACCCTATCCCCGTAAACTTTTATCTGGACCCGCCTCTGCAAGCTGATATAGTTTGAGAGCACTTCCGATTTATGTTCAAATCTAAACAATTCCTGTCGTGACTTATGACTCATGGATAACAAATTATCGAACCGAATACATAAAATAGTTATTTGTTTACAACGGAAGTGAAGATGATTCAGACAAACACACATACGCACACACACACACTCATAAGTACTTGCTCAAAAAACAAAAAAAAAACAAGTTCAAAAGTGTAGCAAATTAAGTCAAATTTTAATGAATAAGCCAGCGTAAAATATTATTTAACTTCTATAATAATAAAACGAGCGTATAATGAACAGCACAAATAAGGCACGACAAGTTTTTCATTCACAAAAAAGAAAAACGACTATTCGACTAGTTGATACTACGCACAATGTCCGTTTAGAAAAAAAAAAAAAATAACAATAACTTAAATCTATTTCGAACGTGGGAGTTTTTAAAGTGTTTGGGTGTGAAGTTTTTGATCGCGTTTAAATCAATATTTACACAGTTTGCAACTGCATGTGTGTCGCGTTGGGTGCATGTACGAGGGTTGTCTTTTATATTTTGGGAACATGCTCGTAAATCTGATATCAACAACTTTAAAATACTCTTAGCGTTGTGATATATGAGTGCCATTTATTGGTTTACATCGTTGTCATGGGAGTATTTTCTACATATTTTAAAATAATTTATCCCACTAAGAGTGCTTTAAAGAACTTAGTTCGTTTTTCCGTATATTCGTAAAATTCATAAGCAAGTTCAGTTCTTATCAAAGTAAATTTATAATTTACGAAATTTTTAAATTTTGTTTTTGCTTTAGAACGTAGTTAGATTTTCTATTGATTTTTAGAACTCAATTGTGGTCACCAAAATAGTTCTATTTTATCAAAGGCATATTACTTATAAGGCTTAGTTCGATTTTCAGTTAAGAATAAACATGGTATCAGCTGGACTCTAAAATTAAATCGTGATCTTTCAAAATCAATTTGCTTGGAAGTAACTTTCGATGCTGTGATAGGCTATGGCAAGATCGTCATATGATTAATCGTGAGGTCGAGGCATCTAAAGGCAATAGGACCTCTATATTGCTGGTATTGATCTAATCCAAATGATTGCAGGATCCCGCAATGACAAGCAAAAAGTTGTTCGAAAAAGTACATTTGGACACTATACCATTACAGCGTCATAGAATATTGAAAGACCGCCGTAGACGTCTCATTTAAAATATCCAATTGATGGGTCATTCGCTGCCGTATATTCCTGGTTAAACACCCAAAATTCGTTTTCGTGTTTTCGAGATCATATTTCATTCGGAGTGATAAAACTGTGTTGATCTTCATGGAAAAAAGGAAACCGTTTCCATGAAAAATTAGGCTTGAGCCGAGAAAGCTCTAGATTTAGTTTCTATTTAAAATCTTTAATCAGAAATTTCCTACGTTGTTACGGGTAT
Source organism: Chymomyza fuscimana (assembly GCA_949987675.1). NCBI lineage: Eukaryota > Metazoa > Arthropoda > Insecta > Diptera > Drosophilidae > Chymomyza > Chymomyza fuscimana. Next base: position 67,314,305 of record OX465089.1, on the reverse strand, counting down.
TTACGGATAATTGGAAGATTTGATGAAAATTGATTTGAAAGAGATTTCTCTAATAGTTGAATTGCTTTTAATTCGTGTTTTCATAAAAACAACAAGTTTAAAAGTTTTAATGAGAGGTTTTAATATGTTCCAAGATAGTTCGAACAAATTGGAGGCTTCCACTTCGGTAGCACTGAAAACGTTGGACTACTTTTTCTTGAAGCATACTAGTCTTAAAATCTTTATCAACCGATTTTTTAAGGCTACCAAAAAGTCTTTTGGGCAAACTGGCGGATTCCTTATAGTCCTTTTGAGAATATGTCACAGCACACAAAACATTTGTTTTCATTCTCTTAATGCATACATTAGATTATATTTTTAATAAGATATATCTGGCAAATTGTTGATAAGTTTAAGTTTAAAATTCTCTTAAAAGCGATTTTTTTCGTTCTCTTGAAATATCCTTTAATCAACGAGGTTTCCTGATGTCTATCAAATTGACAGATTTCTTTTAGTTCATTTGAGATCCCTATCACAGCACTCACAATATTTGTTATGTTTAGGTCAGTTAATATCTTTAGTGAGATATTTTAAAGCCTTTCAAAGATATTTCTGGTAATTGGCCGATTGATTTTAGTATTTACAAAATTGCATTAAAAGAGAATTCTGGCAAATCACTATAAACATTTGGTTTCGTTTTCTTGAAATATCCTTTAATCAGAGAAACTCATTGTGATGTCTGGCAAATTGGCGGATAGCTTTTACTTCGAAATCCTTTTAAAATACACAGCACTTCAAAATTTGTTTTGTTCTCTACTCCAGTAATATATTGGACTACCCTCGTTTATGCATGGGGTTAAGTGGGACGTTCCACTTAGCTGGAGCTGACTGCTACAACACCAGCAACAAGAACACACGAACACACACACTGACACGCTCTCGACATAAGGCGCGTTAGAATTGAAAACGCACGAAAAGATTTTGGGGCGTTTGGAAGCGATACCGTTAGTTATGGTTTGGCAGGTTTGGTTTTTTTTTTTCAGTTTTCCAGTTTGTCATATAAATACACTTAATAGCACGCGGCAAATTGATAATGCTGTTAATTTATTAGATGATTTTCAGTAAGAAAAACTCGTTTGGGTTAACACTTTTTACAGTTCTGTAGACACACTCGGACTCGGGCCTAGTATACATGGTGCCTATAATTACTTGGCCAGCACCTTTCGAGGCGCAGACAGACACCAAGACGTTCTATGCGTGTGTGCGTGTATGTGTATCTATGTATCTTAAGTTGGAAACAAGTCCAATTCACCTGTAGCGCGTCGTCGTTAGGTTGTTGTATTTTTTTTAATATCTCAACTCGTTTACTCGGTCTGCTGCCACTTTACTAGACGCTGCTACGTTTGCGACTACTTGCTCCCGCTGCTGCTGTTTACTAAATACATCCAAAGCAGAGGCAGACAGCGCGCTACAAACACAAACTTGTTTTTTTTATGTTGGCTTCATGTTTGGTTTGTTTATGTGTGTACATATGTATGTAGTATGTAGTCTTGTTGTATGTGCATAAATTAAAACGAAACCGAGTAGAAAAAAAACACACGTCTGTACATACAATAAAAACCTGTTTGTTGCTGCTTATATAGAGCTAAAGTTGGGCGTGTGAGTCGTACGCGGGGGTTGCAAGAGTGTTTGCTTGTGTGGCGTAGTAATTGTAGGCGCAACAGTAGAAGCCAATTTTGTTTTAAAAACACTTATTTTAGGCACTTTAGACACAGTTTTAGCTTAAACTTTTAGCACATATTAGTGCTGCACGCTTTGATGCAGCACTTAACTCACCGAAATTCATAAAAATGTTTAAATAATTAATAAAATTAAGCGAAAAACACGACACAACATAAAAGTATACTTTACACTACGACGGCCATTTTGCTTTTGCATGTTTGGTATATGCTGCTAGAGATGTGCCAAAGCATAATGTTAGCAGCGCCGCACAGCCAGACTGCCAAGCTGTTAAATATACCAGAAAAATGTACCTTTTATGTTTAGCAGCAAGTTGGCAGGCCGCTTTTGGGCAATTCTTTTTGCTCATTTCCCCTCGATTCGATAGAAAAAATAACAGAGCACAGAGCGCGCTGATAATAGCTGAAAATTACTTAAAATGTTTAAATAAGTGTAAATTTAAATTATAAATGTAAAATATATTTAAACTTAAAACGCACAATGGCTACAAAGTAAGTGCAGCAAGTGTCTTGGTTGTTTTAAGCTGTTAAATCTGCGCAAAAATACTTTGTGTGTGCGTTTGTGTGGGCGTGTGTGTGGGGTTATTTTGCTGTTTATTTTGAGAAGCAAATAATTGTACATGATTTTTACAACCCCCGCAGCCCGCAGCTTGCCGCATATTTTTATTTTACTTAATGAATTCTTTGATTTATTTTGTTTTTGCAGATTTATTAGCAAAAAAGTGGTTGCATGCATTTGAGTGCTACGCGTGTTTGTAAAACGAAAAAAAAAGGTTTTTATTATTTATCAAAATTCGTATAAGCATTTGCATACAAGCATGTATATGCAGTATAGTTGTGTGTGTGCGTAGCTGACATTTAGCGTGGACACAAACCCTGCACAGTTTTAATTATATGTTTGTTTGTGTTTATTATCTTTTATGTGATATCAATCAGAGCAGGTTCATTCATGCACTCCCCCACGCAAACACACACACACACATTCACACTTATATTAATATACATAGATAGTATGTATGTACTCTGCCCTGCAATTAACTAATTGCTGCTTTTCAAAGTAGGCGCTCCAACCTCCCATCTCTTATCAGCACCAATCATCTGTTGTCGTTGTTGCGAATTTAAAACTGTAAATGATACATTTGACATTCATATATACATGTACCCACATACATACATACACGTGTATGTATACAAGTTAGTCGGATCAGTTGGCATTTACCGACTATAATATACCCTGAAATTAGTTTAAAAAATTAAATGACCGTTTAGGGCATCGACTTTCCTTTCCCGTTCCCATCTCTTCTTCGCTGCACCCTCACCAGTTTCCAAAATAATTATTGGATTTGGATGTGACTTTGGAGATTGGAAATTGAAGCAAGAACTTTGGAAAACTTTAATTTGTAGTGCCATGCTTTGGCTTAGGTTTTAGGAAGCTCAATTGAGCAATGGAGGAGTAAAGTGCATTTTGGGTCTTCGTAAAAACAGGAGTTCTGGTCAAGTAGCCTAATCTTATTGTTTAAACTTTGTGGGTTCTTCCCATGTAAGTGTCTCACACATTATTATTGTGGCACTAACCAAATATAACCCCTAGCATTTGGTAGCAGTGTATAATAATACCTTACAGCATTTATTCAACCGCAGCACATACTATAATTAATTGAATGACGCTTTCTCCAACCCCTCCAATAACCACGCCTTTGTAAGCTAGAACGTGCACGAAATATATAAACACAAACATGTACACATATTGTAGTAGTATATAGCAGCTCATTGCTGGCACCTTATATCACATTTATCAGTCCGTCAGTCAGTCAGGCACTTAGTTGTTTCTATACCATTGAAGCGTCAACTTATCAGTTGTTGCTGTTCTTAGCTAAAGATAAGCTGCCAAAATGCAGTATTTATTTATTTTGAATTTCTTTATTTTTGTTCATCATTCTAATGTTTATGCCTTGGATTAAGCCCAGGTTGAAACGCTGGTCTGCTACCGAACGGCAACAAAAACAGCGACCGCAAAAGCTTCAAAGGTTTTGTGCACTTGGACAGTGGCTGCAAAACTGTAGAAACTAATTTGCTTATGTTTAATATTTTTACAGGGAAACGATGATTGTCTTTGTATATGACACAGAGTGTCTTAAGGATGAAGCCGATGATCCTGTATCCGCTGTGCTCTATTTTCACCCCAGCTGGGTTTCGGATACCCAAAAAGTTGCGCTCTGTGGTCAACTAATGGGCACTTCCTACTTTCTTAAAGATTGTTTCTTCAAACCACGCATTTTAGCTTTGCAGAATGGAAAGTTTGTGCTCAAAGAGTTTGGACGCTTTACTTTGGTAAGTTCAGCATTTTACTAAGCTATCTATTGTTAATTAACAAATAATTGTTATTCTTGCAGGCCGTTGGCACCGACCGCAACATATCCGATCAGCTGCTGCAACATCGCGCTGATTTGCTTAGCTCGCTTTTAAAATTCTTTCACCGAGACTTGCAATCGCTTTATGATCAATATGCTCAGCCTGCTCAGTATAAGAATCTTACCGAAAAATTATATCACATTTTTGAGACATATCTTCCCATGTTGCAACTGAATGGCAATACATTCCAAAATGTACCCAAGTTGCGCATGCCAAAGGTAAGCTTAGTAGTTTTTAGTTCGACCATTAATAAATTATTACGACCTTTTCTAGACCGCCAGTCACATCTTTCTGGAAGCCATACAAACGCTGCAGTGTTGTCAACAAACCAGGGGCATACTTGGAGGCGCCATACTTTATCACAACAAGTGTGTACCTAGACACAACTTTGAAGAAAATCTTTTAAACTAATCAATCTATATTTTAGAGTGGTGGCTACACAGCTGGGTGACAATGTTACCAAGCATCTGGTTTTGACAGATCCGCTTCATGTCCGCACGACAGCTGAACAACTGCATGCCCAGAATTTCCACATACCGAACGGCGTGCAAATGCTAGCCGTCTATGTGGAGCAGAAGCAGTATCTTCGTTTAGCAGCCGAAGCGCAGCGTGCTCAGAACTTGCAGGCATCTCAGCTAGCGCAAAGCGCGCTACCCTTTCAATATGCCAAGCGAAAAATGAAACGTGACAAGTCACTTATATTTACACACATACCAGAGGAGGAGCAGCCAGCAGCGGAAACAGCCGAACAAAAGCCAGCTGGTGAAATGCCCACAGCTAGGCCCAAGTCTATGCGGCCAACACACTTGCCGCTGCGCATAAAAAGCATGCACAGCAAAGATTTGCCAGAGTCTGGCATAGCTTCAATTAACTTTGATGAGACAGACTCCTATCCCGAGTTTATTGGGCGCACAAGTGTTTGCTCAACGCCAATGACGGAAAACAAAGTTCTGCCGGTGGCTAGCGTCATGTCTATATGCGCCAATCCAGAAGAGGATAGTAATTCCAACGGGAAGGTGCAAGCTGCAGCTTCCAGACGTAACTCGCTGAAGATGGATGTAGAAAAGTTCTTCCAAAACTTTATAAGCAATCCGAATAAGCAACTGTCGCGTCGTAAATCCTCGGCAGATTTGCAGGATGCTCTACGTACGATCTCCAAAAAACTTGGCAGCATTTCTCAGAGCTTCAAAACCGATGTCAACCGTAATGGTGGTGGCGGCGACTCACCGGACTATATAGAAAATGACGAACAGGCCAGCTCGCGCACCATATCGGATCCCACCTATCCGGTTTTTAATGCAAACGGACAGCCCATATCTCGCAGCCTCTTTCAGCAGTTTCTTGATCAGTATCACAAGCTTTGGGGTGTTGCCAAAGAACAGGCCAAGGAGGATGCAGAGCTGGCAGCACTTATAGCAGAATTTCAAGAATTTAACAAGGAAATTCAGAAACTTGATGAGCACATGCAGCAACAGGCCGAAAAATCAGCTGCCACTGCTGATCGCAATCTGAACATAGCTGTTAAAACGCCGCTGGACAAGAAATCCATGAGCTTACCGCTAAAACCAGCCGGAGAGCCTACTAGTTCGACTGATATTGCCGGCATGGCTTACAGGCGCAAGCAATCCAATGGTGGCGGCGTACCGCTTACACCACTTTTGGCCAAGCTATCTGTGCTGGCTCTAAACGATGCCACACCATCTGCGACTATTGAGATACAAACACCGTTGAATTCAAGCAAAGTATTTCCGCGTCGTAGCTCCTTAAAGTGTGATGATGCATTGGATGCGCTAGATGCATTGTCAAGTGTACCAGCTTCGGGCTCACAAGCAGACGGACTGCAGCGCACAGAGCTTTATATATGCGGTCAGCAAAATATGACACTATTGCTGCTTATGGAGGAGGGAGCTGCTCATCAGCAGGCGTTGGTGCAGAAAATGGTAAGCAAATATTTTATGATTACATATTGAGTTTTAAGAGAGTATTTTTAACTTCGCTTTTTCCCCGACAGTTTGACATATGTGTGGCCAAGTTTCCACACATGGAATCTCAACTAAATCAAACATTAAATGTAAATGTTGAGGGCGATCAGCGTGAAGGAAGTTACAGCTTCATGTGCATAGATGCCAAATGGGATGCACTGCAACGCAATGGCCCGTGGAATCCCGTTGAGCTGGCCACATTGGAAAGCATGCATAGGGACTTGCAGCAAGCTGGAGGACAACTAACTGATTTGATATTGCGGTAGGTGATTCTGTATACAATAATATAAATACTATACAATTTCTTTAATATACTATGCATTTACCACAGCTCCCATGACAGCGTGTTTTATGGCTACAAATGCGGTCGCACTGAATTTTTCTACAAGGAGCCTACACATCAAATCAATGGCATACCACCGCCGTCGGATCTCATGGGTAATATACAAATGCGCGCAAAAATGCGCCTAGAACGTGATCATTCCTATATGCTGTTCTAGACAACACGTAAAACAAATTAAACGTATTCTTATACATAACTATATATATGATATTCTATCGTATATATTTTAAATACTCGCAAACATAGCCAAAAAAAATATGAAAAACAAATGAATATGTCAAATATGAAGAGCAGAGTCTTGACTTGGACAATGCTTTATGCCAATTTTATGCCATCCGTTGTAACTTACTTTGCCATTTGTTGATTTATTGAGAGAAATTGATTTTGGTAGAAGTATCTTTAAAGGTATATTTATTTTTATATAGAATTTTTAAACTACTTATTTACTACCTTATAGTCGAGATAAAAACAATTTAAAACTGATCTTCTTTGAAAACAATATCATTAGCTATGTTTTAAAGGTTAACTCATTGGAAAAAAAAATTTTGTGAAAAACCCTTGAACTTTTTAAAGATACTCTACCATTTAATGACTCTGATGAAAACACTCCATCTATATGTATGTGTAAGCCGTTCCACTACATATTTTAGCTATTTACATATATACCATATACTATATAGATATATTTAATGATCCAATTTGCCTAGCTTTAGTAACGAAATAATTTGCGTTTGTTTTTTTGGAAAAGTACAAAATTGTTTAAAAAGTTTTAATTTGTTTTTATTTTCATGTATATACAGCTTTCTGCAAATGCTCTAAACTGTTGTTTAATTTATAAGAACAATTGTATTTACTATATATAAAAATTTTTTTAATGCGTAACTGTATTTTGTTAAGCCTTTGTGTGCGCCAACTCAAGCGTCATATGTTTGTTTACTTTAATTTAAAAGCTACTATTTAATTTATCTAGTTTTTTCATATACTAGAGATTGCTTTATATTTAGAGCGCATAGTGCTAATTAAATATGTTAAAATAAGCTTAAAATTGAAAAATACAGTTGTCAAAATGCTGGAATCTCTCCAAAAGGCGCAACTCAAAAGTGCAATAGATAAAGATATCTTATATGAGCTTGCATTCGAGTTGATTTTAGCTTAAATATATGGTATCTACAATTAAAGCACATAATTCAGTTATGAATTATATAAAAAAATATTTATGAATGTAAAGTTTATGAATGTTTGATATGCTCATTTGTAGTTTTTATGTAAATGGTATGCATATAAAATATTGTATATTAAAAAAAAGAAAACAGTCAAGAGTTTTAATAATTAATTTCAAAACTAGAAATACTTAAGTGCATAAAACACAGCCTTATAAAGATTCTCTCCGTTCTAGAAAGCCCAAGAATATCACTTATGGCATTTTCATCACAATCCAGGGCACGCGTCCATAATACTTATAATAATAATAATCATAGGCTAGTTTGCCCAGTATGAATACAATAAGGCTTGCCAAGACGCCATTTAACCAGTCAATGGGATGTATGCTTGCCGTCTCCGTGCTGTCGCCGCATATATCCTGGCGCGTTAAGGACAAAACCTTGGCCTCGCGCAGATCATCGCCGTGCATGTAAGTGCAGCTAACATTCCAGGCATCTCGCACAATGTCATTGTATTTGGTAAGCAGCTCGCGTAATCTCATGCCAAACTTGCAGCTGCAATGCCAGGGATTGTGGCTGAGCAGCAGCAAATTGGCATTCTCATTATCATCCAAGGCATTGTCTAGGGCATAGACATGCGTTTTGACTAGACGATTGCCTCGCAGACTGAGCAGACGAAAGTGCTCCAGCCAGTAGGTGTTCTCCAGCTCATCAATGTTAGTAATGCGATTATTGTCCAGATGCACGTCGACCACATTGCGATAGTGGTCATTATAACGTAGCGGATTAATGTCGCTGATCTGCAATGAATTCAATTATGTAAAAGAAAGACAGCACTTTGGTGCGTTAAAGTAGCTTACCAGATTATCGTTGACAAACAACATGGTCGTATTCTTGGGCAGATAAGTGGGCAAACTATAAAACTGCATGTTGGAACAATTCACTGTATAGAGCGGAATGTGGGACTTGGGTAAAATATGATGCATCAGGCAGCTACAGTTTTTGAGATCTGCATGGGACTGGCATTCGCTTTTAAGCACCTGAAAAAGTATAACATTTTACAATAATGTAAGAGTACTAGTTAGATGCGTGTTCCGGAACCCAATTTCAGAAAAATCTACTAAAGCTTACCACTTTATAATGCATGACCAGCATCATTTGACGCTCCTTATATTTACGATCGGTGCATAAAAGTTCCGCACGATCGGCAACCAGTCTGCCCTTTTCCGGCTGCAGCAACCATTTGAAATTACGCGTACAGTTCCAAGGATTTCCTAGCAAATGCCATAAGCTATGAGCCACAAGAATTTGTAATCTGTGCTTGGAATATTTACCCGCCAAATATAATTGTTGAAAGCTGCGCGGCAGTACTAATGGGCCATCCAGCTGTATTAGCTTATTCCAGCGTAAGTCCAAAACTTTAAGCGGATGTATGCGCTTAAATGTACGTGCCGATATATACGATAGGTTCGTCCATGAAATATTAATGGTTTGCAGATAAAACATGTCCGGAAAGTCGAATACAAATTCCGTAAAACTGCTGTATTCAATAGTCAGAGTACGCAGTTTGGGAAACATCTTTAGCTCATTATGAGGATCAAAGACATTTTGTGGCCAGCCACAAAGCACTATTTGTTGAGCGTATAATTTGTATGGCTTCGCGGAGCTATGAAAATTGATGAATTTGGGTTAATGTTCTGTTCAATCTGTTTTGCTGTGCTTAAAGTTATGTTGGAGTTTTTGAATCTTTTCTTCATATGAAAATAAATACCTTAAGATATCGAAATATTAAGCGCTGATAGCACATTTACTGCATTTTTTCCGGGTCGCTGAGTCCGAATCCAAGGCTCAAGAAACACCAGCACGTCAAAATACCATAGAGTATTTTGGACCTTGGGTTCGTATTCAGCGACTCCAACTATGTGAAGTAAACATGGTCTGGTCTCCCAACCCGAATATCGATAATTTCGAGTGGCTGAGTAGTAGTTACCTCTATCAAAGTAAATAGTTATAGTTAAAAACAAAACAGTGCAGAGAAGCGGGGGAGCCATTGAAAATCGCTTTTAAAGGGGACTTTTTAATGGTCCATTGGGTATGGATTGGATACCTTAGAAGTCTTAGAAGTTCTAGATTATACCGAAATTCTTCGTACAAGAAGGAGAGCAACTTATGTAACCCTATTGCTTGTTAAGGAGACTTCTTTCTTACTTTAACTTACCTTAGCGTTGCCAGATTGTTCATGCCGCCATAGCAGCGGAGAAGACCATGTCGCGTTATATTTGTACAGTTTCCGGCTACAGCTTCCGGTGCCTTAGTCCAATTGAAGCAACTATATGGAGGTATGGCAAGTGGCAGATGTGTTGTTGTTATTGTTACATTAGAAGCACACCCAAATCTGCAAATAAAATTTTCATATTTTGAAATTTTTTGTACTCTATAACGAATGAGTTAAGGATGCTATAGACTTGACCAATGCATGCAGTTGGTGCACCGTGGCTGACACCCTTACTCTTTTAGCGGCTCACACTTGTATACTATAGGATGCCCTGATAGCAATGATAATTATACCCTGTACCGTATGGTACAAAGGGTATATTGTGTTTGTGCAAGCCGAAAATGTATGTAACGTACAGAAGGAGAAGTCGGAGACCCCCCAATGTTACCTAAAGTATGATCAGAGTGACTAGAGAAGTCGATATACCCATGTCCGTCTGTCCGTATGAACGCCTAGATCCGTTATTTATCCATAGGAGACAAGTTTATTTTATTTTTTTTAAATCGGGACTACATTATATAGCTCCCATAGGGGTGTTTCAGAGGACCTCGAAAAAAAGCAAAACTTTTAGATGGATAATTCGTTTGCTTATGAAGATATCATAACCAAATTTGGCAATCGGAAGTTTTTTAGAAACCCCCAGCACTGTACCAAATTTTATCAAAATCGGTTGACTATATCATATAGCTCCCATAGGACCAATCGGTCGAAAATTTGTTTTATGTACAAAATTCGTTGTGTTTCGTTTGTTTGTGAAGATATTGTAACCAAATTTGGCGTTAAGGAGTTTTTTAGAGTTCCCAAGCACTGTACCAAATTCGATCAAAATCGGTTGACTATATCATATAGCTCCTATAGGACCAATCGGTCAAAAAATCGTTTTTTGTACAAAATTCGTTGCGTTTCGTTTGTTTGTGAAGATATTATAACCAAATTTGGCATTTATTAGTTTTTAAGAGTTCCCAAGCACTGTACCAAATTTGATCAATATCGGTTGACTATATCATATAGCTCCCACAGGACCAATCGGTCAAAAAATCCTTTTTTGTACAAAATTCGTTGCGTTTCGTTTGTTTGTAAAGATATTATAACCAAATTTGGCATTTATCAGTTTTTAAGAGTTCCCAAGCACTGTACCAAATTTGATCAAAATCGGTTGACTATATCATATAGCTCCCATAGGACCAATCGGTCAAAAAATCGTGTTTTGTACAAAATTCGTTGTGTTTCGTTTATTTGTGAAGATACCGTAACCACATTTGGCATTAAAAAGTTTTTTAGAGATCCCAAGCACTGTAGCAAATTTGATCAAAATCGGTTGATTATATCATATAGCTCCCATAGGACCAATCGGTCAAAAAATGGTGTTTTGTACAAAATTCGTTGTGTTTCGTTTGTTTGTGAAGATATTGTAACCAAATTTGGCATTCAGAAGTTTTTTAGAGATCTTCAACACTGTACCAAATTTGATCAAAATCGGTTGACTATATCATATAGCTCCCATAGGGCCGATCGGTCGAAAAAAGGTTTTTGATTAAAAATTCGTCTGTTTTTGGTTGTTTATGAAGGTATCATAATCTAATTTGGCAATCAAATGTCTTTTGGTGTTCTTAAGCAATTTACCGGATTTGATTGCAAGCAGTGGTACAGGGTATCCCAAAGTCGTCCGCGCCCGACTTTAACGTACGCCATCTTTTTTATAATCATAATGTCTTAGAAACTGTTAAAGTTACTAATGATGGAGCACGTTTAAAAAGTACATTCTGATATTCTAAAAATTTAATTTGGATTAGGTCAATCCGTTGTAAAATAACTTGTGCGCCAAGCCAGTCATATTTCGTTAAATTCTAAAAATAAGCTGCATATTAAAGGGTTTTTGGTCAAAAAATTTGACAACCCAAACCACCGTAGTCGCCTTATACAACATAGAGTGTCTTTTGACTATTTAATGACATCAAAACAGCTCCGGGAACAGCTCTCTTTGACCCGATTTAGAATGTTCCAGTTGAATCGGAGAACGTTTTGGAACACGTTCATGCTATTAACTATAACAACAGCTTCTAGAACTGGAAGACGAGTTGCTATAGGTGAATTTTATTTGCATAGTTTTCTTTGGTTCATAAGAATAAATAAGACATTTCATTTTAAAAACTAATTTTTTACTTAAATTTAAAAAATTCTGCCTACAAGTGGAACAAATTATGGGTCAAAGTTTCTAAGGGGAGAATTTGAATTTTTATTAAAATTATTTAAGGATAAGGATTCGAAAGTTTCGAAAGGATTATGGAAACTTTGCATTTCATCAAATCGGCTTGCAACTTGGCAACTAAATCACAAGAATGTTCCATTTTCCTAAAAACGAAAAACATTTCTTTTTTCGGACACGACTTCTTTATAAAATTGGCTTCAACTCAAATACGGTTTCATGTTTTGGGGTAGTGATATTTGTATACCCTGTACCTATAGGTACAAAGCGTATACTAGATTTGCGCAATGTATTCAACGGACTGAAGGAGGCGTTGCAGACCCCGAGTCATTTATACCAAAATGCTTATCATAGACTCGGGTAGCGATTGAGCCATGTCTGTCCGTCCGTCCTCAGGTATGAACACCTAGATTTCGAAGTCTATAAGAGCTAGAGACAGGAAACTTTACTAACTGGTGTGCATAGTTCCTCAGAAAATGAAGTAACAAACATATACTTTAAATAACTTTTGATTGTCATCAAAATCGGTAAAAATTTACGGAACTATATAGTTTTGACCAAAAAAAAAAATCCAATTATAAAGTTCTTAGAACAAATATGCAGGAATACATTTTTTTTCTAGAAAAAGTATAAAGGGTATTACACTGTCGGGCACCGTCTCGACTGTATCAAATTTTTTTCATATATGCATATATGGAGCCCATACGAAATACTTTCTTTGGCAAAGACTATCCCCAAAATCAAACAAATTGATCTCCCTGTCGATATAAAATGGGTAAAAATTTTCCAAAGTTCTGACGGATTTATTCAATTGCCCTTAATTGTTGGAAAAGTTTTATCGATCCCAATCAGCAATGCCTACGTGGAAAAAGTTTTTTCAGTGATGAAGAATGTTTGGACCGATTTGAGGAATCGAATGAGAGTCGAATTGGTGAAGGCAGAGCTTCTGACGAAATTAAATTTCCATATGAGTTGCGAAGAATTTGCTCTTTTTTTGAATCGACCGGAACAAGAGCAACTTCTTCGAAAAGCGATGACAAATGAAAAATACATGTGGAAAAAAAATAACTATGTGTTCATCATGCATGTTATTCATTTTGTAAAAATACATCAAGTATGAAATAATTGGACACTTTCAAATTTCCCGCTTTCAACGGATACCCGTATCCCCACTCCCAGATATTGATAACTTGCCGGACGAGAGACGCGACCGAGGTGGTAACCCTAAGTACGCCTCAAAGCACCATACAAAGTAAACGTATTTATTCTTGATCGATATCTTTATGTCTGTCTGTCCGTCCGTCGGTGAACAAAAGTATCTCAAACACTAAAAGAGGTATAGTGCCCAAAATGTTGCGCATTATGTGTAGGCAGATCCGTATCGATATCTGAACCCATTCCTCGGTAGGAGAATTTCGAGGATTACAGCCATATTATAGAAGCTACCATGTCAAAATTTACCGCAATTTTTTTTTAATCGGAACGAAAGAAGTTGTTATTCAAAATTTGATTTTTTTAGATGCCTTCCCCCATAAACTCCATTCAAATCAGTCTATTGGTAAAACTTTTCGCCAATAAGTTACAGTCACCAAATGACTGCAGCTTGTAGACTCGTATGGAGTAAAATATAAAAATGAATTTTACCTGCGGGAAGACTACTGCCGAGTCCCCCGCATCAGTTTTTCTTACATTTACTCTGAAAAGTTTTTATAGATCAAGTCAAAACTCGCCAAATATTTTCATTCTTTCATTACTCATCTGTGGAATTTATTCAAATCTGGTGGAAACTTCGGAAGTTGTAGCCAAAAAATATCAAATTAAGCAACTGTGTTGGTATAGGGTACTTAAGAGTCGGGCAGGCACGACTGTAGCGTTCTCAAATGCTTAGAAATTAAGGAAAGTGTAGGGGGGGTTCTTTTTGTATGAAATCAATTAAAAAGAAATCAAAAACTTAAAAGATATAAAAAAGTTCAATCTTTCAAGAGTATTATGTGTTTTGCTAAACCTTCGTACAAAATATCGATAAATCGATTTGGGTAGACTAAAATGCCTCCTGCCCAGTCCTTCTCATAATGACCCGAAAATGAATGAAAGGGTATAAGATATTCCACCGTTCCGCACCATTCCGGCTGATCCAAACTTTTTTTAATATCACGATAATCTACATAATTAAGATAGTCTGTTGACGAAGTTTATTTTTAGCGTTATATTTAGACATGTGCTAATTACGCCACAGACATTGTCACAACTTTTCTTGATACAGCCTCATACCTATACATACTTATATGGCCTGGCCAATGATAAGCAGTTGGTGCGTCTAGTTTTTGGTTAAAAAAAAAAAATGTTTATTTGGTTAAGTTTGACGCGTGTCTTATAACAATGAAGCCGGGTTGTTATTGTTCTGCTTGGCACTTTTTTCTCTATTCCTAGAAAGTTCCGGAGCAGAAATACATAAACATACAATATTTATCTGGAAAACGGTAGTTATCGGTACTTGATACTAGAACATGCGGTAACTACGTGTACTATATATACATATATACTACTAAGTATGTGGCGTTATTTGCTCTGTCTATATGGCAGTTCTATTAGCAGCCTCCGTTTGTAGCATCACATGATGGCACTTAGCACTTTTCAGGGTGGCTGTGCCAGACCCAGTTGCGATAAGCAACTCGGGGATCCAAAGAACTGGGCTAGCACTAGTTCTTGTCAGTTTAATTTATTATTATGGACTTAAGATGTATAAAAATAGGCAAAGGCCGAACTTGAGCTGAGATCTATTGAAAATGTGTGAAATGCTATTGAAAATTATTCTTTAAAAATGCTTAACTTCATTTTTCTTTTTACTGATAGCTCTAAAAATAAGCTTAGCAAATATTTATTATAATCGATACCTATTAAAATGGTTAGCTCTTTCTAACTTTTAAAGTTTTTTTTTTATTACCAACTCTGTTTGTCTCACAAAAATATTTGGAAAATAATTAGCAAGTTTTCTAAGCATGTTTTGTGCCAAAGTGTCAAAACTAACTCGACTAGAAAAAAATATAAAGAAAAAATGTGCAAAAAAAAAAGTCAAAAATTGTTTTTATTTGCTGATTAATTATTATAGCTTGTAAAATTTTTTAAATATTTTTTAAAGCGGGCTATGCGCGTTATTTCTAATAAAAATGCAGTAACACTTGGGCTTTATGTTGTTGCAAAGTAAAGAAATCAAGAAAACATGTATGCCAAATGAATCACAATTTGGCCAACGTGTTGTGGCAATTAACGCCCATTAATGGTTTGTTGGAAATAAAGCTCTGAAATACAAAGAAGTCGCAAAAATATATTTGCGTTTTCAAAAAATATTTACAAATAATACAATTTTTGCAAGATATCAATAGCACAACATGACGTATGCGTAATGTGAATAAATTTTATTGAGAACTTTTATTGTTCGACAAAATCATTTAAAATGCCATCAAAAGCACTTTAAGCTCAAGTTTTGATTGGAATGAAGCCATTTTTATTGGACTACTGTTTATAGCATTTGTCTTACACATACATACACAAATCATTTTATTCACAAAAAAATAAATAAAAAAATGTGCATGTCATTTCATTCAAACAATCAAAGATCTATAAAAGTAAGAGCCAACATACTCGTAACAAATGATTGTTCGAAAAAATGATTGAGATCAAGAGTTGGGCCTTAAACAAACCGTAGCTGGAATACTCTTTATACCCTAAAGGTAATTGGCTAACTAAGTTTGTGCAGACAACGGAGACGCCTCAAAGTTGCCCAGGCCTGTGGAGCAAGCGAACGTGAAGATTTCCCAGTGCACGGAGTTCTCTAAAGTAGATTTAAAAAAAAACATTTAACTTTTATATTCTTTGGGAAAAAGAAACGCGCTTAGGGCGCGACGATCCTCAACACTCTAGACGGCACTGAAGTTGCCTGCAATAAGGTCAGGAAGACAGCAAAAAAATTGATTTTGACATAATCGCCGGTTATTCCGTCTGTATAAACACATAGAACTTCGACATTATATTAAAAGAGTTAGGATAACCAAACTTGAGACTAAATTGAAAGAAATGTTTTTCTTTTTCAGCCGTTCTCACCTTTAACCTTGTCATTTTTCTATATCAAGCCATATTACAAAATTTTAATGTTCACAGCATGGGTAAATCTTTTACAATTCTGAGGATTTGAGAAAAAAATTATATCACATTTAGAATCAGTATACACTTGTTTTTGCAATAAAATGACAAACGACATTTACACTAATAAAATGGGCGTCTAACCCAGACCCAGGCCGGACATACTTGACCAAAAGTGTGTTGCAAAAAGTGCCTGTATCTAGGAAGGTGGCCATATGACTATACTGTTTTTGGCCGTATTTAGTGCTTCTAGTGTGTTAGAAAACTGAACAGATGTCTGTAAATACTCATTTTCTTTGCAGTTTAAGTTCAGAAAATATATATTGTGCCGGCAAATATGAAAAATTTTAGTTTTAATGTTTTTTTTTTGTATTTTTCACACAAAAACTTGGAAATAAAAATTTTCTGCCCGACAAAGTGAGTGATTTCTAAGACTTACAATTATTTGTAAATAAAAAAATTTTCTAAGGTAGTAGTTGTAGTGTATTCTCCGAATTTAAATTTCCAATCAATATATAGGTGAATAAGAAAAAAAAAACTGCTTTAAAAAAAAAAAGAGTAGGGTGTAAGTTAACACACCATAGTTTTTTTTAACTATATCTCGACATTGAATACGCATATGCATCAATGTAAATATACCGTTGGAAGGAGAAAAGAAAGAGCTATAATCCACAAAAAGCAAATCATTTGAAATTTATAAAAATAAGCCTTTTACAGACAATTTTCAAAAGAGCTTGAAAACGACCAGCAAAAAAAACTTGTACGTTGGGACACCTGCAAAAATCGCTGAAAATTTGAGAAAACTGAAATAAAAACGCATGATTGCTAAAATTTATGAAAATTCTTGATTTTAAATTTGACTGAGCATTAAATTGAATTTAAAAAGATGGCGTACGTTAAAGTCTGGCGCGGACGACTTTGGGATACCCTGTACCACTGCTTGCAATAAAATCCGGTAAATTGCTTACGAACACCAAAAGACATTTGATTGCCAAATTAGATTATGATACCTTCATAAACAACCAAAAACAGACGAATTTTTAATCAAAAACTTTTTTTCGACCGATCGGCACTATGGGAGTGTTGAAAATCTCTAAAAAACTTCTGAATGCCAAATTTGGTTACAATATCTTCACAAACAAACGAAACACAACAAATTTTGCACAAAACACGATTTTTTGACCGATTGGTCCTATGGGAGCTATATGATATAGTCAACCGATTTTGATCAAATTTGGTATAGTGCTTGGGAACTCTAAAAAACTTCTTAATGCCAAATTTGGTTACAATATCTTCACAAACAAACTAAACACAACGAATTTTGTACAAAAAACAAATTTTCGACCGATCGATCCTATGGGAGCTATATGATATAGTCAACCGATTTTGATAAAATTTGGTACAGTGCTGGGGGTTTCTAAAAAACTTCCGATTGCCAAATTTGGTTATGATATCTTCATAAGCAAACGAATTATCCATCTAAAACTTTTGCTTTTTTCGAGGTCCTCTGAAACACCCCCATGGGAGCTATATAATGTAGTCCCGATATCAAAAAAATAAAATAAACTTGTCTCCTATGGATTAATAAGGGATCTTATCTGAAAGTTTGGTTGCTCTCTGAGATCTAGGCGTTCATACGGACAGACGGACATGGGTATATCGACTTCTCTAGTCACCCTGATCATACTTTAGGTAACTTTGGGGGGTCTCCGACGTCTCCTTCTGTACGTTACATACATTTTCGGCTTGCACAAACACAATATACCCTTTGTACCATACGGTACAGGGTATAAAAAGTCATATAAATAACATAGCAATGAAAAAAAATTAAAATAGATGTGTGCAAGCTAAAAAGTGTGCCAACTTACATTTTTGAAGCCATTTTGGAATGCATTAAAAAAAATGTGTCTATTCACTGTATGTCCGAAAACCTTTTTTGATTATGAAAGTTCATTGAATTTCAGTTCCAGCACATATATTTTCCTTGATTTTTTCTTTTGATTTGATCACTTTTTGAGCGCAATCAAAAATAATGATTTTTATTTTCTGATTTCTTTAAAAACAATTTTTATATTTTGTCACACACTCACTGCGTTTTTGAGTCTGTTCGCATCAAAAACACATTAAAATTGTTTACGGCGTATTTGCCATCGAAGACAGGTGGATTTTTGGTATTTTCATTGCTGGAACATCAAAATCGACCGGGCGTGCCAACTTACAAGCCTTTCTCCTATAATTTCGGGACCAGGACTCAGACCCATATATAATATTTAAATAATCTAATGTATTGTAGAATATTATATGGAAATCAGATATTGACTTCAATAAATTTCAGCAGTAAATATAAAAAAAAATAATACTTTTTTAATTTTTTTTTTTTAAGTATTTTCAATCGAATTACTCCATGGAAAATTTGCAAGTAAACGGATTATTAATTGTTTTATCGATAATTATAAAAATCAGTAACTTCTGTTTGATTTATTTTCGTCCTTAATAAATTTACAACGATTAGGGGGATTCTAATACATTAAACGCTACGTTGCTCCACGTGGCACGAAACAAATAACGAAAAAGTTTTTATTCCCTATATTTATGAAGATATCGTAAACAAATTCGGTAATAAAAGTTTCTACACCAACGTCCGCCATTTTTGTTATTAAAAATAACTTCCACTACTATTTAGGTTTATAGTACATCCGTCGTGTACCTTTGAGCAATTTATATATTTGTTTTGTTTTTTTTTGTTGATGCTCTTTTTATATTCAGTAGTAGTAGAGCACTGAATATTATGGTTACTTGTACATATGTATGTACTTCAAGTATATACTTTTTATAGCGCTGTGTAGCTCAAAACAGAGTCACGCCAAGACTTGCCAAATAATCTTACTTTGCTCGTTTATCATCATCATCATCATTATTCATATAAAATTGTTTTCATTTCAACGGGTCGTAAGATAAACAACTAAATATTTCGACAGTTCATCTGCCTGCTCTCATCTGGCCCCAGGCAAAAGACTCATCTTGACTGTCCATTGATCTTAAGTTTCAGTTAGGTATTTAGGCACTATAGTTTATTTTTTGTCTGTGAATTGAAACGCTTTAAAAGAGGTGGAAGCACTCGAAACGTAGTATAGTTTTTGTTTCTGGCCCTGGATTGGTTTTGTTTAATTGGATGTCCAAGTTTTTGCAATTGCAATTAGTAATGACAAAAAATTAAAAACAATTGAAATTCGCGACGTAATGATCTTAAGTAGATTTTTTTTACGAATACATAAACCTGTTTCAAGTTTTATGACAGACGTCAGATCGGCAGATACTTATATGGAAGATAAATTGGAATACATTAGTAGCGGTGCCCTGCAGTGCAAGTTTCTGGTATTCATTTTTGCCCTAAAAAGGTAACTACATGGTTAGATTGAATTCTTACGAAAGGATTCACACAAATCGTGTGCACTAAATTTAGAGCTCGTTTGGTTTCTTAAATGAAGAGTTGGGACAGGCGCACGAAACTACTTACATGCCTAGGGTTGTCACCAGGGCCGTAGAGAGAAAATCTGGGCCTGGGGGAAAATGTATCGGCACCTCTATTACACCTTTAGCTTGAATCACGACAGTAATTACACCGGGACCCTGAGAAAACACCGGGCCGGCAGGAATACCCCTTTCCCACCCCCCTCTCGTCAGGCCTGGTTGCCAGTTTTTATACCCTGTACCGTATGGTACAAAGGGTATATTAAGTTTGTGCAAGCCGAAAATGTATGTAACATACAGAAGGAGACGTCGGAGACCCCCCAAAGTTACCCAAAGTATGATCGGGGTGACTAGAGAAGTCGATATACCCATGTCCGTCTGTCTGTCTGTATGAACGCCTAGATTTCAGAGATGGTAAGAGCTAGAGCAACCAAATTTTCAGATTAGATGCGTTATTATGTCAGGGGATGCCGTTTTATTTTATATTTTGGATATCGGGGATATATTATATAGCTCCCATAGGGGTGTTTCAGAGGACCTCGAAAAACCCCAATAGTCTTAGATAAATAATTCGTTTGTTTATGAAGATATTGTAACCAAATTTGGCATTCGAAAGTTTTTTAGAGATCTTCAACACTGTACCAAATTTTATCAAAATCGGTTGACTATATCATATAGCTCCCTTAGGTCCAATCGGTCAAAAAAACGTTTTTTGTACAAAATTCGTTGTGTTTCGTTTGTTTGTGAAGATATTGTAACCAAATTTGGCACTCGGAAGTTTTTTACAGATCTACAACACTGTACATAATTTTATCAAAATCGGATGACTATATCATATAGCTCCCACAGGGCCGTTCGGTCGAAAAAATTTATTTTGAAAAAAATTCGTTTTGTTTCGTTTGTTTATGAAGATATCGTAACCAAACTTGGTGTTTGAAAGTTTTTTAGAGTACCCAAGCACTGTACCAAATTTGATCAAAATCGGTTGACTATATCATGGAGCTCCCGTAGGAACGATGGGTAAAAAAAAAACTTTTTTGATTCAAAATTCGTCTGTTTTTGGTTGTTTATGAAGGTATCGTAATCTAATTTGGCAATCAAATGTCTTTTGGTGTTCTTAAGCAATATACCGGATTTTATTGCAAGCAGTGGTTCAGGGTATCCCAAAGTCGTCCGCGCCCGACTTTAACGTACGCCATCTTTTATACCAAATTTCTTCACGGCTCTAGCGTCTGCGGTTGTTGACCTGTTGGGGTATCCAGAACGGGTATCGTTTTTTTTCGCGGCCTTTTCTGAAGATCTTGAATCACTTTTTTTTCCACAAAGTCGACTTGCATCTTATTTAATTTACAAATTCTTTAATTCATTTAAATATTGATAAAATTATGATGGGAACATGGGAACAAAAAAAATTCAAAATCGAATGTGCATAGTCCTGAAATCCTTGACCTTATGCGTACAGTGATTAATTCCCAAACTTAATAAAGTTAAGCTCTAACTAAAAATAATTTTAATAAGCATTTTTAATAACACAAATTTGTATGAAAACCATTTATTATCTCTTAGGTTTCTATTGGTATATGAGTAGCAATAAAAATAAATCAATTATATAAACGAATCACCATTGGATCTCATATAGTGTTGCAATGAAATTGTTTTGATTGATTTTATTACTCAAATTATTTTGCATACATTCCACCATTATTTCAGCAAAAAAATGGGAACTCGCAAAACCCCTCTTTATTGAAGCGTTTTGTTTGTACCCAACAACAACTTGATTTATGGTTAGATTTTTTTTTGCATAGTTCAAATATGAGCATAGCATCATAGGGTTTATTATAAAAGCCATACGGCACAATAATAGCAAATCTGATAACACTAAAACGTCCACTAAATATACTAAACATACCAATATGAAATAAAAATTAAGCATACGTCATGTGTGACAAATTTCTGTTGAACAATAGCTATAAATTGTTGTCTGCTTAGTATAGACAGCATAAAGCAGTTTCCAGACCATTAGAGTCAAAAAATATAATTTTTTGCACTGAAATGGATTATAGTACGTAGTATGGGTTAGGTGAGATTTTCATTCTAACCATAGACAAAACTTTTTTAACTACCGTGCTTTGCAATTTACGGCTTACACGATGGCAGTAAATGACTGGGCTGCAAAGTAGGTTAAAACCGAACTAATATAAGCCGGTATATTCTTTCACTTGTAAACGAACATTATACCGGATGACTTGTTTCCCACCTTCTGGAGGGAGCCAATTCTGATCGGTTCAATAAAACAGATTTTTCATTACAATTTTTAATTCAAAAGGCAATATAAAGAATATAAATGGTTATGTATAAAAGAGGAGTAGCTTATTTTGTGTTATGTAATTAAAAATAAATTAACTATATTTATACACGTATAAATAGGTTTTTGAAAATAGTTTTCGTGACATTATTCAATTTTGTTGTAAATGGCTTAAGTGAACCTCGCCTAGAGCAAATGAGGTCAGAGGTCCGCTCCAAACGGTCAAAGACCTGTAATAAGTCACAAAAAAAACATTCTCCCCAAGCTTGTAGCTGCTTTTTCGAGTGATGTTTTTTAAAATTTTTTAAAACCAACTTCTTTATTTATACACATTTATGATCTTCAGTCAAATCGTAAAATGTATAAGTAATGTGAAATATATATATACATATGAAATATATTAGAATCCTTAACTTTCACATATATTATAACATTTTGTGATTAGCATTAAGGTTACAAATTCTTATAATCAGTCTGAAAAAGTTTTTAACTTCTTCGGAATTAAGCCAAAATTTCATCGGAAAATATAGTTTTTAACAAACAAATTTTAAATTAAAAAATCCAAGTAATCCAATTTATATATAAAAAATGCTTAGGGTTTAATTTTTTAATTATTTAATCGAATTCGTATATCACTAGATATAGTTTATAATGTGAGACCAACTTTTTCGAAAATCGTTAGAAAAATCGTAAAAAATGCCGCACCATACCAAAAAAAGGATTTTTTATTTCGTTCTTAGATCTTGAAGACATCTGTTGTATTTCCTTAGAAATAAAGAGAAACCATAAACTATCGACAAAAGTAGCGTAAATTGGTAATAATTTTTTTTAAATTTTAAAAATAAAAGAAAATGTTAGTTTTGCAAACATTTTTTGTAATTGCTTAGAAAACAATGTTTCGCACGATTGCAGCTTACTAGAGCCCTGTTCAAACGAAGAAATATCTACAATGTCTACCAATTACTAAAACTTGCTCAATCAAACCCATTTTTAACACTTTATTTTGGTATATTGAAAAAGACTTCCAGATAATTAATTAAATATTTCAGCATCTTCAGCAAAAAATATTTTTATTTTTTTGTTAGAACTCCACGAAGGCAACATGAATTCCAATTTGTTTATCACACTAAAATAGGGGGTTCCATTCATCATAACATAAAATTATTCTAAACTCAATGAACTCTTATCAAATTAGTATGTTATCATTTTAAACTTAATGAATTCTTATCAAAATTATGCATTGATTTGATATATCGCATACCTTGCTAAAAATACCAACACTAGGACACTCCAAATATAGCATTTAAACATTATAAAAAACTGAGAATATTATTATTTTAGTTGTTCCAAAAGTGTTAAATGTTTTTGAAGGCACGTGCGTATACGTAATATAATTTGTTTTTAATGTACGTATTTAATTTAGTTCGGAATGATGCAACAAATGTCATTAGCTAGATTTAAAAAAAAAGCATCCATTATCACTTTCAAATTCATACTTGTTTAATTTGTAACATTTTTATTTTGTTTGATTTTGCTTTGAACTTTTATTTCTATTTTTTAGTTCACATCACAGTTCAGCTGCTTGCCACAGTCCGTGGTTTATTTTTTATTTTATATTTTTATTATATTATGTTAACATTTCATGCGCGTATCTCTGAGCGTCTGTGCTACTTTTCTCGCGTTTGAAGTTCAAATGATGTGCAAATTGTTGTCATGTTTGGTTTTCGGTTTTTGTGTTCTGGCCAAAGCAAAGATCTCCAACGTCAAAACAGCTGTCCGTATTCCAGCCGTATATAATTCCGTCCGTGTGTATTGGTATGAGTGTGCCCTCAAGAGATAATAACAGAGAAAACGCTTCAACGTCATTATCATTGCCTGCTGGGGGCGCGTTTCGATCGAAACAGCTGTTCGATTAGATGTTCCCTTCTCTCTGTGTGAGATGCGGTATATGAGTTTTGTGCTTAAGTTTGCATCTTGTTTTGGCGTGGCGTTACATTTGTCAAAAATAAAATATGGGAAAAATAAGAGAATAACAAACAAATTTTAAAAAAGTATTAAAAAATAATTGAAATTAATTGATTAATTTAAAATTAAATTTCCTTTAACATTTATATTCATAATTTTTTTTTTAAATTATTATATTCAAAAAACATAATTTTTGGCTCCAATAATAAGTTTTCAAAAAATATGTATATAAATATAATATATATA
Source organism: Chymomyza fuscimana (assembly GCA_949987675.1). NCBI lineage: Eukaryota > Metazoa > Arthropoda > Insecta > Diptera > Drosophilidae > Chymomyza > Chymomyza fuscimana. The sequence goes on along the minus strand of OX465089.1, from coordinate 67,290,082 downwards.
TATATCAAAATGCGAATCTTCTACTAAACTAAGATGATAAAAAAAAAAACTTATGAATGGAAAGTTATTAAATTGTAGAAAAAAATCTCAATAAATTTATAGTCCTAAACTAGTCCCAACTATTTAAGCAACAAACATTTTATTTCTTAAGGGGTCTACGCAGCACGAAATATTTCGCACGGAATGACAAAACTTCATATAAAAAAAAATATCCCAAATGGGATATCCCATGTCTCTTCAGCAAGGGCAAATTTCCAAAATGGAAAATCATATTGACATATATGCGGGCCTGTCGACAGGGGGTTAGCCGAAAGGAGCAAAATTTTTGGGAAAAAAGGGCTGGTAGCAGAAAGGAAATCCAGAGAGATTCCTTGCTACAATTCAGACACTGGAAGAGTCAATCTTACATACACAAGGCTAACTAGAAAATCACTTTTCTGTTATGCTATATATTTCCCAGTTTTGGTAAAAATTACAGCCACTAATGATTTATTTAAAATGTTAGCCCCTTAGCCCACCTCTTGGTGACGAATATACTTATACAAAATTTAAAAGCACTTCACTAAATGGAACAACAAACTCTAGAACGACATTGACGTAATTAGGCGGAAATTTATACAGCAAGACTGTTCGGCACTTTTGGAAGGACCGTGAAGATTGCGATCATACTACCTTTAGTTACAACTGTGAGTCATTAGCATTCTAAAAGATCATCGCCCAATCTAACGATTCCCAGCACATATAGTGTGCACGATAGACGTACCACATCTACTTTTCCAAAAATTTATTTGATAGTGTGGAGTAGCATCAGCAAACACGGGCTAGTGGATTCTATGCTAACTATCTAAGCAGCATTGTCATTGGCCATCAAACATTGAATTGGACAATCTTTAAAATTTTAATTTTTTCAAAAAGCAGTTGCATTGTATGCTTTTTGAACTCTCAGCGCTAAAGATTAGATCTCTATGCGGCAAAGCTGCTGACTAAAAAGACTTCGAATAGTCCTTAACTCAACTGGCCTCTACTCCAGTTTAGTAACATTATTATAATGTAACATTAAAATGTTTTGCCAATAATCAACATAAGTACATAAGTAAGTAATAAAATCTTATCTTTATCTGCTACAATCTAACATTTTATGACGTCCACATTTGTTATTAAAAAAATGTTTAGTAATGTTTTTATAATGCAAGAAACAAATGTTTATTTGTACATAGAATTTTGTTTTAAGACTTTATACTACTAAAGAATATAGTTAACAAAAACCGTTTATGAGACATAAAAAAAATAATTGTGCTCTTTTTTTGAACATATATTGTATACATATATGATATTTATATATATCTGATCTTTAACTATGATATAGCATACTGCTAAAGTGCTTAGTTAATTTGTTTGGTTTGAGTTCGTCTTTGTTTTGTTGCTATTACATATATGATATATACTTGTTGCTTTATTTAGCTTGAGCTGCTTTGGACCGCGCACAATAAGTTGACAAAACTGTGCTTAAATGCATTTAAAAATATTTTTTATAGTTTCATAAATTACTTATATAATTTTTAAGCCCGAATTTCGCTGAGCGTTATAGGTACAACTTTTTGCCTGCCTGTCTATAATAAATTTCATGTTCTATTTTTTGTTTTTGGTATAACATTCATAAATGGGAACAATCTTTACTAAAACTAAGCCACCAGTTTTATGGCTTAAAAGCCTCTAATCAATTTCATCACTATTGGGCAACATGACTAGCTCCGTAGTGGACGTTGTGTTCAGCTCGGTATCAGTAGCTGTGCTGTTGACTGTTTTCACTTGGTTTTGAACTTTTTCATTGGTTTCGGCCTGCTTTTGGCGTTCATAGTTACGCACATCGTCCAGCGTCATGCCATGCCATTCATCCACCCAGGTAAATGCCTGACGATGACCGAGCAAGAGTATATCGCGTATTGATCGCTGTATAAATTCTTCGACTCTGGTTTGCAGACCCCAGACTTCGAAACTGGCATGCACCAACTTATAGGAACACATAATGGGTTTGTCTGATTCCCGCCAGCCTTCAACAAGTGGACCACGATCTGTGTGAGAGAAATGGGCATTAAATTGTTTGCAACAATTTGGTTTCAGCATACTTGTCTTTTCGGATTTAAAAAACTTTGGATCTTCCTCACGTTTGTAGTGCTTGTTATTGTTTAGTAAATCAAAAGCTATGTCCACTTCGTCTACACTGCGTAGTTCAAGGTCCTTCTCGCTAAGTTCCAAACACTATGGATGGAAAGTAATGTTTTAGTTTTGGGTTTAATTATACTTTGCAAAATAGACTCGTATTATCAGTTTCTAACGTTTGAAAAATTAAAAAATTTTGTAATTTACAACTTGGCTTTAATACCGAACGTCTTAAATATTAATGCTAGTCTTAAGAGCTTGTCAAGAGGACTTGTAAACACTTGTGACAGTTGGTACTAGCCCAATACTTAAGGGAAAGCACCTACAACTGATTTAGAAGTCTTAAAAACAAGCATAGATCGAAGCCTTGAACCAAATCTTAACGGCAGGTAAGCCTCAACAAAAACAGGCTTAAAGATCGAAATCTTGATCTTGAGTTGGTCTTACCAAAAAACTAATAATTCATAGTGGTAATTTAACTTGTATCCAAACTAGTCTTTAAACATTGATTTTACAAAAATTATAAAAAATCGTTTTTTTAAATCTGTGTACCAGTGTAATTGCAACACTAATGTAGGGTATCCAAGGTCTATAAGACAACTTTGCCAAGTAACTTGAGCTTCTAAATCTAATCTAAATTTTGACTAAGATACATATCTAAATCTTTAGGCTTGTTTTTTTTTTGTTATTCATTTTCTGCTTTAATACTCTAAGATACCAAATCAAAGAGTATTAAAGTCAAAATAACTTACATTCATGTTGCTGCCATTGTTGTCTTCATATTTGGTTTTTATCAGCACATTAAGCTTGGGTATGAAGGAGCACTGTATGAAATATTCATGAAGTTAAATTAGTGTTTATTTTTGTAAAGTAACTTGGAATGGTTACTCACCGTATATTCTGCACGATTGTTCAAGTTACACGATTTGATTGACCATGAAAATAAAATAGAATGATTATTATACAAAATCAATACATACACTAATATAAAAATAATTTGGGCAACTTATTAATACTATATAAACACTATGTATACTTATACTTATAAATAGCAATGGCACTAAAAATACAAACCAAAGAAATACAAATGCCAATTATATGGCGTTTATGGCATTAAAATTGTTTTTATTATATACAATAGTTGAGATCAAGTCATAAATAAAGACATATAGACAGAACAAACTGTGGAATATTGTTTGTTTTGCATTCAGTACAGCGATTTGTTTGTACTTTAATGTTTATACATATACAAATAAATTTATGATTTAAGACTGTTGATTTAACTAAATCTTTTACATAGAACTACAAAGACCTATACTAAAACCAAATCAGTACCAGTCAATATGAAGTGTAATTTAAATAGCATAGCAATCAATTGCTCAATCATTATCTGGCTATGGTAAAAGCTTATCAGGGAATTTCAATTGTCGGCACTCCAAACTGTTTTTACTAAAAAAACAAAGGTATTAAGTGTTATTACAGCGTGTGAATTCAAACATTTGTTAACAATTTTGTGGCTTTTAGCGTAGCAAACACTTTTACCCAAATGGATATGGTCTGATGCGCCATGACGAAGATAATTGGCAGCTCATCATAGTGTAAAAACCTGAATTGACAAGTGTGTTAGAGCTGAAAGAAGAAAAGATTTTTCACTGCTGGTTAATAGCGCCTTTCAGTTAATATCTGCGTTTATTTAAAGCCGGAGTATTTTGTCTTGGCCATATGGAATAAGCCAGCATATGACGCACTTGCGTTGCAGTATGGTAACACGCAGGACCAAAGGGGTTGGCACACGCTGAGCTGGCATAGAATTAATCAGTTTTTGATTTAAAAATAGCTAGGTATACATGTAAGCGTTGAAATTAAAAATAAGACAGGGGGAGCTTCCAACACGGACTATGCGCAGAACACCCACTCACCTGTTAGCGTGTAGGGATAATAGTTCCACGATTTCTCAGTGACGTAAAAAACGCGCGGGCAAATTGATTGTATCCAGAAGGGCAGACGACTGCAGTGAAGAGCATTGTTAATTAGTGTCTTGCTGCAATCAGTGGGTATTGTGGCAGACTTACCTGGATAAGTGTATGCGTTTTTCTGTATACTGACCCTTGCCGTGCACTGGATCCTCGCAGGGTTTGTTTTCGACTACCTCAACGCCCTCGCCGGCCTCGGATTGCTCCAGGCTATGCCGTGCAATCATATATAGCTGACCAATTTGATACTAGCGAGTTTAAAAGTGAAGTTAATTAAGTAAATTTGTGTGGTGCTCGCGTGCGTGTCGGCTTTAGACAGTACTATGATTTACACACCTCCTCCACGGTAAGTGGCATGCAAATGCGGTACTCCTTGGTTAATACCATGCTGCAAACACTTTAATGACTAGCTTTTCTTTCAACAAAACTAAAAAACTTATTACGCAAAGCTTGGCGCACGAGCAACTGAACTGAACAACAAAAAAGTATTTCTTTTTAAACTTGAGATGCCAACTTGTAGCAAAATGTAAGTGAGGGTGAGTGGTCAGCACGGCAGCGCTGCCAGACTTGCCAACAATTATGCCTAGTGTGGCAATATTTTGTTAGACAGCGTTTTGGCAGCCCTCGTTTGGGTTTTTTGCCATACCAAGATAAAATTAGCTACTTGAAGCACGAAAATAGTTTTGTTACGGATTAAAAGCAAAGAAAATTTAGTGAAAGTTCTTAAAATATATTAAACAAAGGTATGGCTAGTCAGTGCATATAAAATGAATGCATAATTGTTTGCATAAAGTGTTGAAATAAGTTTGTGAACATTTTTCGCCCACTTCAAACAGTCCCGGAGTAAAAGTGGCACACAATAACAAAACACAATACATATGTATGTATATGTATATATGCTTGCACATATATGTATACACATAGATACATATTTATAAGCAAAAGCGAAAAGTACAATATAATTAATGCTCTTGATTATTTTTACTACTCGTCTTCAGTTTTGTGCGACGCGAACACGTACGAAATACACGCACGGACGGAGTGGAGTGTTTTACATTGCGGCGTGCAATGTTAAGGATTCGCGTTAAAATGGGTCCTCAACGTAATCATAACAACAATAACAACAACAATAGCAATCATGGCAGCCCTAATAAGGAATGGACTTGCTGCTTTGGCCTGCATGTTCATACGGCTACATTGATGATTGGCCTTTGGCATTTGGTAAGAGGAGCTTCTCTATAAAATATTGACCAATTTGCGTCGTAATTAAGGATACACACATAGATACACACACACATGCCCACGCATGAGTGCAATTGTTGCCGCCTGCGCCATAAAATTTGACCCTGTTCAGTGTCAAGGAGGCGGCAGGCAGTATTCTTACAGCACTCGTTGGGGGGAAAAATCAATTGTTGGTAGACACTGCAACTTGCAGAGTTTTACATGCTTTGCATTTTGTGTCTCTTGCAGCAAATTTTTGTGTTTACAATTTGGCCAACAAACATATTGACGTCACAAGTTTTAATATCTTACAGTACGCTTTGAGGAGAAAAATCAATTGTTGGTAGCTCTGTAACTCACGTCTGACACTTTTGGCGCATTTGTGACCAAATTTTTTATTTTTTTTTTTGTTTTTTTTATTATTTTGTTTTTGGACCTTGAAAATCGCAAATGAAACTGTTTATCAGCCTATTTCTTGCACATTGACAAGGTGTACATTAGGCTTAAGGCTTAGGATTAGGAATTTTGCATATTCAGAAAACTGCGCGTCAGTTTTATCCGTAGCTTTGACTTTAGTAGTAAAATTATTGAACCTCTTATTATAATGAAATGATCAAACGTTATTTCCGGTCTTAAAGGAGATGAGAGAAAAATTTATTTCATCAAAAAAAAAGTTGTGAAAGACGTAGAAAAAGCTTTTGTGGCAAATTTTTGATTCAAACATTAAATTGAGATACTTGACAAAGTTTAACTTTAATTGATGTAATAAAATTAGTTGCTTTTTATTTTTTTTGCACACTCTTCTAGGCTTCTTTCTATTTTTGTTGCTACTGCAGCAGATTTTATGACGTCACAAATGTAGGTTTTAACAGTGCAATATATTTGAGTACCTCCAGCAGCAGATTTAGTGGCGTCACAAATCTTTAAATATTTGTTGTTTAGCTCTTGAAAAATGAATTCGTGCGGTAGATATATGTATGTGTCATTTTTCTTAAAAAAGAGTAACAAATTTCCGCTGACAAATTTATGCAGGTTATATTTTTATCAGTGTTGGAACAATTTTTATGCTAATCTTTTTGGTACACAAGTCATCAAAAAAAATAAACTCGCTATTAACAGTTCAGTTACTCATGTTTCAGTTGTTTGTTAATTTATTTATTTTTCCATTGATATTCTCCCTCTGTGTGCAAATTAGTTTTGTAGGCACAAAATACTAAGCCCTCTTGCAGTGCGTGCAAAACTGCATACAATACGTGACAGTGCATTTTAAACTGAGCCTGCCACGAACCTTACACAAGCGGAATTGTGCGCTCTTTATATTAAGGCCCCACATGACGTGGCATTTGCAATTGACATAATTTATGTTTATGTTGATTTTCACACACACACACATACAATCGCTTAAAGATACTCGCTTTTTGATAATTTATTCCCTTTTGATATGTCATTATAAAGCTAGTGATATTATACATCTCACGTTTCACTGCAGCGCCTGAAGCAACAAGAGTTTTTTGCGGTTTCCATCAGGCCCTGCAGTATTGAGAGCGGGCTACGCCATGTATATTTGTCGACTACCCCGTAGCTAGATGCTAGTACCCACGCTTGCCACTTAAAAAAAAAAAAAGCTCAAAAAAAAAATTAAAATTAGCCAATTTCATTAAAAAAGAGCCAATATATTTTTCTTCAGTAATACATTTAATTAAATCATAAAATCGTGGTTTATGGCTTAAAATCATTTTATTTATTTATTAATATTATTAGAGTAGCTTAAAACTAAACTAATAAGGTAAGGTGCTTACTTATAGATCTGACAGCATAGGCCTTCAGCTAAATTAATATTGTTGGAATGATATCCAGGTGACTAGCTGTACAATATATTATTTGGTAATTCTTAGAGAGTTACATTTTGAGCTTAAATGTTATTTTATTTTTATATAGTGGTTGATTATATATAATTTTTAGATTTGGTGGTACAAGTTCGATTTTTTTAAGAAGTTGATGATTTTAACAATATTTGTGCTATTTGGATTGGACAAGCAAAGGGTGGGGGATGAGTTGCCAAATGTTTGTTTCCGGACAATACTTAGTGCTGGACAATTTTCGAGCAAATGCTTAACACTAGCTGGCGGCTTTAAATTATGTTCTTAAACTACGTTTCTAAAATGGAAAAATATATTTAAAATATTTTTTTTAACAAAACGGACAGATTTCAATATTTTAATGCAATTTGAAATCAATAGATTTACAGATTTTAGCAGATCACACATAATGTGCGTTTATACTGAATTAAATTCAAGTTTATTTCTTGATTTAGTTTTTATCGAGATAATTGCAAAAAATGTACACTTTTTTCAACAGTTGTTACAGTCGAAAACGTGTGGCCAAAACCTTGAAAATCACAACATTTTTGCGATTTTCAATACAAATACCATGCAATTTTTTAGCAAAAGTCTTTAACACTTAAAAAGTTAGCTATTGCATTTTATAGAATGCGTAGTGGTCGTCTTTTTATGATACAATATGACTGATTTATTAATTTTTTAGTAAAAAGTGGAAAAATAGAATTTTTTGGTCACTTTAAAAGGTATTTAAGCTGCTTGTATTTTGAACGGTTATGTAAAGTGATATTCATTACCTTCTAAATATGCAACTTATCATGAAATTCAACCTGTCCATTGAACTCCATAAGTTCATTGAATCACAATGAGTAAACGGAATCTCGTGATTTCACCAAAAATATACGAATTTGTATATATAATGGTGCTTACGTTGCCAAAAACAGACTTAAATTGTAAAAAATGGAAACGATATTGAAATCGCTCGTTCACTTAGAACACGAGTTCCCCAAAGCAAGCTGAAAGTTAAGGAAGGAATATTCCTAGATCCTCAAATTCGTAAAGCAACAAAAAGTTACGAATTTGGAAGAACAGAAACATCTGATAAACTGCATGCGTTAAATTACCTTGAAGTAGTTTTAGAAAATTTCATTGAAATAAAAAAAGGTCCGAATTTGTTTCCGCCGTCAGTTGCAAAGAATTGATATACACATATGTATACTTTGTTAATTTTTCAAAAATCAACTTAACACGCTTTAACTTACAATTATTAAAACCACCCGGGCTCGTTTAATGGAAAACAATATTCTTTACCATATATTAGCGACTGTCTTAGGTTTATTAACAGAGTTGCATTTCTATACTGACAAGCTGTGGTTTCGATAAATTATTAGTGGTGACTGATAAATAATTGCAACTTTTTCGATTGATGTCAATCATACGCCAAATAGCGTCAATTTCAATAAAAAAGAGCCAAGGCGCCAAGAAGAAAAAGAATCACTAGTTTTTCCGAAAAATCAAGATAATCAGTGGCTACCCTCTGCATTAACAGTAGTCGGTCTTTTGGTTATAATTAATAATAATTTGGTAATAAAATAGAAGTAATAAGAGTAAAAATGTTTAAGATGTAGATATTTTAACTTGTATTATCGTCACCTTTCATACCCTGCTCCTTCACTTACTCCAGCTGGTTACTAGGGGCTTCCCCCGATAACAGATTGTTCGATAGTACAGCTTGGAGCAGTTGGGTAGCTTTGCTGAAAGCATTTTGTGATTCCCTCCACTGCTCACCATTGAGAGTACTTTAAGTTTCGTGGATTTTCGGAAGCATGCATAGTATTCTTTACTTTCATATAATGAGGTATAAATTGCATATTATTGGATAATGGGAGGAAGCTTTTAAAGTTAGGTTTACTATTTCACCAACAGTCATTTAGGTAGCAATTTCCGCCAAGGTAATGTAACAGCTCGGGCAATGCTACGCAATGCTTGATAAAGCCATCTTTGTATGCAACGGCTGCTTTACAAAGAATGCTCTTTGCCCCAGATCTCCATGTCGCAGGGTTATCAACGGTAGAACCTTTCGTAAATATTGTGGTTTTCCCCTGAAATTAAATGATTGTCATGATTTTTGGTTGCCGTGCATCGAAAACTTTTTACATGCATTTAAAATATACAATGTAATGAAATATTTTATATTAGGTGTATGACAAGAAATACGAAAAAGGTAACTGAATGTGTGACTGACGTTGAGTCAGTTACTGCTAGGGGTAACGACAAATAGTGCTGTAGAAGCTGCCACTGCAGCTTCTTCATGTAGTTAGCTACTTGCCAGTAGTCAGTTTTGAAGTCACAATTTTTCTACAGTTTTGGAGTAATCATTGACTCTAAAACTTTTATTAGTCATTTTTTTGTTTGATTTTGATTTGATTGCTTTTAAAGTGTACGACCATATTTGTAAATATTTGTTTTAATACTTACTCATTATTTACTTGTTATCAGGTTAAGTCTCACTTCACTTTTATTGCTATATTATGTACTCATACAATTTGCTGCCAGCAAGTTTAGCATTAAGTTTTTATTGATACTTGCTTAATGATGACTTAGCTGCTTATCATTGTCATTGTTATGAAAATATAGTATGCAAGTGTTTATGAACAGTAATTTAACACTGCGGTATCAAATGTTTCTCTTTAAAAAACGAAACTTTGTCGCATAGCTCAAAGTCTGATTAAATATCGGTTCACGTTTATTTAAATATTTACCTTTGTGCTTAGCACAAAGCCTTGAACTCTAGATAAAATTCTCGTCCCAATGTCTACAAAAGAGATATACATACATACAACATTTTTTGCCACTGTAAAATGTTACGCTTGTATGATTGGTGATGATGGATTACCCTTTCTAAGAAATCATTACGGCTTATGATTTCTTAGAAAGGGTAATCCACTTAGACCAAAGCAAGTAATATAAAACAAAAAGGTTATCCAGACCTTTTAAAGCATTTCTTTATCACAGACCTTAACGACAAAAATTCTTTTTTGATGCCAACTTTTCGTAAATACGTTAAGTTTTTTTGTTTTTAAAAAGTGTTTCAAAACGTAAACAAAAGTTTATTTCAGTTTAAAAGTTTTTGCTCAGTAGTAAGGAATCATCTCTCTGGACTATTGGTAGAGTTGAAAATTCTACTACAATCTATTATTGGTTGCTGCAATTAAATTTGAAAAGAACGATGTTTTACTGTGGGAACTTCTTTGGCGCAGTATATTGCTGCTAGCGTCCGAAGATTCTTATTTTTTTAACCACAAATATTCTGAACTCAGCTATTAAACTTTGGGCATCGATTAAAACGATTAAAGCCGCTCATCTTTCTATGTTGATTAGGTGCTTGCATATTTATACCTTGATGTTTTAAAAAAAAATGATATTTTTGCCTTTGTGAAAAGATTAGTTAGTTAACTTCTAAAAAACTGTTGCGTAGTACCGGGGGTGCGATTGCCACAAAGTAAAAAAACTTTTATATGCATTTTGGCCTACATGAGTCTAAACAATTTTACAAAATCGACAAACAATCTGCCTGCAGATAAAGCGCGATAGGTCTTACAGACTCAGAGATACTTTAGTCCATATGGACAGACCGACGTATGGCAGACAGGCATGGCTAATTCGACTTGGGATATTTTGATATATATTTATACTTTTAAACATTCGATACAGGGCACAGGGCGCACTGGTTCCAAGTCCCAATTTTTTTTGGCAGACAGTCAATTTATTTTAGTAAGTAGTAATAGTTTATACCCCAGCCCACCAAGAAATCATAAGCGTTTGATTTACAATGAAGCCCCGCATGGTTGCCAAAGCTCTTGAAGTCAGCTGTAGTTAAGTATGTTAGTAAATGTACAAATGGTTATTTGTGGATCAAGTTAAGTACTTTACTTTGGAGGTTGATTAATGCCATTTGTGGATGTATTATAATACCGCTCAATTGTTCACCAAGACTGCTTTTACAGAGGTCGATACGATGGTCCAATTTTTGATGACACATTCCCATTGGGACGTTTCTATGGCATTTAACTCGGTAATAATGTTGCTTTAATGGTCTTGAATTGTGACTGGCCTAACAACGTAAACATTTTCTCTATGTACTATCATAAGATCATGTGATGTAAAACCCCTGGACTTATTTTATAGAGATACTACTGTGTCCAAAAAGTAATATTTTTTCATGTTTGTAGGACTGTCTTTGTCGTCTATGCTAAGTTACACGTCAAAATATTCACTAGTGTTTGAGTATCTTTGTTTTTGTGAGCTGCTAAAAGTGAATTTTTCGATTTTCACAATGCGTAAATTGAATTTTTTGGAAAAAAAGGCGTCGCGTTGAAGTGTGTGAAACAATGCTTTCTGACTAAATTGACAAGACGAAATGCGTGACAACTCATGGTTTTTGCACCACACACTGCATTGATTCTTCGTGAAACTCAACCCATATCGTTCCACAACCACCGTATTCAGCTGATATGGTACCGCGCGACTTCTGGCTATTTAACCAACTCAAAAGACCGTTCCGGGGACACCGTTTTGAGTCGATAGAGGAGATTCAAGATTACTTTGAAGACGATGAAATTGATTTGGACGAATAAATAACGATTTTTCAAAATAAATGCAATGTAAAATAAGTCCAGGGGTTTAACATCACATGATTTGGCAGGCCAATTCACATTTGCACGATGTGAACTAACACGATTTCACAAACTCGTGGAATTTGTCGAGATCCTCACACATAGTGTAACAAGTCGCATTATCATGTTGAAAATAAACGTCATCTAAGTCCGTTAAATTAAGCTGAGCAGAAAATTGTCGGTTATCATTGCATGGTATTAATGGTAAGACGGTTTCTTTCATTGTTTTTGGAAAAATAAGGTCCAATGGCGCCTTTTGACCACACAGCACACCAAACAGCTATGAACATTTTCGTCAATGTGCCTAGTCCTTAAAGATAATTTTCGAAGATAATTGATTATCAATTCGTTCACCATTTTAATAGTGCTCTTTAGTAACTATTATGCGATCTTCAATCGAATACGACTCCATGGCGAGAATTGGTAAACATTCAAAAATTACTTTCACTTTTCTGCTTCTCATTTAATAAAATTTAAGGTACTACATAGAATAAAAGTTTTTTTTAACAAAGTTCATATTTTTTTTTTGTTTGTAGCTTAACCCAAAAGTAGTGTTTTTACGGATTTCAAAAAATGTTAATGCAATCTTGAAGATTAATGTTTATTTATACGATAGCAATCGTTTTTTTTTCCATTTCTAACAATACCATATTATTTAATTTACATAATATGGAGTTTAATCATACTAAAAATTTTTGACATTATGATTTAGAATCACCGTATATACGATACTGAAAATTTTTGACATTATGATTTAGAATCACCGTATATACGATACTGAAAATTTTTATACAAAAGGTTTTTAAATAGATGAATAGTTTTATGAGTTGGATGTTGAAGATTAAATTTACAGTGAAAATTTTTAAAACGTGTTTTGCATAAAATTGAATTCAGTCGCAATTTTCCATTAGACTTTTGTAGCTTAACCCAAAAGTAGTTGTGTTTTTATGGATTTCAAAAAATGTTAATGCAATCTTGAAGATTAATGTTTATTTATACGATAGCAATCGTTTTTTTTCCATTTCTAACAATACCATATTATTTAATTTACATAATATGGAGTTTAATCATACTAAAAATTTTTGACATTATGATTTAGAATCACCGTATATACGATACTGAAAATTTTTATACAAAAGGTTTTTAAATAGATGGATAGTTTTATGAGTTGGATGTTGAAGATTAAATTTACAGTGAAAATTTTTAAAACATGTTTTGCTTAAAATTGAATTCAGTCGCAATTTTCCATTAGACTTTTTAAAATTCTTTAGAATACTATAGTACAATAGCAAACTAAAAATCAAACTCTTTAAAATTGTGAAGCATTCTAGTAAAGGGTTCCTTTCAAAAGTCGTAACTTTCAGCATGTGGATTTTAAGATTCAGTGAGTCAAATTATTAAGTCTGGCTATCTTTTTCTATAAAATAACGAGTTTGTACCACATTCTGTGAATGAGGGCCCCAACTGAACAAAGATATACAAGTTTTGCCATTGAAAATGAAAAGGCAATACATATTCTTTATTCGTAGACACGTCTCGAACATTTAAAACAATATTTCATTACTTAAATTGTATTTTTCCCATTTCTATATCTCATCCAAACATTTTATCCCATGTTTTGACAGTAGCAAGCGTTTAATTTGTTCTTAAATGCATACGAGAGCTTTAAAACAAATATTTGCTCTTTTTTCTCGTCATATGTTTACTTGTTTTCGCATATCTTTGTTGCCAAAAAAAAAAACAACAGTAAGATCAGCTAGAAGAGTAAACAATTTTAAAGTTTCTCATGAGCACATCGTAAATTTTTGAATTGTTATATCAAGTGTCGCTTATCAACGCACAATTTTAGAACTTCCAGTCATCCACTTCTGGTCTATGTACACATACATACCTGTACATACATACATGACAGTTAATTATTTACTATGGTCGTTGTCTACTTGGGAAATATGTAAATAATCTTGGGGTTTCCTATTGCCTGGAGCGACGTCAATTGCGTGGATTTGTTAGGATAAGGATGTGTATTTATAAAGCTGTTTTAAGATTTGCAGCTGATGTACTACTTCGCCAAGCTCTACTGTCTTTAATTACCAGAAAAACTACTATCAAGCATAAAAGTCATCAGATCCATTTAATTCGTGTGTGGGCAAGCGATCCATATGTTTACTGGACACAGATCGACAACATACAATGTAATACAAAAAATTTACATCTTCTGTAAAAGCGAATCTTTAAAAAAATACTTATAGTGAAGAGGATCAGTTTCTAGTGCAAGTCGCCTGTACAAGAATATACACTTTAAGAGCAGGCAATGTTATTATACTGCCGCTCTGTGCGATATCGGTATTACGGTGCACTACAGTACTCGTTGGATGTTGGTTTGATACAGATCAAACCCTTGCGAGTGATCTTCTATTTATTCAATATTAATCTCTTATTTCTAAGTTACATAATAAACGCTGCGTTGTAAGCAGCAGCGTACTTAAAACTAGGTATATAAACTGTATATAAGAATGTCAAGTGCGCCGTCAAATCTTTATGGGAGCACAAGTGATATTTGACCTAGGATACATTATCGAATGCTCAACAGTCGCATTCCAATGCAGCCCGTTTATCCCTTGATAATTTATGCGCCACATACACGATCCCACACATATGCAGGCCACTTGAGGCCTACATAATAGGAATAGTCATAAACAAAAGGACTTCTTTTAATAAATCTTGCAACTGCGATTATGTAAAAAAAAGGGCCCTTCCAGTTTTAATTTTACTTGAAAAATATGAAAGTAAAATACAACGACCTGTAGGGCTAAAGGTAACCAATATAAAAAAAATTAAACGCAACTGAAGACCACAAGTCGCTCCTTATCAAAATTTCATAAACTTAGATTTTTTAGTCTACGAGAGCAGGCAAATTGGACCCACTGACATTATTTTTGCAGTAAATTAAAAAAATTATCGGCTTATTTAATTTTCGAATAAACCCTAATAATCTGGGAATACTCTAATCGGGATGTCCTTCTTCTAGGCTAGGCCGTCACGTTTAGTAAGTATGCACTGCTCCTTTTGATGTCCAGCGTACTTGGGTGTCTCTTGAGTCTGAAATTAGAGTACTCTCTGGCTTTACCTTTACCGTTTTTATCAGTTTATTATGGTATTCTATATCCATTACCGATAACCATTGTAAACTAGTTATCAGTTTATTGAAATTGAAATAAAAATGTATCTAAAATTGAAAAATAGAACCCTAATATTTGTAAATCGTCACATATATTCCTAGCTCTTTATTACTAAAATTCTTTTCAAAACTTAGTAGACAGCACATAAAGAAAACAATTTAAAATTTTAATAATAATAATATACACTTGTAAGATGTGCATGAGCATCTCAGACCCTGAGCAGTGGAGTTTGGATGAGACAGATACATGTTGTCTGGCCTCCGATACCAGTGATTGCGAGGAGGATCGAGAGCTGCGTGCATTGTATATCAATGCAACATACAACAAATTTTCAGCCTCTTCTAATTTGGATGTTGATGCAGCCAATAGCGATGAATTTGTTGAACGCAGTCTTTCCTCTTTCGGATATGCGACCAGCGATTGGCCAGAAAATCTTACTATAAGCTTCGTCAAGCCCAATCTATATGTTCTGCTTGCAAAGTTGTGCAAAGAACGTCAGAGAACTAATGCAATAGTTTCTATTGACAAGACCGTGGTGCCCGTACATCTAATGGTGCTGCAATGCTACTCCGGGCTGTTTCGTGATTTGAATAACGAAAAGACGGTTCGACTGCCCAAGAAACAGGTAACGCCACGTGCGTTTCAGCTTATTTACGATTGGATGATTGAGGATGAGCCGGTGCTTCCGCGACTGGGCCTGCTTGAAGTAATGCGTGCCTCCAGCTTTTTGGATATATATCAATTGTTTTCTCAGTGTACGCATTGCCTTAATCATTGCTTTCAGGAGAACTCGGCTGCAATGCTTTATCTAGAGGCGCGTCTATTGCATCTGGAGCGACCTTATAGGCATGCGCTGCTAAGCATAAGTCGTTTCTTTCTGGCCTTTGTTTCTTCTCAGGAGTTTCTGCACTTATCGCTGCATCCACTTATACTCTTGCTGGGCTCCAGCAGCATTGCCGTCAACACGGAACTGGAGGTCCTTATGGCTGCCGTGCGCTGGCTTAATCTTCAATGGCCTCGTCGTCGTTCCAACATTGCAGAAATCATTAGCTGCGTGCGGTTTGCACTTGTACCGCCTTGGCTGCTTGTTAAAATGCATAAGCCAGAAGTCAGTTGTACGGATTTGGAACGCATCGTATCGGATGTAGCTGTGCGCCAGCATATACATGATGGTATTGTCTATACTACGACGAGAATGTACTATGGCAACGATAGGGACGGTTTTAAGCGACATTTAAAACGCGCAAACATTTTGCCGCCAATGCAGCGGGTTTGGATCTACGATCGTGGTTGTGACTATCATCATCGCTTGCATTGCAAGGTTACTGCTGAGTTTTCATTCCATGCCTTTGTGAAGTATCTAAATTATTTGCAAACGCAACATAAGGACTATTGGAAATTTTTTGAACCGGCCTCAGAGGGTGTTTGTCATTGCGATAAGGGCAGCCCTCCGCCTCTTGAGTTGAGGTAGTAAACTGCAAAACTTCCTTGTTGTTGTTTTTATTAAAGATTAAACCATTGTATTTTGACAAAAGATGATTATATTTAACAAAGATACTAGATAGAGTTGAAAAATAGAAAACAAGATATTTTTCAATAACTTAAATAGATTTGGAATTCATGGTATATCGTATTTCCGGAAAACTTTATCACCATTAATCTTGGAAAGAAAAATAGTGCCAGAGGGATTTGTCGTTACTTTACTCAGGATATATCATATAAGCACCGATGTAATTTTGACAATTGTAATAAGAGTGTAAAAAGAGTCCCTAAATCATAATCAATCAATTTAAACATTTCAATGCCTGAACTGAATTTAATTTGGACCACATAAGATTGACTAATTTTCTCGCATTTAAATTTGCAGTTCCTGAACATACTTGCTTTGAGCGTGCTGGCCGTCATCTGGCGCAATCCTCAAATGATGGACGAGCTAGAAAGCAGTCCACATGACTTTACCGTTGATTTAAATGCGCCTGCTTTGCCCACACCGCTTAGCAAAGTGGATCCACCCTATGCTTTTAGGGATCATTCGCTCAACTATCGTAAGCGTTACCGTAAGCGAACAAAGGCAATTGTCCGTAAAGTTTTATTAATACTTTTACTCTTACAGAGAACTTTGATATGGGTGGCTTGGTATGCACTTGCATGATAGCCATAACGCTGATGATGATCTATGGCACCATTAAGGGCAAACCTTCGCACTTGCTGCCCTTCTTTTGCCTGCAACTTTTTGATTTTGCTATAACAACGTAAGTAGTTTTTAGTTTGGCTACAATGGAGTACGGTTATTCATATAGCTACTGTTGTTTCACAGCTTGACTGCCGCTGGATATCTCTGCTATTTACAAGCCATACATCGTATTATTGCTGAATCTCATCGTTTACCCTGGCGTGAGAAGCTACTGGAATTGCCACCCGAGGAGCTTGTTGTGCTCGTGCTGGTTGTATTTGTTTGCATTGTATTCCTCAAGGCCTATTGCATTGGCATTGTCTGGCGTTGCTATAAGTACTTGACCTTGCGTCAGCAGCATTTGCGCACCCTGCTGCCCTGTGTGTTGCCCGATATTGCCGGTGGTTCGGGCTTTACGGCCGAGGAGCGCGCCTATTCAACGCTCTTACCGAATTATGATGAGGCTATATATATGAAACAAGCACCGCCGCCATCCTATCAAGTGGCTATGTCCAACTATCACAATGAAGATGAAACTACTGGTAATGGAGCTGCTGCTGCTTCTGCTGTTGCTGGCAACGGTGGACCACCCTTGTTTGTGGCATTGGATGCGCCCACAGCTAATGCTGCCTGCAATACGGATGAGAACATGGATAACAATAATGACACACCAAACAACAACAATACCATGCATGTCAATGCCAATACACCGCCCATGCGTCGCAATGAACAGGCTGCTGCGGCTGTTGCTGCCGCGGATGCCGATGTTGATGCCGATCTGGAAGTAATTGATGCCTCCGTTGAAGTGATTGCTGGCATACCGCCACCACCACCTTACAACGATGTGGCCGATGCTGGTGTGCAGGTGCCATCGCAGTCACCGTTGCGTCATATCAGCTTGCCTGGCCAGGTGGCACGTGCTAACAGTGATGACAGTCAGGCTTAAGTTGTGATTGATGTGCTCTATAATCTGTAATGCAACAACAACCCATGCACACCTTGCCCGCTTTCCTTGTGCACAAGTTTTTGATTTTACAAGGCAAATGATTGCTTTATGTTACATATATTTTTAACCGCTTGGACGGCCGCTCACATTCCATTTGGCTTAGCAACTCGATAAGCTGGACAAACAACATGGCTAAGAGATTTGTTGCCAAACAAGAGTATATCAAACATCTGAATGAGCAAAGTTTTTAAAAATCAAATCAAGCGTCTAGAACAGATGATCTAGCATAAATTCAAAAAAAAAGAATAAACAAAAACTATATAGCATTGGCCTTACATATGGGCGTAATGCGCAATGTTATTTTATGTATACAATATAAACACAAGAAAAACAAAATTTAATGAAAAAAAAAAAAAAAAAGTGCAAAAAGTAATATATATAAAAATGCGCTGGTTTATTAAAATCTTAACAACATGAAAAACAATTAAGCGTGGAGCATTCTATACGCTAGAGTTCAATTATCATCTGTTAAGATACGCAATGTTATTTTAAATTCCGAGCTCCTGGCTTGCCCTCTCTATTTTAGATGTATACCAAACTTGTTTAAAATCATTTTTATTATATTTAAGTTAAAGCATGAATTTCACGTAGTTACGCGCAAGTAGTTGTTACCAAAAATCTAAATTAAATTGAAAAAAAAAGAAAAAAAGTGTTGCAGTGACAGTTTAAGATCTATATGATACATGGAGTGATGTTCTACTATGTTTAAACTAAATTTTAAGACTTAATGCATATGTTTATCACTTGTATTTTAGTTTCGTCTATCAATTACTTTTTTTTTAAAGGAAAACATAAACCTTTTATGTATCTGTATGTATACAAATATATATAAATATATATATGTACCTACTAAATATGCAAAGATATTCGAATAAATATTAGTTTATATTAAAATTATTTTGTTGTGTCGTTAATTCAAAAAAACTTGTAAAAATGTTGAAATATATCGAAAAAAAATTTATTTTTTCCGATTTAATAATAAGTGCTGCAAATATCTTTAATTGTGCTAAATCCATTTCAAAATATTTTATTTCTAACTCTTCAAGTTACTTTCTCTAAAATCAGCATAATTTGTATATTTCATACACTCTAAAACGAAATTTTTCTAAAAAAAATTTTATATAAATAGCCGTGACTGATGCAGATAAATAGATCCCACCAAAAACATTTTCATGTAAAATGTTGCCAAGACGAGATCATATGACTCATACTGTCAAAAATATATCAGATCTCATGTAGAGCGAAGCTTCTAACATTACGCGGCCTAACTCTACAACGCCTAACTTCACAAACTCTACACCTTAGTCAAAATATGTGGCTTGGCCGTTCGTTACTACAAGAACTATTTTATAACATATGAGTAATGAACAGTGAATTAATTTTTCACCTTACGCCTATGTGAATGTAGCGAAATGACCAAGCCACATATTTTGACTAAGGTGTAGAGTTTGTGAAGTTAGGTTAAAATTGCAGGTCTCATACAAACTCCCATCCCCTAGTTTAAGGGGTTGGGGGATGAAAGTTACAAGTTTTATAATTTTTGTTGTTGTTTGTGTGCTAATACTAGCTTACATACAAAATTTCAGCTTTCTAGGACATTAGGAAATACCCTAAGAATTTTGATGATCATCAGTGAGTCAGTGACGAAATCAGCGTTTTTTAGATATCCATAAAATCTAAAGTATAGGAGCTATGCAATTAAAACTTTAAATGTTTAATAAGTCCAAACCCAAGTTATAAGGGTTCAAAAAAACGACGAAGCGCTTCGAGAAAAGGTAGGTAGTACCCTTGCGCGTCGCTTCGCTTGGCTCGTCTTGGCGGGGGCACTACCGTGCCCCCAGATATTGAATTACCTATAATTTGAAATAAAGAATATGGAAATCAGTTCAGTACAATAAAAACAAACTTTTTCCCCTTATACTTCGGTCATTGCGAAAGCTTGCATTAATAGTTTTGCCTACCGCTGCTCTCAATCAATCCCATACAAATTTTTATTTTAAATTTTGTATAATCAATGGAGAGCAGTCGATACATGCGTGAAATTTCGTTATAAGATACGTCGTAGTACAGTCTCAGCGTCTTGTCTCCAGTTTAGGACCGACTTTTTATAGACGAATCTGACAATCCAAGAGGTACAGTAGCACTTGTTAGACCAGCCCTTAAGCTTCCAACTTATTGTTCACAAGCTACAAAACATCTTTGACATAAAGAACATAGAGTTAAAAACGAGTGAGGAAAATATCTCTCCAGGTGGTCAGCTCCTCAAGGTTAATCCACCTGCCTCGGCGGCATGCACATCGGATCTGGAGGTGCAAAATTTATGTTTGAAGGAAAATATACTGTAACAGAAACCGTGAAATTAACGTTTTTCATACAATATCCTTAACAAAATGTTGTTTCTAAAAGTTTTTGTGAAGAAGCTATTGTCGGGAGTCGAGAAGGCACGACTTTACCACTCTCTCTGAGTTAAACGCGGTAGAAACTTACGAAATTGGAGGGAATAATATAGTCCGAATATCTCGAAATGAATATACGTGGGCGGTCCCAGAACTAGCCAACCAAACATCCGTTTTTCCGTGATTTCATCTCTTAAAAGCTGTAATAACTTCACAGTAAATACATAGTATGTATTCACCATTGCCTTGAGAGTTTTCCCATTTTGAAGGTAATCAATGTATAGTCATCATCAATCAATACCATGCGCGTCATAGACAACTGACGCCATGACTTTGTCAGCAGATAAAGCTGTGTTCGACTTCTCTGGTGCCGATTCTGCTTGTTTTGACTGTTCCTTCGTCTCAGGTGTGAAGTGATGAACCCATCCATACCCAGTCATAAATCTACGCAAAATCTCAGCTTTATATAATTTTGTGAATTTTATTAGAGTGGTCACGTCACCTCTTTTGTTCGACCACTGCGACTCTCATCTTGACAGCTCAATCGACCTCGTTTAAACAGTGCCACCAAATATTTTAGTGTTGTTGACGAACGATCAGAATCGCATAGAGAATTTATTTCGAATTTAACATTGGTTGGACTAAGATCTTTCATAAGGAAATACCGCAACTCATTTTTTGTTCCATGTTGGCAAGTCGCTGGGAGCGTTCTCTAACTATAGCGGCCAAAAACAAACTGCACAATTTAATGACACTAAATTTGAACTTAAGCTTTCAAAACATATAATTTTTTTTCGAACATTTACAAACCTATTAGCTTAGCCTCGGGAATATTAAATAAAAAATATATGAATCGATTAGGTGCTCAGATACTCTTAAATTACTTTTGATTGTTGGATTCGGTTACAAATGCTTTATTAGCAAATAAACTATGGCTTTAAAAAGGTTACTTTTAGGTTTGTTAGAGAAGCTCTTTAATACTCCGATGGGAGCAATATAATGTAACCGCAATATCGAAAAAAAACATTGTTTCTTGTTGATTCTTAAGATCTATGCGTTCATACGGCGGACGGACATACTATCTATGTTGACTTTTCTAGTCACCCTGATCGTACTTTAGGTAAGTTTGAAAGGTTTCCTACTTCTCCTACTCTATGTTACATACCTTATAGATACAGGGTATGAAATGGTCAAATTCTTCGGAAATATCAGACTAGATCTAGTTCTTATTTAACAGTTTTTAAATTGTTTGTAATATTCATACAAAAGATAGTTAAGTTTGAAGTATTTTCTATATCAAGTATATACTATATTTGTGCAATTTACTCAACAGGCAGAAAGAGGCGTGGCAGGTTATAAATTTCTTATACCCAAAAAACTTAAGCATCGCTTGGGTGTCTATTAGGGTGGCCGCCGCTGCTATGGAGGACTTTTAAACCGTCGATATCAAAACCGCCACCCCCTAAAAAGTTTCCTTTTTACCTGCATATAGCGCCTGTAAAATTTAAAAACGATCCGAATGTATTTGATGGTCGCGGGAATAGGTCAAAGGTCATAACTTGCACTTTTTCCGTTTTTGACTGTATTGTTCTACATAAACTTTAAAAACTTATTTCCAATCAAACAAATTATGGTTCAAAAAGTCTCATATCTACCAAAACATAATTTTATAAAAATATAGAGTCGGCCTAAATAAATTTGGTAAGCTCTAAAAATTGATTTAATTGACTAATTATTACACCAGTTTACAAATAAAAAAAAATTTTGGTATCCTTAACATTTTTGAATCGTTTCTGTAGTAAAATGACATGCTAAAACCGAAAATGCAGTCAACATTTTTTTTCATGAAACGGGCTTCGAGATATTTTGAAAAAACCATTTTTCGAAATTAAAAAAAAAAGTGCCTTTACTTAACAGCAAATATCTCTGGTTATACTAAACTGATTTCGATAATTTTTTTTCTCGACTGTAGATAATTGAATTACCCATTGATTATATTTGGAACATGATTTTGTCAAACTTACGGTTTGTTCGTTATTTATGCATTCATATGAACATTTCTTATGACCTTTGACCTATTCCCGCGACCATCAAATACATTCGGATCGTTTTTAAATTTTACACGCGCTATATGCAGTTAAAAAGGAAACTTTTTGGGGTGTGGGGTTAGCAAAATCGTGAGATGTTGCAAAAATGGCCACCCTAGTGTCTATTGATTCATGCTCGTTTGTATTAAAACCTATATATCGGAAACCATAAGAGCTGGGATATCACACTCTTCGTTCATAGTTCAATAAATAAGAAACGCTAGATAATCTATTTGATTCGAGCTTTAACAGATTCTTTCGTATAATTTTCAATACAAAAAATCTCAGCTTCTTAGAGTTTACAGTGACTAGCAGCAGCTTGCCAGGACTCAGAGATCCATCTTATAGGTTAGTCCTACAGTTTTTGTTTTTTTTTTTTCTTAAGTTTGAAGTTAGTCATTACCACTTATACTGCAATCGATTACGGAAGGTTCTTTTTTACACTCAGGAATAGTTCGAAAGCCCTTCAGATAAGCGTTGAAAATGATAATCTGAAAATCACACAGTTTTGAAGTTCTTTTTTACAATTACAATTAAGCCTAAGGGGGAAGCACAAAAGAAAGAAAAACAAAATTCCCATACCATGCCATCTATATATATTGTGTGTGTATATATTATAAGTATATTAATTGCATTTTTAAAAATATTTATTTAGCAGCATATCAACAAAGTGTTAAAGAAAAATAAATGAACACTTAGGCCTTCCAGTTGGACCAGGTGCGGATTTCGTTCCAGATGTTAGTGCCGGGGCACTCAGTTGAACCAACCTGGCGATGGCCGTACAAGATATAACCAGATTTAATCTGACCACGGCTGACAGCATCGGAAAGCAAGCTCTTACAAGCGGAGATCTGAGCAGAAGTCATCTTATCGTTGTTGTAGTTGCCAAGGAAAGAGATGCCAATAGACTTAGAGTTCCAGTTGGTAGCGTGTGCGCCCAAAACGTTCCAGCCACGACCCTCATAGACATTGCCATCACCGCCAATCAAGAAGTTGTAGCCAATATCAGCCCAGCCCAAGCTATCCATATGATAGGCTTGGATGTTCTTCAGTTGGGTAATGCACGCAGACTTGGTGGAGCAATAGTTGCCGGCGGTATGATGAATGACAGCATAGCTCAAGGAGCTGGCCAATGTGGACTTGCTCGTTGCGGCACGACCACCCCACTCGGACTTGGAGATGATAGTCACGCCAAAAACGGCCTGAGCACAGCAGAGTACTGCAAAGAGTATTAAAGCCTTGTTTGCCATAGTTAATTATCAATGGAACTGTTCGGATCTCCAACGAACGACGTTTCTTATATACCCGTACAGCTTATCGCGCTGAAAAACGTACAACATACGCACACGTTGGGTCTGTCGTATCTGAAGCAGCAAATCCTGATAATGGAATGATTATTATTTTTGACTATGAGGTATACTACTTACTATTAGCAAGCCCCCTCTTAATTAACACAACGAAGTTTTAATCTGCACATATAATATTTAATTAATTTGTTTCAGCGAAATATTGGAAAGTATTGTCTGTTTTTGTAGGTCTTTAAGAGATTGGGTTATCATTTAGTATTTGTAGTTATTATGGGAAATTTAGAATCCTATCTATTATAATATTATAAGGCACATGTACATATCTATGTTGGCTGTTTTTTTTCTTTCTATTAGGTCAGCTTTAATATGAGCTTATCTAAAATGTAATTCCCAAGTCACCTGATGTACATCATCGTAGTTGTCTACTACGTCATAAGTCGATCGTTAATAGATTTATGATTGCCCACTAAAATTTTAATTTATAAGACTACTTATTGGAGCGTAAAAGATAAGTTAGGATTAAAATTCTTATACATACATATAAAACAATGACAGCTTTGGGCGTGTGCATTGTGAAGACTATTTAGGAATATTTATTAGATTGAGATTATTTTTCAAATGCAGAACACAATAACAACAATAACAAAAATGTATTCTTGACAGATGGTCTTTGGAAGTGGGCATAGTATTTATAAGATTGTTGAATGAGATTGTGTTTGTTTTGTTAAAAAGACCACAAGCACTTTGGAATTTGATTAAATTTATAAAAAAGTGAGCATCTTAGCGGGGCTCAAAGACCTCATCCTCCATAAACTCATGTATAATATCCCACTCAACTAGTGTTCCAAATAGTAAAAATAAAAAATAGAGGCAATAAGCGAAAATGGCGGCGGATCGACGTGCGAAAAAGTTAAAGGTTAGCGTCCATAGTAGAGTACATACAATGGTAAGTATAAGAAAAATAAAGCAATTATCGCCGTGTTCTCCATAAAGCCAAAAGGATGAGCCGGGTTCCCTAACCTTGTCGTTATGTAAAAAAAAAATGCTCAAGCCGATCAACATATCTGAAAACAATAAATAAAAGCATTATAAAGAAATAAACTTAGTATAGATATTAAAAATCAAATTGAATGCGTTCAAAGCGTATTTTCGCACGGATGGATTACTTGATCTGCGACACAACTTTGGCATAGGAGATTCATTTATTGTTATTATTAACAGGGATGAGAGAGAATGGGAATGGATGCACTCAGGAGCGAATCCAGGATCTGGTCTTAGGGGGGTTATACACTTCGAAGTGTATATATATCAGATGTCCCAAAAAACTGTCAACCCATTTTTCCAACTTTTGGGCGGATCCGGACCTGAAAACCACCCTTGGATCCGTCACTGGAAGCACTAAATATATGGCGCAAAAAGTTTGTTTCATTGGAGTGAATAAATGTTGGAATTGAAAAGAAGAAAGAAAGAAGACATCTTAGAATGGAAAGGGTTTCATATTACTGTTCTTGGGACAAAGTCCATCGGAAATATACACATTTGGGCAGAACTTGTCAACATTTTGAATGAAACTTCAAGGAATGTAGCGTCCACAGCCACGCTGCCGTCAAGTCTTTGCCATCGTAAAGCACAAAAGAAAGCTTACCCGTGACACGGTAGAATCGGTAAACCGTGTCCAACAGAACTCAATTACCCTCTACTGGACACGCGAGAACATTGGCATTCCCGGCAACGAAGGGGCAGACGAGTGTACCAATGGCTCTTGCGGTTACAGATATAAAAAGACATCTTCAAGATGTCATGTTTGAAAACTACGGTGATAACTAGAACCAACGCAAAACAAGAAGGGACACAGCGTCCAGTTCAAAACGAATATCTGACCTCCTAAGGTTCCAAAGAGCAGCACGAGTATGATGACAGGAGTTATAACGGGGCAATGCACCGAAAGCCTAATGAACGATCCGATGAAAGTTCTGTCTCAAGACTTTTTTCGCAGCTGCGGAGATGAGGAGGAGATAAAAGGAATCCAGCACCTGCTATAAGACTGCCTTGCAATACTTAGAAAACACACCCCGTATCCGGCAAAGCCTTTCTCCGAAGACTGTGTGGTCTGTGTGGTAAATATGCCCGTAGCGGGCCTTTGTATCGATTCTCCAAAATGGTTTCGCAAGCAGTATCATTAAGCCCTTCCCTTCCAGCCATACTTTCTACTTCCTTCCTTTAGAAGGCATCACAATGGACCCGCAGCCTAACTAACCCAACCTGTTGGTAGAGCACTGACACTCTGTCTACGTACACCAAGTACACTCATTTCTTTTTCACATTTGAATGCATTCTTGCAGAGCTCTAACAATTATCAATCTCAAATAACTTACTAAAGAATGGACCACCAAGTATAGCGGCAAAAGCCATTTTCTCATAGCCCTGTATGGCAAGTGCCACATTAGCAATCATATCGCTGGTGGCATTGGCTATCGATCCAAATGTGATGGTCATATAGTTTGCTGTCATATTAAACACTATGCCAACAATTGAGGAAAGCACCTCGATTTCGGTGGAACAAATCATAATGATTACAGTAGAGGTCGCCATGCTCATCAACATGAATGCCTAAAAAAAAAGTGTTGAAATATATGGGAGAAAGTTTACTAAAGCTTTAATGGAAAAGACTTACATAATGGTAAGGCGGTGGTATGTCGGTTCTTGACGTAAAGAAGACTAGAACGGCCAATGGAACTGTTGCAAGCAACGAGTACTTCGCGTAGCTCATATTTAAGACAAGGTACCAGCTGACGTAGTGCCAACTTATCATAGCTGAAAGAGAATTTACAAAATTTATAAACCTTTATAATAAGGGCTGAAAGTGAGAGAGTCGAATCACAAGCGTAGGATAAATAACATTTGATATCTGTAATCGATTAAAGCGATAAGGATTTTAGCTTATTGTTGGTAGGGGATCATCCATAAACTACGTGACGCTCCAGGAGGTGGTGGGGGGGGTTCTTGCGAAGCGTCACGATCATATGGAAAATCTTCAAAAATATTCCGTCACTGTGTCACAAGGGGGTGGGTGGGGGGATGTCTATTTTAACGAAAATCAGCGTCACGTAGTTTATGGATGATCCCTAGGGATTAAATCCCTACTGGAATCTAAACTCTCACGATTTAAGTTTCGTGCTACTGTCTTCAAGTTTTGTGCTAAGGGATAATATTTCATTGTTTTCTTTGGGTTGCAGTTCGAGAGCCCGGTGGTGACTATTGACGGGACCTAATCGTTCTCCGTTTTTCGAAGAATTTAAATGTTTTTTTTTTGAATCTGTGGATTCCTTTAGACAGCTTCGGGCTTCAGAACACTAATGCAATTTAAGCTTTCTTCTTCAATGTGACTTGTTTCTTAGTGACATATTTGCACAGGTTTGAGCATGAGACGGATACGTTTTGCATTCACTGTGCACCGATCATAAAAGACTAAGCAAAGTCATTGGCAGGTCATTTATGATTACTGACGTGGTGAAAATCCAAGTTAGTTCGTTATCAGAGATGATCAAACCCTTGCAATGAGTGCCAGCGGCATAATTTAAATCAAGAAATGAAAATCTAGCTGTGGGTTTTCATGCCTTTTCCCCCTCGAGTAGTAATAGCTATCGGTGGTACATTGAGAGCCTCAAAGATGTAGACTACGCAGATGATCTTTCAAGAAAATGTTTGTTTAGTTTTCACCAAGTTTTTCTTTATGGAGTAACTGTGTCTACTTGCTGTCCGTTATCTCTCCATTTGTACGTTATCACTCCCTTATTAGAACCAGATAGCGGACGGGACAGAAATGAACTGTTAACCGTAAATAAGCAGTATCGTAAAAAACATAACCCTTATGTAGCTTTTGTTTGGACTCCCCGCTGAAAATATAAGGCCTTGAAGAGGCTGGCTTACAATGCGTCAATGATATAACTATAAACGGAGTTATTACAACTTGGATACAGTTGAGCAACTTGCACCAGCCATGTTTATCCCGCTCATAGTCCACAACAGGCACACAAATTGTACTTAGAAAAACTATCGGCGATGTAATCAATAGATACATGCGACGAAACCAATTGCTAAACTCCCAATCCTCCAAATCGATTGGCAAAATTGTTTCGAAAAATTCGGAAATCAAAAAGAGGTTTTTTGGATTGTTTGCATTATGCAAAATCATTCGAGTGCTATTAAAATCTATGGATGGTGGCGGTGGTGGCGGCTTGGGAGTGCCAAAGGTTTTAGCCATGCTTGTACGTTCATAAGCCAGCGACGCTGCGTCGAGAGATTTTGAGCCATATGTAGAAAAATCGTATTCTTTGATATTAATTTTTTCATCGGCCTGAAGGTCATCTATAGTGTCCTGTAATTTTCGAATTTTTTTTCTACGTTCAGGCGTATAGGGCAATAGTTTTTCTTTTTTTAATTCCGCTTGAATCGCTGTGAATGTCAAAATTAAACAGTTTTAATACTAAATGCAAAATATTCTAAGATTCGAATACATACATACATTTTACAGTATGTCGTAGCAAAACTAGATCAACGATATTTATCACCAAGTAGCAAACATAAATTGCCATGAGACCTAAAAAAAGAGAACGACAACGTTTCTTAGGTTGTCGCAAAAATCCAAGCCATATCTTACATAGACTCTCTATAATCGTTACCGTATTACCGCGAAATACCACAAACTGTATGGAAACAGCGGCTAGTAGCATAAATAGAAGATCACGCACTGTACTGTGTCCGTTCATTTTAAACGGACGTAGGAAGCAAATGGTTGCACCACTAAGTAAGATTATAGAAACTGCATTTCCGACGGTTATGGTAAAAATAGCTGCGTCTTCACGTATGGGCATGAGGTTAGCAAATAAATCTGGGGATGCATTGCCAAAAGCTAAAAATGTAGCTCCTGCTAAGTACTCATTCATATGAAGACGAAAAGATAAAATTTTTAGTGCAGGTCCAAAGCTGAATAAGGCATCGTATCAAAAATATGAATTTATCAATTTTTTAAAACTTACTTGGTATTCACTGTATGTCCCAAAATCAGCAAAAATCCAACAACGGCCAGCATGAATAAGCACATTACCATGATCTCGTTAAATTTACTACGAATATCGAAGGCACAGTACATCATTTCAAAATAATTAAAAATATTTATTATATTCTTGCAATCCTCGACTTGGCGAGCCATAGAACAGCGATGTTCGTAGGACACACGCATTACGCCTAGGCAGCTCATCTTTAGATTAAATTAGATTTGTATGAAATAATAGAGCTCTTAGGTCTCCAACCAAGTTTATGATGTACTCGCAAACTTACTCACTTCTTTTAAAAAGGTATTAAAGTCTTCTTCCATTATCGTCTCTTTAAATGGCTGATCCATTTTGAAATCTATCTTTTAAAACCGCGTCCGATATTCCTTTGTATTTGAAACCGTCTTTTGGATTAAAATTGTTTCGCTAATTAGCCTAGTACCCAAATAATTTCAATTCACAGCTAGAATTTTTACTTTTAAGCTTATGAAGCAATCTACAAATACTGAACGATACTCTAAAACTTTTACACAAAAAAAAAAAAATTTACTAGGCCTACTTGAAACGGGGAGCATCGAATTTATCTCGGTCTGGACACTGTATCTTCGCCCACTGACTTTCACACTATTTTAATGCGCTGGGAAACGATTATTTTATTGATCTTCTTGATTTTTAACATTGTAGGGAAAATGTGTTTGAAAACTAGGAGGTAGCATTCCCAGAATATAAAATGAATTTTTGTATTCACGTCTACATGAGTTGAGACACCAACCTTGTCGTTAAAAACAAGAACGGCAAAAGGTTTTTTGGGCCGTTTTACGCCGAAAGCAACTTAAATTTCGGCATATAAAACCTGGTTGTAAATCCGTTTTAATTAAATATTTACCCATACATGATTACTATGTAAAAGTAGATGTGTACCCCCACATTGCAATCAAATTTGGTTACAATATCTTTATAAACACACGAAAGAAACGAATTTTTCCCCAAACACGAATTTTCTGACCGATCGGTCCAATGGGGGTTATATTATATAGACAACTGACTTTGATCAATTTTGGTACAGTGCTAGGAAACTCTAGAACACTTCCGAATGCCAAATTTGGTTTCAATATCTTTATAAACAACCGAGTTATGCCCTAAAAACTTCGACTTCTCTAGTCATCCTGATCATACTTTAGGTAACTTTGGCGGATCTCAGAAGTCTCCTTCTGTATTTTCGGCTTGCACAAACTTGATATACCATTTGTACCATAAGGGTATAAAAATCTTAGAACTATTAACATGCTTCCCAAGATAAGTACAATTTTTGAGATAATCATAAATATTAACATAAATAGATTTATTCACGACACAAACTTAATTAGTACTTAATAATAATAATAAACAGTATGGTTTCAAAAATAACTATTCCACAGTTCACGCCATTACCACTATCGTATCTGAAATAAATTAGAAGTGGAACAAAAAAAATGTGATACAGTCGAAAAGGTGCCCGACAGTCTTGAAAAAAATGTTATTTCTGCATAGTCCTTCAAAGAACTTTCCCATTTGGGTTTCTATTTTAAATTGATAGATAACATTTGGATGTGTGTTTGGTTATTATGGCCACATGAATAATTTTAAAGAAATTGGTGATTGATGCAGTTTGTAGGCAAAGGGGGAAGAAATTAGTACATATTTGGCTATAACTTTTGTTGTATTTGTCCGATTTTGTTAATTTTTGACACACATATGCATATGATCTTGACGCATACCTCTGTTAAGTTTAAGACAAAAATATTAAGGGGCGTAGCTAAAAAGAGCAAAATTCTATTAGGGGGGAACGGCGTAAGATATTAGTATGATTCAGCTGGTAAAGTTTCGTGACTCTAGCTCTCATAGTCTCCGAAAACTAGGTGTCCATACAAACGGACGGACGCACAGACATGGCTCAATCGCTACCCGAGGTTATGATAAGCATTTTGGAATAAAGGACTTGGGGTCGTTACTACAAGAACTATTGTATAACATAAGAGTAATGAACAGTGAATTAATTTTTCACCTTACGCCTATGTGAATGTAGCGAAATGGCCAAGCCACATATTTTCACTAAGGTGTAGAGTTTGTGAAGTTAGGCCTTGTAGAGTTAGGGCGTGTAGAGTTAGAAGATTGGCTCTACATGAGATCTGATAACTTTTTGACAGTGCGAGTCATATGGTCTCGTCTTGGCAACATTTTACATGAAATTGTTTTTGGTGGAATAATAATATTTGTCACGAATCTATGCACCTTACCTGTTTGTTAAAAATAAAAGTTACAAAAAAAAAAAAAAAAATTGATTTAAACTCAATATACTTTATTCGAAATGACATACTATACAAGTTGTTACCAATACTCGCTCGAAAGGTAAAGGCGCCATCTACGAACTTTAGTTTAGATAATATTTCTGGTTTCTGTCTTATAAAACACATAAATATAATTCCCTTATAATTTCTTATCCGCACATGCGCTTTAAATGACCATAATTTAAGGAAATTTACTAAAGTTTTTACTATATGTACTACATATGACAATGTTGTGCTATAAATTCTTACCAATTTATGGCTTCATAAAAGCTTTTGCCATAAATTTTGTGGTATTTTTAAACTTTGTAGACTTTGCTTAAGCTTTCCGATTTTAATATCTATGGATGGTTTTAGGAAGCTATAATATAAAAGGTTATAGTATTTACTTGTACGAAAAGCAAATACTACTTCAAAAAGGGAGCTTTTATTTTAAAGTAAATATGACTAGACCGTCAAAGTACCTATTATATCCGTATAAAAATGTCCTTCTTAAGGGCTGATAAATTTTTAAATGTAACGCTAATGTGATTGTTTATAAGAAGTGAACACAATCCACAAATGGTTTGTAGCTAAATATTAGACTGCCTAGGCGGATGTTATAAAATCGGACAAAACGATGTTTCAACGGCATAACAAAAAGATGGCGTACGTTAAAGTCGGGCGCGGGATACCCTGTACCACCACTTTGCCAAATTTGGTTACGATATTTTTATAAACAAGCAAAAAAAGTCGAATTTCGCACCAAATACGGTTTTTTGGCCGATCGGTCCTATGGGAGCTATATATTATAGTCAACCGATTTTGATCAAAAAAAAAAAAAACTTTTGAATGCAAAATTTGGTTATGATATCTTCATAAAAAAACGAATTATCCATCTAAAACTTTCGGTTTTTTTCGAGGTCGTCTGAAACACCCCTATGGGAGGTATATAATATAACCCTAATATCAAAAAAATAAAATAAACTTGTCTCCTATGGAATAATAAGGGATCTAATCTGAAAGTTTGGTTGCTCTAGCTATTACCATCTCTGAGATCTAGGCGTTCATACGGACAGACAGACAGACAGACAGACGGAGGGACGGACAGATGGACATGGGCATATCGACTTCTCTACTCACTCTGATCATACTTTATGTAACTTTGGGGGGTCTCCGACATTTCCTTCTATATGTTACATATATTTTTGGCTTGCACAAACTTAATATACCCTTTGTACCATACGGTACAGGGCATAAAAAATAATGTTATAGAATAACAAATAAAGAAAGATGCCCTAAAAACCTTTTTCCGACTGATCGCCCCTATGGTCATAAAGCAGCCAAAGCGCCTTAGTGAATCAGTTTTAATAAAATTTTGTATTGAGTCTGGGAACTCTAAAAAATTTCCTAATGCCAAAGGTCACGATATCTCTATACAGTTCCAACTAACAAACGAACTATACTATACTGACAACGGTTTTTTAACCGATCCTATGGCGGTTCTATGGCGGCTGTAGGATATAGTAAACCGAGTTTGATGAGGTGTCGAAAAGTAATTAGGAAATCTCAAAAATGTTGTTAAGATATCTTAATAACGAATAAATCATGCATAATATGTAACATATGGGAGCTATATAACATAAACCCGATATAGAAAAAATGAAATAAACTTGTTTCCCGTAAAGTACAGTAAACGAAGAGTTGGTAATTTTTTTCAAGCAGACACCGTTTTTGAGCCTTTGTTTATTATACTAGTAAGATAATAAGGGATCGAATCTGATAGTTTGGTTTCTCTAGCTCTTACTATATTTGAGATGTTGGCGTTCATACGGATGTTCAGACAGATGGACTTAGCTCAATCGCTACCCGAGTTTATGATAAGCATTTGCAAACATGGCACCAAACTAGTATACCCTTGACCATTTGGGTGCACGGTACAATAACAAAACCAGATATTTTAAAGGCATTTATGTCAGAGCTCTGATTTGCTGTTATTTTTGCTCAAAAAATCAATCATCGAAAACGAGGAGAAACTTGATAAATACAATGGGAACTCGTCAAAATCAATTTCAATGGTTAATACGGGTTATACTGAGTTCCGTTGTGGTCACAGCATCACGAAGGATACCGAATGTTCAGGTCACTCAAAATTAGTCGTGTTTTTAGAAACAGATGTTAAAATCCTTGGAAAAATACTGAACGATCGCTAAGTAATAGTGGCTACCCACTTATAGGTATCATACATATTGATAATAGTTTTAATTTGCAATCTAATTTTTACAGTTTTGTCACAAAGGCTTGTGTTAAAGAGAGAAGTCGATTTACATATATAAATAAAACGGAAAAAAACATTTGCCACACAACGCTTTTCAACACTGATCATTGTAGCATCAGCCAATGTTAAGTACAAGGTGTCTCAAAAGAAAGTATAGTTGACTGCGTGAACGCATCGAATCTGAGCAGCGCGGTGGGTATGCCGGTAGGTAGCCTGGCTCTTGGGAATTCAGTCGCTTTGGAGCGTTCCCTATCATTCGAAAATGGGTCAAAAAATTTGAAGAGACCGGTTCAACATTAGAAAAACCAAAAACCAGTCTGTTCGTGAGGATCCGGATCTTTCAATTGGAAGAGTTTAAATGTGCATAGATTTTAACCAAAGAACATGGCAATAACCAAAGAACATGGTTGCAGAAGAATGGGTGTGAAGAGTACGTGAAATTTTCCCTGGCAAAGTGATCTCCAGGAGAGGCGGCATAAACTGGCCTTCACGCAGTCCGGATTGAACTCCTATGTTCTTTTGTCAGTGGGTTTATCTTAAATCTAAAGTCTATAAACCGACTTTTTTCGCAGCCATCACGGTCGACCAGCCGAGTCGTCATTGAAAATTCTAACATTCTATTTGGACGATATTTTTTTTTTTTTTTTTTATTTATTTATTGCAAAAACTCAAAAATTCATGTATTTTTATACCCTGTACCGTATGGTACAAAGGGTATATTGTGTTTGTGCAAGCCGAAAATGTATGTAACGTACAGAAGGAGAAGTCGGAGACCCCCCAAAGTTACCTAAAGTATGATCAGAGTGACTAGAGAAGTCGATATACCCATGTCCGTCTGTCCGTATGAACGCCTAGATCTCAGAGATGGTAAGAGCTAGAGCAACCAAACTTTCAGATAAGATCCCTTATTAATCCATAGGAGACAAGGTTATTTTATTTTTTTGATATCGGGACTACATTATATAGCTCCCATAGGGGTGTTTCAGAGGACCTCGAAAAAAAGCAAAAGTTTTAGATGAATAATTCGTTTACTTATGAAGATATCATAAGCAAATTTGGCGATCGGAAGTTTTTTAGAAACCCCCAGCACTGCACCAAATTTTATCAAAATCGGTTGACTATATCATATAGGTCCCATAGGATCGATCGGTCGAAAATTTGTTTTTTGTACAAAATTCGTGGTGTTTCGTTTGTTTGTAAAGATATTATAACCAAATTTGGCATTAAGAAGTTTTTTAGAGTTCCCAAACACTATACCAAATTTGATCTAAATCGGTTGACTATATCATATAGCTCCCATAGGACCAATCGGTCAAAAAATCGTGTTTTGTACAAAATTCGTTGTGTTTCGTTTATTTGTAAAGATATTGTAACCAAATTTGGCATTCAGAAGTTTTTTGGAGATTTTCAACACTGTACCAAATTTGATCAAAATCGGTTGACTATATTATATAGCTCCCATAGGGCCAATCGGTCAAAAAAACGCTTTTTGTACAAAATTTGTTGTGTTTCGTTTGTTTGTGAAGATATTGTAACCAAATTTGGCATTCAGAAGTTTTTTAGAGGTCTTCAACACTGTACCAAATTTTATCAAAATCGGTTGACTATATCATATAGCTCCCATAGGGCCGATCGGTCGAAAAAAAGTTTTTGATTAAAAATTCGTCTGTTTTTGGTTGTTTATGAAGGTATCATAATCTAATTTGGCAATCAAATGTCTTTTGGTGTTCTTAAGCAATTTACCGGATTTGATTGCAAGCAGTGGTACAGGGTACGCCATCTTTTTTTTATATTTTTATTTAGCAGCCAATACATTTTGGTCATTTTAGAGCGACAACGTTTGATCGTTTGGTTAATGTGTGATCGAAATTCGGACGATATTATTTAAAAAAAAATAAATTCCCAAATAATGTACTTTAATAACAAATAAATATTTTTTTATAGATATCTTATTTTTTATTTTATCGACTCTTTTCTTTTGAGACACCTACATACATCCAACAACATAGTACATATACGTACATTTGGATATATGTATAGATGCTATCCGCACGATAGGTCCTACGATTGCTGAAATTAACAAAACTTATGAATTGGGCAACGAATTTTTGTGCCATCCACCATAAGCTCCAGATGTTTTCAGAAACGGATTAAAAATATATTTTTTGTGGAAGGAATAAAAAAGCTTGAAATAGATTTTGTTTAAAAAAGTAAAACCTTTCTTATCCAAAAAACTATGTTTTAATCTAAAAGTCACGGGCTTATCAAACTGCTCGATTGGGATCAGGTAAAAATGAAGTTTAGACGAGAACATTTTCTTATTTTATACTTTTCTGAGCGTTATTTCATTTTATTAATTATTAATTAGTAAATTTACTTATTGTCTGAAGACAAAAAAAAATGTATTTTCTTATTCTTCTTATATTGTTAGTAAGCTATCTAAAATTCATATACAAATTCATATAAAATCTATTTTACTCATGAAATAAACATCAAACCAAGAATAGACTGGTAACTTTTTACCATTACCTTGATTGAACTCAGAGTGTTTGTCCAGAACAGGTAACAGAATATCAGTCTTACTTTCTTTTGGGTTGGGGATAGTTAAGCTTTCGATAGTCGTGCCCAACTTTTCTTAAAATGTAAAGTAATTAAAATCTACAAATATGTACAAACTTGCTATACACCTGAAGTATAAAAACTCTCTTCCCACAGCTTATGTTCTTTGCAACTTGTTAGGAAATCATGTCTACAATCTTTCTACAATACGACTCCTGCTCATTATCACTGCGCTCAAATCTTTATTCTTATCTTATTTTAAGTTGTACCTTATAGATGCTGCTTTTGTAGTAAATGACCCAGGCATCCATATCCATTCTGGAGACCTTTTTGTTTCCATTGTTACTCCAATGTAACAATCACGTTCTCGCTGTCAAAGTATGTCATTCGTTAAATTTGGCCAAAACTTTTCAAATTGTCGCTCAGCGAAAAAGTACGCTACGAGTATTTCCGTCAAACCCGTAAGTATCTACGCCATTCAAAATGCTTGTTGACTCTAATGTGACTGCTCCGACTGTTTTAAAAACTTTGGATAGAATGACATCTCAAGTTGGCTGTGCAATGTTGCGGACAGACCTATTCAAACGTAGAAAACTTGCCGAACATTATTAAGCCATTCAGCGTACGTTGAATTTGTTGAGCAAAAGTTTGACAGGAGTTATCCTTAGCAAGTGGCTGAGCTCAGCTCGAATATCTACATGCCATATGAATGTGATATCCTTAAACTGCGTTCGTGCATAATATTTTAGCATAATTTAGTGCAATTTTCCTTGACAAAGCAGACAATGTGTCCACAACAACAAAAGCTGATGGAAAACTTGTCAA
Organism: Chymomyza fuscimana; assembly: GCA_949987675.1. Lineage (NCBI taxonomy): Eukaryota > Metazoa > Arthropoda > Insecta > Diptera > Drosophilidae > Chymomyza > Chymomyza fuscimana. The sequence goes on along the minus strand of OX465089.1, from coordinate 67,253,047 downwards.
GTGCTAAATTTTAAACTTGAGATTCCAACACTAGTTGCTAATTTATATGGACATCCGAGTTTAAAAGCTCACCTCAAACTTTTAAACAAGACAAAAATTCGTAATACTTCACTCGACAATTTGGTTTTTTGTTTATTTTTTTTGAAAATTTAAATGCGCTTTTAGCTGCTGAGCAACAACTAAAAGCAAAAACCAACTTAACTTTAGCTGCAGCAGCTGCCCAACATTCATTTTTTGGTCAAAATGCGTCCATCTTTTTTTTCTTTTTTTTGTGAAGGGGGCTGTTAAACATCATCATCATTAAAAACGTACTTTTAATAAGTTCAAGTAGTTTTTGTTCCAATGCTTAGCAAACTTGCCAGCTTTAGCTTTTCTTTCAACTCTTCAATGAAACAATGAGTCCCACGAAAATTTAGTTTGTTTATTTAAGGACTTTGCCTCGTCCCTGCCAGCTTATGAGTACTCAAAAAGTCTCAAGTGTTGCTAGAACTTCGGATGCACATTTTCGTATACGCTTTATAAATCTTTTCGGTCGGTTGCAATTTCAGTGCAATCTTCAGGTACAAAAAGCATTGACTTTTTAATGCATTGGGAAATTAAATTAGAGCTATTTTGCAATTATAATGAATGAATAAATACAAATAATAATTGTATTTATTTATTTATTGGTTCACATATAAAATTGCCACATATATTAATGTAAAGCCAATATTTTAAACAACTTTGGTATATATATAAATATCGGCGAAAATATGTGAAGCGGACAACTTTTCCACCGACCTTCTCCGATTTTGATGATTTTTACATATTTGGTAGAGCTTCTAGCCAATAGTAACCACGTCAAATTTTATGGCAAAATTCCGATTTTTTATCTAGTCATCGATAACTGAAAATTGGGTTTTTCACTTTTAGACTATTCTTTGATAATATCTTCTAAACGAATAAAGATATTGACGCGATTTTTTTTTGATGATAAACACAATATTAAATTAAAAAAAAAAGAATTTTATTTATTTTAAAGATTTTAATTTTTTATCATTTTTAGTTTTTAATTTTATAATTCAACGGGATCTCCCACTTTTAAAAAAAATGTGTTAATGTCATTTTATGCGTGTAAATTCACTGCGAACAACAAAAAAGTTTGTAACTCTTAGAATTGTAAAAGTTATGCTTATTTTAGTGATGGCACCTCGAATGTTCGCCATAGTAAGCAGTACCTCGAAAAATGACAAATACGCATAACTCCTCGGAATTGAAAGATAAAAGGTTCAAACTTTACATGAGTGTTCATTTTGACATTTTAAGATCAACTTTAAAAGTAAACTTCTCAATAAAACTGCAACTAGCTAATTGCTAAAGTATTTGCGCAGAGGCAAGAGTCCCCAAAACCAGTATGTAGACTTATGGAGGCTAACATATAAAAGTTCTTATATCTTTGTATGGACAGCAACCTCCAGTCCAATGGCGGACCCAACCCAAAAGTAAAGTAAAATTTTTTTATTCTAATAATTATTAAATAGAAACATACGAACTTTATTTATTATTATGATAGTTGACTAGTCACAAAAATTTTCAAGCGTGTAGGAATTTTTGCGGTTTTTTTTAAAATTCTTTAAGAATTTCGTTTTCGGTCAGTTCAACGCGATTATGGATGGATCAAATTCTTGTTTGAGGAAAAATTGTCCGAAACTTTGAAAGATAGATTTATTTTCTTGAAACCGACTTTTAAGCTGAGTAATGAATGTATCGAGGAACGGAATGTAGAATGAACTTCTATAATAATCTTCTAAATTTTTTGCGTCAACTTTGCAACATCGCGACGAGGCAATTTCAACATGTTCATAAATAACATGGAAAGATGAATATGTAGTTTCTCGCTTTTCCCTGCATTCATTCAAAGCGTCATTATCTAATTTGATAGCTTTGCCTAAATCTTGGTTTTTCGTTTGAAATTCACGACTCAAAGGCAGAACTATCGAATTAACTGATTCAATAATGTGACAGGCGATTTAAAATTCAATCGTCGAAATTGCAGGTAGAAGTTGCGTTGCATTTTGTGAAGTACGAGGGGGCACCCAAAAAAACGGGAATTTCGTCATAACTTCTTTATTTCTTAATATTTTAAAACTAAATTTTGATCACCTTGAAAGTATTCGCCATTGACCACAACGCACTTCTCCAAACGATTCTTCCATTGTTCAAAACAGTTTTTAAATTCACTCATCGGGATGTCTTTTAAGCCTTCCAGCGATTTTTGTTTCACCTCCTCCACAGTGGTAAAACGCTTTCCTTTCATATTCCTTTTGAGTCTGGGGAACAAAAAGAAGTCACAGGGGGCTAGATCCGGTGAGTATAGGGGGTGGACAATCGGTGTCATGGCGTTTTTGGTCAAAAATTGCTTCACGGAAAAGTCTAAAATTTCACAGCCGCGCGTTGTTCTCGACAATCTGCCATTACGTTTTCGCCGAAATGTAAAAAGTTGTTTTACTAAAAAAAAATCTCACAGGCGAACCGATGCACTCACAGCGACACAACTTTGCACACTGACGCAGGTGACACTTAAGGACATGTGGTCAAACAATAGGTTCCCACACTCTCCCGTCGAATCCTTGACCATACATGAATGAGCAGTCGACGCCAACATCGCGTAAATAGCACTAGCTTACACGAAAAATTAACCTTCCTAAAAAAGTATTTTTTAGGGTAATTTGGGGTCGAGAAACACGAAAATGGCAACATTTTTGTTTTTTCTTAAGCACCGTTTTCTAGTTATTTTCGAAAACCATGTTTTTGGGAACTTTTTTCAGTTATTCCTCAACATCTCGTGAACAAAATTTTGTATCGACATGAAATGCGATTAGATCGAAAGGAATTGATGTGCTCTTTCCAGTGATATATAATATGTACGGATTAAGTAAAAATCGAAGTTACAGGCAACCAAAGTCGAAAAAGAGTGTAATTTTAGACCATTTTTCAAAATTACACATTATCGGTATGCTTTTTATTAAAGAAAAAAAAATTTTAAAAATTATGACGACGAGATTGTCGACGTTACACAAAATTTTTAATTTTTTTTTAACCAGTCCGGGTCAATTTTTAGGAGCCCACAAGAGCTAGAGACACAAATTTTTACCAACAGAAGCGTATAATTACCGTACCTCGGAAGTTGGCGTTCAAAGCTCACTACTTTTTTTAAAGAAAGTTTTTAAGTTAAGTTTTTTTAACTGCATTGGCCTCTTTGACGTGTTCCCTGATTACCGATTAGAATACTGTGAAAACTGTGCATTGAAATTAATGAAGAAGGTAACTCCTCGATGGCATATCAACCACGCAGAAGATGTAGTACGGTAGTATATGCCATCTTTAGCGTTGGGAATGTTCCTTCTTTATCGAAGGAAGTGGAAGCAGAATTAAGGCGTCACTGGCATCGGCACAAAGAGACCTGCTAACATAACTATTTAAAGATATCCTTTGAATGTTGAATGCCAGTTAATTTGTGAGGAATAACCTTGCAAAAAACCTTTCTAAAGCCCAGATGGTCGAATAAAATATTATCAATTGATGATTAACTGATTAACGTCATTTCCATAAATGCATAATTAAACTTAAGCTGATCTTTAATGATTTCATGCACAGTATCGAGTGTGTCTCTGGTGACATGGTCAGTATGTTTGTCTTCGAGACTCAAAATGTCCCTATTGGAAAAGTCCTGTTTACTTCGGGACATACATGGTACATATTTTTATCATAAATCGAAAGCAAAACCCTAAACCCTAACTTTTGTGATCATAGAGATGCCGCAAGAATACAATAGAATTTTTTTCTGGATCTATTGCGATAAGTCGGTACTTTAATACATTTCAATTGTTATTCCATCTATAATAACAATGTAAGTGTAATAACAATACACCTTGTTGTTGAGAGTCTTTTGTCTAGTATTCTGATATTAAACTGCGAAATTGTATTACAGAAAATAGACCGTTCTGATCCTTGAACTGCTCCAAAAGTTTTTTCCAAATATCACAAAACTGTTCTACACTGACAATGTCATGGAATATACGACAAAGTTCTTCTTTAGATCGTAGCCGTGTAAATTCGCTTAGTCCAAGGCCTTTTAGTGTCAGTAAGTCGGGTGATATCAAGTCCTCTGCATGTGTCTCATCATCATCTATTTGTTTAAGGGACTTAATGCGTGGCGTAAAATCTTCAACTGGCTTCTTCTTCAGATCGGCACAAAACAACCGATAGACTGTGCTCAGATGCTTCGCATGTGGAGGTACTGATGAAAGTAGTTCAATTTTGGGCAAGGGTTCTTGTAACATAAGAAGTTTGCATACTTCTCTGTACTTCACAAGTTCTGAGGCACATCCTTCATCAATGAACAACTGGAAATAGGATGCAATGACACGCACCTTATCACTATCTATATGTATGTTCATTGTATTTAATATCTGAAAGATTATTTCGAATTTAATTAAATTAGTTTTGTCTTTGTCGAGGCTTTCAAGTGAAGTGAGCAAATCATAAAAGTCAAATTCGACCAATCTCTTCAGCTGACTGCGAAGTTTTGTCAAATAGCCAAAGGAATCGCACAATGCCTTGTAGCTATAACATTCCGATGCATTTTCCAAAAGCATTTTGACGTTGCATTTATCATAAGCAGTACGTATGCCATGGGTAATGTCCGGTACATCATATGAATATCTCTTATATTTTGAGCCCAAAGGACCAACCGTACGACGCATAAAGTCCAATTGCGATTTACCAATTATATGTGGCCAGTGGCAATTCGCTATGCAACGTTTTACCATGACGCCTCTATCGTCAACGCCCATGTAGTGTCCGAAGGTGGATTTACGATCAAAATGTTTTGAATAGTGGCGACTTATTTGCTCTGCCGGAAAATAATGATTATGGCTTATTATGTACTTTTCGTGTCCCTTGGCATATTCGCGATTGACCTGCTCTGGCGTTTTAGGTGGCATTATTGTCTGATATACTCCATCGGTTTGCTCCGATTTCCTGCCAAACGTTTGACTCTCGTTGGTTACACTGTCGGGCTTAGCGCCCGACGGCTTAACTTCTCCTAATTGGGCTTTCGTAAAGTACATGATTTCCGAAAATTTTTCTTTGAATTGAATAAATCGGGATTTTAACAATTCTGCCTCAAGGCACTCGCCTATGGTGCTCTCTGGTACAAAGGGCGTGCTCTTAAAGAGCAGCTTTTTATTATCCTTAATATATTCATCACACTTGGAATGTATAACATATTCAGCTGCCTCCTCGACATGGCAAAACTTGAAACACGCATCGGCATGATGTTGGTCCCCGGCTGATGTAAGGCCTGCAGCGCGTATTTCTGGGTTTCGATCAACAAAGTATCCAATATTTGACATAGTCAACCTGTACTGATGTTTTTGTTTTGGATATGTGTTCAAACGTAGTTTTTCTGGCGACCATAAATTTTTTATAAATATGTGTGAAATAATGAAATGAAAGATTAACTTTCAAAGTGAACTATGTGTTTTGTAAGAATTTTGAAAGGCAAGGGTTGCCTTTTGCTTCATAACTTAAATTATCCTAGGATAGTGGAAAATCCTTGTCTTGTAATAAATAAATAAAAGCTTAGTTGGGCTTAAATAAACAAGTTGCAAAACATAGGCACATGCGGGCTTGATTTTTCATTAGATCGGGTATTAATCAAGACTTAGTACCGCATTTTAGATATATCTTAATACCTTCATGTAATTTAATTAAGAGGCAAGTTTCAATACTGTTGAAACCTTTAAAAATTGAAAATTTTGTAATAGATATTATATATATATGTCCTTTATTTTGCAAGAAGTTACTGGTAATAAATAAATAATAACAATAACTTAATCAAAAACGGTCAAAGTGAACATAGGGCATCGACAATCTCTTTCCATCTTCCTCTGTTTCTGGCTAGGGTTTTTGCTTGGATCCACGAAATGTGGGCCAGATTTATTTCCTGTTTTGTGCACCGAATCCAGGTATTTCTTGGGCGACCACGACTCCGCTGCCCTTGCGGGTTCCAATCTAGGACTGATCGTGCAATGTCACCGGCAGGCCATTTGCGTCTCCGTATCTCTAGCTGGACTGGGATGGCGTTCGATCGCGATAGGAGGTCCTCATTTGTTATTTGGTTTGGCCAAAATATACGCCAGATTTTTGTTAAACAGCGGTTTATGAAAGTCTGCAACTTTCCAATGGTAAGCTGCGTTAGGCTCCAGGTTGTGCAGCCGTACAAAAGTACGGATTTAACGCTGCTGTTAAAAATTCGCAATTTGGTCCGATATGAAATGTTACGTGATCGCCATATCTTATGTAATGCGAGGAATGCAACTCGTGCTTTGTTAATACATCACCAATATCTGCATCAGAGCCGCCATTTTTGGTAATTTTGCTGCCAAGATACTCAAAACTTTCCACGTTCTCGATGACATCGCCTCCGACAACCAGTGGAGTGGTGTTAGATGTACCAATGCGCATAAGCTTGGTTTTTTTTATATTTATGCGCAGGCCGACGCTTTTTGCATTTAGTACTAATCTCTCCAGATTGGCTTTGATATGATCGAAGCAGTGCGACATGAAGCATATGTCGTCTGCATAGTCGATGTCACCAAGGTATTCATGTAAGCCCCAGCGAATCCCTATCGGCGCTTCGAGGCTAGTCGCCTCCAAGACGGTGTCCAGAATGATAAGGAACAATGTTGGTGATAATACGCAGCCCTGCCTCACCCCAGCTGTTGTTGTAAACGGATGGCTATCTTTTCCACAAAAACGGACTGTGCACTCAGAGTTTGTGTAAAGTTCGCGTATGAGACCGACTATTTTCTCAGGGATACCTTTGCATAGAAGCGCATTCCACACCTTGTCTCTATTAACTGTGTCGAAGGCGCGTTCGAAATCGACGAATAGCAAATAAAGACTGGCGTTATACTCTGCACTTTGTTCGATAATAACGCGCAATGTGTTTATGTGGTCGACACACGAGCGACCTGGCCTAAAGCCTGCTTGCTCTTTCCGCAAAATGGACTCCAGTATGGGTGAGATTCGGTTTAACAGCAAAGTTGCCATTACCTTAATTATTGCGTTCAACAAGGTTATGCCTCTCCAATTTTTGCAATGACTAAGGTCCCCGCGTTTGGGAAGCGTTACAACTACACCCTTCTTCCAGTCACACGGGAGACAATTGTTAAGCCACGCAGTTTTTATCAAAGGAGTAATTGCTCTTGCTACAGAAATGGCACCATATCTCAGTAATTCCGCGGGCATGTTGTCCGGGCCGGCAGCCTTACCATTTTTCAGCATTGACAAAGTCAGCAGGATTTCATCATACGTTGGGGGGTCGGTGGGTATATCTCGTCTAAAAAACTGACGCCATCGCTCTAATTGCTCCTCTGTGTCCGTAATATCGAACCCGTCTGCCGACGGGTGTACAAATTATTTTGGAGCACCATATGCCAAAAGCCCAGCTAATCGGCTCATTCAGTACCAATTTGTTACGATTAATTTTTTTTCTTTTTCTTGATCAGTCTATGGAAGCTGGAGATTTGATAAACCAACTAACTACCCGACATCATCACATAGCCATCAACTTCGGTATATTAATCAGGTATTCCAAAAATATTCGATTGAAAAATTTTGTTACGATTTTTTTATAAACACTGATCGTACGTCATGTATACGGGTAAAACGATTTTGATAAGATTTGCTATTGTACTTGGGAACTCTAAAAACCTTCGCGATGCCCAAAGGAAAAACAAACGAATTATGCACCAAAAAACTTTTTTGGTGTTTTGGTGAAGAAAAACTTCCGACTACCAAATTTGGTTACGATATCTTCATAAATAAAGGAATTAGCCCTTTAAAACTTTTGTTTTTTTTCTGAAACCCCCCTATGGGAGATTTAATAGGAAATCTAACTCAAAAATTTGGTTACTCTAGATCTTAGAGTCACCAAGATATAGGCTTTAAAACTGACGGACACTCGGATGTATGAACAGGAATTGGGATTATTTGCCAAAAATCTACAGACGCCACGGCTGACTATAATTTTTATACCCTAAAGGCCTATACGCAGAATTTTTGCTTTCTGCGTACATACAGGCCTTAAGATATAATAAGTTTGTGCGAATGTATATAACTTAGACCAGAAGACGTTGGAAACCTTCCAGAATCACATGGAATATGGTCAGAAGGATAAAAAAATGTATATTGGCATGTCCGTCAGTCTGTCAGCATGAAAGACTTGAATTTTTAACATTTTATGAGGTAAAAAAGAGTGTCCTAATTTTTAGGCATGTCTCTCTATTGATCCGTCCGCTTTTTTCTCGAACTCTAACAGCTCTTGGAACATAAAAACTTGCTACAAGATACAAATATGAGTGCAAATTTGATTACAGAATTAAGAAGTCCCAAATTGGATCAAAATCGGTTGGCTGTATCATATGCCCCAATAGGTCAGATCGATCAAAAACCGTTTTTGGTGAAAATTTCGTAGCCAAGTTTGGCAATCAAAAGTTTTTTGGAGTAAGTGAGCAATATACCGAATTTGATTGTATTGCGATAAAACAGGGTATCTCAAATTCGTCCGCACATGACTCTTAAAATACGGCCTCTTTATTTACTATTTTAGTTATTACAATGTCAAAACTTAACCGTTTCGATTTTAAACCCTCTTGAAATAAGATATAAGTGGCTCATTTTAAAAGCAATTTTTGGTCTTATTTTTCATCAGCATTTGGGTTCTTATTTAAAGTTTCATAATTCCCTTTTTTTTATTCATGGTTTTTAATACTATTTCAAGATTATTATTCGTTATTATTACGAATGCGAAAAATCTCAATTTAAGATAACATTTTTTTTAGTAGTGCATTATAACCAAATTTTAGATTTGCATTTGAGATTGAGATTGCATTTGCCATTTTATTCAGGTAAAATTCGTAAAATAATAAAATCTTTCCGAGCTTATAAATCGGAGATAATCAGGAAAAGTATTTTAAAGGCCAGAATTCAAATCCTGAGGATATCTGAGTTGCTATTTGTTGTCTTCAAAACATAACTTAGGGCATGTCAAAGTTTATTTATAGGGTGACCCAACTGTTGTTTTCGTTGTTAAACACTCATAATTCTGAACATACCCGTCCAAAGTGGTTGCGCTTTGACATATATCATGTTCAAACTACTCAATTTTAGTCATGGATCGTTTAACAACCAAACAACGCGTAAAAGTGGAACAGGCGTGCTACAAAAATGGTCGTTCTGTAAAAAAAAAAAATTTTGGATGCGCATCTGCATTTACACGCGTACAGGTTCAAGTGACGCAACACTTGAAGCCCATAGATAATTATCAGCGTTTTCGTTAAAAAAAAGTCGTTTCAAACTTGCATTTTGTATATACATTTGCCCAAATTTGTTGGAAAATATACGAATGATATGCAATTAACAAACAAACCAACAGAGGGCCCACGCTATATTACAGAGAGATACAAGACAATAACAATAGTACGCAAATGAAAAAGAGCCTAGAGTATATGTTTTGGAAAAATAATTACTCAAAGATGGTAAATGCATTTGGACCCAAATATAGTAAAATAGTAAAGATATTAGTAATACCTGCTTCCAGCTACTCAAAAAGTACAAGCCATTTTTATTTACATTTTAAGCTCCTCAGTGCTGCGCTTTGAAATATATCTCAACTCATTTTCCAGAGTGCTGCAACAGTCTGCAAAGACTAATTACATTAATGAAGTATCATAATTAAAACACATCCAAGCGGCGACCTCAAGTAAATTGTGAAGGAAGCAAAGGCGTCAACCTGAAGAATACTCCATGGCAGTTGACGTTGACTACGATAAGGACCAGTCGACCGGGGACCAAGTTTGGTACGACATAGACGACAGACGTTTGTGCATCTATTGAAATTAAGTCAAGCGTTTCTTTTATATTCTACTACAGCTATTTCGCTTGGGTTGCACAAAGTCTGGAGGTGCTTTGGAGAAGCAGCTTTCAATAAGCTTTATATACTACTACATTAAGGGTGTTGTGTGGGTGAGTGTGTGGCATGGTCTACTATTAGACTGTGAAGCCGTGCATAAAGCAGCAAGGTGACATGAAGTTTGCATCAAGGCGTACGGGCCCAAGGGATTTTCAGTTAATTAGCGTTAAAGTGGCTTGCCGCCTGGTCTTGGCTGGCCTCCAACGAAGGCAGTTTGATAAATCTGTGAATATTTGAATAAAAGATAAAGAAAGAGAATGGTTACTTAAAATAGTTTCGATTTTCTGCGTTATTTACCTTTTTGTGATTAAGCATTGTCTGGCCTACTGTCTGTCTAACAGAGTCAAGTGATTTGATGTGGGACCTTAGGCGGTCAAGACTTCACCCACATAAGAGACGAAAAGGTCTTCTTGAATAAAGCGGGATTTCATGCTTGGCCACAAATGGAAATCCATCTTTATGCCCAGGTAGGGTCTGCAATTTTTAACTGGAAGTGGGGAACCGTTCATGGTCCACTCTTCAGCATAAACGGAGCGCATATGAGTTGATGGATCGTGTTCCAGCCCTTAGCCCATAATCCTATGTCGTGGACCGTCAGATTCATTAACTTTAATCTAAAGATAGGACGGCCGATTTGTTCGGGTCATATCCTGGGGATGACCTGGGCAGCTAGAACACTTCCTTGAGGAACTCCTGCAAAATTGTGGTAACCGATTTGATGGATTGGAAAAATGGCTGACAGGTTTGCTGCAGGCGAAAGTCCGAGTTAATCTTTCGAAAATTTTACAAATAGACCGATATGATGTGTAATAAAATGTAGATGGCATTTGCATTCCTTAGGAAGCGCAAGGTATCAATTTGGTCACTCTGACTTCAATTGTATTATATTCTGGCGCTTTTCTGTGCACTTAGCGATTTAACCAAATCTCTCCGTCATTCCATAAGAACAGCTATGTATATTTCGAAGCCTTAAAAAGTTAGTGATAACTTCGTATATATCAAAAAATAATTAACCATTATGTGCAAATTTTTATATTAATTTTATTATGACTACATAAGGTCCTTAACAATCAAAATTAATAAAGTATTTAAATTCGAAAAAATAAATCCAAATGATCGCCAAGGCTATGCGAGTTTGAAAATCCTTCTCCAGCGTCTAAATCAAACAAGTTCAATATAGCCCAGACACGGCAACTGACGCCGATCAAGTTGGTCAGTATGAATACTTTAAAGCACAGTCCCAAAATCAGCTTCAAAAGGGCTTTGTGCAAATAGTCGGGATGACAATTGGCATGAACGTACATCAGACTCATAACAATGGCGAATGTTGTACGGATCCAAAATATAATAAATTGCAACAAATATGGTAGAAATTTGCACCAGACCCAAAAATTTAAAACGTACTTGTTTTTGGAAACAACTGGTCTGCCGGAAAAACTGCATCTTGAACAGCAAAAAATTTCTTTGAAAATTGAAAAAATTCCCACGAAAATTACGATCTGAGTCATAAGCTTAAATGGAAACGCTATTTGAAAGTGTACCAAATATTCAAGTTGGGTGCTAAATAGTTTTTTATGTTGATACTCTTCAACACTGGGCTTGAGAGCAGCTCCGAACATGATGACCCAGAGATATTTTATTGACCACAGACATTTTAGCAACGACATTAAAAAGCCGACGCATTGATTATTTTGGTGCTCCAGCGGCATCTTCTTTTTCTATTACCTAAAATATTTTAAAGCGTTTTATTGTAATAAAATTAAATTAAGTGCTTACTTTACTTTGGTCGCTGAAATGTTTTAATAAAATGAATTTAAATTCTTCAATGCTTAATTTACTTTTTGTTCTAAAATGTTTCAACTTAATACTTAAAAGAATTCGGATTGAAATAAAATTTCAGCCTACTTGTTAAAAATAAATTGATGTGCGAACAGGAACTGTTTGCATTTGTTTTTGCTCTTAGTTCCAATATTATATTATTATCTGTTTTGAAAACAGGAAATATCCACAGTGTGCTGAAATTGTATAAATTAATGGATTGGGACGCATCAATAAAATTTGGATGTGGATTTGTTCATTAGAGCCACATGAATCAGCTTACCAAAATTGGTGATTCTAGGTGGCTTATTACCATAATTACGTAGAGTCAAATATTGACGCAGTTTATTGGCAAGGGGAGGTGAAATTTGTACATTTTTGACTATAACTTTTGCTGTATTTGTCCGATTTTGTTCACAGATGCATGTAACCACAACCCATCGTTCTGTTAAATTTAAGATGAAAATATTAAACGGTGTGGCCTAAAACCGCGAAAATCTGCGGGGGAACGGGGAAAGATATTGACATAATTCAACAAACTTCATCTTCTCAGGAAATTTGCGTACCAGCTGGTAAAGTTTCGTATCTCTAGCTCTTATAGTCTCCGAGATCTAGGCGTTCATACAGACGGACGGGCGGACATGGCTCAATCGCTACCCGAGATTATGATAAGCATTTTGATATAAAGGACTTGGGGTCTGCCACGCCTCCATCTGTCCGTTACATACATTGCACTAATCTAGTATACCCTTTGTACCTATAGGTACAGGGTATAAAAAACAGAATCTGACAAATAATACCACTTTTCATGCACTGGTCATTACGGCAGTAATTAATTCTTCTATTAAGTATTTCGTATATGGCTGTGAATTTTCAATTCAATTCAATTCAATTCAATTTTATTCACTAAATCTAAGACATTATGAATACATGTGGAGTTTAATTTTTAAATACAGAGTTCAGGCTAAATTAGTTACCTTTTCTACTGTGAAATTAAATTATAATGAATATATATAATAGATTTAGAGTAGTTAAAGGCGGGGAAAAAATTACAAAAAAACCCATAATTATGATGGACTTATATCTAGGACTTATTCTATGACTAAACTAGGTATTTAATAATAAATTATTAATATGCGTAAACTCGGAATATGTACATCTATCCTTAAAATTGTTATGGAGACGGTTGACTCTCTCTGAAACGAATTCAATTTTTGCCCTGTTATGTAAATCAATGGTGGAGTGATACCAAGGAAGGTTTAAAAACATTTTTAACAGTTTGTTTTGTGCAACCTGAATTCTATTTGCGTGACATTTAGCTATATCAGCCCATATAGGGGCTCCATAATACAACACTGATTGAAAAATTGATGTGTATAGATACATTTTGTTTTCTAAATTAAGACGAGAATTTCTATTAATGAGTGGGTACATTAAGCGAATTAATATGTTGATTTTCTTGTTGACGTAGTCAATATGATCTTTAAAGGTTAACTTAGTGTCCAAGATTAGTCCTAAATATTTTACATTGCTTTCCCAGTTAACATCAACCAGATTCAACTTAATATGGCTAGTCGGGAGGTAAATATTTTTACGTTTCCTTGAAAAAAATATAGCTTGGGTTTTGTCAGCATTAACAAGAATTTTCCATTTGTTGAAATAACTAACAAGGATGTCAAAAGCATCTTGGAGGTTATTAGTGATATTAGAGGCTAAAGATCCAGAGCAAAGAATTGCGGTATCATCAGCAAAAATAGATGATGTGCACTCTCTGAGATGTGGAAAATCGGAAGTATAAATGTTGTACAAAATTGGGGAAATACATGACCCCTGGGGACAGCCTGCGTATATGTCGTACTTTTGAGATTGCACTTCACTCAAATGAACGGCGAAAGACCGATTTTTAAGGAAACTCTGAATAATTTTTGTCAGCTCTAGGGGAAATTCCAACAGATTCATTTTGTGTAAAAGACCTTCGTGCCACACAGAATCAAATGCTGCTTTAATATCCAAGAGGACCATTCCAGTGGACCTAGATCTAGCTAGATTGGATTTAACAATATTTTTAATTCTGAGTAGTGGATGTAGTGTGCTATGACCTCGCCGAAAGCCGAATTGCTGCGGCGGTAGGACATCTTTTTCATCAATGAAACTGACAAGCCTTCTTTTAATTACCCTTTCAAGAATCTTGCTTACAGCTGACAGTAAACTTATGGGCCGATAAGAAGCAGGGAGTTCGGGTGGCTTATTGGCTTTCTTTATGGGGATGAATTTAGATATTATCCATGACTTGGGAAAGTAACAATGTCGAAGGCATTCATTGATAATCCGGCTTAAGTATCTCACTCCATTTCGGGGAAGTGCTTTAAGACAAATATTTTCAATGCTGTCCAACCCTGGAGATTTTCTGGCCTTGAGATCTTTGATAATTGCTTTTATCTCAGAGCTGTTGGTATAGTAAAGCTCTGGAGGACTGATATTTAATAATTCTAATGAATTGGCAGATCTTGAGGCTTCGGCAATTGTGGCTGGGTCGCTCAGATCATTAGCAAGAGTATGATTTTGATTAAAAGTCTGAGCAAGAGTGTAAGCCTTTTGCTCGGGAGTCGAGAATCGCAATGTGTTGGCCTGAAGAGTCGGAATGTCGCTATGTTTCTTTTTAAGGACTTTTGACAGTTTCCAGAAGGGAGAGGAATTGTTAGCCAATGTAGATAGGAAAGTGTGCCAAGACTCATTTCTAAATTCGAACAACAATTTTTGAATAATGAAGCTTAGCCATTTCAATGAATCAAAATCCGCCCTATTTCTGTGTCTCATCCAGTTCCGGCGAAGGCTATTTCTGCGCATAATGAGGTTTCTAATATGCTGAGGCAGCGTTCTCTTTTCGTCGGAATACTGTTTTGTTTGGCTCTGTTGATCACGTTGCTGAAGACAGATATTAAATTATCAATGTCTTCAGGGCTGCTGACTGTGATAAATTCTACGGGAGGCAAATCCTGGTTGACGTATCTACCGAATTCCGACCAGTTTGCGTTATTGAAATTATAACGAAAGCAATTCACTATACTAGGAGAGGTGTGAAAAAAAGTTTGAACCGGAAGGTGATCAGAGCCGAGGTCATTTAATGTGATGGTATCTGTTAGCAGTTGGGAACAGTTTGTCAAGAAATAATCTAGCGTAGAACTTTGGCTAGCGGGAATATGGGTGTGATCTGCTGATGTCACGTGATGCTACAAAATCATGCAATAAATTGCCCCAAACGTTAGCCCGTTGACAACCCCACAGGCGGTGCCGACTATTTAAGTCTCCCCCTAACAGGTATTTCCCGGGTAACGCGGTCAAAATACGAATATCAGCTATAAATTGTCTTTTCTTATTGGAGTCGGCTTGGCCTCCAGGAAAATAAAAACAATAAATTGCAGTTTGAACATTTGCTGAATTAAATATATTAATGCCAATAGCTTCAATTAGTGTTGTATTAGGAAGAGGCAGAAGCCTATGGCGAATAGATTTTTGAATTAATATAGCTACCCCTCCCCCTCTGCTGTTTGTTCGGTCGCATCTAAAACAGTGATAGTTGCTGTGTTTTATTGAAAAATCTGAAGTGAGCCAAGTTTCAGTGAGAAGGCAAATGTCAACGTTATTTCGATTAAGAAAATCAAACAGTTCATCTTTTTTGTTTTTAATGCCTCTGGCATTCCATGTCACTACTGTAAGGTGATCTAACATTATATTAGGAACTTGTACGCTAATGAAGTAATAACTTCAAATTGATTTAATTTGGATTTACAATTTCTTAAGTTATTAATTAACTCTACAGTAAGAGATTTGATTTCATCAAAGGAGAAGAGATCTTGACTTGTAGTGGTCGAACTTGACAGCGATGGCCTCACCCAGGTAGGATTTGCCAGTGGTTTAATATGGTTATTCAAATAAGGAAATGCTTGAGTGCTATTTAACTCTGGAGCATTAGCGTAGTTATTAGAATGTGGACGACTATTTTTAGGCCGTGTTTGTTTCAAGGAAAGGCTGCTTGGACAATCAGCAAAGTAGGACTTGTGCGGCCCATTGCAGTTAGCACATTTAATAATCGTGTTCTCACTACAAACTGTTGTCTTGTGAGGTCCAGCGCAGATTGAACAGTAGGGCTTAACAGAACAGCGGCTCGATCCATGACCAAACATTTGGCAATTGTAACATTGGGTAATTTGATTGCTCTGACGTTTTTGATACTCCCATTTAACTCTTACATAGTTGATGACAGCGTGGTTCTTCCTCAGTTCATTTAGCGAAGTGGACTTTTTGGAGAAGTAGACCACGTAGATTACTAATGTAGAATTATTTGGTCTCTTCCTCTCAACAAGTTTAACATCTAAGCACTTCAGGGATGCAAGGGGATCCATACTGTCAAGTCCGAATAGTAACACCTTGTAAGGCTTATCATTTTTGTTTTAAGTAATTACAAGCTGCTTCATAGTCTTTCATTTTCTCCAAGTGAAGTTTGATGCCAATAGAGATCTTCTTGATAGAATAATGACTGCATTTAATTTGATTGCAAATAAAGTGCAATTGCTCCACTTTGCACTTAAGTACCGTTATTGGAGGTACATACACTTTCTTTGTGACGACAATTTGCTCAGTACTAACATCGTTATTATCAAAATCATCGGGGTCATCAAACGTTTGCAGCGGCGCGAAATAGTTGGAGGCAGAGCTTGACCGCTGCCCAGTATCGAATTTAAGAAGTTTTTTCTGCACACCCGGCGACATAGTGACGCCGTGTTTAGTTTTTGTTCTCTTAATTTTGGTAGATGATTGTCAACTAGTTTTGAATTTGACGATACTGTAGTTATAATTTTATTTGACAGAACACGTGTTGGTAGAGTCTGGGTTGTTATACTTTGCTATAAAACTCTGCAGTTTAAGGACAGGGTTGTTATAAATTGCCAGAAATGTCTTAAAAATTTACGCTGTCACTGCAATGTTTTAGATTCTTTTTTTTGTGTTTTTATTGTTCAAGTTAAATTAATTTATTAATTACACAGCCACTTATGTCATTTATCGATATGATTATTGCCACGAATGTGGACTTGTCCATAGCTTTTATTAATTTTATTAGCACACGACAAATTTTACGACCATATGCAACGGCGCTGCCAACTCGATTTGGTTGTGAATTTTGAAACTGCAAAATTATTCGAAATTTTTGGCTAATACTATCTAGAGACCATAATTAGCGTCATGTAAGCCTAATAAACAAAGCCACATCAGCTTCTTTCGCGTGAGAGTGGCTCAGTTGGTAGAGTTATGGACTCCAACATTTTATACAATAGGCTCAAATCCCAGGTTCAACTCTCAATCGATACACATTTTTTGCACAATTTGGCATTTAATTGTTTATTTTTTTTTTAATTTCGGTTTTGAAGAAATAAATCATTTTATTTATTTATTTATTTATTTATAGGAACTGTATGCTAATAGTTTAAAACTACAGCTACAGGGAGAGACAGCCATATCTACTGAGGCTTTCGGCTGATATACAGTTATATTTAGTACAAGTCTTATAACTACAATATTATATTTGTTGTTCTTAATGTATAACAGTGTATGCTTTTTTATATATACCTATATATATAATACATATTTATTTATCCTTATATTTACAAGTAAGAAAAAATCTAACTAAATGTGATTTACAGAAGGTGAATTATATTAGCTGTTTTTAAAAATTTAAGAATTTCGCATAGGTTATTTGGGGATGGGTCGGAAAGTATTGAAATGAAGTTAGGAGCAGTGCAGTGGTTTCGAGAATTCTGAAAGGAAGGGCAGGCGTTAAGGATATGGTCAATACTAATGGTGGTATTTAGGTTGCAAAAGTGGCATTTATCGTTTGCGTTTCTCTGAAAACGATGTTCGTGGGTTAGTCTTGTGTGACCAAGACGAAGCCTTACTATTTTAGTTTGTTCTTTTCGGGGAATGTGTTTTAAGTCTATTTTCTTGAGGTAATGATCCGTATTGCTTTGGGTGCATGCAAGAGATTTATACCAACTTGATGTAAGTTGACATAAATTCGTGTTAGAATTATTGAAGGTTTGGCTAATGTATCTATTAATGTCTTTGCGATTTAGATTTATCGTTGTGAATGATGGTGATGTTGTTGCTCTTTTGGCTGCCTCATCAGCTAACTCATTTCCTCTTATGCCAACATGACTAGGGCCCAAAGGATTTTAATTTTTGGGTAGTGTTTTATTAGTAGTTCCCTAATTTTTTCTGCGTAAACAGAACAGTTGCTTATATTTATTATCGAATCAATTGCTGACAACGAATCAGAGCATATGCACGTTTTTCCACGATTTTTAAGGGCTATTTGTATGGCTTCTAGTATGGCTATTATTTTTGCTGAATATACTGAAGAATAACTTGGCAATATTGAAAATTTAATAACCGTGTCATCTTTTGTAACAGAGTATCTATCCAGTTACGCCTTTGTTTAAGGATCCATCTGTGTACAGAAAGGAATATTTTTCTAGTTTATGCTTGGTTGCTGCAAATTCTCTATTATAAATATCGTTATTGGTGTCCGATTTTTTAAGAAATGTTAGGTGTGTGTCTATTGTGTCTGGATGGAGGTGCCATGGAGGGTATTTTGATTGGGCTATTTTGGTTTGAGGGAAAATTAAATCAAGTTTTGTGCAACCGTCAATACATTTCTGTAGGGCGGAAGTGCTGTATCTATTATTAGTATTTTTTCGTATTGCTTTTATTATTGGGCTTAGAGGAGAGTCATTTGAGTGGATTATTGAGTTGAAAAGTTTCGCTTGAAGGTACTTGATTCTGGTTTCAATTGTGTGAATGTTTGCTTCTGCGTATAAGTTATGAATTGGCGTTGATCGAAATGCTCCTAATGCTATTCAGTGTTGTTTTAATGGTTTTTATGGTAGTTTTTGGGGCTAGACCGTATATTGAACTTTTGATTGGAGAGGCATTTAATAATGTTAAGGGACTTGTCTAGAGATAATTGAAGTTTTTTAATGTATGGATTCCATTTGAATTTTGAATTAAAGGTAAGGTTAAGTATTTTTAGTTCTTTAACATTTTCTATGATTGTTGTGTGGGTTGAGACTTTACACTCGCAGTTTCTTTTTCTACAAACATGCAAATGTTTGCATTTTGAAACGGAAAGAGATGCGCCAGAAGTTTGGGACCAGCTAGTTATGTCCTGGAATAGATTCTCAAGGTTGATTTTTATGTTTTTTGACTTATTAAGATCAACTATAATGGTACAGTCATCTGCGTAAGCTATGGAGTTTATGTTTTTATGTTTGGCTATGGTCTCTGAAAGGCTATTAATGGCGATTAGGAAAAGTACTACAGAAATTGGTGAACCTTGGGGTATTCCGTTGTGGAGGGGAAGTATTTTAGAATAAGTATTTTTGACACGTACCATAATTTTCCTGTTTGTCATAAAGTTTTTTATGTAATTGTGTATTATGGGACCACAACCCCATTTGCGTAGTTGTTCACTGATTGTATGCAGGCCGACATTTTCAAAAGCTTTCGCAAAATCTAAAGATATGATTGATATGTGCCTCTTTGACCTAAGAGCTCTGTTAATAAGAGCGTCCACATAAAGAAGACAATCTTGAACAGATTTCCCTTTTCTAAATCCTAATTGCTAACTATTTAATAGTTTGTTTGAAGTAACAAACCACCATAGTCGCTTAGAAATGATTTTGTCTAGAACTTTAGATATGCACGGATTTAGGGATATTGGTCTATATGATTGTATACTTGTCTTATCTAGGTTTGGTTTGTGAACAGGAACAATTGTGCTTGTTTTATATGTTTTAGGTATAAAGTTTTTTAGAATGTTATTAAATAAGGAAACAATTCTACTTTTAACTGTTTTCGATGCGTGTTTTATCATTGAGTAGTCAATTTTGTCATTGCCAGGGCTGTGACCTTTAAGACTATATAAGGCTGTATTAAATTCAAGTATTGATATTTCCCTTTCCATAAAGGCTGATGAACTTTGAGGTGAACTTTGGTTCACAAAGTTAGTATTATTTTGCTTAGCTAATTTAAATGGGTCAGAGAAGTGTGCATCTTGAGATTGAGTAGACCAGTGTTCTACAAAAGATTCGGCTATAAGAAATGGATCAGTGACTATGCAGTTTGATTTGTTATTTACTCCATGAATTGATTTAGGTTTGTGAAGGCCACAAAATTTTCTGATATTGTTCCAAATATTATCTGTTGTTGAGGAAGCTGTTATCTTTGAAGAAAGTTCGTGAACACTTTGCGCCTTACTACTTCGCAGCAATCTACGAAATCGTGCGTTGAGTTTTTTATATTTTCCATACTCATATCCCTAATTAGGCACTTCCATGCCTGATTTTTTTCGTTTTTAAGACTGTTTAGTTCTTTGTTCCACCATGGTACATAAATAGGTCTCATTCTTGGTTGGGACAGAGGTATGCTTTTATAGGCACTTTGAAGGATGATTTTATTTATGTTGCTGGCCTCCTTATTTATGTTATGTGATGGAGGTGTCTGAGTAGAGCAGGAAAGTGTCAGATCTTCAAATTTTTCCCAGTTTGCATGCTTTGTTAGTAATCTATGGCTGAGGAAATAGGAAAGTGGTCGCTGCCTTGTAGCGAATCGCTAACTTTGAAACTGCAGTATGGTTTAAGGTCTGGGGAGCAGAAAGAAATATCAATGTGTGTAAATGTTTTGTGTGTTGAAAAATGTGTTGGTTTTCCGTTATTAAGAACGATTAGGTTATTGTCATTAATGTATTTGGCTAATATATTCCCCCTTCTATTACTTTTTGGTGATCCCCAAGAGTCGTGCCAACTATTAAAATCTCCAGTTATAAGTTGATACAAGCTAGTTTGTGGAAAGACTGTTTCCAAGTCTTCCATTGTAAATTTTTGACTGGGCCTGATATACGCTGCAATGATGACAAACTTTTTAATTGAAGAGATTTCGAGTCCGATTGCTTCAAAATTTTGTGGAAGTGGGATTTTAGTATGTTGTATGGAGTTGTGCACCATAATGGCTACTCCTCCTTTAGAGAAGGAGAGAAATTATCTTAGGATTATATTTTTTAATTAGGAGTAAAAGCTCATTATAGTTGCTGCTATAACCGTTTATGTTCCACTGGAGTATTTTTAATGCCATTGTATTAGCTGGGTTTATTATTGGCTTTATTAGGTTTAACCACTAAATATTGTCTATAGCTAAATCAATACCTAGTTTAAGTTCTTGTTGTGATTGGGTTATTGCTTTTAATTTAGATTTAGTTAGAGTTGTGTTTTTCTTTTTTGAACTATTTTTAAGTTGTTTTTTGGTTTTGTTTGATATATTTTTTGGATATATGTCCAACTTTGATCGTGCCTGTGCACTTGTTGTCGGTTGATCATCAGATGAGTCGACTTCAATATCGCTGTAAGATACTATTTTGCGATCATTGTTAATAGTAGTATCCTGGGAAGATTGCTGGGTTTTAGCGTTGGCTGGTAGTGATGGCATTTTTGCTGGTTTAATCTGGTTTGTTGTTGGGTTTGTATTTGACGCAGTCACTGTTGAATATAGAGGTCCGTCATGGGGGTGTCTACTCTTGTAAATTGACCAGGCAGATCTTTGGTCAACTTTTTCTTTATATTTTATGTTTTGTACTTCCTTATATGTGTGAAAAACGGGGCAAGTTCTATCTTTCGGCTGGTGAGCACAGTTTGGAAGATTCTTAGTCCGATAATTAATGCATTCGGGATTTCTTGTGCAGATTTCACCTGTTTCCACGTCTACATGATGTTCTTGACTACAGTTATAGCAAAACCTGTTGTTTTTGCAGACTTTGGCAATGTGCCCCATGCGTAAGCAGTTATTACACCGCGCACACATACCTTTTCGTAGCCAACGTATATATGTTCCGGGAGGTTGTGTGAGGAAAACGTGATAATAATGAGACCCGTCTCATTTTGCTGCTTGAGGTTATCCAGAATCTCTGTTTCATCGATTCCTCGTAGATCGTTTGAGTAAATAACTCCCTTGGAGTAATTGAGAGACTTGTGCTCGGAAACAATAATCGGTATATTTGCTGGCATAGAGGTCAGTTTTAAGAGTTTATTGGCTTGGGCAACATTTTTGGTTTTAATAAGAAGGTTACCGTCGCGCGTTTTTTTGCAAAGTTCAACTTCGCCGTCGCACGTATAGTCAATAGTTTTTTTAATTACGAATGGGGAAACTCCCGAAAAGTTTTTATCATCGGGTCTAGAAATGACTAGGTATTTTCCTTCAGATGGAGGGTGTTTCCTCGAAATGTCTGGAGGGTCACGCATTTTAGAGACTCAAATTTGATACACTTTTATGTAATTTGGTACAACTATATGTGTTATTGAGCTAAGTGATCCGTTATATTGTTCTATTGTTTTTGTTGTTTTTTTTTTTGTTTCTTTTGTTTGCTCTGTTGATTTGTTTTTAACTAAATTTGAGTTTGGTAACGATGTAACGATGCGTGGACACGTCTTGTCTATGCAAAATTCAAAGTCGAACTGATAAAACATTTTATTTTTTGTAGTACATATTTATTTTTATGTTACACATAGTTTAGTCTTTAGTTTATAGTTTGGAATTTTTTTTTTTTAATTTAGAAAAAATTATTTATTATTAATAATTAATTATTTTAATTAATATCTATATATATGTATAAAAAAGATTTATGTTAGTTACACCTTTTATAACTCAAGAACGGCTGGTCCGATTTTGATGATCTATAGTTTGTTGGATTCGTCTCCGCCCTGGTTAACAGAGTAACTCATAAAACATCTAAAAAAAATCACATAAAAAGAAGTAAACCTCGAAGTTCTCTTACGTTGGCAGGTGGCCAGATACAGACATAAATCGAAAATCTTCACCTGCGTGACTATTATGCGCATCTTCTGGTAAAATTTTAGCCCTTTAGCACTTATAGTCTCTGAGATCCTTTTACTCATACAGACAGATATGGCTATATCGACTGTTGATGCTGATCAACAATACATACTGTTTATGGGGTCTGCCACGTCTATTTCTGACCGATAAATACATTTGCACGAACTTATTATACCTTTGGTATAACAAAGGAGTGTTAGTTACGCCATTTTTGACTCAAGAACGGCTTGTCAGATTTTGCACCGAATAGCAGAATAAATATAAAAATTTTGGAAAAATTTACATTAAAAGAAGTAATCAAAAAAGATATCTAAACAAAAATATTAGGAACAAATGACAATGGAACTGGGAAGACATTCCTGATGTCATTGATTTTGGCCACTGTTCGTGCGGATCCGACATTGTGGTAGCAGCTGCTTCTTCTGAAATAGCCACCATATTGTTAGAAGGATGCCGTACTTCAATCATTCAATCATCATTCCAAGATCGACTGCTGCCGATGAAATAAACGATTTTTTACACTTTTGTCTCATCGAATGAGATGAGCTCATCAAGAAAGTATTCCCGAACATCGTTGCTAACTACAAAAATAACGAATAGTTGAGTGAGCGACCAATTTTAGCAGCTAAAAATATTGATGTGGATGACTTAAACTTTGTAAAACAGAAACAAATCGTTGGTACTTTGCATTCATTCAAATCTATTGACTGTATTACACACGAAAACGAAGCCACCAACTATCCAACTGAATTTTTAAACTCCTTGGGTATGCCTGGCTTACCACCGCACAATTTAAAACTAAAGGATGGCGCGGTAATCTTCATGCTATATGAATCAACCAAAATTGTGGAATTTGAGGAAGTTCTGATTCCGAGAATTCCGATGATCGCAACGGATCCCCTGATCCCCCCTGATCCCCTTTGAGTTTAAAAGAATTCAATTTACCAAAATACATAGCTTCATCAAATGTCTTAGCGATATGCCACAGAAGTACTTGATTTTTTTACTTTTATGGAAATAAATTTTCCGTAATTGAGCGATTGAGGGTCGTTTTTTATTAGTTTTTGTTAAATCGAGGAGCGTGCTGTGGTGGTAAAGGGTATTTTAAAATCGAGTAGGGCCAACTATTGCAAGTACATTATGGAAGTAAAGAAATATACAAGGGATATTATAAGGAGGATGATTTGAATTGTATAGAAAAGACGGGGGTTGGTGTGCGAAGCACGCAGGGGGCGGAGCCTCCTAGTCTTGTATATAATTTGCAATAAATAGGTTTTCACCCTAAGTGTTAAATAAAACTAACATTAATTGTCTTGAAAAAGGATAATCGGAAGGAACGTAGTAAGTGGCTGGGGTCCCATGAATTCTCCCTAATTCTCTACCCTTTCCTACGAATGCGTACTGTAAGGTTTGAAAAAATCGGACATAACAGTGTTGCACCAAGATTTTGTGGACAAAATGTGAAGAGCTATTTTGTTTTGACGACAAAACCAAAACTAATCTGCAGCAACCAAATTTTGGAAGCAATAAATAAGGCTGTTAGGATAAATCGTTGGGAAAAATTTATAAAAAAGGCGGTTATTATTAATTGTGACCTAATGACGCTCCAACATAACAAACAAAGAATTAAAAGCCCTCCTCCTTTCATTAGAAACTGAACGATTCTCGAATGAAAACTGTCCCACGAAATGTTCCCCAAAGGAAAAACTCTAACGGTGTGATATCACAAGATCTTGGTGGCCAATTCACCGGTCCGGAGCGTGAAATTAATTGTTCACCGAATTGGTTCCTCAATATGTCCATTTTTTCACGGGCTGTGTGGCAAGTAGCGCCATCTTGTTGAAACCAAATGTCGTCGAGATCTCGGGCTTTAATTTCAGGTAGCAAATAATTCGTTATCATGAATCGGTAACGGTCGTCACGGTTACGATCTGACCAGCGTCATTTTTGATGAAATATGGACCGATGATTCCACCGGCCATAAACTACGCGCTGGACGAGGTCTATTCGGTCGAGTGTCATCCAATAATGAATATTGGCTCTCAAATTTGTTGATGGTATGGCGAATAGTAGTCTCAGTAGGTTGATTATGGCGACCATAAAATGGCTTCTTTACAGAACGCGAATTTTCGTAATATAATTGTACGATTTGTAAACGTTGTTCGGGTGTAAGTTTTTGAAATGGCAATGAAAACTGAATAAAAAACACATAGCAACTTGATAATACTTCCGCGTGGTTTATCAAAAAAACATTATTGGAAAAAAAACCTCAAGATTGATGACCATTTACATAGAATGGCTTCCTTGTAAGCGCAAAAAAAAGACTACACTTAATTTTACCTCTAAGTCGTAACTACAAAAGCTGGATAGGAATGTTTATTATTTAAAAACCAATTATCTCAGCAGTCTGATGAGATGGGGCTAAACAAACTATGGTGAGACTCCCAAAAATAGTCCTACTTCGAATTATTTTGTGGAACTGTATGAGCTTCGACATTCACTTTTTATACCCTGTACCTATAGGTACAAAGGGTATACTAGATTTGTGCAATGTATGTAACGGACAGAAGGAGGCGTGGCAGACCCCAAGTCTTTTATACCAAAATGCTTATTATTAGCGATTGAGCCATGTCCGTCGGTCCGTCCGTCCGTATGAACGCCTAGATCTCAAAGACCATAAAAGCTAGAAAATCGAAACTTTACCAGCTGGTGCGCATTTTTCCTCAGAAGATGAAGTTTGTTGAATCATGACAATATCAATATCATTCAAAAAGACGCTGAATTATGAAACTGCCCTCGTATTATTATGTATTATTATTTGGCAGGCCATAGACTGGCATATTAGTTAACCGCTTGAAGCAAACAGAGATACTTAGATAGCATTAGAGGCAAGTACATAGCTTAAAGTAGGTCATATTATACATATTTAATATTCCCAGTAACTCAGATATATGAATATTTCGGCATGCTCACAGCCAAATGACATCAAATGCAAAACCAACAGAAACATAACCATTACTTTTAAGTAGAATTGCATAAACAAGGACCGCAGGACTGCACAACAGACCAACCATTGAAGGAAAACAAAAAACAAAACCCAGGACGAAATGAGAACGAGTAAGAGAACTTCAAACGAAAGCCCGCAGAATTCCGGCAGCAATAAAAGCACTCAAGTCCCATAGACTTCCTGCTACTGCTGTGCACTTAATGTGACATGTTTTTGCAACAGCTTTGGTTCTTCAACTGTATTTCTCCAACTGTCTCTCAGCTCGTGTCTGACGATATTGCCAAGCACGAAAAAAAACAAACAAAAAATGAAGTGAAGGAAGCATACAAGTTTGAAGACTCTTCCATTTCAGGAGCAGGGCTCGCAATGCCACGGCGTGCTGAGTTTTGATGCATTTTGCTTGTTACCAAATTGTTTTGCATTTTTGTCATTTTACATACTCCCACACTCCTAGACATACTGTACCAAAAGGAATGCGTTTTTAGTGCTGTATGCTATTTCCTGCCATCCTTTTCGAATGTTGTCCTGATTTGCATTCGTAAAGAAATTGCATTTTCCTTGGATTTATTTTTAGTTCGTGTGAAAGTCTTCGAAACATTTAATGCTACAGCAAGAAACGAATTTGTTGCTTATTGTTTATGCATGACTTAAATGGATTCAGATACCTTTAACCAAAGAAACCAAATAGGATACAGCCCAAAACCAGTACCACATACATTACGTATGCGCAACAGCTTTGAGTAGAATGCCATTTCGCCATCTTTTTAAATTAAGTTTATCTTTTTTTTCAACGTTTCACATGTTTAGTTTTCAATTGCATTTTCCCGGAATTTTGATGCTGGGATCCACTCTCAAGCATGAGCCTGCACATAAATACCTGGGTGTAATTTTGGACAGAAGTCTTACTTTCAAAAGGCATATAACGATGGTTCAGCGAACAGTTTTTGCCAGAGCTAAGAAAATAACATGGCTGCTTTCCCCCAAAAATAAGCTATCCCTTTCCAACAAAGTCACCATATACAATTCCATTTTGAGCCCAATCTGGAAGTATGCGCTGCAAGTGTACGGCATTGCTGCGAAGTCCCACATTAGCAAAATTAGAGTGGCGCAAAGCAAAATCCTCAGAAAAATTTCCAATGCTCCTTGGTACATGCGCACAAGGGATATTGAAAGGGATCTGAAAATCCCTAAAGTTGGCGACGTCATACAGTCACAAGCTCAAAAATACGTCGAACGCCTTGAAATACATCCAAATGCGCTTGCAAGGCGGCTGACCTTGAGAGCTAGAAAGAGAAGACTTAAAAGGTGCCATCCAGGGGACCTTCCTTTGCGATTCCTATAAATAAGTTTAAACGTTTTAAAAGCACATATAAATATGTATATACACATTCTGTAAATATTATTTTTTTGTTTTTCGTATGTAGAACCCTTAGATTATAATTGGTTTTTATTTCATTTTTTTTTAATGTACATCTAGGTTAAGCTGCCAAGATTGGTAGTAGGGAACTAGTTTAATTACATAATATACAACCTTTTTTATAATAATAAAAAAAAAAAAAAAATTGCATTTAAGAAATTCGTAGATACATACTACGTCCCTGTACTCACATTGTTTGGGAACACATGGTTTTGGCATATTCATGATCAACAGGTACCGATACATAATGTAATGTTTTGGGAAAAATCCGACGTTTCATTGTTGGTGCTTCTAGCTTTAATGGAACAGACACAAGAACTTATAATTTATACGCCATTGACCGTAACGAAAACCTCGCTGTGGTTGTAGGTGGAAAATATTGCATCACCTTTGTCGGGGGGAAATGCAAATGTACCAGACTAGCGACAGAAGCCATAAAAATCAGCTGTTCAAAAGTGCCGCACTTGTGTGTAAAATAAAATTTTGGATATTTGTTGGTAATATAAATAAGGTTATCTATTATTGCAAAGAAATATCCACTTTAATTAATTAAAAAAAATACAGGATTTATATACTTTTGACGGTTGTTTACAAACAGAACAGTAATAATACCAAAAACAGTATATTTAAAAAATATGTATACATTTAGGCAAAGGTGCATTTTTTTTAGTGAATATTGGTGGGAATTTCTGCATTTCTGCCCTCAAGACAAACAGATATATACAATTTGTAAATGTATACATGCTGGGTAGTATCATCAAGTAGAAGGACTGAATTAATTTAAAATACGGAATGGAACTCGCTTTCCGTGATGACCTTTAGATATGCCGTCACGGCCTCTTTTATGTCTTGACGTTAGTGAACTGTAGCGGGATGCGGCAACGTGACACTTTTTGTTCATCATTAACGACACTTGGCACAAACTTGGCGCACACCTTTCGCAAGGCCAAATCTTCGGTAATTATTTTTGGACGCTACCGTACGAAATCCCTAACTCATCAGCAGTTTTTCCTTGGAGGGTGCACAAGTATATACACTTTAAGAGCAGGCAATGTTAGTGTACTGCCGCTCTGTGCGCAATAGATGTTGCGGCGCACTACAGTACGCGTTGGATGTTGGTTTGGTACAGATCCCACCCTTGCGAGTGGTCTTCTATTTATTCAATATTAATCTCTTATTTCTAAGTTACATAATAAACGCTTTGTTGTAAGCAGCAGCGTACTTAAAACTAGGTTTATAAACTGTATCCCTTGATAATTTATGCGCCACATACACGATCCCACACATTTGCAGGCCACTTGAGGCCTACATAATAGGAATAGTCATAAACCATCCCTATAATGTGCGCTGCAAGGGTTCAGATGTGACGTCTTATGTTCATGTCTGAACAGAGGGCTACAATAATTCTTTACAGAGGTTCACGAAAATCGACTTGCTCACACTCCGCTTGTCCACAGGCGTCTGTAAAAATTATTGGTCTCTTTGGAAGGCTTCCCGCTAGAATGCCCAGGTGGACCGACCCACGTCCACCGCTCCGTATGCGCTTCAGAAATTCAGTTACTACTTTTTGGTCCTACCCTGGAAAAAAAAATCGAATTACATGTTCAAAATCCACAACTCTAGAACGGATAGTCCGATTTGCTGTTTTTTTTAATAACGTTCTTTCCAGCCATTCCATACATTAAAAAGATGGCGTACGTTAAAGTCGGGCGCGGACGACTTTGGGATACCCTGTACCACCACATTGCAATCAAGTCCGATATATTGCTTACAAACTCCAAAAGATATTTCTTTGCCAAATAAACGAAACACAACGAATTTTGTACAAAAAACGTTTTTTTGGTCCTATGGGAGCTATATGATATAGTCAACCGATTTTGATCAAATTTGGTACAGTGCTTGTGAACTCTAAAAAACTTCTTAACGCCAAATTTGGTTACAATATCTTCACAAACAAACGAAACACAACGAATTTTGTAAAAAAAAATAATTTTCGACCGATCGATCCTATGGGAGCTATATGATATAGTCAACCGATTTTGATCAAATTTGGTACAGTGCTTGGGAACTCTAAAAAACTCCTTAACGCCAAATTTGGTTACAATATCTTCACAAACAAACGAAACACAACGAATTTTGTACATAAAACAAATTTTCGACCGATTGGTCCTATGGGAGCTATATGATATAGTCAACCGATTTTGATCAAATTTGGTACAGTACTTGGGAACTCTTAAAAACTTATAAATGCCAAATTTGGTTATAATATCTTCACAAACAAACGAAACGCAACGAATTTTGTACAAAAAACGATTTTTTGACCGATTGGTCCTATAGGAGCTATATGATATAGTCAACCGATTTTGATCAAATTTGGTACAGTGCTTGGGAACTCTAAAAAACTCCTTAACGCCAAATTTGGTTACAATATCTTCACAAACAAACGAAACACAACGAATTTTGTACATAAAACAAATTTTCGACCGATTGGTCCTATGGGAGCTATGTGATATAGTCAACCGATTTTGATAAAATTTGGTACAGTGCTGGGGGTTTCTAAAAAACTTCCGATTGCCAAATTTGGTTATGATATCTTCATAAGCAATCGAATTATCCATCTAAAACTTTTGCTTTTTTTCGAGGTCCTTTGAAACACCCCTATGGGAGCTATATAATGTAGTCCCGATATCAAAAAAATAAAATAAACTTGTCTCCTATGGATAAATAACGGATCTTATCTGAAAGTTTGGTTGCTCTAGCTCTTACCATCTCTGAGATCTAGGCGTTCATACGGACAGACGGACAGACGGTCAGACGGACAGACGGAGAGACGGACAGACGGACATGGGTATATCGACTTCTCTAGTCACTCTGATCATACTTTAGGTAACTTTGGGGGGTCTCCGACTTCTCCTTCTGTACGTTACATACATTTTCGGCTTGCACAAACACAATATACCCTTTGTACCATACGGTACAGGGTATAAATATACGGAGTAGTGCGAAAATTATAATACATTAACTTTAAATATTGGACAGAGTTGATGGCTCCAGCTGCACTCAGTAGAGCTAAATCTTTAGCTTTATTATAAGGATCTCAAACAAGGAAAGGAGAAAATAAATGCACAAAAAAATGCAGTCATTTGGCTTTGTTGTTTACCCTTAAGGGACCTTCAATTTTTTTTTGCGCATCGAATTATTTAAAATGGTCATGTAAAGCCATAAAGTGGCAAACACACTTTAACCCAAATGTATTTACTTTATCCTAATGCTTACGTACAGGTAAGTAACTAATAAAAGTTTATGGCCGATTTAATTTAACGCCTCTTGGGGGAGCAGTCATAACGCTTTAATAATGGCTCATGTTGGCTGCTTAAATAGGAGTCCAGGCGTATGCAAACGAATAGTCCAACTTCAACCATGCCGCCGAGTGGAGGAGTGTCTCTGCTGATCTTGTTGTCGCTAACTCACGGTAATTGTGGCAAGTTGCAGCCCATAGCAGAAAACAATTCATTCAATGAGTTCATCTGCAAGACGGTCTCTCTCTTCGACAACCTTTTCCATTTCATGAATTTTTTAATGTATTTTGGAAATCTGGAACTCGGCCGCAACTCACCTCTTTCAACATCGTTGGAGCAATGCTTGATGGAACGCTTTCAGCGGCCTGTTGTTGTGGCAGACACTTTCAACGGCGAGATGAAACGCATTATGACCCTACAGAACTTGGCTATAGTGCTTTTCAGCGATATGGATGATCCCAGGCTAACTGTTGTGGATAGATCTTTACGCAATTTGCATCATATGCCAGCTATTTTCATATACAAGTCCAGTCGAAAAGTACTAGACATAAACCGATTTTTCAACTGGTGTTGGATGAAGAAATTTTTGCGGGCGGTTCTCGTCATTCAATTAAAATCTCTTAGTCGTCTAGAGCATGGCGAATATGAGGTATTTACGTTTAATACGTATCCAGTGTTAGAGATACTTAAAGTGACCGATACATTCCTGCAATATAATGAGTCTAAATATACTCGGGAAGATGTGGAAAAAACTATACGCAGTCATAACATACAACGTTATAATTTTTCCGTACCCGTTTTTGATGATCCGCCCCTTTTGTTTAAGGTAAGTTGCACATCAGTTCTAATTGATCCTATAAGGATTGTTTGTGTTCGTATTTTTATTTAGTTTCTAAATATATCTTTCCACAAAGAAATTCATTATGAAACAGAAATTATAATTTTAGAAAATCTTACATTTTTTTAGCTTATGTACTTTTTTAGTTTGTGACTTTACGTCCTCCAAAGCGCGCCATATTCATTTTATAATGACGTCACATAGCCCATAACCAGTTGACGATCAAGATGCTTTTAACGATACCTTATTTGTCTTATTTTGATAAGCAGCTTAGAAGTTATAAGGCAACAGATGAACATACATAACACACATATGCTTTTCTTTAAAAAACCCTTACCCCTATTAACTTCTTAGTGTTTTTTATGATTATTATCTTAGTCTAAATGTAGTAACAATCTCTTTGCAGCTTAAATCCGCAGCAGACCGTGACATAACAAATGATAATGTGAGTCTTGGTGGATTCGCTGGCAGTTTAATGACAGAATTTGTAAGATTCATGAATGCCACAATGACTGTCACCAACTTGGAAGAGTATAAAACAAGCGATACCAATGTCGATATAAGTGCTAATATGGTTATTTACAACAATTTATATGAATCCAGCGAATTTGTCATGTCAACAAGAGCATGTCTACTTTTGCCAAATCCATCAAGGATTTTGTCGGAGATAAACATATTGAAATTATTTAAGCCCTCCTTGCTTATGTTTCTGACCTTCATTTTGATTATGGTTGTCAGCGCAAAAAGGCTTAGTGATCGCACCACATCATTATGGGACAACTTTTACACACGCTGGCGCTTGCTTTTCACCCAATCCCAATCCAATCGGCAGTTTCAACAGCTACCCTTGCCTATTAAATTTATTGATAGTTTTACACTATTATTTATGTTTTTACTCTCTGGCATTTTTGCGAGTGCATTGACCTCGTTGCTTATTGTCGTTAAAGATCCGCCCGAAATTAATGATGTTCAAAGTTTTCGCCTAACTGGACTACGCATCATGGTTAACAACTTTCAGGAGACGTGGTTTTTTGAGAAAAATCCATTACTAAATGAACTCTTAGATCGTCTGATAGTAGTGGACGCAAGAACTTTGGAATGGCATCTGTACACGCTTAATAATAGCTATGCCTATGCAATGCAGATGGAAAGATGGAACCTGCTGCAGCTCCAACAGCGGCGCCTGCGGGTAGACAAGCTGCGTCTGGCTGGAAAACATCTGTGCACCGTTGATCTTCATTTACGATTTCCGGTTCAGCCAGAGTCCCCCTTTGTTGGGCATCTTAATTCTTTTATATTGCTTTGTTTTGAGACGGGTTTATCAATATACTGGCAGAGCTTGGCTTTGCGGCAAACCATTGAATTTGGTTTTCCAGAAGCTGCACTCTTCGAACCACATTTCAGCCACTCCTTAACTCTTTCATTTTTTTCGACAGCATTTCAAACTTTTTTTATATCATTGGGTATATGCAAAGTGTGTTTTCTTCTGGAACTGGTGTGGGCCTACAAGAGCAGGTGCATCGCAAGAGTATGTGATTATTTTAAGTATAAATAAACGTTTAGATGTGGAGTTAAACTTGACTTTTAACAATGCTTTACTAAAAACTGATTACACACAAACCTTTCTCTTAAACTGAAAACTGTTTTTATTGCATCAAGTTTGTGCAACTTAGAGAACGAGACGCCGGAAATTACCCAAAATGCACATTATATATAGAGTGAGGAGGTCCAAATAAATGTGTATAGACATGTTGTCCGTCCGCATGAACGCGTAGATCTTGAAGACTCTAAGACTAATTTATCATGAGATTTGGGCCCGTTATATGTTCAGACCAAAGGAAGATTATTTTTTTCTTCTTATACGCCCACTATATTTCGCACAATTTTAAAGCTACAAAATTCCTTCTGAATATGTTGACCAACATTATTTTTATACCGTGTACCAATTGGTACAAAGGGTATACTAGATTTGTGCAATGTATGTTATGGACAGAAGAATGCGTGGCAGACCCCAAGACCTTTATACCAAAACGCTTATTATTACCTGTCTGTGTGACACCTAGATTTCGGACTCCGGCCACGACAACTAAAGGGTCTTGGTAAGTGCCGCTAACGGCAAAAAGGTTTTTTTTCTGTAAAATTTCAATTTTTTAAATTTCTCAAAAGTTAATAAAATTAAAAAAAACAAATTTTTATAAATAGTGCATAATTACCATATTTTAAAGCATGTTATACACCTGTTTCAATTGTGTACAAATTAATAAACTCGATTTGGCGCATTTCAATTTTGTTGCTAAATAATAAAAAATTAACATTGCACGAAAGAATGTTTAAGCCTTTAATTTACTAAATTAAACAAAATGAAAATATTGACTTTTTTTTCAAAAACTTGGCAATTTAGCCCACTGTGCAATGTTAATCATTAGCTATTATAAACCTGGGTTTTAAAAGACACTAATGAATTTTTAAGTTTTACGAAGAATGCATTTAAATTGTGCCATTTGTGCGTGTTTAATCATCTTTGATGACCATCGTGGGGCTAAGTCAAAACCAGCGAACAATTTATGGAAACCAACTTATATTGCATTTCAGCATCAAGTAACATACCAATATAGTATATCGTAACGCTTCATCATTTTTCTTAATAATAAAAATGCCAACCAGAAAAAATAATAAAGAAATAAATTTTAGTTTGCCACAACAAAGTCAAAGTCCAAGTTGCTGCAGTTTCCGGAATAAACTTTGCTGCGTTCTGTTGTTGGTTTAGATTGGGTTGGGTTTTTGCAGTTGTCAGCTTACAAAATATTTCCGACAAGTAAACGAATATTATAAGTTTGCAACACCATTTTGCAGCAGTCGGACGCTTCTGTTGCAAGCTCATATATCAAATAGAGTAAGAACAGGATTGCTTAAGATGCAGCTAGAACTTGAGTTCAAAAATCGCAATCTGCTTGATTTATGCTTACTGCAGCCCTATAAATAGTATAGCCCTAAGTTGAAATGAACCCTATTAGTTGGCCAATAAATTGCCGCTTAGCATTAAAAGTCAATTAGCAGCTACGTGGCGTATACGCAATTTTGCACTAGCAACAACGTGTTGCATGTAGCAGCAGCCGCAGCCCAGCTCAGTTCTAGCTACATGTAATTTATGCAAGTCCTAATTAATGTTGGTTCAGGGGGCCACAATGGCATTGCAACTAGTTGGTGGAAAGGGCAGTCGCAACAACGTTGCATCAATGCCTGCTTAAGGCGTCAGCTGTGTCATGCAACGCGCTTCTTGTTCTTAGTCATTTAGCTGATGAGCATTGCACTGCTTAGGAGGGCTTACTTGATTTGCATATCATTTAATGCGACACAGTTGTCTGAGAGTTGTGCGCGTCTGTGCATGGGCGTAGGCAGCTTCTCTAAAAGGTGGTTTCCCCAAATAAAATTATTTCTTTTTATTAAATACTGGCCAGCATTTCAATAGCCCTGAGGTTAGAAAAATTTTGCTGACAATATTAAAAGTTTATTAATTGGCGCGAGTATATGTTGGAGCCCAAGTTGTTTTGACGGAGTCTGCCTCACCTAATGCCAAATCACCATGTCAGCGCTTTCAAATGCTAATTTGGCAAACAAATTCTTTTAGCCATGTGGTGCGACGACAACCATTCCTTTCCGTAGGCTCAACTGTGAATAAAAGGAGTTATAGCCAAAAATGCCCAAATCTTAAAGCCGGATTCCTCCTAGGGCAAACATTCATTGACCTCTTTGAAAAATCAATTTGAAAGTTTATAAAACTCCCTCCCTCTGCCCCACCTGGCTACGCTCTTTTATGTGCGTGCGTACAAGTGTATGTGAGTTCGTTTGCTAATGAATCCACCACAGCCGCAGCAGCAACTAATATAGTTTAACGCCGTCCGCTGTTTGTGGGCAGACTCCAATTAACGAAGACTTTACCTGCACTTGGTCTCTGTTTCTGTACCCGTCTTTGGATTCAGCTCCGTATCCGATACTGACTCTACCTTTTAACCTCAAATTGTTTGCTGTTGACAAGGTGCGAAAAGTTTGTTGGATTAGTGGTATCGCATAATCAATACAGGGCACACACTACGTATACTTAATTAATATATCATATTATTTATAGCAACATATGAAACGAATAAAAAGTGTGGAACGGTTGAAGTAGTACATTAGTGTGCCATGTATCGATAAATATGCACCATGTAATTGACCTAATTTACCGATTACCCATTGAATTAAGTTTTATTCGATATACATATATAGAATTGCCAACAAACGTGATCAGCTGGACTTGACTCTACGGGTGATAGCAACAAGATATACAAAAATTACAATTGACCATATCTTCCCACTCAGAATGCTTTCTTTAAATTTTGGCAACTAAGGTTTATTTTTTGTAAACAAAATGTCTTTTTATACTGCACTTAAGTATGAAAGCATCAGCTATTGAAGTCGTTTTTTTTTTTGGGACTCGTGCATTTTTTTTCAATCAACAAAACCATAAAAAACATGCATGTGCATAAATCAATTACAGAATTTTTTTATTTTTTTTTTTTTGATACAATGCACTATGGGCCCAGATTCTCATATTTTGGCCAAAACCCTGGCATTTCCATAATAATAATAATAATTTCTTTAGAGTGATGAAATTTTACACACGTGTTCGTAAAGGATTGAGCTATTTTTTATTATTTAAGTTTGAGCCTCCTCAGATTTTTTTAAGATATAGATGATCTAAACCAAAATTGGAAAAAATTTCAAAAAATGTTTAAGTTAATTAAAAAAAAAACGGTTTATTGGAAGTGGACCTTATTTCACACAGAGGTAGAGATATGAGCTCCTCATATATTGAAAAAATAGCCTACACCCAAAATATTAAATGGTTTTGAAGTTATAGCCCCAAATAGTTTCAGCTTCCCAAGCAAATTACTAAAGGACGACATCACTAATCCATATGTTTTTTAACTGTTATAATCTTTTTTTGCATGCTCTTTTAATTTCCGAAAAAAATTTCAAAAATCAATATTTACATTTTTACTTTTTTTCTTCAAAATTTATCAATTTTACAATTTTTGATTTGCGCCTTTGTAAGTATGCTACAAAATTTTCAAATTGTACATTTTTCTTACATTTAAGTACAACTTTTGAA
Organism: Chymomyza fuscimana; assembly: GCA_949987675.1. Taxonomy (NCBI): domain Eukaryota; kingdom Metazoa; phylum Arthropoda; class Insecta; order Diptera; family Drosophilidae; genus Chymomyza; species Chymomyza fuscimana. Next base: position 67,216,560 of record OX465089.1, on the reverse strand, counting down.
ATGAAAAAAATTAAAGCATACTTTTAGGCAGCTAAGAAATTCAAAAAATAGTACAATTTCCTGGAGGTCAATTTTTAATATTCAGCTTTTAGATACAAAATTCAATTTCCGAAAATCGGGAGGAATTACATTTTGTTGTAAAACATGTGAAGAAATTTATAAAAATTTTTTCGATCAAATATCGAGTGGTAGTCGGAGGTACCCTTAAAGCAAAGTAGCCAAATGATGAAAAACCTACAAAATCTTTATAACTACTCGAATATATTTAAAACCAAAAAGTTTTTAAGCTCAATTTTATTTTTTCTCTGAATGCAAGTTTTTTTTTCTGTAAATTATCACGAAAGTTAAAAAATACAAAATGCCAACTTTGATGGCTAATTATTTAAGAACCAGTAATTAAAATTGAATATTTCATTTTTGCATAGGATACATTAATATGTGTAAAATCATATTAAATTGTCGTTGTGCCCAAATTTTGAATTTCGTCTGAAGGGCTTTTGGCCAAAATATGGCCAAGCGGTCCCATTGTGCGGTGCTGTAGAAACTGTCAAAGTATGGTTTTTGAAAATATAATCAAAATTACTTTTATGTTTTTAAATGGCATATGTCCCACGAAAATTTTCCTTAACAAAAGCAAACACTTGTAAACAGATAAAGTTGTTGCTCACGTTGTTAGTCGCGCATGGAGAATAGCATGGAAGAATGGAAGCACTGGTAACTTTCTATGCTCGATCGGGCATTTTGACCTTTTTGGCCCGTTGTCAGGGTTGCTCACGTCGTTACTCGGACATGCTTGTCTTTAGACGTTTATGCCAGACAAAGTCAACACCCCTATAAATTAATTAACATATCTGAGTCATATCATGTGTACTTCTATCACGAATTGATGAGAGGTACAATAGACTGATAAAAAAAGAAGTGCTTCCAAAAATATATTATTCTACTACGCCCATCTCTTTATTATTCTCCCAGTCTTTTGAAGTTGCGAGAAATACCATTATTTCAAAAGGCGCATCTAACGCAGGTGAGGATTCGATATCTGACAAAGTGTTTCAGTGCTTTTTTAAGTATACTATACTACTAGATTCTTTATTACTAAAACAAAGAGATATATTTTACCAGTTTATTGTGAAGATGTCGAAACTTGTTACACTTTTTCTATATATTTACGGTCCTATTCTATCAGATTTACATTAAACAAACAGCTTTAACAATTTTTCTAAGCATCTACTTTAAAAAATAAATGGATTCACTTTTTATGATTTTAAATGATTTCCAAGAAGGAATCAGATGAAAAAGAGTGTATTATATCTTGTTGAATGAGTACGGCAAAAAATATGTACAAAGCATAAAGGCCCAAAGAATAAACTCCCACCGAGCGTCGAGCATAAAAATTTAACGTCGATGTCCAAAGTAAAGTAGTAAAAAGACCCAAGTTCAAAAAAATATATGCGTTTTGGCCGTATTTTCCGGATTGTTCCTCCTCTGTGGCTTTCATGCCAGACAGTCCTTTCATCAAAAATACGGAGCCAGTGGCCAATAGTGTAGCTGAAACCAAAATGCGGCATTAGTTAATTTCTTTTTTTTTTTTTTAATTTAGTTAGCTACTAAAAAATGGTCCTCCAATTGCGGCAGCATAGGCCATTTTCTCATATCCCTGCAGAGCCATGGAAGAATTTGCTATAAGATCACCAAGCGCACCTGAGACTGCATTAATAGTGACGCCCATAAAGTCTTCAGGAATGTCTAGTATGTTACCAACTACTCCCATTATCAAATCGATTTCTGTGGCACAAATGAAGATTAGAAACATTGAGCCCGTCAAGTTCATAATCGTAAAGAACTAAACAATTGGGGGTTTACTGAAGTAAAGAGTGAGAAAAGTATCTAATTCAGACATACAGAATGATAAAATGGCGGCACATCGGTGCGTGAGTGGAAGAAAACGATTAATGAAACAAGAATAAGTGGAGAGGTATATAAAGCATAGGTGAGGTCTAAATTTGTATACCAAGCAACATGTCCCTCGCGTCTAAATAATGCTGTAATGAAAAATAATTCCGTAATTTTATATGCTACAGTCGTATAATGCAATCCATACCCATGCCCATCATTAAGGTTACCGCCGGATTTACAAAGATGTGCAAACAATTCAGTAACTTGCACCAGCCATGTTTGTCCAATTCATAGTCAACGATTGGTATGTAAAGGGCACATATAAATACTATGGGAGCCTTGGCAATAAGAAAGGCTTTTATGAACATGCTGGATGCACGCCATTCTGCAAACTCAATGGGACGAAGTGCGAGAAAGAATTCCCTAAAGAGATTCTTATTTTTCGAATTTCCAGAATTGTATGAAACGTCACGGTTGGCAGAGGCATCAACGCTTTGAGGGCGTACGTTGACACTGGTGTTATATGTGAAGGTTGGGCGTCTGTTTGGTGCATCCGACGAACGTTTGAATATGCCAGACTCACGTTCCACAATTTCTATATGCGAATCACCTGCCATATCATTATACTTTGCATACAAATCTTCAAGCTTTTTTTCGACTTCTGGAGTCTGTGCTTCGTTTTTAAGCGCGGCGATTTGTCGAGCGAGCACTGCAAATGGAAATTAAACACCTCAAAGAGCAGCTGATTAGGGATACTTACTTCTCATAGTAACGCGCATGAGGTACAAATCCAGGCCGTTGACAATCAAATAAAAAACATAAACGCCCAGAAGAACTGCAATTAGAGATCAATTTGAATTACAAATAACCTAAAATAGAGTATAACTCACTTATGCATTCCTCAATGCTCACTGCTCCGCCTTCATGTAAGGTATACTCAAGTAGCGAAACACCCAGTATAAAAAAGAGTATGTCTCGTACAGTAGCATGTGCATTCATCTTAAATGGACTTAAATAGCAGACCAAACCTCCGGTAAACATTGAAACAAATAACGCCGAGGACATGCTATTTGCAAATACCGGATTTTCGCCTCTGATATCCGAAAGATTGGCAAATAAGTCCGGTGAAGAGTTACCAAAAGCTAGCAAAGTAACCCCAGCCAAATGTTCGTTCATGTGTAATAACTGGGAAACCACCTTCAGCGCGGGACTATAGCTGCATTTAAAATTTAATCGTGAGAAAACCTGACTTTCCTAGATGAAAAGTCAACTTTTTCAACTTACTACATATCCACGAGATAACCCATTGCCAGCAAGAGTTCAGCACACAAGGCCACAAAGAAAGTAACAAATATGAGCTCCATAAATTTGTTCAGACAATTAAAATCGCAGGACATCAATCTCATATAGGGTATAAAATTTGTGCCCGAATAGCAATCGGTTGCGTTTTTTACAAAATGACAGCGCTCCGCATATGCAAACTCTTTTACAACAAAGCAACTGACCTCCTCCCAGAATCCTTTAAACTCTCTGTCCATGTCATTTTCTTCGTCATCCATTGTGATAAGTCTTCTAAGAAGCAATTTTAATTTTTTTAAGAATTGGCAAAATATATGTATAATATGAGTTTTGTTAGATAGATGTTGCCCAGCTTTTGAAAAAGTGTTTTATTCGTAGAGCTTCAAAGTTGAAATCCCTGGATTACTTTGTTTACTGAAAATAAAAAAGGTTTATGAATACAGGTATGTAGGCAAAAAGGTCGGAATAGTATAGAACCACCCAGCTAATAGTATTGCCAGAAAAATTGACAATCCTAAAACTTTAGGGAAAAAAATTAAAGTAAGAGCGCGGCAGAAAAGAAAGAGATAGAATTTAAGAAATGCCGCAAGCATGAGTGAGATAGAAAAAATTAATCTTCTTGCTAGACCAGAGAGAGAGAGAGAGCATATACACATGTGCTGCGTGCTATAGCTGCAAATAGCAACATGCCATGCAACAACCTGCTACATCATGGACAGTCGCAATAAAAGTGAAAATCATAAGCCCAGCAAAAGAGTACCGTGGCAGACTTAGTACTCTACCTTATATTGGTATACCCTGGTGGAATAACAAGGTGACGTCGTCCTAACGCTCACTCTTTTGTTTTTACCCTTATCGTCCCTGCAAAGCTGGCTTTCAACGAGAAAAATTTGTTGTTGTTGTTGAATATTTTTGTCTTTTGTTTCATGTGCATATTGTTGTATCAAACAAAAATTTAAATAATGATCAACATTAAAACATAACTGATGTTTTATTTGTTAGAAGGATGCACAAAAATCAACAATAATAAATATATCTCATTTACACTCGTAAAGAAATGCTAAGAGAGCTTTCTGAACTGAAAAGCTTTTGATCTCACACACGCATTTAAACGCCACTAGGGTCGTAGAGAAAAAATCCGGGCCCGGCGGGAAAATGTACCGGCCCCTCTATTACACCTTTAGCTTGAATCACGACAGTACGACAGTAATTACACCGGGCCCCTGAGAAAACTCCAAGCCCTTTCCCCACCCCACCCCCCTCTCGACGGGCCTGCACGCCAAATACAATAAGGGACAGCTTTGAAAGATGACACCACCATACGTTATTCCATTAAATACCAGCTAACTGCATTATCGAAGAATTAAAAGGCTTGCGTTTAGTATTCACTATTTCACATTTTCAATCTTTACATACTGAACCTACTCTACTTTTTGCACACTACTGAACCTACTTCATTCGTTTCTTTTTCGCTCTCTCATAATTTTATTTGCTGTCAACCACACACGTATATTCACTGAGAGTGTGTACATTCCAAAATTTTACTCTCACTCGTTGGGTTGTAACGTACAGCATAGTACTGTACAGTAGAGTGGAGTTAGGGTGTGGAATTACAAATGAATGCAGTCGTGCAAACCTCTAGTGGCCATACCATCTAACTCAACCTTTAATTGTATGCCACTTAGAAGGCTTCCTACTTAACGATTAACTTTATTTCGGGCTTTTTATAGCTTTTATAGCGCTAAAAGCGTAAGCCATGAACTGCTCTTCCTTGGTGATTTCTGATTAAACCTACCAACTATGGACTCAAATTTCAAAAAGGAATATGACTTTAAATACAATATAAATTAAAAACAGTTTGCAAACATTTTTAGGCTTAACTTTTTTCGGTCTTATTTACGCAATGCTGAGTTACATAAGGCGCAAGACGTTGATTCTTGATCTAGATGAGACACTGGTACACACATGTGCAAGGGGCTTATATGACGTTGAGTTCTTTAATTGTGACGATGTTCCAGCGCAGACCGTTCCCGACTACAAGCTTACAGTTAATATAAATGACAATACATTGACATTACATGTTTTCAAGCGACCGTACGTAAATGAATTTCTGACCTCCGTTGCCAAGTGGTACGATTTGGTAATTTACACGTCGGCTGTAGAGGAGTACGCGTCAGTAGTTATTGATAAACTGGATGCCGGACGTGGCATACTGAAGCATCGCTTCTATCGTCAACATTGCTGCTTTACTGGCAATTTTTTGCGAAAAGATTTGTCTTTGGTGAATGGCGATATGAGTTCTACCTTGATTATTGATGACACGCCTATGTCATATCTATACTTTGAGGAGAATGCCATACCAATTAAGCCCTACATTTACAATCCCAAAGATGTAGAATTGCTCAGATTGATTCCATTTTTAGAAAAACTACGTTTTGCTGAAGATGTGCGTACCGTTTTAGCCGCTCGTTCGCCAAGGTTATGAAACATCTTTTAAAAAAGAACATTGGTATTCCACATTTAAATAGATACTCAAGGTTGCTCCATATACTTATACTGCGCTTCAAACATTCCAAATTAATAAATTCATTTCATAAATTGTCAAATTGTTGCCACGAATTATGGGTCATGTTTGAATTAAATTCAATATAATTATGCGCTTTCCTGTTGGGAATGAATTAACTACATAAAATTATTATATTTTCCAATTTATTATGCTAACCAATTGTGTATTGTGACAATTGCAATTGTATTTATGGCATATTTCATAAAATATGTTTCCAACAATCGTATGAGTCAGAAATTTTCCATAACAACATACATAAATAAGATACAATTAAGTTTTAAATAATTTAGCAACATATTCTAGACCTGAACCCTCTTGCTCTTCTGTGGGGGCCCTGAAACACATCCTAAACATATTTGTTTTTACATCGCACAAATCTTATTATAAATTTTTCAATATATAAGTCCTTTTGTTTCAAAAATGTTTGTTTGTAATCAAGCTATAATGTACGAGTGTTGCCTTTTATATTGCCGGCCTTCGGCAGTTTAAGTGTGACCAGGTCGTGTTTGCCGTTTAATTAATAAGTACCTATATTTTAGCGTGAATATTTTCTTTGAAAAGCTCAAGCCACGACTATCATCTCCTCCTCCTTCAGCCGCTCATACCATAGAGTGGGGATCAATCTGCACCACCCCAAAGATTTTCGGGCTGACCAAAGCTCCTATCCCATTCAAAGCTTTAAATCCTGATCCCTTTGTAGAACCTTCTCAGCAGTTTGTGCAGCATCGCACAAAACGACACATGAGTTTCTTTCAAGCCTTCTCCTTCGCTATCACCGATTCCGGATTGTGGCATCTAAGTATCCTAAGTGAGCGTCTTCTTCGTCCTTTCCTGCGGGTGATGTTACGGACGAGAGAGGTATCTCTGCAAAAATTGTCACAAATATTGACTTTTCTTAGTAAGTGGTACAATTTCTTTTTGATTTACCATCAATTTTAATATGATCTAGCAATCGAGCTAGCTCTAAAAATTTCAAATTACAAATTTTAATTGTTTTGAAAATAAATGCAGTTTGCAAAGAGTTATGGATCGAAGTGAGTCGCAGTTAAACATACCAACGACAACTGAGGGTGTTCCTATAGAGCAAGAGTCCCAGCCAGAAACTACAGAGCAAGAGACACAGATTGAACTCCAATCAGAAGCTACAGAGCAAGAGACACATATTGAAGACCAGCCTGAAGCTACAGACCACCAAGACACCCAGATTGAGCCTCAGCCTGAAGCAAATGATCTGGGGACCCAGACTGTAATTGCAGCGCAAGAGCCCCAGCCTGAAGGACTTGAACAAGAGTCCCAGACTGAAGCTACAGCGCAAGAGCTGAAATCAGAATGTACAGAGGAAGAGACTCAGACAGAAACTATGGGTACACAGCAAGTTCCCGAGACTGAAACTACACTAGAGTCTCAGCCTGTTGCAAGTGGACAAACATCAGTAGCCGCTTCATGGAATAGCGCACGTGATATGATCTTCTATATGAATCGTTTTCGTTTAAGATTGGTGCGAAGTCTATTGGCGTTTTTTCTACCAAGCATGTACTTTGTCTACCGTCAATGGCCACTTTCGCCAGAAAATGAGAAGCTACTCGCTGATATTGGTCGCAAGACCTTAATTCTGGATTTGGACGAGACGCTAATCCATGCGTGCTATGTAAACCCAATTAGTCAACAGCCAGTTGGTTTTGAGCAGGTACCAACGGACGCCAAACCAGATTTTAAAGTCGATATTAATTTGGAAGGAATGAACGTAAAATTTCTCATTTTCAAAAGACCAAATGTCGATGAATTTTTGGAGTTTGTGGCCGAATGGTATGATTTGGCTATTTATACTGCTAGTCTGGAGGCATATGCTTCTCCCGTTACCGATTTATTGGATGCCAAACGTGGCATACTGAGTCGTCGCTTCTATCGCCAGCACTGTCGCTCATCCACCACGGGAATAAGTAAGGACTTGAACGTGGTAAACGGTGACATGACTCGTACCTTTATCCTTGACGACTCCCCACATGCTTATCGTTATTTTCAAGATAATGCCTTGTACATCAAGTCCTGGTACTATGATCCAAAGGACAAGGAACTGTCAAAGCTACTACCATTTCTGGATGCGCTGCGTTTTGCCAAAGATGTACGTAGCATACTAAATCGTAGGGCACAGTCTTAAATACAATTTTGTATAATGTATCTACAGTAAGTGAGAGCAATTATAACCAATTCCATGCATAATTATAATATAATTATATAAGATTAATAAACTATATTCCAATATAGATTCCCCTTACTATTTAATAAAAAATTGGTAATGCTTAGTTGAGCACTACGGATTAAATGAAGCTCACTATTCTGAATTGTTTAAGGATGCTCGAAGAGGGAAGTCAATATGGCTGAAGATAGAAGAAGTAATAAAGGACAGAGACATGTCAAAGAGAGAAAAATAAAAAGGCATAGCAAAATTGGATTTACAAAATGTTATACATAAAGCTAAGGGGCCAAAAATAGTAGTTTCTATAGTAGTCCAGGCAGAACCAAGTTTATTAAAAAGTTCTGTGGAATCGATAGGACCGACTAAGAGTTTATGCCAGAATAGCGCATCGGCATTCGGATGTTTGTATTCCAATTTAAGCCGCAAAGTACAAAATGAAGGAATTGTTTTTGTACTTAACCTATCCTGTACTGATAAAGATGGAGCAGGAGCAGTATTCAAAAATAGGATGGACTTGGAAAAAATAAATATTGGTCGAATAAGGGTCGTTAAATTCTTTAAAAAATATTCTTTACTGTATACGAATAATTTTCGATTATACTGTTATGAAAAAGTGGGCAATATAACCGACGAGTATAAGCTAAATGACTTTGTCTTCTAAGTTTTGGAACGAAGTAACTTTTTTAGATGAGAGTAATAGAAACAGTAGGGTAAAGTGGTTGATTAGAAACATTTAAAATTTTTTGTCAGGCAATTTGGAGTACTACGACAGCAAACGGGGACGATAAATTAACCCACTAATAGAACTTTTTAAAGATTCCATAGCCACACAATAAAAGATGGCGTACGTTAAAGTTGGGCGCGGTCGACCCAATTTGCCAAATTTGGTTACGTTATTTTTATAAACAAACAAAAAAAAAGTCATATTTTGCACCAAACACGTTTTTTTGACTGATTGGTCGTATGGGGTCTATAATATATAGTGAACTGCAAAACTCTTAGAGACTTCCGAGTGCCAAATTGGTTTCGATATCTTTATAAACAACCGAGTTATGCCCTAAAAACCTTTTTATGATCGATCGGTCCTACAAGAGCTGGGGAACTCTAAAAAATTTATGAATACCAAGTTTGCTTATGATATCTTTGTACACAAACGAAATAGAACGAAGTTTGCACTAAACACGGGTTTTGACCGATCGGTCCTTTGAGGGCTATGTGATATAGTTAACCGATTTTGATAAAATTTGGTACAGTGCTGGGGAACTCTAAAAAATTTCTTAATACCAAGTTTGGCTATGATAAAAATCTAAAATTTTTGTTTTTTTTCGAGGTCGTCTGGGAGCTATATAATGTAACTTTGATATCAAAAAAATAAAATAAACTTGCCTCCTATGGAATAATAAGGGATCTAATCTGAAAGTTTGGTTGCTCTAGCTCTTATCATCTCTGAGATCTAGGCGTTCATACGGACGGACTGACAGACAGACGGACAGATGGTCAGACGGACAGACGGACATGGGTATATCGACTTCTCTAGACACCCTGATCATACTTTAGGTAACTTTAGGGGGTCTCTGACGTTTCCTTTTGTATGTAACGTCCATTTTCGGCTTGCACAAACTTAATATACCCTTTGTACCATACGGTACAGGGTATAAAAATTGCATTACCAGGTTATGAGGCATATGTTTTCTTATGTATTTCAAAGCGCTGTATGCGAATTCGCTATTAGAATACGCCATAAGGAAAACATGGTCTACGTTTGGATCTGAAAATCGTTTTTTATTTTCTGGGGTGGCTGTGTTGTGATATTAAATCCAAAAGGTTTCTCAGCTGAGTCTAAAGCAGTGGTGGCCAGACTCTCAATAAATATAACTCGCGAGGCTATTGTACCAAAAAAATAAATTTATCCATCCATAGTTCAAAGATTATTAGAGCTAGGATTACCAAGCTTCAGATTTGAACTCCCTTTATTTGCCGTCAGATCAGATAAAGTTTATATTTTTTCTTTACTTTTTATACTATTTCAATACATGTCCAGATTCGGGCAAATAATCGCATAATTACTTTGAAATTAAAAATTCGTACCTTATACTCATTTTGGAAATTTAGAAGAGCTCAGTAGTAAACTAATTGGTGAAATTGGTGAACTTAACTGGCTATGCCGGAGGCTAGACATATACATGGTACAATAATTGATTACAGTTTGACAAGTACTGGTTTAAAGCCACCAACTAGTATTATCCACACTTCCACCTTTCTGCTACATACACTCGTATGCTTTTACCCATTTCCGTTTATCCGTTAGCTAGTTTTCCACAGGACATGCTGCCAATTGAAACTTTTTAGCATTGCGAAAATTTATGTGCTAATTTTCATTGCTGTCGCTCTGACAACTAAGGCAATGGTATTTCCATTGTCTTTGGCTCTGGTAAATGGAGGGCAACGATGTTGGCAACGAGTTCGTTTTAAGAACTCCCACTTAGAAACAGTTACAATATACGTATATATTTGAGTAAAGAGCCCAAGAGAGAGTCAGAGAGAAGGGGAGTCTAAGAGAAATAGAGAGCGAGAGAGAGAAATTGAATGGTTGTCGTTGTCGAACGTTTAAGGACAATTGACTACGCGTTGCACACGGTAGCAATTGAAATTTATGACCGCCACAGGTGAAAGTTCTGTGTCGTTACCTTTTAGCTTGCCATTGTCAATGATTGTCGTCACAGGAATTTCAGTAGTTCAGCAGAGAGATGGGGGGTGCACGGTATGGGAACAATGGCAACAATTCATTTGGAGATTTATGTCAGAGCAGTGCATAAGCTGGCTTAACAGTGTTGTGCAGTGCTGCCTTAAATGAATTACTACACTACTTAGTTTACACCGAAGAATACCAAGGTGTATGCTGGTATCTCTGGTATTTGCTGGTATTGTTATTGCTAACTAGCTGGAGCATTTCAATTTGCATTGTTAATTGACTTTGCAATAAAAACCACAATCAAGCATCAACAATATTTGACTTGAGCCAAGTGCTACATGGAGTGCTATGGACGCTTTGAGACTTCCCCGGCCCAATTACCAGTGTCTGTTACTTGTTTATTTTGTTGGCCAGTAAGCCGAAAGCTCTTCATTTACAATGCAAAAACTTAATTAGTGCTCTTGGTTTTTGCAGCTCCACTCGATTGTCTTAATAAGCAAGTCCCTGCGCTGTTTCGGTAGTCCAAAGCGACATCGTTAAAAAAAATTAAAAAAATGAAAACAATAAAAAATAAAAGTCCCAATGGTCTTGGAATATTTTGCATGCAAAGTTTATTACTTTTTCACTTACTTTTTACAACGACTATAATTACATTGACTTACTTGTACCAACTGTCTAATTAAACCCACTGGGACACTGCACAGCCTAATAAGTTCAGTCACGAATTTTCAACTTTATAGTATTTTGTAAAACTTGTGCGTTATAGTTTAAAATTCAGGAATTTGCCCACAACAACAAAATTTAGCAAATTGTGCATTTCGTTAACTCAAACAGATGTTGAAATTTACACTAGGTGAAGCATAAATACTGATAGCTGGGCGGCTCCTTGACTGAATGAGTGAGTAACTGCAACTGCAGTCAGTGCATTTAGAGATTGACTGACTGACTGACTGAATGAATGAGTGATTGAGTGACTGCCGGACCGAAAGACTGGTTGATTGCTCATACGCACCGTTGACTAGAGTTGCGTTGGCTGAGTTTCAATGTCAATTGGCACAGCAATCTAAGTGCAATACTCTAATATCTGAATGAAAATTTTAAGTAAATGTACCTAACAGAAATAAATATTTTCATTCAAAATATGCAAGCTTAAAGAAGCTTAAGAATCAAAACTCTGATTTGATAAAATTGGATTGATCATGATTTTTGAATAAAAAGAAAAAAGAAAAGATTTAGTTAATTAATTATATGTAAATTTGCTTTTAATGGAAGACTTTATTTATTTAGTGCTTACTATAGTTTAAAACATACGTATTTTTACTTTTCAATTTTTAAATTGATATCTTCAAACTTAACAAACTCATAATCTAAATTTGAGATTGTTGAGTTGAACAGAACTAATTATTCAAGGTAGGTTGGATAAAAAGAAAAAGTATTTTTTTTTACCAAAAAATTGCTCTGTGAAGTGATTGCGAGGGAGCTCTCAATAAGCGGAATAATCGCTTGACTGGTGATGAAGTAACATCAAGCCATTCAAAGCTACATAAGGAATTCCATGATCCGTCTCGAAAAATTTGATATATGTATATTTCTTTTCATTTTTTTATATTGTAAATATTTTAAAATGTATTGTTTTTTAACTTTAGTGTCAAAAATTGATCACCAATTTACTTAAAAATAATAGTGATAATATTTTATGGAAGTAAACTTACTAAGAAAACCCAAAAAAAAAAAAAATTCCTCAAGTACAGCGTCAGCTAAACATAAATCCTCGGAAAAGAAAGATAATGCTAAAAAAATTAATTTACGCTAGTATATGTAAAGATTCGAAAAATTGAAAAGAACAATTTAAATTTTCCAATTATTTTCCCAAATTTATACATTACGTCTCACATAGATGGTAAATCAAGTAAAACATAAATATTTCTCCTGGTCCTAATTGGTTTTTTGAGGCCATCAAAATTCGAACATAAAATTAAAATAGATAAAATTTATAAAAGCCAAGAATTTTATTATTTAAAAAATACAAAGTTGCAATAAATTTTTGTATGAGAATTGTCATTAATGAGACGTGTTCCGGAAAACGAAAAAACCGAACCGAACAATTTTATTCGGATTCGTTTTTGCGTTTTCCGGCTTATGAATTTTTTTGTCGATAACATATTTCCCTTTTTATTTTCAAGAAATTCGTATATTTCCCTTATTTTTTGACACAAAACAGCTGACATGGTTGCCGCAGCTCTGCACCCTTCTATTAATATATGTTGTTTGCATTTTATTTTCATTAAAATATAGCTAATTTTTATAGGAAATTTTCTTTGTGTAACGCGGGAACCCAGTTGCACTTATCAATTATCGATAAAAACAATGTGTTCGTGTATGATCACTATCATAACGATATTCTCTTCCTGCATTAGGCATATTTTTTGTACTTTTTATAGTTAGCTACCAAAAGAGCTGGGTTAACAAATACCAGGCAGGGTATTCAAGACTTCAACAAACTGATGTCAAATCTTTTGTTTACATATTGACATACAATTTTATTGCGCTATAAATCATATTTTTTTTAGCTAACTTGACAAATTTTTCAATTGCGTTTGTGAACATAAATCAGAATTTCGCCCATCAAGTGAGGACTGCTTTGCACAAAATACATAGTGACTTTAAAAATTCTTTTCCAAAATAGAACATGTCACAAGGCACTCATGTGATTTGTAGACAAGCTTGTTAAAAAGTGCAATAGTTGTCTAAACTTTTTGGCCTGGCCAAATCTTCATTAAATTTGCAACATACTCGTAGTACTGCCAAACGAAAATTAAAAATTCAATTTAAAACTTTTACAACTTTTTAGTGTGGCATAATGTGGTTTAAATGTGTGTGTGTGTGTGTGTGTGAGAGAGGATATGGGGGCGTCTGCCGCATGTGGGTGTATGTGTTTTTGGTGGGAGGGGTTGTGTGTAGGGCTATGCAAAGTCAGAAAACCGCAACAACATTACACTGCTGCAAGCAGCTGCTGCTTTTTCAGCTCTTGCCACGTTTGTTGCTCCCAAAATTGCTCATGCTTGCTTCCAGATGCGAGGTGAGCCGACAAAAAAAAATGCAGGCGGAGGAAATGTTGCACGTTGAACCTCTGTGCAACATGAACATATGCCAAGCAGTTTCAGCACAAAAACTACTTAAAAGGTTCACCACGTGGCGTATGAGCAATAAAATGCAGCTGTTTAAATCGTTGACACGACAAACAAGTTTTCCACTGCTATAAGGTAATGAATTAAATTAAGATACAAATAAATGATGACTTGTAGTAAATGAGTGTGGAAGCTTTAATCATAGGAAAAGTTGGAGAAAATAAGCTAGGCAGCACTATCTTTCTTATGGAAAACAGAACTTACCCATCCGATTTTCGCTCCCAGAGAGCGAAGCCTTTATAAAACGACAACATTTCAACAAATGCCCAGTACTTTACCTTTTTACACGAATTTGGAAAAGTTAAAAAATGGTGAATATGTACGATGAACACATACATTTATCGAATAAATTTCCGAAACCGAAATATTTGGTTCGAATTTGAATATATACTTCGTTAAGTGGCTTTTGTCAATGTTTTAAATAAGGTTCGCACAATTATTTTTTAAGGGCAATTAAATTTTAACTTTCTATCTCATTTACGCTGCGTATGCGTGATATTTAAAAATAATAAGTAGTGTAAATAAGTTGCACCTAGCTTTTATTAAATACACTTAAGAATAGGCTAAAATCTATAAATAAAAACAATAATTCAAAGTCAATACACATTTCATATTTACGCATTTATATAGGCCATTTAACATATTGACATATTGCGCATACGATACATATGCCCTTCTTGAACCTTACAAGTTTGTAGAGCATTGTACAATATCTTTTTTAGGTCTGTTGGATACAATTGAACATTTTCTTTTTGTACCTGCTACATAGGAGGCAAAAAGTCTTTTTTGTTTTGTTAACTAAATGACACTAAGATGAATTTTTGGTTTTTAATTATCTGTCTGCCGAAAATTATCGAAATCGCACTGGAACAACAAAAGTTCTACATCCAAATTTTTAACAGTCAAAAAATCAAATTTTAAACCTTAGTAAGTTTGTGCGCTCTTTTAAGCGAATAGGCTTGACGGTGCCGGTGGGATGCGGTTGCGTTTGAACTTATCACTATTGAGTCTGCTAGCTAAATATTCAGGTTATAGCTTATTCAAACAAATAGCTAAAAAAAAAACCTAATTTCGCACACCCTAGCTCTTATGGTCCCCGAGATCTAAGTATTTATACGTACGGACTGCGTAACCTTACTTATCGCACAAAAGTTTTTTTCCAAAAAAATGAGTCAAATGGTTAAAATCATATTTAATAAAAATAAGCATAAAATAGAGAAATTCAGGGAAAATTATTAAACTATTAAACTACTCTTTAATATTTAACATGTAGTGAGGAAATCGTGAAAAAAAACACCATTGAAGCATTATCTTAATAATAAGTTACTTTTCTTAAGATTCATATTGATTTACTGATACAAATTAATCTCTTATACTACTGTCTTAAATATTCAAAAGGTCTCAAAGAAGCGTGCATTACCAAACGAGTCCACATAGCTACATTATGGTTCTTCCAACTTAATACCGCTCTCTGCCACCTGCGCATCAATCCAACGTCGCAGATAAGGTACATTTGTATACGCCGCTGGTATATCCTGCTCGGAACATTCAATGCCCCACGATACAATTCCTGCCAATATATATCGATCCTGGGAGCCTGGCATGGTGCAGAATAGTGGCGAACCGCCATCACCTTTGCAGGTGTCCTTACCCTGGACGCCGCCTGCGCATATCACACTTGGGTGCAGTCTATAGCGTCTACCTAGAATTGTTGCCCGTAGCAATTGTTGGCATTTTTCATGCTCCAACACAGGCAAATCAATGCGTTTCAATATAAACTGCATGATATCCGAGGTTATGTTGTGATGACCCCAACCGGTGGCATAGCATTGAGCAGCACGCAATTGCGCTTGCACTTGAGGTGTCTCCACGGGGGGCAAGCAAAGCGGCTGTATGTGTGGTTCCAGCACAAATGGCTGTTCCAGTACCAGCAATGCCATGTCATTGTAGAAAGTTAAACGATTAAACTGCTCGTGAAGCTTTAAGTTGCGTATGGTACGCTCTTGATAAGCATGAGGCTCCTCCAAACTATTTAGATCCCATTCGCCGGCGCGTGCCTTCAACGTATCGGCCTTGTGGTTTAAGATATTATGCGCACTGGTTAAAACCAGCGACGGATGTATTAAAGTGCCACCACAAACATAGTTGCCCTGCTTATCCAGCAGTGCTATCATCCAGGGAAACTGACCAAACAAGGCCTCGTTATCCTTGTAGCCCTCCATGTCAAAGTAAAGACCATTACGGTTGGAGTAACCACACGAATTGTACTTGAAGTCTCTCAAGTTGCGGGATAAAGGATTATTGCTTTCATTTAGCTGTTCGCATAGTAGATATTAGAGAGATAGAGAGCGGTCAAAGACTAGTACTCACATGATCCTCGATGGGGCAGCAAAACTCCATGGACTTGCAACCAAAGTTGCTCTTTTGATCAATGCGTGGCATTATCAGATACCTACCATTATCATTGGCCGTGCCGTTGCACAAATGACGTGGCACACATTCCTTGCTCTCCCCGCAGCTCTTATAGCCGGAGACAAATGTCAATTCTGGCGTTTTTTGAGCATTACGCAAAATTTGCGCCATGGTAGCATCATAGCTATCCAGTTGTGCCTTTTCACAGCAGACCATGCCATCGCCACATTTTTTGTCCAAGATGCGCGGACCAAAAATTCCGCGTCCCGAATCATCGGTTTCATTGCAACGCTGCACAGTGACACATAATTCATCACTTCTACATTTACTTTGCGCTTGAGTCTGTCCCAAGATCACCAAAAAAGCAAGCGGTAAACCTAAAAACAGCATCTGCCAGATGGAAAATGTATTTTAGCTGGAGTCTTAGTGACTTATAATATACGGCTTATTTGAACACAATTTAAATACTTGCAATGCAACCTTAGTGTAATCTATTTTTAAGTATTATATACTATATATTGTAGTACTTATGTACATATGTATATACTTCTGGTGTTACGTTCTGTAGATCACAAGCAACTGAGCTCCAATAACATTATTTTATAGATTTTATACGCTCCGCGAGCTGGCTTGAATGTACAATCATTTGAGAGCTCCAAGCATATGCTAATCTTTAAATACTCGTACGTGTATATGACCCTCCACGGGTCATACAGAGCACTTGGAATTTCCAGTTGTATCGGCAAATATATAGGACACATTCAGATTGACTTTCAGCAGCAGATTCATCAAAGATTGAAATTATAAAATAAAAGATGTATCTCATAAACTCCTCACGTTTATTTCTTAGTAAATAGGTACTCTCTCTCTCTGAATTGCTCTACAAAGACGCTTATTAGCCAATTATCTCTTAATGACCCTATCGCTGTTAATTGCTCTCCCAAGATGCTTATCAGCCAATTGATGCAGCAAAGAGCTCTCTGTTTACTTGAACATAAGCTCTTGAGATGAGTTGATCGGCTGCTGATATATGAATAATTTCAAGCCAGTTATATTAAATATAGAAATTAATACTCTAACGACTCAGTTGAAATTCTGCTCGTCAATCTACAAGTTGAGCTTGAAGCACATTTTTTTCTGTTTCGTTTGTTTCGAGTATATATTCCATGCATATAGTATTTTTTGTATACATATGTGTGTATGTATATATATAAATAACAAACATATACAAAGTGAGCAAAAAATAATAGATTTTGTTAATGGGTTATGTGCAAAAATCAATGCCAAAGAATATAATAATTAAAATAAACAATAGTAGTTTAAGTGTTAATAAATGCCTACAATAAATATTCATTTATTGGTTTGTGTAAATAACAATAGAACCCAAAACCGAAAAATTTTTTAAGCCCGTTAAATAAACTGCTTTTATGTTAAAAAAGTAATAAATTCATAAATATTGTTATTGTATAAATGTTTGGTACATAGGTTTGAGAGGTAAGGATAAAATTTAAATACAAATCCGCATCAAGTCTGCAATAATATTGCGAAGTTTTTTTTTTATAAGTAAGTATTTTACACCATAATACGTTTGTAATGAAGTTAACGTAACTTAATTCGGTAGTCAATTGTTTGGAGCTCCCAAGAACTTTGCGAATTTGAACGAAATCGACACGTTAATTTATTTTTTGTATTGTGACGGTATAGTGTATCTCAGAGTCGGTCGAAATTTTAAACTAAATTTTGTTTAACTCCTTATAGGAGTTTCGGGATATCGCCAATTCGACAATCGAAAGTCTACCTTTATTGAATTTAATTGAAATCGCTTCTATATTTTATTCGTTTATAAGTTTTATGTTCTCAATTTTTTAGATGTCAAACGTCGACTTAATTAATCATCCCCCGGTCCTATTTCATCTCTCTATTCCTGAAATATAGCAGTTAAAAATATTTTATCAAAAGTAGTTTGTGGAAAAACTAGTGAATTAATCTTATGCAAAAAGTGAATACTAAAATGGTAAATCCTCAATACGAAATCTTAAAGCTAAAAATATTTGTGGAAAGTCCTTTGAAGAATATAACTTGATGAAATTAGCAATCATAGAAGATAAGGAAAATATTCTTTCTTGAAGCTAATAAAAATAAGGACCCGAAATGATTAAGGATCATTGATCGTTCGAATGCTTTTAATTACATGTAATTATTAGGCTGCGGAAAACGAAAAGGGATAACATTTTGTTCGCGTGATCCTAATTTCGCATTTTATGTTTACGATATCTGTTTATTTATTTAATAATTAATTTAATTGAAATTGTTGTTCAAGGGTTGCTATTGCTTCCGTTGCTATTTCATTTTTCATGATACATTTTAATGTTTCGTATGAGTTTTCACCTGCATGATTTCAACGTATTTAGGTGAAACTTTCATTTTGCACACCGTATGATGTGTGGCTATCATATAGTGCAAGTTTCATCTCGATACGTTCACGCATACGAACACAATCGGTACCACACTGATTTTTTTTGTTGACGTATTTATGTATAGATTAATTTATATTCAGTTATAATTTAGTTAAAATCTAAAGATAACATTAATGAAGTGCAAAGTAGGCCTTCGGCTAACGATATCTTTTTAAATATCCCTCAATCTTTGTTAGCACAGCTCTGAACCTATAAATTACTTCAATTCGTTTATACTTTCGTGTGATTAAAATATTGCCAGTTCTTTTTTATTTTGTCTTTTAAATAAATTGACACTACACTACAATAATACTTTAGTAACAATATTTTTTAAAGTACACCATGATTTTTATATATATATTTTTGTAAATGCAAGACATGTACTATATGGTTCTTTAAACAAAAAAAAAAACTTTAAATACTTATCAATAAATAGCTAAATTGAACTTGGCATAAATAGAATTTAAGAATATCAAAGAATATTAAAAAAATTATTTCAATTCATTTTGATTTTAATTGCAACAAAACATTTGGTTTCAAACCACGTACAAAATTTGTTTTTGTGAAATTGGGAGCACCAATTCGTTTAAAAACGAATACGAATAAAATATTTGACCTATTTGTATTTGTTCATACTCATTTACTCCTACTTAAAATTTTTTATAAATGTCTATAACTCTGATAACGCCTTTAACTATATGTGGAATATTTTAAAATAAACTTATTTAACTATAGTATATAATATGGTATACTACATAATGTTATCAGCTACCTCTAAAGAAATTCATTCAATTTTTTAGTTAACGCAAGTTTTATTTGTTTACACTCTAGCAGGGTAACAAAAAAATGGCCAACTATTGCTTGCTGCTAATCCCAGTTTTGGGATTGCTTACTTTTCATCATATAACAGTTGACGGCCAGTCGGACGTGTGCAAGGAGAATGAACTGTGCGTCAGTGAGCAGCGCTGCAATGAAACTGATGACTCAGGACGAGGCAAGATAGGACCACGCATAGGCGTTACCTGTGGCAAGGGTCAAGTTTGCTGTGAGCGGGTGCAACTAGAAAGCTGGGATGCCAGCTTATCGTCGCGTGCTAGCAATGAAAACAAGCCCAATCCTACGAATACCAGCGTCTATGAAAGCTGTGGAGTGAACAAAGAATGTGTGCCGCGACAGCTATGCAATGGCACGATCAATGATAATGGGAGATTTTTGATAGGACCACGCATTGCAGACAAAGCCGCAAAAATAGACGTACGCTTGGATGATGATGTCTGCAGGCCGCTGCAACATTGCTGTGATGTGGGTGATCAGGTAGGTGCATCTGGAAAAGCTTGAGCTAGTTTTCACGTTGCTCTTGTTGTTTATCATTGTCAGTTTGATGCCAGCGAAAATCCATTTTTGGCCGATCTGCGTGACTTTAAGGCTCGTGGCTGCGGCTATAGTAATCCCAAAGGTGTCATAGTAGATCTAAATGGCTTTGGCGAAGATGTGTCATTATTTGGAGAGTTTCCCTGGATGGTGGCACTGTTTAGTGGTCGCAATGTATATCTTTGTGGCGGCACGCTTATACATCCCTCTCTTGTGCTAACTAGTGCACACAATATTGTGAACCAAACCATAGACACGCTGGTGGCGCGTGCCGGAGATTGGATATTAAACAGTTTTGATGAGCCACATGCTCATCAGTCGCAGCGTATAAAGCAAATCATCCGACACGAGAATTTTGATAATGAAGCCTTTTTCAATGATATTGCTTTGTTGGTGATGGCGGAGCCCTTTGAGCTGGCGCCGCACATACAACCACTATGTCTGCCGCCCCCGGAGACGCCACAGTTACTAGCCCAGCTACGTGCCGCACAATGCTATGCCACCGGCTGGGGCGGTCGCACCTTATACAGCGAGCATAATGAGAATTTTCTTAAACGTATTGCCCTGCCGGTGGTCAGTCGGGAAGAGTGCACAGCCAAGCTAAGGCTTACACGTCTGGGCAGACGATTTAGGCTAAGGCCTAGCTTCATATGCGCAGGTGGTGAAATGGGCAGGGATACTTGCCGTGGCGACGGAGGCTCGCCTTTATTCTGCACACTACCTGGCAGTACAGATCGTTATGTAATGGCTGGCCTGGTATCTTGGGGTGTTGACTGTCAAGAGCAGGACATACCGGCGGTTTATGCAAATGTGCCGTATTTGCGTGAATGGATCGATGGTAAAGTCAAGGAATTGGGACTTAAGCTAGATGCGCCCTAAAGCTCGAATGTAAAAAATTTTAAATCCCTAATAGAGAAACTAAATAAAAAGAACTGCTTACTCCATAATCGGCGAAAGGTCCTTGGGTAAAACAAGTGGGCATCCTGACCAGCTACACTCGGCAGATTTGTAAAAATACATTAAATAGGTTTAATATACTTTTCGTGTTAAGTTTTAACATTCTAAGAGGAAGGAATAGGAGAACTTAGGAGCTGTATTTTTAAAAAGTACAAATATTTGTGATAGAAACTTTTTTACCCGACAACGGAACATCCTTGGAAATTCAATATGTATAGCCTGTATCGAAGTTAATGAGTTTCTGTAAATGATTGTAAAGGACGGAAGAAGACGTGACAGACTTCATAATGTATATCTTTTCTGGATAATCTGCAGGCAAATGCAGTTTGCCGATTGACATCTTACCGTTTTTGTTTTATTTCTTAAGGGTTTTGCGAAGGAGGTACAGTCTAATAAATTGGTACAAAGACCCATGTAGACGATTATATCAAAATTATTTTAACTTTATTTCAAAATTATTCTATGTAGCAAGTTAAAACGGCACTCCGGAAATTACAGCCAAAAAATGCGCGAAGCAAGCAGGTGCGGAGCCACCTACTGTAGTTACTTGTAATGATGCCAGTTCTTCGGAAACTCACTTCCTAATAATAAACGAATCACCATAATAATTATCTTCTTACTATGTTTCTTCACCTGGCCATAATAACCCGATTTTGGACCTTGGCGGCGGGGTGCGCACCCACTGAACTTCTTTATCGATGCACACAGCGAGATCGCACAAAAGATCTTACGAAGTACTTTCCACTCAATTACAATCAAGAGTATTTGCAACCCATTGACTTATTTGTATATAATACCGGGGGTTTCCGCCCCCTGCTTCACCCAATATATACATATGTTTGACGTTATGGAAAACTAGTTGATAAAATAGTAGGCCACAGTCTTCCGTCTAGTTCGTAAAAATCATAGGTTATCATTATATTTTATTCAATATGCTCCTTTCCAACACCAAAGTAAGCATAAGATTAAAAATGGCAAAATTTCGTTTCTACTACTGCAATTACTATTTTCCAGCACGCCAAAATAATCTTGGCATACTTGCATTAAGTCCTATGAAATCGGCACCAAGGATAAAGAACTGCTAAAATTGTTGCCCTTTTTGGTTTGTCTGCGCTTCACCTCCGATGTGCGTAACGTTTTGTTTTGATGTTGGAATTTACACGAGTTTAATAAATGTTCTCTAATCTTGGTTATTTTTCTGAGGATGCCAGGCTTTGAAAGAGGATTTTCCCGAGCATAAGCTGCAGTCAATAGAATACTAGATACATCTTCGTTGGTTCCACATTCTCCTTAACTTGCTAATACGCAGTGGGCTCCGTATTCTGTCATTTTAGCTTCGGCATCGGATGCTTTCGCACCATTTTTGTAAAGGCTCTTTTTCATGACGACTTCATCCTTGCAGCGTACTTACTACATAGTCCATTACAGACTACGGCTTGATCCCACTTATGGGTTATATTCTTCCAGGTTGTCGACTGACCATTTTAGACACCCTTAATTTCGCTTAGCTTTTTATTACCCTTAATCTTGCAAACATCAACAAGTTTAAAATTCAATTGTGTATTGACTTGGAGCTGCACCGCACCAATAAGAATCAGCGCATACATTATGGACTGTCAATACCTTCTCTTAAATATAAAATACCCAAACCAGGCGTTAATGTAACCAGTGGCGTGCATTTTCTGGTGCTGATAAAGATCGGGCATGACTCATGGCCGTGACAGTAACAAAGATGGCGATTTACCTGACACGGCTTTAGGCCTTTCGGCAGGGGTTTCCCACTCGACGTGCTTTTTGGAGGCTTGCCGCGTTTTTGCTTGTGATTAATTGCGCTTCTGGACCTTGCATACGCCAATAAATTTGCTTAAGAGCACGCAATGGGCCAGCGTTGCCTCTGGCAGCCACCATCTGGTCATTTTGATAATAGAAGGAAAAGTTAGCAAGTTTGAGCAGAAACCCACACATCAAAAAAGAATGCTGCGAGCCAATGCGGTCCACATACCGTGGACCAAGTCTTTTGAGACTATTTGGATGTTCTTATATTTTTCAGGATCTTTAATCAATTGAAAAAAAGGAAGTTTTATTACGAGCAAATTGCAGTTGACCAGAGTCATATAAGTATTTGTGCTGGACTAGGATGCACACTCTTTTGCTGCAGAGCATAGAGTTTTGGGCTTTATTTTGATTTAATTTAACAGACTCGGAGGCTTTAAGAAAAAAATGATTTCCTTTGTAGACTGTTATTCCGTCTGCTCCTTTGCCGTAGCTGAAGAATGGGTTCTTCGTTGTTGGGACTTTAAATCCCGTCAGTGGGGCAATAAATATAAAAATCTCGGACGTGTAACTTAGTGTCTGTTTCTGCGCGGGCGGGAATTTGACAAATTTCCTTCCCCGATGAAGGCATGGATTTGTTTTTGCATAGGATATTCAAAAAAAGGAGGTTCACGCTTTAGCCAGTTGGGTGTTCGCACAACTTTTGAACACCTCAACTCAACAGCAAATGTGAACTCTCAAATAATTTGGTAACTATCAAAAATTCACAAACATTTTCATTTGCTTTTTTTTATTCGGTAAAATAAGCTCCAAACCAAGAATAGACAGGATGCTGAGTACAGTCTGCTCATTATAGGTAACAAAACATAAGTTGTTCTATCTTATAGTACAACTATTCAGGGCGCTTCATCCGCAAGTACTCTGTAACTTTTTTTTAGCAATGAGAACCTTCGGGAAGCTATGGGATATCCCAAATGGGATTTTTTTTTATTTGGTTTCGTCATTCCATGCGAAATTTTTTTGCATTCTGCGTATAGGCCTTAAATAATAAAATATCTTTAATATTTTGCATAAAAAGAAAGGTGGCTACATTGATGACGTCACGACTATGACATTCTCTCGACTTGCAACTAAAAATGAGTGAATTCCTACAGTTTTGTTTTTTAGCTTGCTTTGATGTAAAGCCATTTTTATTTTATTTTTACCTTTAAACGTTTTAAATTTATCTACAAAGAGTAGAAAGCTTTTGCGAATAACTTGAGATTAATATCCACAAAATGTAAAATTAAAATTTGTATATAAAAGTCCTCATGAGCCTTTTAACTTATTTTTCTGAAATTTCCGAACTTTTTCGTACAACTCCTAGAATGCAATTCCCTAAATTTGTGTTGATCGAATTTTTATCAGGCTAGACCATGACTGTGTGTCTGTGTCCAGTCGGTCTCCCAGATCTAAGACTAGTTAAATAAATCTTTACTGTTTTTAGTTGGATAAATTTTAAATAAGCGAGTATTTGGTTTCTTTAAATAATAAGATGCATGTATGTATATAAACAACAATCAAAATCTTTATACGCACAAACATACATGGTTCCTATTATGTGGTGTCCAATGGACATATTGTCAAACTTCTGATTTATTTCATCTTTTAGCGCCACATTCCACAAGCCATAAAATAATCTAAAAAATGTTAAGCAAAAATCATCTCTACGCCGACAGCTTATAAATATCTCAGCATATTGTAACCGCGAACGTCGTCTTGTGGCCTTCGTCTTCATCTTCATCCTCTTCTTTTTATCATCTTGGTAGTAGTTGCTGTTGCCATGACAGTAAATTAAGTAGGTTCGCTGCTTGAGTCTAGGATCCAGCTGAATAACGAGAACCACACAATACCAGAGACACCAAAGAGCTGAAGATATACACCACCGGCTGGAGGCAAGCCTTCGACTTGGTGTCTGTTGCAAGGAGGCTGTCATTGGCAGTGGAAAGAAAAATTGCACAGAAATGCTGTGAAATAGCTTGGGAATTGATTTTGCAGCTGTATTCTGCACTGCTTCAGTCTCCTTTATAGTTGGCCGTTTCCATGCTGCCCATATTCTGATTTGGAGTCGTTCCCGTTTTGGATTGGCGGGACGTGCTCTGAAAACAACAACTTTTACGCTATTTTCTCTTCAGATGATGTTGGTCGAATTAGGACGATTTCTTCTCCATTTTGCAGCAACAGGATTTTGCGTCTGAATTTTTGTATCTGAAACTTGCCAGGGCTGGGCGAAAATGAACCATATCGGTTAGGTAATGAAAAATAATGGTTAAAAATGTATTTTAGTATAGTAAGTTTACTCAGCTAGCACTATTATCTCTAATTCGAATCACGCCGTATTCAGACAGTGTGAAGCTGCAAAACTCATCCATGTGCCCATATTATTTCATAATTATAAGCAGAAACACCAAATTGGTATACAGCAACCAGTCAGCTTTATAAAAAAAAGCCACATCCATGTTGAACATACTATCAAACCCATAGCTTACGTTATTAATAAATTAATTTTTAATCTTAAAAAATCTGTTAAAATTTTTGACAGCTATGGGTATATATATTATTTTGTTGCATTTCTAAATTGCTCGTAAAGGTCGGATACAAAGGTCGCCATGTTGAACTAGGTTTAAATTGATTGTTTCCCAATGATGGGACACAGGGCATCCCGTTGACTGTTTGCAATTTACATTTCAATTATTTGAAGAGCTCTAATGCATGCCATTTACATTTACGGAGAGAATTTAACAAGTATCTGGCCCATTTGTTTGTTCAGCTTACATAGAATTTGGCCAACATCTTAAACTGCATTTGGTCATACTCTTGGTAAATATTGGCAAAATTGATTATCATTTAATTACAGTACAACATAATGCAAAATGTATATAACTTGAAATGGACGTAGCCAGCTGGAGTAAGGCATCCCTTTCCTCTGCATACAAAATTTTGCATATAGGATAAAAAAAAGTTTTTTCTCTTCACGGAAAATTATCGAAATCGGTTTAATTCGAATTTTTTCTTCCTGTCAATTTTGGAATTTTTGTTTGTTTCCTCTCGTGGACACTTTTGCAGCTTGGTCTGGTTTGACCGATTGGACTGCAAAATCCTTATCGGCGAGCAAGCAAAATAACAGAGATAAAAAATTCATGAGGAGTATAAAACTTACCGTTCAATAAAATTGCACTGATTAAAAAAAAGTAGGACGATGAGAAATCGAAAATCAAGAAACCAAAACTGAGCTGTTATCTCGATGATATAAGGTAATAATTAAAAAACAATCCATCGAGCGAAGCCCACTTGTAAGTATAGACAAAAATGTATATTTAGTACCCCTTCATTCGTTTGTTAGCTACGACCTTGTGACTTGAAATGCCAAAGAGAGTGTGTGTGTGTGTGCTGTTGCACGTAGTTCGAGTAATTATAATCGTAATGCCGCAATTGTGTAGGACACTTTGAGGCATATTTCCTTACAATATAGGAGAAGACGCAGGAAAGCCCAAAGCATCTGCTGACTGAGCATGGCATCAAATTACAAATGATGCAATGCCTTGCAGCCGCGTCGAAAGGAGCATGCGGCAAGGGGCATTGTTACGGAAATTAATGTTAGATGTGCGTAGATGGAAGCTTTTGGACTTGGTTTGGGGCTAACGGAACTGCAAACAGCTGCAACAACCAACTTTACAGTTACGCATAGTTGCTTGCATTGCTAAATTTACGTACATACGAGGGCAGGCTGTAAAGTTATCGGTCTCAACAAGAATGCACGTTAGCAACCATTTTGTGCGGATTCTTGAGGATGTCAGGTGTCAGGCAATCTTTAATCGCAAAAAAGATTCGGTCGTTTTCTAACTGTAGAATCCATTACAACACACCAAAGATCCAGAAATAAAGGCATCGATCGATTTCGTCTAACGTATTTACACCGGGGATGGCCATGTCGGATCTGTCAACTAACATTGTAATAGCAATTTATTTATATACGGCAGTGGCCCAATTTATATCGATAACTTCAAGCACGGCAGAACGATGACCTTAAAATGTTATCGGAGCTATAGTTTCGATTATATGCTGATTGTTAGTCGTGACACCATGACTATAATATACCCTGTAATTTCTTAATTTTCAGTGTCGGTGAGTTGGGTCGCGGTATCCTCCACAAGAATAATAATTTCTATATTTTAGTCTATGAGTTTGATAGGAGTAGCTACAATTTATGGAGGAGGGGACAGGCCGGTCGATAGAAGAGTGGTTGCCAGGTGGTGAACGCTCTCCTTATTTCCAAAGAATTAATAAGTTTAAAGTATTTTGCTTTAGTTAACTTTGGGCCATGTCAAACTTGCCCTCCTTGTCGTGAAGACTAAAAGTCTAACATTGAGATATTTTTACCTATATATTTGAAGTGTTCATAATTTTTGGGTTTTTGTTTATATTTTAAATCGTCTGTTCATCCTGATCAAGCATACAATAATAGTGCTGATGGCCATCGGTGCTTTCTAAGAGTAACTTTACATACTTTTTTGAAAGGCATATAATAATTGTAGGACCGCATAAAAGGTTAAAAAATAAGATTAAAAGTTTAGGTTAAATAAAGTTAAGGTTAAAAATAAAAAAAAGCTATTGGCCTTTCTGCTAATCCCATTACTTTTCAGCTTACCCTCGTTCTTACATTGCATGTAACAATTTTTGGTCAGTTTTTGGTATTTTCGCTTGCTAACTGTTGACATTGGCTAATTGCGTAACAAATCCGCTAAATGCACACATTATCATGTTGCATGTTAATTAACAAGGCCGCATAAATTACATTTACAAAAATTTGCTTCTATAGAGTATTGTGCAGCAAGAGACTTTAAATAGATACCATATGATTTTGGAATCTAGATATAGCATGTTTGCCTAAAACAATTAAATGGATGCCGCAAAAACTGAAACCAAATGCCAACTTGGCGTATGCGTAATGCAATATTAAACCAGAACTGTGCGTGACACAGGCTTTTGTGACTGTTGTTTGGTTTTTCGAAATATTTGTTATGCAAATTGCTTATTAACTTTATGACCACACAAAATGGTCGTGCTGTGTTCATTTTTGGTTTTGCTGTACACCATGCCGTATGAGTTATTCCCATTTAAACAGCACAACAGGAACAATATTAGTACGATTATATTAAATGCACAGCAATATAAATTGTCAATTATGGTAACAATGCCTGCTCCAAAGTGCATCATCATGCTATATTTGAGTGTAGCAAGTTCATTTTAAATTCAACATATTCAATAACCATGAATGCCTGCAACTATGATTCCCATTCCGATTCCTAACGTCATGACACTTATTTGCCAGCTGCCATTAAATGAAAATAAAATGCAAATAAAATTGCTCCACTGTGTGTTTGCAATTTATGTGGCGCACATTGAGTACTTGGCACAGTTCCCCCTCCAATAGCATTCAACTTTACCCTCTGCTCCACTTCGGTCTGCTGGGCGTGACTCTTCGTCCGGCTGGCTGTTTGCCTAATGACATTGTACTCTCGCTAGCCGTTATCAGAGTTGTCCTTTAGTTTAGTTTAATTGAAAATTTTCGTTATGCTCGCCAATGGCAGGTGTGTTATTTATGGCCAATTTGCGAGTATAAACCATTCTATGCCTGGGGAGGTGCTAAATTTTTGACTAGCTGGTTTCCTTTGTGGGTTATTCATTGCATCAACGCCGATGTGTGCACAGCACGGATTAAGTACCGAAATTTGTTTAAATCTTTAAAAGTATTTAAGTTATCGATAAAATTTAAAAAATGTCATACAGACGAGACGGTGCCCGACAGTATACCCTGTACCTTTTTCACGAAAAAATTGTATTAATGCATATTCCTTCTAATAACTTTCCAATTGGAACATTTTTTTTTTTGGTGCAAAACAATATTTATACCAAAAAGTTCCGCTTTGTACCGATTTTGATGAAAATCGAAAGAAGCAATTTAAAGTATATGGGGTAGGTTTCAAAATGATATATTGAGGGGTGTGGGAGAAAACACGGTAAATCGATTGCAGGGGGTGGGGTCCGTATCGATCAAATTTGGATATGGATTTGTTCATTAGAGCCACATGAATCAACTTACCAAAAATAGTGATTCTAGGTTTTTGATGTAAAGGACTTGGGGTCTGCCCCACCTCCTTCTGTCCGTTACATACATTGCGCAACTCTAGTATACACTTTGTACCTATAGGTACAGGGTATGAAGAATCATATATTAGATATTCTATACAGATTCGTTTTGAAATCACATGGTTGCTGCTCCTAATTTCGCCAAAACGAATTTTTTTTATTGGTTTGATCCCAACTACTTTGTTGCAAGTGAAACCAAAGGCACAAATGAAAACGAACAAAATTGATTCGTTTTCGTTTTACTTTTTTTTTTTTTTTGTTTTTTTTTTCGTTCATTAAATTCAAATTAATAAATCTTTATTACTAAAATAAACACTAGTACGTACATTTGTTGTTTGTTACTCTACTAGTCCCGAATGGGCGCTCAAGAATTTGAATAGATTAGAAATAATTATAATTAGCTTTTTTGGCTTATGCTATTTTACAAACTAACAAGCAAGTTTTAATTTTATTTTTATGGATATTGTATTGAAAGGGTACAAAAACAATACTTCTTTAATTGTAAAAAAAAAAAAAGAAAAGGTTATGATAAAAAAGGGTGGGGAAGGGGAAGAAGGAGGGCACTATTGTTTTGTAACAATTTTTAGTTTGGAGTTAGCCACCAAAACTTTCTTCGTGTGTTAGCGGAAACTTTTTTATCCCTATGACCTATTTTTTGGTCAAATCTGAATTCGACGCTTGGTATGTCGTTGTTCAAGGTTACAGATTTTGTGGTTGCTCTTCTGTACCTATGGTAGAAAATTGGAACTCCTTCATTATTTTGAATAACTCTGCTCTTATCTATATAGAGGAATGCTGCGGGAGGCACAAAACCATTGTGGAGTGCGGATTCTATGTACCTGTCGTCCGCGCAAAGCGGCGCCAGGATAAAATTATTCGTTTCATTGGCCAGACTACTTTGTATATGCTTGCGTATAATATTTATTATGAAATTGTCTATTCTAATTACTCTAGTGGCATTATATATTTGGTCATTTGGGAAATATTTAATAAAGTCGCTCTCTGGAGTTCTGTGTAGGGACGAACAAACTCTTAGGCAACGTCTTTCAAAAATTCTTAGTTTTTCCATGTAAGATGGAGAAATATTAAACCAAATTGGGCTCGCATATGCTATTATTGGGCGAATCAATGACTGGTACATTATTGTTTTAACTCTGCTTTGAAGTCTTCTTGCAAGGAACAGGCTTTTGTGCAGATACCAGGCTTTATTTGCTTTTCCTATTTGAGCATGAATGTGGGTATTAAAGTACAAAAATCTGTCTAAATGTAATCCGAGGTATTTAACAGTCTTAGTATTGCTGATAGGTGTGCTGCTGTTTCTCTCTAATATTTGGAATTTTTTCCAGTTTTTTCTAATATTTGTGTTGCATTTATTGACTGGAGGCCTAAAAAGTATTGTTTCGCATTTCTTTGCGTTTATTTTTAAATGCCAATCCTCAGAATATTCTGCTACTTCATTAAACATATTTTGCAAATTCTTGTTAATTTCACTTATTGTGCTGTCGCTGTGATAGATAACTAGGTCATCTGCGAATGCTATGATTTTTCCCATTTTTCCCAATAACTCGTTAATGTAAATATTAAACAAAATAGGCGAATTAACTGTGCCTTGTTGTAGACCGTTGACTATTTTAAAATGTTGTGAGCTGTATTGCTTGCTATTATACACAATAAATTGTTTTTCAGTGATCATGTTATATATTAAGACCAGCAAATGTTCAGGAAATTTATATTGCATAAGTTTACATATTAATCCTTTGATCCAAACTGAGTCAAAGGCTTTTTCCAGATCAATAAGACATGCTCGTACGCTTTTTTTTTTTGTTCCAGCTCCACATTACGTCAGAGACCAAGACATTAATGGCATGTATTGTGGAATGCTTGAATTGAAATCCGAACTGTTTGTTACTTATTATGTTTGTTTGTTTGCAGTGCTTATTTATGATTTTGTTAATGCATATTTCAAACACTTTACTAATATTAGGAAGCAAGCTTATAGGTCTTAGATTGTTTACGAAACTCTGGTCGTTGGTTTTTTTGGGTAGAAGGATCATTTTAGCAGTTTTCCACTTGCTGGGGAAGTAAGCATTATTGAGCATATTATTAAATAAGGTACAGTATTCTTGTGTGACGATATGAGGAATATTTTTAAGTATGATGTTTGGAACTTCGTCATGCCCTGACGATAATTTGCTTTTTAAGCTAGAAAGTACATACTTCAGGTCACCGACTTGAATGAAAAAATCTTCGCATTGTTCTGTACTTGGCTTTCTTGTGTATACTAAAATGGGTTTTTCTAGTATTTTGTGTTTCAAACCGATTTTTCACCTGTAAAAATCGGAGGAAACACGTTTCAACTTTAGTGTGGTTGAGGTTGTCTGGGTTGTTCTCTTTGGGAGAGTGCACCGACTGGAAGTAGGACCCTATCGTGTTCAGAATGGTTGCTCCTGGGAATTTTCAACATTTTCTAGAATGTATCTAAGATCATTCGGAACTTTTAGTAGAGGTATGTCTAGAGAGACCTTTTTCTTAAAGATTTTATTTATTTGTTGGAACATGTCTGGCGAATTACCTGGGTCGATCTTTTTAAGTTTGTGTTCATATTCCTTGTTTATCGACAGGGTCAAGTTTTTTGACAAGTTTTAGTTTTACTTTATGTAGTTGTAGGTCTGAAGGGTTCAGTACCCTTTCTAGTCTGTTATGTTTTTTTATAATTGATAGTGTATTACTTTTTTCTCTAATTAGTTGTTCTAAAGTATTATTCATAAGCGTAGAATTCCGATTAGAAGGCCTGTTAAATGGTACTGTCTGTTTGGTTGCTTGAGTTATTATCTCACCTATTTTCTTGAGGTGCCAATCTATTTCATTGTTGTCTAAGTTTTTATTATTTGGGGTAGGTGGTTGGAGTGACATAAGCCGGGTAATCTTACTTTGAAATTTTTTCCAGTTAGTTTTTTTGTAGTTATATGTTACGTCATTATTTTGTTTAAAAATTTCAAAAGTTTCTTCATTATTATTTTTGAAAACAATCAGCTGTACTGCAGAGTGATCACTATCGTAAGGAAAAGTATTTAGACAGTTTGTGCTGTTGGTATTTCTCTTTATATGCAGTCTTGAGTCGACCATAAAAATATCCAGAAACGAGTATGCTCTGTCAAAAGATGGTTGTGTAGACGCCCATAAACTACATTTGAATGCGATTGAATTCTCATTTAACCATCGATGAAGGATGTTACCTTTTTGGTTTGCTCTAATATTACCCCATGCTGGATGTTTGCTATTCAGGTCACCAGCTACTACAAAATAGTTTTTGTTGCTATATAATTTGAGTATATTGAAAAGTGTATTTAGTTCTTGTTCGAATATGTTGTTGTTGTCACCACTGGGATAATAAGCTGCTACAATGTAAATACACGAATTATCTACCATTGGAATTTTTATAATGCATGTTTCTAGGTATTGTAATAAGTTTATTTTGTTGTTCGTGTATGTACTAAACTTTATATTGTTTTTAATTAGAATAGCCGTGCCACCGCCTCTAGCTGAATTTACTCTATCTTTTCTTATTAGGTTGTAATTATTAAATTGTAATTTGTGTCTGTGATTAAGTTTCGTTTCATTCAGTAATAGTATGTCTGGATTGTGCTCATCTACAAAGTTTTGCAAATCTATTCTTCTACTTATGTTTGTAAGGGAGTTTACATTAAGGGTTATAATGTTTAATTCTTTTGTTATTGTTTGGGATCTAGTAATATCGGGCAAATTCATGGTTCGTCTAACATTGAAAATATCGTGTCAACTCTGGCTGTTTGCAGCTCCAAGTCTTTCCTCAAGCCTTTAGTTTCTGCTAATAGGTTTTTAAGTGTGTTTTGTACCCCGATAAGCATTGCTTCAATTGGACTATTATTTGGGCGTGCTCTGTTATAGGCTGGGATTGGTTTTCGTTTT
This sequence comes from Chymomyza fuscimana, assembly GCA_949987675.1. Taxonomy (NCBI): domain Eukaryota; kingdom Metazoa; phylum Arthropoda; class Insecta; order Diptera; family Drosophilidae; genus Chymomyza; species Chymomyza fuscimana. Next base: position 67,183,616 of record OX465089.1, on the reverse strand, counting down.
ACATTTAACTAAAGTTTGCCGAACCTATTATGTGTCAGCCTAGCCTGACAGAACAGGTCTGTCAATTCCAGAAATAAAGTAATTCAATAGAATTTCTTTAAATATTTAAATTTATGTTCCACAATAAATTCATGCACACAAACTATACAGTTTTATGTGTTCTTAAATCTTTGTCAATTTTGCTCTATTCCGCCCCAGATACAATATTAAGAAGGAATAAGCAACACATACTAAGTTCATAAGTATGCAACACAGCAAGGAAACTAGCTGGAAACAATATGGTACCATGTTTTTGCCAACATTGCAGCAAAGTTGCAAGATATGCGCAAATAAAATAAGTCTCGCTCTCTCACTCTCACTCTGGGTACGTGGGGAGAGCAGGAAGGGTATTGTTTTACGAATTCGTGTCTCGGACATGAATTACGTTTACCGACAATTAATTTTAAGTGAAAATGTGTTAAAACTTTTAATTGGGCAGTCAAGTGCTCTGCTTGGCAACAAAATGTAGCACGTTGTTGGCCCATAAAAATGTCGACAACATGCAATGGAAATTTGCAGCCATTTGGAACTGTTTGCAACCATTTGCAGTCAGGTGCAAGCAGCTACCAAACTGTCCCAAAAATAGAGTTTTGTTCTGGCTTCTGGCAGTTTACAAGTTGCAGCCAAGAGCTGCTAAGTTGCTCAGTAAAATTTAGTTGCATGCAACGAAAGCTTAGCATACTTTTTGGCGTTGCATGTGGCACACGCAGTAATATATGGATATGGGTGAAAATATGCAAAGCAAATAAATCGATCTCGTCGATTTTTAAGAGATTTTTTTGCGCAAAATAAAGATAATTTATTGCATTGGCGAAAGTAAGTAATAAGTAAGTAGAATTTTTTAAACAAGGTATTTCTCGGAAACGAATAATAACACTAGTTAACAGCAAAATGTATCCTCAACATGTTTTGCTCGTTTCCGTAGTGAAATGGCACGCTAAAGCCGAAAATGAAGTCCAAAAATTTTGTCCTGGAACGGATATCGAGATATTTCGAAAAAAAAACACTTTTCGAAGTTAAAAAAAAAGTTTATTTTTGTACTATAGATAATTAAATTACACATCGATTATACTTGAAACATATTTTTGTGAAATTTACGGCTTGAGCGCTATTTATGCATTCATTGGAAGTTTTTCGTAATTTTTAGCAAAAAATTAACAAACAAAAAAATTTAAGTTTGTATACATGACATTTTGCGATGGAGTATGGGCAGAACTGGAGCCCCATAAAAAATAACCGCTAGAAAAATTAATCTCAATAGGTACACTTTGTTTTCTAACTTGAGTCTTTTACTTTATATTAACTTGTTATTATTTTATTTTTTACAAACATTTTTAAATGTTTTGCTTTAATTGAAAAAAAAGGAAAAACTAACAAATTTTACTCGTTTTTGCGTGCACCCAATTTTATATTTTTTGTTGTCTGATATTTCACTAACTCTTTCTTTGCTCAGCTATGCACCTTTCGATTATTTCATATTGCTTACATTTTCGTTTGATTAAAATACTGCAAGTACTTTATTATTTTATCTTTTAAATAAATTTACACAATAATATTATAATTAATTAATTACATAAAAAAATTAAATTAAATTAATTAAAATAAAATTTGCATTCGAAGAAGAAATTTTTGTTCATGCAAGAGGTGAACCATATATGTATGTGTATGCGAACATATGTATGTCAAAAATTCGTTTTAAGTTGTGCATGCTATTTTTTTGGTTGATTCAGAAAAAATAATAATCATAAATATTTAACTTGAAATTAGCACAAATTGAATCTAAGATTATCAATTCGTGCACTTTTGAACCTACATTGCCAATTTATTTGATTTCACTTGCCACAAAACATTTGGTTTCAAACCACGGAAATAATTCGTTTTTGAGTACTTTGAGTAAATTCATGGAAGGTTGACCACAATTTGAAGTAGTTTGTTTAGTGCAAATTTCGAAGCCATGAGGCATAAATATGGACAAAAGAATAAGAATTAATTATTAATTGAGAGGTTGAGATTTTTGTTAACATTTACTTTTAATTCCATTTGTAAAAGAACCTATTACTATATGTATAGTTCTGCTGTCTCTTGCAGTTTTTTTCCTTCCCCTACAATAATATTTTTGCTTCAAAAAAATCAATATAGATTTTTATTATAAATTATTTATTATTATTTATAAAAAATTATTTGTCAGTAACAAAATGAATCAAATGAGACTTTAATCAATCCCAGACAACATTCATCAAATAATGTTCAAGAAGAGAATAGTGAATAGAGTTCAAGAAGTCTTCCAAAAGAAGAATAATATTCTAGTCATTACTGTGTCTATTAGGCTTGGTAATCTCAGCCTTTGCATATGTTTATTTACATCATAATCAAAAAGATCGATTTCAAAATTGGCTCGCTTTACGTATTTTTACCCATATAGTACATAGTATATGCATATACACCATATATATATATATATAAGTGTAGCTTTGTTTGTGTTCATCTGTCTGGCAGTCATTTTAACTTTATTATATGTATATGTATTTACTTTGCGCACTTTGTTAAACGCTGCGCCATTTTCAATATTTATATTTGCTTACGAAATTACGCGCATTGACTGTAAAATTGCCGTGCTGCGTTGCATCCCCCTCCTGGAATACGCATAGCTCCCATCCCTCCGTCCACAACCGCTTAAACCTCGTCAAAGTCAAACAAAATACAAAAACAACAAAAGGTTTGCGCGATTTATGGAAGCGTAAATTGTTGCAACCAACCAAAACAACATTCAAAATTTATGCTTGAGCTAACAGTGCACGCAAAATGTTTCCACCTTTCATCTGCCACTTTTCAACACTGTGTAACACGGTAAACTGTACAGTTTCCAGTTCTGTGATTGTGTTTAATTAGCCTGCTGCAGTGTTGCCAGACGCCAAACGAAGCAGTTCAACTCAATTGTTCCGCCTTTACCCTGAACATCATCACTGCTAACGAACGTTCAAGGACTTGTTTCTCAAAGTTTAAGTTCCTTTATATTAAAGTAAAGTACAGTCGCAACTACGCGGCGTAGCAAATTTTCAAAGTCAATTTTAGCACAACAAATTGAAACAATGCAAAAGCACTTGGTTGGGGTTAACTAAACAAAAAACAAATAAAGATCTTTTCAAGTGAAGATAAAGTAAATTTGTAAAAGTTTTTATTCTTTATCCTGTAGTTTTAAGTGAAGAAGTTATAGCGTGCGTTTAGCACATGTTTCTCTAAGTGTTAATTAGTTACACTGCTTAAAGTGTGCAACAATTTGATGAATTTTCTAAGGGACAGGATGATATCAATTCAGCGTGATAGTAAATAAATAAATTTGATACTTTTTATAAGAGTTGTCAGATTCTTTTATTTCAAATTTGAATGGCGAAAAATTAAAAAGTGTTTTTGTTGGGTAAATGATTGAGGGGTATTCCCTGAAACCCACGAAAGATTTGAGGTTCTCATCGTCATCACATTTTTAAAATTCCATAAAAAGTTTTTATATGTTCATGCATACTCCATAAATCATGTTCATCTCAAGGAATGTCTGAAAAAATGTGTTTTCGCGTTTAGCCCATATTATACACAGTTTTGAGAATTTGATATTTATAGAAAATAACCTTTTTTGGGTGAATAATAAGTTTATATAACCCCCTAAGTTTAGTTATTTTTACATATTGGTTTCGATATTTACCTTATTTTTGCAACTCTTTTCAAATCTAACTTATTTTGCCTGTCAACTTTTGTTCCACTGTCGGGCACTTCCACTACTAGTTCACAACTTTAATTTTAAGAGTCTACAAAAAGGTATTTATGCCTCTCTGACTTTCCCATTGATCGTATAACCTTTATAGAGGTAATGTCATCAGAACGGGAGAGATGTTTATTCCGTTCATTTCAAAACCCCTATGCGTCACTTCCGGAATGGACGGGACCGAAATGGAATTGGAGCGAGACGTGTTTGCAAATCCCATTTTTATGTAGAAAGTTATGGGATCGATTTAATAGCCTTATGGCCTCGGTGTTCTTTGATAAATTACAGACGAACTATGTATATGTAGCGTAAACTTTAAATATTTATTTACTCGGTTAACCTTGAACAACTAACACAGATATCTTATTATGCTTAACTTAGTAATCATAAATGGACAGGAGCAGTTTGGGTTGTAATTTGTACTTATACATCTGACATCTTAAGAGCCGTCTTTCAAGTGTCAGATTTAGGTACTTGACTATGCCGCAGTGTGAAATTTCTTTATGATACTCCAACACAATTCCATTTAAAGCAAAGCCACCCGTTTTAAGCAATGACGTCACAAATATTAAGCATAACTAAAAGCAACTCTGTCAAGAAGCCATTCCATACTTTCTCTGAAGCGGACACACAGACTCCACGGACTCCAAAGAGCCGGCAAGTCAACTTAATAGCAGGAACTACAACCAAGCGAAATAACGTTGATTATAAAGTCAAGCAAAAACAAAAGACAGGAATAAACCAAAAAAAAAATAGAAACTAAAGCAAACTGCAATTAAGCAGGGCGAAACAATACAACTGCATATAGAGCGCCGCAAATTATGCAACAACATATTCAAAAGCACAAGCCCACTATGCAACATCAACAAGAAGTGGAAAATTCTGAACCAAAAAAAAAGCAGAAGAAAAATGGAGCATTGTGCCTCCGCCCGGCAAAAGGAAAATGCCAACAACCAAGTCTTGGGTTTGGTTGCGATTGGGAGTTCTTTTGTTTTTTATTTTGTTAAGTTGGCAGCAGCACTGCCACGCCCCAAAAGGGAAAGCGAGCGCACAAGATTATGAGACGACCATGGCGGTTGTTTGTCTTCGACTGCATTACGTTGGCTTAATCTATATGCAAATTATAATGCTCACTGCAAGTAAGTCTATGTATACATTTGTATATGTGTTTGTGTGCGTATGTATCTGTGTGTTTAATTCACATGCATATGCATGTAAATGCTGCACGAGAGAGTCATGAGTTCAGAAGTTCAGTTCAGTTTTAATCGAATGCAGTCTGAGTTAAGTTCAGTCAAGCCGCACTTTGTTGTGGCTGTTGTGGCCAACCGCAGTGCTGTCTACATGAAATGTGCACTCACACAAACAATCGTACTTACACTCGCACACGCACATGCTTTAATAGTGACCCCCCTTGTAATGTAAACTGGTGGTCACTAAGCAAATAAATGAAAATGTTTGCCTAAAAGTATGCAACAAAATTAGGATTACAAAGTTTGCATTTTACACATTTTTTGTTCGTTTGTTGTGTACTTGGAGTTCTCAATATTTCTCCTTATTAGGATATGATAGAGTAGTCATTGCGATTGCTTTCTTATCCTACTAAATGTCCTGTCTTATAAACTCATTTCAATTTTATTTTCCATGATGGTATTTTTTTGGTATTTTTTATAATTTCAGAGCTTAGCTTAAGTTATACCTTTTCAACTGTGTGGTTCTTGTTAAAAATTTATTTTCTAAATAATAAACAATAAAAAGATTAGGAAAATTGAAAAACCACAACCCAGCAGTCTTTGACCGGAAAAAGGTTAAAGCATCTCCTCTTCAGTCTCATTAATTGTACCATTCCTATAAGTCTCCTAGCAAAGCTGTGGCGATGGGTATATGCATATCCTATCATTGTTCCTACTGCAGAAAAACGAGATCTAGTCGTCTACGGTACTCAGATTGACGTCACGAGTAAAAGTCAAACTACCATTCGTAGTACCTTATTCTGGCTTGGAACCTATAATTTTAAATTATGAATTAATATAACACTAGTTTACAAATTTAAGGGTCATCGAGTGAACCTTTCCAAAAAAGTGTTTTTTAGGGTAATTTGGGGTCGAGAAACAAGAAAATGGAAACCTTTTTTTTTCTTTAGCACCGTTTTCGAGATATTCTCGAAAAACATGTTTTTGGGCACTTGTTTCAGTTAGTCCTCAATATCTCGTGAGCAAAATTTCGTATCGACATCGAAAGATATTGATGTGTTCTTTGTAGTGGTATATATGTATATATGTACAGATGAAGCAAAAATTGTTGAAGTTACAGGTAACCATAAAAACTTTTTTGGGAAGGTTCATTTTTCGTATAAACTAGTCTTATTCATTTTCTATGTCCAGCTTTAACGAAAATATTGCTACTTAACAAATCGAATATAAATTTTAATTTGATATCACATTTCTGTAGCTCCACCGTATTTACAAGAAATTCTTGGAACCTCATCTCTTCATGAAGAGAGCTAAAACCGTACTGAGGATTTTTAGATTTTGGGTTAAAAGTTCGCAGTTACGATTTTATTCACTAAATATACGGAAAAGATTTAAAGAACCTAAACTAACAAGCAAATCTACATAAACACTTTTTGCAATTCCATTTACCATTTTGAATAGTATTTTTTGGTTACGAATTGGCTTAAAACCAAAAAAGGCCAAATTCAACATGATATAAACATGTGACTTGGAGGGCTGCAAAAAATAAAGGACTGTTCCATATACTTTATTTGGAAGTTTGACTGAGTTTAAACATTTCTCTTATTGCAAAAAATGATTTAAACCTCAACGTATTAAAAAAATAATTTTTTGATTATTCGGGCGTCCTTTGAAAAACGAATCCGAAAATTTTATTCACACCAAATGTTTGATGCTCCCAATTTCACCAAAACTAATTTTTTTATGTGGTTTGAATTCGACTTCTTTGTTGCAAGTGAAATCAAATCGAATAGGCAAAATTGGTTCAGAAGTGCATACGTTTTAGTGAAATAATTTTTTTTTAATATGTTGATAAGCTATTCTTGGATTCTTATTTATAACAATAAATTTTTGAATTTACCAAAAAAATAGCATGCAAATTAACTTTTCATTTTACTATTCGTTTTTTTATAAAATGTATCTTTATTTATTTTTTGTGTTCCAATTAACTTTTCATTTTGACATCCAGATTAAGACTAAAAGTAAATCTAGCTTATCATAATCTAGTAACCCTAATCCAACCTTTTTAACTCTAAATAAAGCTCAAAGCTTCTCCAAGCTTTGATGCATAAACTTACATACTATATCTCCGACGATCAAATCAATAAGTTCTCAAAGCTAACTCAAAACGCATTGAGTGCAGCTTGAGAATAAGCTTTATCTTTTTGTATCTATGCTCTTACTGAGAGTACGTTAACTTGCACACATGGTTCATGACTTGAATGAAAAAGATGGTTCAATGCAACAGCTCAACAGGCTCGCCACCTAATATCTGTGGAAAGATGGCTTGCAGATTGGCGCATACAAGTAAACGAACAAAAATGCAATCAATATACGTTTACTCTCAACCAAAAAAGGTACCCGGAAATGTTAGCTAAAATAAAACAATTGAATTTGGAATAATTTAATAAAACCCAGCCACAATTATTGAACATTTTTTTGGTGGGTAGGTGAATTCAATTGTAGATGAGCACTATAATTGAGTGAATGTATTTAATCCGTAAAAAGATTTTTTTTTAATTTTCAGATGGAAATAATTTGTTGTTTGAAATAATTTAAAAAGCCTTAATCATATTCTTTGATCATTTTTATATAAAACTTACTAATTAAAAATTTAAATTAAAACTTACTGTTTGGTTTCGGGGCCAACAAAAAATTAATTTCGGCTGGTGTTCCGCAAGGTTCAGTACTTGGTCCCATTTTGTATAATAGTTACACTTATGACATTCCCAGTTTTGTATGTTGCCAAACATTAATGTTTGAGGACGATACTGCCTTATACTGCTCTAGTGAAGCTTATAGTGTAGTTTATTCTGAACTTCAATCTACTCTAAGTTCCTTATCCGAATATTAATGCTGCAAAAACTAAAGCCATTTATATTACTAAAAAGCGAAAGCACTGCTTTCTTCCAATCACAGAACTTAAATTAAATACATTGAATATAAAATGGGATAATTGCATTCGCTAACTTCGATAAAAAACTTATTTTCTCGGATCACATTAGTAAAATATTGATAAAATGAACAAAACTATATGCATCGTTACACAACAAATTAATAATTTATAAATCTATATTTTTACCTATAATGTTATATGGATCTGAGATATGGGGCAGCAGCGCGCGAACTCACTTACAAAAAATTCAAACTTCCCAGAATAAAATATTAAAAATGATTCTTAACAGACCATTCTTTTATGCGATAAAACGACTGCATGAGGAATCTAATATTAAAAAGATTGATGAACTTATTTCTCGCGCTATCAACAATTTCGCTAATAAAAAATCACATATCGCACAAGTTTCGTGCTGACGGGCACTAGCTTCAGTTAAGTATCTGCTTAATTTATAAATCTTTTACATTTTTTTCCATCATAATTAAGGTTTTTTTGCTTGCCGTTGTTTCCCTTTTTTGGGATTTGTTTTTTTTATATGAAGTTTTGACATTTCGTGCGGAATTTTTGCATGCTGCGTATGGGCCTTTAGCATTAAATTTTCGAGTCAAACTCCTTTATATTTATAAATTTATTCTCTTAAATTCTCAGTTGTAAAGATATAATTAGGGTATTCACGCTTTGTGAGCACTTGAGCACTTGAGCAGTTGAGCAGTTGAGCAGAAAGTGCTCAGGCTAAAGCGTGAATCCCTCCTGTCGATTTTTTGTGTTGAGTTGAGCACTTTTCTGCTTCTTGCCAGAGTTTGTTTACATTTGTAAATTGGTACAATTTACATTAAAATTAAAAAACCTGAATTAAAAATGCCGAGTCAAAGCATAAAATCTATTTTAACTAAACCTGTAGCTAAAGTAGCTTTGTATTACATCGATTCGTATTATTTTATTGCTGCGAAAATTAAATAATTGCAGAGAAACCGTATTTGATTTTGTGCTTCCTCTTCTTGTGTTTGCTTACATTTCTTAATTGCTGCAAATTATCATCAATAGTTAAAATTTATATTTAAAAATGCCAAGACAGAGCGTAAAGTCTATGCTGCTTGAAGCTGTTGCTCAAATGGCTTTAGATGAAATCTATTTTATTGAAGGTTCGTCTGCTAAAACAAATTCATTGTTTAAAAATGTGGTACAGTCGAGGCGGTGCCCGACAGTGGAATACCCTGTACCTTTTGTCTCGAAAAAATTTTTCCTGCATATTCCTTCTAAGAACCTTCCAATTGGATTTTTTTTTTTTTTGGTGAAATTCGATGTTTATACCTATAAGTTCCCTAAATTCTTACCGATTTTGATGAAACTCTAATATTACGTCAAAGAATTTAATTAAAGTATATGGGGTAAGTTTCAAGTTGGTATGTAGAGGGGTGTGGGAGAAAACACGGTAAATCGATTGCGGGGGGTGGGGGGACCACATCGATAAAATTTGGATGTGGATTTGTTTTTTAGAGCCACATGAATTAGCTTACCAAAAATTGTGATTCTAGGTCACTTGTAACCATAATTACGAGGAGTCAAATATTGACGCAGTTTATAGGCAAGGGTGGTGAAATTTGAACATTTTTGACTAAAACTTTTGCTATATTTGTCCGATTTTGTTCATTTTTTACACATAGATGCATGTATCCACAACGCATCGCTCTGTTAAATTTCAAATGAAAATATTAAACGGTGTAGCTAAAAACCGCGAAACTCTACTGCGGGGGAACGGGGAAAGATATTGACATGATTCAACAAACTTCATCTGCTTAGGAAATATGCGCACCAGCATGTAAAGTTCCGTGTCTCTAGCTCTTATAGTCTCCGAGATCTAGGCGTTCATACGGACGGACAGACGGACGGACGGACGGACGGACGGACGGACGGACGGACGGACGGACGGACGGACGGACGGACGGACGGACGGACATGGCTCAATCGCTACCCGAGGTTATGATAAGCATTTTGGTATAAAGGACTTGGGGTCTGCCACGCCTCCTTCTGTCCGTTACATACATTGCACAAATCTAGTATACCCTTTGTACCTATAGGTACAGGGTATAAAAACTAACTTTTGTATAATACAGATACAATGGGGTTGCGTGGCGACGCAAAAATTGATGAAGTTTTAGACAACTATCATGAGGACGCAAATGCAATTATACTCTCGCATCGCGGTGACCACTTCGATATCCCTAAGTCAATTGACTGGCGCCAGAACGGGCTGAAAAACAGTTCCAGCATATATTAAGCGTAGTACAGCCCCAGCATTTTCCAATTCTCATCTACTTGCGTTTACTCCAACAACAAGTAATTATGTCTAAATCACTTAATTTCGCATAAAAAAGCCACAACCTTTTTTACTTGCGCTAATACAATTTGATTATTTTAAATTTGGCGCTCTTCTTTTTTTAGCGAGTATAAGGTAACTCGTTGCTTTTCATATCATGAAATGGCTAAAAAATGACAAATGCGTGCAGTGCTGAAAAGCCAGCGAATTACCATATTGTGCAACACTTTCTGCTCAAATGCACAGCAAAAAGTAGACTAGGGTCTGGGTTGAGCACTTGAGCAGTTGAGACTTGAAACGCAGGGTTGTATTTCCCCATACATTTTGTTTTTGTAAAAGTGCTCAACTGCTCAAGTGCTCAAGTGCTCAAGTGCTCACAAAGCGTGAATACCCTAAATATCTAAACTCTGATTCGATATGTTAGGCTAGCTTTAAGCAATATTTTTATATTATTTCGGCAAATAAAGCAAATTGTAAATTAAATTAAAACTAAATAAAAATATGACAAATCTAACAGGAGTCTCAATTGAAAAATGGAGTCATAAAAGTACATTAAATATCTCGGGGTTATTCGAGGCTCATAACAATGCATTGTGCAATGGTGCAAAAATCTGTGTAATCCTTGGCGAGAAAAATGCCATAGTGCTGGCTACCAGGAATAAGCTTTCCTTTTAATAAGGTACGATTTACAAATCTGTTTTAAGTCCCATATAGATTCAGGACAGATTTACGGAATTGCAGCCAAATCTAACTTAAATAAAATAAGAGTTGCCCAGAGCAAGATATTAAGAAATTTTTGCGGCGCTCCCATATTTGCTAGCACGACTGCTGAGTGCAAAAAGACCGTCTTCCAGAGCACGAAAAAGAAGATTGAAACCGGCACGGTTCTCCCAAGGAGAATCCTTAAATAAATGTACATAAAATCTTTAATAACAATAATATTAAACCTATAGGAATTAGAGTGTCTTGTAATACAAAGTTGTTTTAATGATTAATTTGACGAAGCTGCCGTAGATATTAGTAAACAAATTTTATATTATTGTTTAATAAAACATGCACATTTAAACAAAACACAAAAAAAAACAAAAAAAGTACATACATTAAAAATCTTTTCTTTTAGTGAAATTCCATTAACAGATTAGATTTACTATACTTGCCAAGCACTATCCCCCTCAATTGGAAACTTCCATCCACCATTTTGGCTATTGTAATCGTAGTTATAGTAAGTTTGATAAAAAGTCAAATGAACTAGGTATGTCTGAATTAAAAATCATTCTAAAGTAAGATTTTTAGAAAAATTTCTTATGAGCAGAAAGCGACTTCCCTTTGGAGCAGTTCTTATGATAGTTTTCTGAAAATGAAAAGAAAAAAAGCGATTTCAAAACAACTGCTTGCCATAGCAATATAAACTTGACCTATGTTTTAACACCATAACTATGCACGAAATAATCGTATCTTAAAATTTTAGTTTAAGCGCCCTACAAAATTTGGTAAAATTTTTTTTTGGAAATCAAATACTGTTCCCTGTGTTACCATGTTTATGCAAAATTATATTTTTTAAGGAAAAAAGTGTGTTAAAAACTTTAACGCAAAAAAAAAAGAAACGAAAACTAAGACTAGAGTTACAAAATTTAATTTAAAAACCATCTAGTAGCCTCATGTCGCACAAAAGTAGACAACATATTTCAGTGGATGACAAGAGCAACACCTTTAATACAAAGTAGTATGTTTGCCCCACAGTCATGGCAAACAAAGCACTCGAAACGCTTGACTAATCAACACGGACAATTGCCACACACACTCTCATTCGACACACACACAAACTCACTCTCAAACACACATACATGGAGCCCATGGATATACAAGGCATAACGCATCTAATTATGTCAATTGCACGCTGTCTAGCACTTTGCTCTTGCAATTGCCTCTCTTTAATGTTCACACTCACCAACAATAACAACAACAACACCAATTACACCGTACACCAACTACCAAGAGCCAAAGGCCCAGCCGGCCGGGCATTTGACGTTACTGCTCATATTAGTTCACTGCACAAAGTGTCAAGAGGCATAGGAAAAAAATACAAAAAAAAAAGAACAGAGCTAAAAAGAGTCCAAACTGTTGCTTAAATACTCTTTCCGTGTGAGGAGCACAATATACACTTGAAATCGTTAACTCTAAAGATTGTTTTTTATATAGGTAGGAGGAAAAAAAACCTATTGTATTTCGAGTCTCTTCCTTATAAAATATTTGCTGGAACTTATCCAAAGCATTTAAAATCGTTTTCTTTTATCAAAGTTTCCGAAGAAAAACAGACACAGATCCATATATCCTACTTGGTGCCAACTACCTATATACAACTTCTCATTAATCCCCATATTATAAAGAATATCAAGTTTCGGCAGAATAAAAAAGATGCAAGAGCTCCATGTGAAAAGTGTTTCCTTGAATCCCCATACAAAGCATTTATGTCAAGTACGACCATCCCCACCAATGTGACTTTTCATTAAACCCAATATTGTGTACACCAATCGAGCTTTAAATCCATAAGTTTATATACATACATAGTTTAGCCTCTGTACAATAAAAACATATGTCCACCCAATTCCCATTAATAGTTATCCAAAAATCCAACCTAAGTTGAAAATTTAGCCCTATAGCCTTTAGCTGTGCTTTGATTGCCGATCAGTAAGCAGTTTTATAAAAAACATTGATATGTACAAAGATATATGTATAAAACTGGCAATGAAAGCCAACTAAAAAGATACAAGTTACTAGAAAATTTAAATCCATTTTTTCCCGATTTTCTTTTTTAGATGAGTTTTGGGGTTTACCAATTTTCTTGCATGTTAAAAAATAATTTGCTTTTTATTTGGGCTGTAACGTATCTACCTCTGTGTATCCATTTTTTTAAAAATTTTGTTGTCTTAATCTTCAAAAACTCTGGCGGGTCAAACATAGCGGACCAGATTCTCCAGTCGTAAAGGCTCCGCTTTAAACTCGCTAAGACAAGCTGGCTTACTCTTTGTAAAAAGAGGCCACTATTCCACTGATTCGCTACCCAACATAAAACCAGAGCTATAGCCTTAAGAATTGTTACAAACTTTATGAACTTTACCTTAAGTAAAGTGTACAAAAATGATGAAAAAAAGTATACAATAATAACAAAAACGTCAGTGGCCCCATAAGTATGCCTCAAGAGAGCCAGCCTTAATGCCTGTTGCCAGTTAATGATAATGAGTTGAGAGCAAACGTCAAATATTTGCAAGCTCAGTTCTACTATGTGTGTGTGTGTGCGTGAGTGAGTGAGTGCTAATGTGTGTTGATATGTGTACGGGAGAGCATGTCAACTGTGACATAGCGAATGATACAAAGAATAGTTGTTACTGTTGATGATGCCGTGTGAGAATTTGTGTGAGCGTATGTGTGTGAAGGCCGTGTCAGTTGTGCATAAAATTGAAATGCATTTGAATACAATGCAATTCAATTCACTTAAATGCATTTGCCGTTGATGTTTGAAGATTGATGACGCCGCTGAGAGTTGACAAGCGCTCCAATGTTGCACACACAAACACACACAGAGTCTCTCTTAAAATGGCTCAACACACATGAGCGCACTAGGTCAGGGTCGCACACATATATATGATATGTTTGTGCAAGTGAAACAAAAAAGTGCCTAAAAGTATGCTACAGCAAATCTGAACATTAGCTGGCCAAAGCAAACTAAAAACGAATTGCACTCAGTGCTTGATTTGTTGCAGGTTGACAAGCAAAGTAAACAAAAAACACAACAACACAAACAAAATGTCGTTGTTGCAACCACGTGCAACTTGTGCTGTGGTACAAGACAGGAAAACATCTAAAATTGAAAATCTACTCACGTACAGGTCCGTTGTTTATGCAAGTCGATAAAAATTTTGTACTCTTTGGCCTAAATGTGCATTTGAAAATTTTGTGTCGTTTTTTTCACCCTTTTAGCTAAATAACAACAATACTTCACTCGAATATATACAAACTGCAATATGTGTGTGGAAATCAGTCAATAGAGCATAAGTGTACATACGTAAAAAAGGAAAACAAAACAAAAAACCACAAGCTCAAAATAACTGAATCAAACAAGCAAAAAAAAAAGAAATAAAGCAAAATATTTTGATTTATAACCAGAGCGTTTTAGATAAATGACAGGGTGAAGCTTTCAGAGAGTGGTCCCTCTCATGGCATCTGCGCAGTTGAGATGTCCCAAGTTAACCGTTTGTTATCTGGACTACCAAAGGAGAGCAAAGCAACTTGTAAACAATTTCCCCATCAGGCGATGTTTTTGTACTGCATGAAAATGTCAAGTCATTGCTTACTACTAAATAGGTCCTTCAAATAGTTGTGTTTGAATGTTGTTTTTGATACAACTTTTTAAATAAAATATCAAATTTTTGGAAAAAATTTTCAAGAGTGAATATCTTTATTTTGAATAGTTTAGGAGCGAAACAATTCCATAAATAAAAGTAATGCGAAGGCAACCGTATAATTTTGAAAAGCATGCAAACCCTTAGCTGGTTGTTTGAAATAGGACGAAACTTCAACATCGACATTAAAATAGAGAAACAGTGCTTAGGGTGAACGGAAAAAAAATAAAATATGGGAAACAAAATTATGGTATTATTAACGAAAATAAAATAAAGTAATAACTTAATAATTTTTAAATGCTTTCTTTAACTGAAAATTGCTTTTGTATTATCCTTAGAAACAAAATACTTTTCAAAAATATGTAAATGTTTTCTTTGGAGTAAATCTAAGTAGGGGAAAATAGAGCAAAACGTTTTTGGGTTGAAATTTTCCATTTGAAAAAAACGATTAGAAAGTTTTTCTTACATGGTAATCAAAAACGAACGCTTTGGTTTTTTTTTTAAAAAAAATCATCTTAAATTAAAGAGAAATTTAATTTTTTGTCTAAAATTTACTCTAACGATAAATGAATTTTTGAATTTAAATATCTTTACGAGTTAGAGTAAATCAATAAAGTCTAGTCCAACTTTGAAAACAAAAACTACGCCCGTAAATCCGACACTAATCTGTAGCTTCGTGTGAGCGTTCAATTAGTAAGCTAAAATTCGCTCAACGATGAACCAAGAAAGCAGGCCCGTAGCAACTCAGGGTCTATGAGAGGCTTTGCCCCTACAAGTTTGCATGGCCCGCATTTCTTACATATGAAATCAATTCTAGAAAAAAAGAAAAAAAAGTCAAAGACAATAAAAAAAAACAATTTTTTTTTTTTTTTTTTTTTTTTTTTTGAATATATTTATTTATTGGCAATCAACCGAAAAATTCAAAAGGTTTTAATCCAATATTTATACAAAAATAAATCGCTACACACTAAATATAGGTGTGTGATAGGGCTTACATTACATATTACATATATACAATATTTACAAAAAGAAAATGTGCAAAAAAAAAAGATTCGACTGAATCTACAAAATACTCAGGTCTTTATAATCTGCTAGAAAAAAATTATAGTCTGATTTAGCGACATTAAACATTTCGCTCTGCACCTTGCTGTTATTATTTTAATGTGCTGATTCCAGCATAGTTTTTTGTCGAGATGAATGCCAAGGTATGGGTGCGATGTTTTAATTGGAATTATCTCCCCATTTAAGGTGAGTGCAGGACTTGGGTCTTTCCTTAACGAAAATAACACTGGAAGATTTGTCACCGTTAAGCTGGATGCTCCAGCGTTTTGCCCAAATTGCGATAATGTCCAACTGGTTCTGCAAGGCATCAGCTGCCATTTGGACGCTATAGGAAGACGAAAGAATAGCAGTGTCGTCAGCATATGTTGCCGTTATAAGCTCAGAACTGCCCGTCGAGCTCGGCATGTCCATAGTAAAAACGGAGAATAAAAATGGTGAGAGAACGCTACCTTGTGGCACTCCAGCTTTAATGTTCCGTCGTTCCGAGAGCTCACCTTTCACCATAACTTTGAAAGTGCGATTTCCAAGAAATGATTTTAGGACTTCATAATGGGGAGCTGATTTTAGTTTTTGTAGCAACCCTTCGTGCCACACTCTGTCAAAAGCCTGCTTGACATCCAAGAAAGCTGCCATGCAGTAGCGACGATGCTCGAAGGAGTCTAAGATGTGCTGCACCACTCTGTGAATTTGCTCAGGCGTGCCATGTTTCGGACGAAAACCGAATTGGTGCGCTGGGACTAGGCTTGTCACGCAGGATAATGACAAAACTCTGCTCAAAAAAATTCTTTCAAAAATTTTCGTGAATATCGGCAGCAAGCTAATCGGGCGATAAGACGAGATGGAGGTTGGAGGCTGGCAGGGCTTCAGAATCATTACAATCTGAGCACATTTCCACTGCTTTGGGAAATATGCCAGACGCATAATCGCATTGAATATCTTGGTCAGAGCGAGTATGCCCGCCATGGGAAGAGCCTTAGCTACTCTGGCGTCAATTTTATCAAGACCAGATGCTTTTTTGGGTTTAAGCACGTTTATTTGATCTACAATTTCATTAGGACGTATGGGGCGTATAGGCAGGTCCAGTTGAAACGGTGTAGATAATGCCTCCACAGTTTCCTCGACGTCAGAAATTGAGTTCAGGTTAAGAGGAGTAAAACGGTCCTCCAGGTGATGGGCGATAGCTCCAGCACGGGCTCGGTCAGAACGACACCAGAGGCCATTGGTAGATTGAATCGGAGCACTTGGAATGGCTGGTTTTTTTAAGTATTGAGTCAGACGCCAAAGACTGCGGCTTCCATCTTCATTTGGCCTCACATTTGTAAGAAGGGAATTTATCCTTCTTTGATTTAAAATATTTAAAGCTTCTTTAAGCCTGTTAGCAGCATTACGGTAGAGGGCCTTGTCAGGTGGATCATGCGTTCGAAGATAATTTTTTCGTAGACGACGCTTCAACCTCAGAAGCTGCGCTGTCTGCGGATCAAGAGAAACGCCAGGCGGGTGTTGACGGCGTCCAGCGTGTCTCGGAGCAGCTAAATTAGCGGCGTCTGTTATATTCTTGCGGAGCAGTTCAACGGCTTCATCAATATCCTCTTTGGTATTGATTTCTATTTCGAGATGAGTTTTCATATTAATGCGACGTTGGAAGGTCTCTATATTTGCAAATGGATGTAGGAGTATCCGATTTTTATCATATACAGCAGCGTTCGCAGCAAGCTTGATTAATAGCGGCAGATGATCTGAATCAAGGTCCACAGGACTTTCGATGGAGAGCTGTTGCGGATGAACACCGCGACAGATTGCGAAGTCCGGGGCGCTAGGCGTTCGAGAGACGTCACCAGGTAAATGGGTTGGAGCACCGGTAGCCAGAATATAGAGAGCCGAGTTTTGCATATCAGTGCATAGAGCACGGCCTCTAGTACATGCTCGTGAATTACCCCACCAAGGGTGCTTTGCATTCCAATCCCCTGCTGCAATGAGTCGATGGCTTTGCTGCTGAACGAATACACTGAAAGGGACTGCATCCCAAAGAAAGCCTGGTGGGCAATATACGGCTGATATGGTGACATTACCCTGCCCAGTCTCGAGTTCTAACATAGCGGCTTGCATCTCCGGCGTGCAGATTGCAGGAATTGGATGATGTTTGCATTCCTTAAAAAAAAAAAAAAAAAAAAAAAAAAACCAATAAGGTCAACAATATGAATTGTTTATTTGTGCGTTCACAGTTTTTTTTTTAACAATAATTGCACTTTGCGATTTTTTAATGCATTAAATCGTGAAAGAATCGTGTCTAGGTTTAAAGAATCAAGTCGCTTGTGCTCAAATGCCAGAAACGATAAATTATTTAATCTATCAGTTGACATGCTAATACGTTGAGGCCGCATGAGTCGTGTCAAGACCGAAAAGAATGACTCGCACACTGCTGTTCCGGATGGGAAAGTTTCGATTGCTGCAAAAAGGTTGTACACGTTTTTTATTCCTTGGCGCACATTATACAGCTCTGTCAGTACCAGAGTCTTGATTTTTTATCTTCTGGCCGTTTCAAATTGTTCAATTTTTCATTCTTTACGCGAATTTCGTCTATGTACTCTTTGGCAATTTTTAGCTCAATTTGATTTGGCAATTCGCTGCCCAACTCGGTCAAAGGCAGCAACTTCTCCAAATCCATCTCATCTGCTGTTTCGATAGCTGTGAGAATAGCATCATTTTTTACGAAACGATTTGTCATTTCAATTCACACAATGTCGATCGTTTCGTAAAATGCAGGTTTCAGGCTGACGACCGATTCACTTCGTTCTCCCAGTGTTAAATACACATCAGAATCATAAAGCATTGTCGATTGACGTCGATTTCGAATTGGACGACTTGAAGCGAGAGCCGATTCTGTAGGCTGCCGTTTCTTCAAAAGATTTTCCGTTTGAGAGTTATACTTCTTAAAATTATCTTCTGTTCTCATTTTTTCGATCGTATAAACGGCTCCAATAAGTGCCATCGAATCTTTGTATCCAATCTCTTGACCTTGAGAATTTAAAATTAGCTGATAAATTTGCTACAGTTTCGTTGCCCCCCCTACGCAAAACATAATTGCTACGGCACTGCAAAAAAGATCATCCAATCTAGCTATACTTTCGATTGAAAATCAAGTCATCAATAGATTACAATCATATCATACTTTTCTTCAAGCAATATTTTCGTATTCTATTTAACATAAAGTATAATTTGAATCCTTTTTTTCTTTTCCCCAGGACCAACCAAACCTAGCTTCGCCACTGATCTTTAATATACGTAAGGATTACTAAAGTAAATATTAGATTAAGTGAAAATTTTTTTCACATTACTGATCACTCTCTATACCGCTTTAATTTGTTTTTCTGCTTAGATTTTATGTATGTATATAGTTCAGCCCTATGTTCCTTGTAGGAATTTAATAGATTTAATATATATATTCGGACACAAATTACCATTTGAAAATAAAAACATTAAAATATAAATTATAAATAAGTTATAATAATTCTGACACTTGATAAATAATGAGTTACGAGTACATATTTCATTAGAAATAAATTAATGATATATTTAGACTTTTTTTTAGCTAGGGTTTCCTTATGGCCTCCAAGCGACGCCATATACTTTTCAAAATGGTATTGGTCTCTTTGTAGCCAAGCCTCTCCCGATCTGAGGCTATTGCTGTTTTTAATAGTTCTTTGAATGTTTCCTTAATTTTTCAATGAAATTAAATTGGGATCCAAAGTCCGAGACTAGGGTAGAGATTTAGGTTACTTGCAATGCTAAAATAAAAATATTCACTTAAATGTATTCAAGTTTCTAAATAACTTATGTTTTCGCTGCTTTATAAGATTGTTTAACCAAGACAAGTCACTTCAGCCGCAGTCGAAAGTTGCTAATTTTAGAAATCTTATCTTCAATACCAAAAACGGATTCATGCCCTTAACCCATTTAATGCATCCTTTGGCGCTTACAATATTTCAATTATAAAACAAATTTCACATCGAGAGAATTCAATTACTTACTTGACAACGTCAGCATCCATTACTTTCAAACTTGTATGTATGTACATACAAACGATGTACATAAGTATTATATATGTATATAAATTTGTATATTTTATATATCTAGTTGTACTTTTTGGCTGACACCGTGTAAAGCTAACTGCTGCGCTTAACACGAATTTTATACGCCATGTTGCACATTTTGAAAAATGTTGCCAAGTTCAAATGGCTGTGAAAATGGAAGCGTGTTTTGGTAGCACAAGTGCCAAACTCCGATGGGGGAAAGATCCCTAGAAACAAAAACAAGAAACAACTTGATAAACTTGCAGCGAAGCTATTGGTGGGCAGCATGTTGCTGCACATGTTTCCGACATTTAAGTGCACTAAAAACTTTTCCTTTTATCCATAAATATTTAAAATTAAAAAAACACAGTTTTACTGCGGCCTTGTAACAGCTGGTTATGGAACTTAAATCATACGATCTACATAAAAACTAAATCATATGTTTATTTAATTTGAAAGCTAAATGAAAGTATAGTAAAAAAAATAATACTTTTTTAAGGCATGTACCTACGCTATAATTCGAAACGCTTTCAAACAAGAACTTCAACTCGAAGTGTTTTGTAGATATTTTGAATTCGGAGACCTACAACCAGCAAGCTCCTCATAGGAACAACCATTGAAGTTATTTTTTGTCAGGGAAGAACTTCACTAAGGAATAAGGCGACCATTTTAAATTTTTTTAAATTTTCCGAACGATTTTTATACCACCCACACTTTTTGCTTCCAGAATTAAGTTGCTGTAAATTAGTTTTGGCTTGCCGACGATATTAAACAGCTCCAAAAAAAATCATGGGGCAACACTGTTTTGTCTATTTTGTTTGGATTTTTGTGCACTGCTTTTGTATATGTTAAGAAACAAACGTGTGGAAGCTTTTCCGTTTTTTTTTAATTAACTACGGAATCGTTTCGGACTGCTGCGAGAAAAACCTTAGACAATTCATTTAGTCTTACAAATAGTCGGGCATAATGTTATGACGCCAGTTTGATAAGTCGAATAGTCGGAGGGTCTAGATCTGAAGAATATTCTGAATAGGTTGGAAGTTCGTAGCCCAATTTAAAAAATTGCTGCGAAATGCGTTAGTTTCAAATAATAAAGTTGAACAAATCTGCATAATAATCATCGGTGATCCTTTAATGTAATCGATGCGGGCAACCCAAAAGGTTTTTGCCATGACCTATTTGGCCAAAAATGTTTTCGGATCATAGCCAAAAACAACTTTAAAGTGTTCACCAGCGCTGCAATATTCAACGAACCATGGAATTGGACTAGATCCAAATTTAGACGAAAAACATTTGAGTGATGTGATTTTTTGTTAAATCGTTTTTTGAATATTGTGAGGAGTATCAAGAGTGCATGTGGTAAAACTAACTACATATTTAGTGCAGATTTCAGCCAGGCGTTAATGTGGAACAAGAACGGCCAGACGGGGTCATGGTGACTTTTTGGCCTTAACTGGAAAACAGGGAAAACGTCGCGGCGTTCGACACATCAGGCGCTACGTGGCAGTGGATGCAGAAAAAGTTCTCTGATGTGGGATAGTCCTCTTGGTCTTTCGCTTAGACTTATCCTTAGACTTTTATCTCATGGTTAACCAGGGGGGAACGAGGAGTTCCACCTGGACCGGGGGTTTTTTAAAGAACCCGTAAAATAAGGAAGCATTTAAATTTTTCGGAAAACAAAAGTGCGCTTAAGGGTCGTTGAGGGTTTTTAAAACATCCTTAAAAAAAATAGAAAATATTTACTAAAACTTTACTTCATTTGGCCAATTTATTTGCTGGAATTAAAATTAAACAAAATGTTGACCTGTAAAATGCACACAGGCATAAATACACAAACAAATGAACTCATTTTCAATGTCAGTTAAAGGGAAAACTTGTTTTGCAACAGGAGGGAGGTAGTTTTTCCAGAACTACGAATAACTCAAGCAAAAACTTTCACTTTATGGGACACTGAAAACCGTGTGACACATACACACTCACACACTCATTCACACACATTCGTAGAGCTGTCAATCTCATGGCGGCTGTTTAGATCGCTGAAGCGTGAAGCGGAAATCGGACACCATATCAGACGGATATGTTCAACAATGCAAGTGGAAATGAAACGTGTGTACAGAAATGAGTGCAAAGTTTCTAGTTATCAAGGACAAATCAAACGTGTGGGACAACATCAGCATAGTTTACGTACACAACAAAGCTCTTCTGGTCTTCAAAAGAAGAGTCAGACAGCCTCACTTAGATTCTGGTTATAATATTTGACTAATTTCCATTTGCATAAGACTAGGATTGGTGGGTATAGTTAGGATTTGCTATATACCAGATTTCTGTACCCTGAAGGTCATTAAAGATTTGTGTCATATGTGTAGGAGGCAGATAAAAGCGTGACATATCATATGGAAACAACAAGATGCCACACAAATTTTGGCAATCTAGGCTCATTATTTGCACGCAGTTTAATTATATGGGCAGTTAAGGAAAATATGAACCAAATCAAATTCGAGCTCTTGCATAGTAATCTATATCTTGAAATATATCTTTTACGAGTGTTCCTTTTCTTTAGATATGAATTAAACCCTTTCAGTCACTTAATTCAGCCGATAGAGATAAAAATCTGAAAAATTGTATATTATCTAATTTTGGGTCGCTGAGTACGAATTTGGAACCTTTTTTACGGCGGTGTTGCTCCCCTGGGATCCACGTGTTGTCCAATAAGTTGGACAATGTGACTCTAGATAGTATCTTTTTGGCTCAGTTGCTTAATACTCACTTGCTCACTACTCACTTGCTCTGTGGCGTGAAGTTGCCACATTCATTTTTGTTTTCAAACGAACAGAATACAAAATTTGTCTTATAATTGAATTAAAAATTTTTCATGTAAGGTTCCAGAACGACACATATTACACCAGCGGAAATCAACATTTTCTTATTATAAAAGTCATTGAAAAACTTTACCAAACAACAGCATTTTTTATTTATTTATTTTTTAAGTTTATTCCTCTATAAACAAAAGCTGTGTTCAAACTAACTGGCGAATATTTGAATTTATCGATAATTTAACTGCTGAGAATAAACAGCTGAGCTGAGCAAGACTGCTCACTGAGTGAACAACTGAGCAAGAGTGCTCACTCACTTCAAAATGAGCAACTGAGCTAACTCTTCAAAGTGAGTCATGTTTACACAACACTACTAGATACTATACTGTTTTGTTTCACATGTAATTATTTCTAAGGTATTACACAGCTTTTAAATCAGCATTTTTAATAAATTAACAATATATTATGTGAGTTTATTTAGAATACAGAATGAAATAATGAAAAACAAGTTTGAACATAAGAAAATATAACATTTTCACAAATAATGAAGGATTTTGAAGTACATAAAGGCATTTTGCAGCGAAAAGTGTCATTTGCTTCTACTACTTCCGGCATATGTGTAACTGAATCCTAGCGTTTATCTTATGGCGTGTGTACCTAAAGCAGAGCCTATACAAGTATAACAAGTAAAATGTGAGTGTGAGTAGCAAACCGAAATGAGCTTGTTTGAGTGTCGTGCTCAAAGTGAACGGAGAGCTGCGTTGAGTTAACTCGAGCCTGTATGAGCATAACAAGTAAAATTTGAGTGTGCGAGAGCTTGTTTAAGTGTTGCGCACAAAGTGACTGACTACCTATGTTTCTAATGCAATACAAAAGTATAGGGTGAACTAATAAGATGAATTAGGCACTCACCCACAATACTACGTATTTGCATTCACCCAAAAAAAGGCTCACAATTCTTTCTTCATCGCTACACATGCACATGTGTATGCATGCTAATGCTGCAAATAAAAAAATCGCTTAAACAACCTACCTCATAAACAATAGCAACAAGAATGCAAGTTATGGGCCAAGCAAGACCGACAGTGGCAAACTTCTGAAGGTTACTCGTGTTACACGAGTACATTGTGAGTTTTGCGAATCAACATCTCAAAAAATACACAGCTCATTTGTACTCAAAACACAAAAAGCTCGTGAGTCACTTTTGATAGCTCAAGAGATGCACATACATGTTTTGCTCAATTGACTTACATTGCTCAAAAGTTTAAGTCATGACTGAGTGCACTCAAAAATTTGTATACTCGTTGCAGCTCTCTGACCTAAAGTATTTTTGGGCTTTTTGTAAAAGGATGATCTTCAGTTTCGGAGCTAGCTAGCGTCAGGATAGCATGAATTAAGTGTCCATTGCGTCCAGGTCATTGTATGTGCATTACGCAATGGGCTACTTTTTTGTAATGCAAATTAATCTAATATATGTATATTAATCTTATATTTTATTGTCTTAGAAGTTTTTTCTGTATGCTATGTCAAGTCAATAATATTCATAATTAATATGGTAGTCTATTTTATGCTACGAATTGAAATGCCATGATACTGTATCATTTGATTTACAAAATCTACGCCTCGCTCGCATTGTAGATATAAGCATATCTTTTGACGATCAACTTCAATGGGCCTTTTTAAACCTCTATTCCTTCTAATTGCGTTATCTTTGTTTCCAATTCCGACACAATTTGAACCCAAATTGACCACGTTGTTCTACAACCATCCTATAAATATGTAAATATGCACCAAAGTGATACACGCCCCTATTTAGCTTCAGTTTTTCACCTGACAATGGAAGCTTTCCATATCGATTAGTTTTAACAGTACCTGCTGTACATAGGAAGATCAATTTTTGGCAACTTTTGGTATAGCATCGTAATCGAATAATTTTCTGATCAACACACAGGATATATTCTAAATATGCTGAAGGACAATATGTCAACGATTTCGTTATACAATAAATCGATTTCGCTTCATATTCTGGAAAAATATTTGGTTTCAACACGTACAATTTTTGTGAACTTAGTTTTTAATAGCACCGGCAAATATGTGCATAAGACAATCTATTATACTTACTATTAATTCCTTTTTTATTTGTGGGATGAATATTTTGATCACTGCAATATCCTCGTTAAAAATTTCACTTTCCGCTAATTCAACATTTATTTGAGACCAATGCCAGTTTCATCATCATCATCGTTACCATCGCATTCCGATACATCAGCTAAAGCTGCATACAATTTTTTCTCAGTTAATGCTCTAACAATTCAAGAAAATTCAGAAAATCTCGCTTTAAAAAGCCGAAAAATTAAAATTACAATACTACATGAGTCCAATTTATTGGACAACATGTTTTGAAGTTGCTGAGCCTTACCAGTTCTGCTATCCTTTTTCAAAATGTTTTTAATCGTAAGCATACGAATCATTTCATACTCTTAATTTTTTATTTAGTTATGTGATATGAACGACGGATATTTCACACAAACTAAATGAAATAGTTATACATACAATACAGCGGTTTCAAGTTAATTGCATGGGCATAGAAAAAAAAATAATCTTGATCTGACTGCATATATGATAAGTCTAAATCACAAGTTTGGCTCTTATAATCTTGAAAATCTAGTCGTTAGTACGGAAAAATTAAGACGATCAATATAATTTTCTTTCTTTTGTGCCCCATACAATATTGGAGGAAGGGCACGGAGGGTAGAGACTAGACTTTCAAATACTTTACTGGTAAAAAAAATGCAGACCTCTTAAAGAATTTTCCCGGGGAAATGTTCTATTAACACCGCCTTCTGGTCGAGACTCCTAATTGGCAATAGCTTTGGGGAGTTTTCGGCGTTTCCCTATCTAAATTACATATATTCGTTCAAAGTGAATATACCTCTTGCCCTAATGTAGAGTATATAAAAACGCAAACACTCGCTAATGTGTTTTTTTACTTATTTATACATTCGGGGGGACTATCGATGTAGCACTGCTAAAATATTTCTAACGATGCACGTTCTTGGGCTTAGCACAGTAATGTGTTCCAGAAACCCACTACGTGGAACATATGACATTCCTAATGATTCATTCTAGACGCTTGCCTGATGTGTGTTGCACTCTATTAATTTTATGAGTATCATTGCAGTCAAGCCTGGTCGCAGTCCTCTGCTCCTGTAAAGCTTCACAAAGTAAAGATTTAAAAGCAAAGGGAGCTTCTTACTATGCACCTAACGACCCCACAATAAATTTAGTTGCAAGAGCTCTTGAAAAATATCTGTTACATCCCGTGGCCAACCTAATTTTTTTTATTTAATTTTTTTTTGTATATGATTTATATCCGCCATTAGTAAGCGTCGTCGCCAGGTAACTTCAGTGGCTCTGTGCGCCTAAATGTATGCCCCGCGCTTTATCTCTTTCGCTTTGCCTACTCCTGGAACATAATGTATGGGCGCCTGGTTTCTCAAGTGACCAGTGCACAAAACATTAACAGTTTTAAATCCTGCAAAAAGTTCAGTCAGAAATACGCAGACAAAGCGCATTACAGGCATAATCACAGTGAAGACTGCCTTGTTGGAACGGAAAGTAAACAATTTTAAGGATTATTAATAAGGAATACAATTCGTAATTGTTTTAGTGTGCCTAGGAGCCGCATCATATGTTTTATGCCGCATGTTTAAAACGGCTTGATAATACTTTTCAATTAAATGTAATAGTTTCCAAATAAATTACAATTAATTAAAAAACTGAGCTTATCCTCTTTTCGAGAAGGTATAAGATCCCAAATCTATCCCCTCCTAAAATAAATGATTCCGTCCTGTCCTTCAGTGATAGTGCAAGATACTTGGGGGTTGTACTCGACAAGAAACTAAGCTGGAAACCAAATATCGCAGACAGAGTACAGAACGCTAATACAGCACTCTTTGACTGTAAGAAAGCAATAGGACTCAAATGGGGTATGTCCACTCGGGTAATTCGATGGCTCTACACCGCCATAGTAAGATCCATACTTTTTTAAGGGGTACCTACCTGGTGGCCAACCCTAACCATTAAGTCAAAATAAGGTGCAGAGAATGGCACAACTATGCATCACAGGAGCCCCAAAAACAACTTCGAGTGAAGCGCTTAATGCCTTACTATACCTCCCATCCTTTTAGTGGCGAAAGAAACTGCCACCTTAACATCGAGACGCCAAATGCTGGGCAGTCTTGGCATATGGGCATTCGTCCATTCAAAAAGAAGACACAAACGTCTCAGTTACAGATTATTGTATACCTTTAGAGTATACCTGAACGCTTTCCACCACCACTACCAGGTCAAAGCGACTGCATTAGTTTCTTCACGGACGGCTGCTAGCTCAACAACCAGGTTGGGGCGGGGTCTTCGCTAAGCAACTAAATATTCGCCAGTCTTTCCGACTTCCGGACCACTGTAGCGTTTTTCAAGCGGAGATCAGCTTACGCAACACCGGCTTAGAACCGGTGCGATAAACATATACTCAAACAAAGTTACTTCGAGCGCTATCCTCCAACTCGACGACAGTCAACAACTGCCGCAAATGTATTCTAGAGATGGCACAGCAGTTTGCTATTAGCCTTATTTGAACAATGAATGCTCCGAATAATGACTTTTGCAGAAGCTGCAAAGATGAGGAAGAGGTAGAATCAGTAGAGCACTTCTTCTGTTCCTGTGAAGCTATAAGTAGACGCAGGAAAAAGCATCTGGGAAATTACTTCCTTCACAATCTAGCGCAGCTAGAGTTTATCTGCCCGAGGAAGATTGCAAGTTAGTACATCGCAGCAAAAGTCTGGGATTCTTTTTAAGAATACTTTCTGGGACAGGGGTAAAAAGTTAAAAAGTTATAGAGATCCGTGCGGTTTCACAACGCGCCGGTATTGTCCTAAGTGTGCTGGCTTAAGCCAGCGGCCGCCTTAACCTAACCTCACCTAAATGACTAATTAAATGTTAGGACTTTTTTGAAGTAGAGTTTGTTATGAAAAATGTGAACCTTAAAACAAAATTTCTGTGCCACGTTTTGTATCGAATGAGCGCGTCTGCAAAAAGTTAATTGGGTAGGGTAGGGGGGTAAGTCTTTATTACAAGTTTAGTGAATCTAGCTTGTATAATAATAAGTTTGCTCCCATCTTGATAACTCTATTCTTCTTTTTGCAGCATACCTTTTATACTTGCAACAGGGCGCGTTACTGAGATAGGATTCTTTGGGGTGAATTATAAACATAAGTCGAGAAATTTTACCAACATACGGATAATACACCTGTTTGAAATATATTATGTATCCTGCTCGATATCGAGGTAAACTTGCGGAATATCAAATGTGACTCAATGCCGATAATTTTCGATAAGCAACTTATAATGTGCCAAACCTCCATCTGCCTGTTACATTGCACTATTCTACAATACCCCTAATCCTATAAGTAGAGGGTACAATACAAAAAAAATCATTTGCATGTTTACATACATCCTACAAGGATGTGGTGTCTGGGATCAAAATGGCAGTTTTAACAAGGGACTACCCAAATACGCCCCTGACAACGGAGCAAATGAACTCCATCCAAGAGCTCATCCTGGACAGAATAGTAGCGGAAAAAGAAAAGGCCACAAAACCTGCTTTTCTGGGCGCTACATACAAAGCAGGATACTTAGTTCTGCACTGCAAGGATGGCGCTTCGACTGAATGGCTAAAAGCGACCATCACCAACGCACCACCTTGGGAAGGAGCCTCACTGTGCGCCACAGAGGAATCCAAAATTCCTCACTCAAGGATTGCAGTGGGGTACTTCCCAAACTCGCAGACCCTAGAAACCTCTAGGATCCTGAATCTGGTACAGGGGCAGAATAAAGGCCTCTACGTCGACACGTGGCGTATTCTGAAAAGAGCCGAAAGAGGATCTAACGTCACTCTGGTTCTGGCTGTGGAGCAGAAATCAGCAGCAAGCCTGGTCGAGTCAGGAGAAAAGGCCAACTACCGTTTTGGCCAGGTGAATCTCCGGCTTAAAACTGCGCCCGTCAATGCAGACGCACTGGCGGACAAAATGGATTCAGTGGGGTTGGAAGAAGAGGACGAAAGTACTCCATCCACCCCTGACACCGTAACCAAAACATGAGGTGCATCCAGGCAAATCTTCATCATGCTAAGGCTGCAACAGCCGAACTCTGCAGAAGGTTTGCCGGTGGAAGCATCAACATAGGGCTAGTCCAAGAGCCCTGGATACATAGAGGCAGAGTAGCAGGCCTCAAAATGCCAAATACGCAGGTAATCTATGACGTAGGTGCAGCCAAACCAAGGGCTGCACTTGTCATTGATACCAATATTAAATTTTTGCCATTCACAAAATTCATGAATGGCGACACGGTAGCAGTACTTGTTGAAGCAGTCTCAAATGGGAAGAAAATAGAGGTTGTCATAACCTCAGCTTACTTTCCAGGAGACACCAACGAAGCACCACCACAGAACATCGTAGGTCTAGTGGAACATTGTAAGACACAAAATAAGACCTTGATAATTGGTTGCGATGCAAATGCGCACAACACAATCTGGGGTAGTACAGATACTAACTTAAGAGGCGAGACACTCCTAGAATTCTTACTGCAAACTAACCTAGCTATAGCAAACAGGGGTAATAAACCAACCTTTGAAAATGCCATAAGGCAAGAGGTTCTTGACTTGACACTCATAACTAACAACTCACTTGATATGATCACTAAATGGAGAGTCTCTGACGAGGACTCAATGTCAGATCATAAACATATACTCTTTGAAACAAGGGGGTTAAGCAAGAGCGTAATGCTCTACAGAAGCCCTGAAGCAACCAACTGGGAGAAATACTCAGAATGTCTAGAATCTAGACTGAACAGAGGCATGTTTCACCTAAAATCGACAGAGGAACTGGACGCATCAGTTGAAACCTTGACTGAATCCATAATATCCTCATACCACGAATGTAGTCCACTAAAAATAAAATCCTCAACGAAGAGGGTTCCTTGGTGGAATAAAGGACTTGCTAAGCTGCGTCAAATAGCAAGATCAAAATTTAATGACGCAAAGAAAAACAACACATGGGAAGAATATAAGAACTAATCCTATTGGCACACTAAAGGCACCAGACGGTACCTTCACTAACTCTTTCACCGACACACTAGAGCTTCTTCTTAAAACTCATTTCCCTGACTGTCGGCTCAATGCAACCAATGACAACGTTCAAGGGGCATTAACCGACAACAATCACAGGGCAACAAATTCCACTATTAGCAAGATAGTCAACTTCGAAAGGGTAGAATGGGCCATAAACTCGTTCAAACCCTTCAAATCACCGGGACCTGATGGTATATTCCCAGCCCTAATCACTAAAGGAACTGTAGAAGTAATACGTATCATGGTTCAAATATTCAGATCTAGTCTAACATTGGGATACGTTCCAAAGATATGGCAAGAGGTCAAGGTAATTTTTCTACCAAAGGGAGGAAATAAACCCCCGGAATCTCCCAAATCCTACAGACCGATCAGTTTAACGTCTTTCATGCTAAAAACCATGGAAAAGATTCTAGACTGCTACCTAAGAGAAGTGGTTATATCAAATACTCCACTAAACAAGTTGCAATTTGCCTATCAAAAAGGCAAGTCAACAGTCACAGCACTTCACACAATGGTTCAAGTTATAGAAAAGGCAATAAGCCTAAAGGAAGTCGCACTATGTGCATTTATGGACATTGAGGGGGCTTTCGATAATGCGAACTTTAAAGCAATAGAATTGGCACTCTCTAGCAGAGGAGCAGAACCAACGATAATAAAATGGGTATGCAATATGCTGAACCAAAGACAGATCAAAGCATCTTTAGTGCAAGTCGAACTTAGCGTTAAAGCCGTAAAAGGGTGTCCGCGGGGGGGGGGGGGGGGGGGGGGGGTTCTCTCACCACTGCTATGGTTCTTAATAGCTGATAACCTAATACAGACCCTCAACAACAAAGGGTACAAAACAATTGGATATGCAGATGACATATCTGTAATTATCACAGGCAACCATGAAAGGACCATTAAGGACTTAATGCAAGATGCCTTAGACACAACATGGGAGTGGTGCAAGAAAGAGGGATTGTCAATCAATCCGACAAAAACTACTATTGTCCCATTCACGAGAAAAAGGGCGTTCCACATCCCCATATTAACTATAAATGAGACACAGGTACCCCTAAAGGAAGAGGTAAGATACCTAGGAATCATCCTATATAAAAAACTCACCTAGGGCGCACACCTTGATTCTGTAATAACAAAGGCCAAGAAAAACCTGTGGACAACAAAACAACTTCTGGGTAAATCCTGGGGTCTGAGCCCCAAAATGACCTTCTGGATCTACACCCAAATGGTTAGACCCATCATACTATATGGGGCATTGGTATGGTGGGAGAAAACCAAACAAACCACAGCTATACAAAAACTGAGTAAACTACAGAGGCTAGCATGCCTATGCATCACAGGGGCCATGAGAACTACCCCAACTGCTGGCATGGAAGCACTGCTAAATTTACCACCGCTATACCTAGCAATACAGGAAGAGGCTGCAATGCAAGCACTCTCAATCCACTTGAAAGAAAAATTCAAACCAGGAAACCTTACTGGTCACCTACAAATCCTTAACAGGGTCAAAAATGCTACATATATGACCCAGGCAAACGACCATACAGACCCAGTACTCAAATTCACCAAGAGATACAAGATCATGTTCCCATCTAGAGAGGAATGGAATGCCAACCCAGTGTGGTTACATGACGACTCGCAAAAATGGTACACAGATGGATCCAAAACGCTTCACGGTGTAGGAGCAGGAATAGTGGGCCCCAGAGCACACAAATCAATCACTCTAAGTACCGACACTACAATTTTCCATGCGGAGCTATACGCTATAATGGAAACAGTGGAATTACTATCAAAAAGAGGACTCAAGAGAGTCAAGATCAAAATACTCTCAGACAGTCAATCAGTCCTCAAAGCCTAATAGAGTGCAATAACGCACTCAATCAACTGGCCACCCACAACCAAGTCTCCTTGATTTGGGTGCCCGGACATGAAGGACACGAAGGTAATGAAAAGGCGGACCTTTACGCTAAAGAGGGGGCGGAAAAGCTATTCATAGGCCCAACTCCCTTCTTTGGCTTCAACAAAAATAACATAAAACAAGAGACCAAGAAATGGACTCGACAAAAAACATCGGAATACTGGAACGGTATTAACGGCCTTAATCATTCCAAAAAATTCTTGAAATTCGACGCCAAAAGAGCAAACAGCAATCTCACTCTAAACAGGAAAAGTCTAAAGACACTCTCGGGAGCACTTACAGGCCACTTCGACTGCAAAAAACACCTACACAGAATAGGTATATCCGATTCGAATACTTGCAGATTCTGCTGTGATGAGGAAGAGTCCATGGAACACCTGATCACAAACTGTGAGGCACTAGGCCACAGGAGACAAAAATTTTTAGGTGCATACATACTAGAAGATGAAGACCTTCAAAAGCTCCCCCCGAAAGAGCTGGTTCGCTTCCTCGACATACTAAATGTCTAAAGATAAAGGGGTGCACAATAGACCAAACTGGTCGCAGTGCATATAGGCCTTTGCCTAGCCCCACTATTACAATACAATACAATACAATACATAAGATTTACAAATAAGTTTTAAAAACATTTTCGCAGCATTCAGAAACCACGCCGGAAGAACTCTTCATTTTTGAGGCTAACCACAAACCGACGCATTTTTTGGTGTCTTTATATAATGTAAAGCGATGCTCATACAGACCATGTGCCATCGATCAATGTCTGGTGAATACAGCGTGTGAAGTAGGACTTTCCACTTAAGTGTTTCCAAATAGGCTCTGATAAATCTCATAAGTTGTATTATTATATATATTTGGCTAGGCTGTCGACATTAAAGTAAGGTCTGGTGGTCCCATGATTTTCTCTTCTTTAGGTAATTGTAGTGGATCCATTTTTCATCATAAGTGACTATGAGATGCAAAAAACTGTTCCCAAATTGTTGTCCTTGTTTTCGCAATTATATTTTCAATCCCGCTCCTTTCACTACGTTCTTTACCTACCACGTCAAACTGACAGTTTTTGAACTTTTGAAACCTATCAGGACGACTTCTGTCACATAAACAATAGCGTCTCAGCTACGGATTTTTTCAAATTAAAAAAGTAAATTCAAAATACCCATAAATGGCTCTTATTGGACACAAATCTTGACATACTCGCACGATAAAATTATGTAATGCTGATGTGGAGTCAATAATACTTCAATGTTATGTTGTTACCAGATGACCTAACTTGTATGTTTTAAATTCAGCAAGTTCAACATTGCCTTACAGTGCGACAATCTTTTATAAAACGGCTGAAACTTATTTAAAAAAAATGTTTTCAGTTGACTAAGACTAAGGATATGCCTTGATGAAAGGTTTTAATACGAGCACTAAACTATACGACAACCATTGTACAAGCAGCACACTGAGCAGAATGCAGAATCTCTTCTTCGTCCTCGTGCTATAACTTTAAATATTAACAACATACCTAACATAATATTATACACAAACTTTTCGCTTCCGAAAATTGTTCGAAGTACGTACATGTACAGGTATGTACACATAAACAGTGGGCAATAAATTTTCCAAAATTTTGATGATTTTATTTATTTACCACATAATGATTTACGCCCAAATTTACATTAATGTAACTTACTCACAAGCAATAGTTTCGCGTAATTGGTTTTTTCATTTTTTGTTTTTTGTAACTGAACCAATATTAACAATAGTTTAAATATGTTTTTATATGTAAGAGTGACTAAGCTACATCATATTGTACACAAATTTTGATAATCAAAAAAGAAGTAAATATGCTATAAATTATTTTTTTCAATTTTTAGCATAGTTCCACTTATGTATCTGCCCATCTGAAATTCTAATAACTATATAATATACACAAATAACTTCCATATTTGTTTTTATATATTTTTATAACTCTTTTGAGAGCAGATTTTTCATAAAAATATTGATAAATGTGCTTTACATATAGTTAACTAAAAATATGACTAAAAGTGTTAAAAGTTTTTTGCACTTGTTAAAAAATTAAATATTCATTTTTTATTTAGTTTTTACATTTAGTACTAAGTCTTTTAATTGTTGCATTTCTAATTTTGACTTTTTGTTGCTATTTTTCAAAATGTATTTCACAACAATTTACATTTTTCTCCCTTAAAAACTTTTTATGGAGGGTTTTATCTTTGCGCTAAAAGTGCTTAAAAAAGAAAAAAGCATTTATCAACAAAGTTTTTAGTTTTTTTTTTTGTATCTTTTAGATTTTAATTCATATAGTTTTCTGTGGTTTTGCTATAATTCATAATCTTTACTTCAAAATTTGACATACATTAAACTTAACTTAAAAAAGTACGCTATTTATAAGTTTTATATATTTTTTATATATATACAATTTTAGGCAAACACTTAGGTTTAATTTATTGTTTCCTATATAAAAATAAGTATAGTATATGCAAATTTGCCACATAATGTACTAAAAAGCAAAACTGTACATCATTATCGTCGTCACCATAGTTTTTTTTTTTTTTTTTTTTTTTAGCAATCTAGCTTAACAAAATTCTGAACGACCAAACTAAGATGCCTAAAAAAAAATTTGGAAAAAATTTTCTTTAAACTCAAGAAATTCATTTAACAGCTAAACAAGACAAAAAAAAAACAATTTTCTAATTAAAAACTTTTTTTGTACATACGAAACTTAGCTAAGCAGTTTTGTGTGTTGTTTGGTTTTTAGATCTTTTAGTACTTAAGCTAGTTTGGTTTCAGTTTGTGTATGCTTACGTCTGTGTCTAATTGTGGCTTGTCTGGTACTAAATAATTAGTACACATTAGCTTCATCGCTGCTGCTCATTTGCTCAGTTGTAGTTTTAATATGCTTCATTTCTATGTAGTTTTTTGTTTTGTTGATGAAATTGTTGTATGCCGCAGTACGTTTAGTACATTGACTTTCATGAGGCGTACATGCGATTAATATCATGCTGATATCTATCTTGAATATCCTTGCGTTTCAGCTTGAATGCTGCTGTTACCAGACCCATGTCTGGTGACCAAACCTCCTTGCACAATGTTATAGCTGCTGGCACCTCAAACTTTTGCAGTTTGCCTGGAAGTAATGGACAAATCAAAAGTTAAATCATATTTTAATGAAATTGTATTCGGAATGCACTGTACATACATTTCCTCGAATGATCAACAATCTCCTTTAGTATTGCCTTTTCCATGGCCGGTATTGAGCAAAGCTCTTCAAACGTTTTTCCCGTCAAGCCTTGGCGTTCGGCAAGCTCCTCTAAATGTTTTTGATTCGGCACGACCAGCGCGACTGTAAATTGCTTTGTAGGATCACCATAAACACAAATATTTTCAACAATGCCGCATGTCTTTAGCTCCGATTCCACTTTTCCCAGCGACACGTATTCACCGGCTTGCAGTTTAACCAAATCCTTCTTGCGATCTAAAATACAATTAAACATTAATTCCGAAATTCGATTAATATACAATTCCCACAGATTTACTCACCAATTATCTTAAGTACACCATCGCTTTGCACTTCTCCAATGTCACCAGTTTTGAACCAACGCCGTCCGTCCTCCTCAAAGAAATCTTCGGCAGTTTTACCAGGCAACTTATAGTAGCCCTGTGACACGCAATCTCCGCCAATGATCACCTCACCCTGTGGATAAGGTTTGTTGGTAACGCGGTAATGGCCCTCCTCCCAGTTAACCAAGCGGATATCGCACACAGTAAGTGGTGCACCCGTGCGGCCATAAGTCATATCTCGATCTGTTAAACACTTACTTTAATTTCAAACATCAAAAAACTAGCCTCAGACTTACAATCCATAACTGTGGCTCCTGATGTGGTTTCGGTCAAACCATAGCCTTGTATCAAGTCCACACATAGGCATGTCTTGATCTGTTCATGAGTATCCGAAGAAAGAGGCGCTCCGCCAGACATCATGATGCGCACCTTGCCACCCATCAATTTGGCCACCTTCTTGAAGACCAATCTGTTAAATGTTTACAACCATCATTAAGTTCATATGTACAAAAAGTACGGCACTCATCTATATACTTACTTGTCAATAATAGGAGTTTGATAGCCTCGTTGCACCCATTTTACCTTGTACTGGTACAGGAATTTAAACAGAGCCTTTTTAAAGGCGGAGCCTGAGTTAACCTTGTCGTTGATACCCTTGGATATGCGATCGAGTATCAGCGGCACGGAGGTCATGCACGTTGGCCTGAGCACTGTAGCATCACCCATGCAACCGCGTCTTATCTTGCTACTTGTGTCGATCAGAGTCAAAGGTGTGGAATAGCCTATGGAAACGCCTGTCATGAGACATACACTCTCGGCAACTAGCTCAAAAACATGCGCCAAAGGCAAGAAGCCAATTAAAACATCGTTGGGATAAATGGGCACCATATCGCAGAAGCCCTTCATTGTGGCAATGCAGTTCTTATGGGATAAGAGCACTCCCTTCGGTGTGCCTGTTGAGCCGGAAGTGTACATGATAATAGCAATGTCATCACCTTTGGGTGGCACATTTTCTGTTTAAAAAAAAAATTAAAGACAAGTTAGTAAAGTCAATAATCTATTTAGCATTTTTTTGTTACCTACCAAATTTGCTGTCCTGTCCTGTTTTAACGACCTGCGCAAATGGTATTATTTTGACGCCTTCCTTAAAGCCAGTAGTATCGGTCTTGTGCAGCTGATCCTCCATATAAATTATTGTATTTACTTTGGGACATTTGTCCAGCAGCGTCTTGAATTTGGGCAAAAGATCGTGAGAGGTTATGACAGTGGTTACCTCAGTTTCGGTAATGCCTGCAAATAAGAAGCATAATAAGTAACTTCAAACAATATATGTAGTCTTAAAACCTAAAGTAACTAAGTTTGCTTGGTCAAAGTTTTATGGATTATTATCGGTGGTAGTATAAGAATAACTTAAACCCAGGCAATATATATGTTAGTGAGTCCTAAAAAACTATTTTACTGAAAGTTTTTGTAGTAGCACATCATCATCAAGCACATCTTTGATTTTATGATCTTATCATAAATGTCTTATAGTAAAACTGAATTGGAAAAGAGTTTTACTACTTCGAGTAGTGAAGTCTTAAGGACTCTTAAAAAACAGACGAATATCGTCTAGCTTAAGCTACCTGTACTATAATCTACGTTGAGCTTTTACTGGTTTTACCAACTATTCACTTACAGTGCGCCACACCATCATCTCCCAGCGTAGCGTAGACCGTAACAATGGGCATAGCTTGTTTAAAGCAACCATGAGCAGCTATCATCCATTCGGCACGAGTTTCGGCAAAGATAACAATATTCTGGCGAGGTGCTTGTCCCAGTTCACGCAAACCACGACCAAATGATGCAGCCATGCGCTCAGATTCGGTAAAATTCTTCCACTTATAGTCGCCCATGTTGTACTTCTTAAAGACTCGGCCATTTGGCTGCACCTCATCCTCTTCGCTAAGTATCTGACGTGTGCCCAGACAGCGTTTTGTGGAGTGTGTCTTGGCCACATAGTTAAAGACCTTTTCCAGCGTATCAATATTCTCCTGGAGCATTTTTACATGCACTTCCCGTGGCGGCTCCGTGGTGCGGTAGGTCAGCATGTTATCGTCACTGCTGACCACTTTAGCCTATAATATTAGAAAATTTGTAAGAGATTAGTTAAAGCTAAAACGAGGTGAAATAGTAATATATAAACAAAAAAAAAAAAAAAGTGTGACTTGGGTTAAATTGGTGTTGGTGGTAGATAGGTTGGGTTAATTTGTGCCCATTTACAGTTTGGAAAACACACTAATGAATTCCATTACAAAGCGAGGTCAAGTTGGGAGAAAAACTGTTTTGTATGAGGTAGTTAAATCTGTGGGACCACTGACACCTGGACATATGAGTGTGCTATAACATGCAGACTACTACATCTGACCAATGCCCTTACCCAAAGATAAGGTAATAACCCTTCCCTTGTGAGAAATATACACATATTGCTTTTGTAAGTTTGATTGTGTATGGTTCCATTTAAAATATAAAAAATGTAAATAAAGAAAATAAAACAACAACAAATAATGCATTCAAATAAAACCTCAATATCATCCGGCGGGTACTTGGACTCATCGGCCAAAATTTTCTTGTTTATAAGCGTTGCCTGTTTTTTGAGGGGGAAAAACCAATTAGCTTTATGAGTTAAAGAAAAGATATCGTTAGGTTTGCTAGCAAATTAATAGCATAATTGGTACTAAAAGTCAAAATGTGATATTTTGAAGCTATAAAATAATTTTGATTAAGTATTATCAGCGATACATATAAAACTCGTATATATCGGGCATACAAAATTCAGATCGCAACATTTTTAACTTTTAGAGCTTGCAGGGAAACAAATACTGTTAAAAAAAACTATAGAAAGAAGCTATTTTTTCACACTTAGAAACAAAACTTTACAAAAAAAAACATTACTAATTAGTGCCATAAAAAGCGAATCTGATAAAAGACAGTATAGATAGAAGTAGTATTATAGTGTGGGGCCATAAATCAAATGTCGTAGTGTCATAGATTAGAGAAAAAAAAAAAAAAAAAAAAAAACTAACACAAAGTGATAGGAACAAAAAAAAAATCGCAGAGATAGACACAGATATACCTAGTATAAATCTCAAGGTGAATGCAAAATATGACATGTAGTTACTTATAAAAAAAAAAAATTAATAGCAAGTGCATCTTGCAATTTCACATTAAAAAAAAAAAATCAATTTTTTAATAAAGAAATGAATTGTTAAAAACAAGCGATTAAAGCAAGATATGCGAACTTTATAAAATCTACAGAGCAAAGTCAAAAGTGTTTCTACTTGCAGTACTCGAATTCGAAAATTTATGTTAAAGTTCTAGCAAAATGCCAACAGGTATTTAAAATGTGGTAAAAATAAAAAACCGGTCACAACTTAAAATCAATTATCTAGTATTAGATTGCAGTATAATAGCGGATAGGTTAATCCGTCTAACTTTAAAACTTGTAACAGAAAAAAATCTATCGCTTTAATTTCTTTCAAGAGTTATGAAAATAAATTTCAAGAAAACGCGGTGAAGCAATTTGTCGGTACATAGTATCGTAGCAGCTGTTAACATTTACTTCAACTCACCTTTACACGTCGCGAATCCTGCCTACGTTTCCATGGCGCCTGTAGTACCAAATAGACCGGTAGCGTTATAATATCATAGACAAACGCAATCGCCTTGATGGCACCAATTGCGCTCTGCACCCAGAAACTATCCATTCTGTTTGGAGGAAATAAAATGGAAATATTTTTTAATTAAAATTAAATTAGTTTCAGCTGCAAATTGTTATGCTAATTTATAGGCATAAAATCAATTTAAAACCCGTACATAGAGGTGTATCCACACTAGCTATATGAAAATTGGCCCACCTACTTAAAGAGGTTCTAACGCTGTCGTAAGCGGCCGGCATACAACTGATATCAGTTCCCGGTTAGGAAATCTTTGGCAAGTACACGATTGTCGACTGGAAATGGGTTTCAATCGGTTCGTGCTCACCTAAAATGTCGTTTGCTCAATGTTACTCAGAAAACGCTAGACGTAACACACTTGGAAAGACGCAATAGAGCGCGGCGATAACATTGGAATATGTACGTTTGGTCTGTAATCAGCGCCATTATAATTGTTACTTTGTAGAGTAGAACTAGAGATTACTACGTCTTAAAATCGTTAAACAATTTCATCAGCTGTTGGTTGAGGTAGTAGCTTATTTTAGAAATTACAGTGTGTCCAAAATTAAAAGGCGCACCACCTCAGGGCTAGCATACAGGCAGTTTGGGAAAATATCAATATAGCCACTCTGAAGGATTTCAATAAAGCGATGGTGCAACGCATAAAAATGGTTTATAAAATCGATGGAAATGCTATTGATTTTATATAGAGGAAAAGCCGTAGACTCGGAAAGTAAAGGAAGACAATAAAAATTTGTATCTCTATGATAGAGTTTATTTTGAAGATTAACAGAGCTAGGATAACAAAACTTGACATTTGTATATGTAGTGGTATAGCAAGATAATTTTTTTCTTCTACCTAAGGATGTATCTTTTCCACCCCAATAATTTCAAAACGCTATATTTTCTAAAACGATATCAAACATCATAAAAATGGGACCATAAATACCCGACATAGTCGCAATATACTATTATGCCATTAAGACAATTTGGGTAAACATCAAAAATGAATACAACGAATGAAAATGATATTTTGTTTTTATTTTAAACTTAAATGTAAAACTAAAGTAAATATTAAAGATGAAACACAAATTTATTTCTGCTACCTCCTATTAAATTAGTTTGCATCGAAAATGTGGGTTACCCTATTAATCAGGAATAGACTGAATTTTACAAATATATTTCTATAAAATAAATAATGTAGATAATTAAAAAATAACTATAGCTTACGATGTGGTAGCATGTCAATATATAATCTGACATTAAGTCAGAAGTCCGGGTGTCGTAAAATAGTAAGCCAATGGATTGTCTATCAGAAGCAATAATTAATACTAATACCACTTAATATGATCAAAAATGGTCGATGTGCTAACTACTATAGTTCAAGCAAGATTCCTAATCAGCTAGATAATATTTTTTATACCTTGTAACTAAACGCTAAGGGCAAATAAAGATAGTGCAAAAAAAGTGGGTCGGTTGCGGTCAGGACATGTTGACTAAAATAGTCCAAAAAAGTGGGTCGGTTATGGTCGGGACATGTCGACTATAATATTCGTAATGATCTGTTCTCTTCCCAACTTCCAGTTTCT
Source organism: Chymomyza fuscimana (assembly GCA_949987675.1). Classification (NCBI taxonomy): domain Eukaryota; kingdom Metazoa; phylum Arthropoda; class Insecta; order Diptera; family Drosophilidae; genus Chymomyza; species Chymomyza fuscimana. The sequence continues at coordinate 67,143,081 of OX465089.1, read as the reverse complement.
ATTCGATTGTAGCTTAAAAACCATTAATTAGTTGTCGCCCCAAGTTACACTTTTCTTCGTAGCAACATAAACAGTGGAAATTATAATTATTTTAATTGGGTACTTATATCTTTAAAATTTTTCAAACTTATCCGCAGAACCACTATCAGTTGCTTATTTTACCAATAACACTAGTAAACAAATTTTAAAAAATTTTGGTATCCTCAACATGTTTTAGTCATTTCCAATTCCAAAATTTTTTTTCATGGAACAAATTTCGAGATATTTCGAAAAATCCATTTTTTGAGATATTTCGAAAAATCCATTTTATAAATAAATGAATAACATGGATTTTTGTAAAAAGTGGAAAATGCAAATTTGTTTTAAAAACGAAAAGTTTTAGAGGATTAATTTGTTTGTTCATAAAGATATCATGACCCAATTTGGCATTCGAAAGTTTTTTAGAGTTCTAAAGTTCTATACCAAATTTTATCAAAATCGGTTGACTATATCATATAGCTCCCATAGTACAGTTACGTCAAAAAAACGTTTTTTCTACGAAATTCGTTGTGTTTCGCGTGTTTTTGAAGATATTGTAACCAAATTTGGCAAATAACTATCTTTTAGAGTTCTGAAGCAATATACCGGATTTAATTGTAATGTGGTGGTACAGGGTATCCCAAATTCGTCCGCGACCGACTTTAACGTACGCCATCTTTTTTCTCCAATTATGATAAACAACAATTTATTTTCTTCGTAATCGATCAAACTTTACGAGCCATGAATAAAACTGTATGAACAAATTTTTTTACATTTTTAAATTTACGTTCGAAATAGAATTTTTCTCAAAAATTTGGCGAAAAATACAAAAAATTTCATACGAGACGACCATAACTACCAAACCGTAAATTTGACAAAAATATGTCCCAAATGTAATCGAAATGTAATTCCATTATCAGCAGTTTGGTAAAAAAATTACTTAAATCAGTAAAGTTCAACCAGATATATTTGCTTTTAAGTAGACACTTTTTTTTTTAATTTCGAAAAATGTTTTTTTTTTCGAAATATCTCGATATCCGTTATGTGAAAAAATTTGTTGTTTACATTTTCGGTTTTGGCGTGCCATTTTACTTCGGAAACGAGTAAAACATGTTGAGGATACATTTGGCTGTAAACTAGTGTAATTAATGAAGGTGAATCACAACTTTTGATTAAAATTTCAAACTTTTAACGGGGCTTTCTCTTTCTTTACCAATTTGTTTTTTTTTTTCGACTATAAACGAACCCTGCACACTCAAAAAGGATTGAATTTAATTTTTACCAAAATGAAATGCATCTTTACAACTTTAAGAGGAATTGGACAGAACTTTAACTAGGAGATACGAGTACTATGAAGTGGGTGCAGATCGAGTTTATTTCCTTATTGCGATATGTGTCTCATTTCACTAGTGGAAAAACTTTTTTGTTTACACAAACTAAGACAACGATCGAACCCAGTTACTATGCATCATAAAAATACTTTTAAAATTTTGACAAAAATGTCACAAGTAAAAACTTTAATGTGCTTTTGCTTAAAAGCTTTCCAAAAAATACTTGAAGTTGCACTAACAAAATATTTAAATCTCTCGCTTCCCACAAAAAAAAATAATTAATATTTGCGCCAAATTTTGTGTGGGTGAGTATTAGCTTATTCAAGCAAAATGGTGGATGGATTCGGAAAATGCTTTAAAAAATTGTTAACCTTTCGTTTTTTATTATAATTTCGATGTAAGCTAGTTACATACTAATGAAACAAATGTTCACTCGATCTTTCGTAGCAGCAATGTTTATATCTGTGAAAAATTCCCACAGGTTTGTTAAAAATCTGCTACGGGGGATATCGACGTTTAAGAACACAGCGTGTCTTTTGTTGAAATCGGTACGGTCGCGGACATGGGTCTATTGAAGGGTTATAAGAAGTGTTGGCGTGTCAAGCCTTCTTCCGTCCAAATCTAGGACACCCTTGATAGAGTATTATTAGTGTGCTGTGATAAATAAGTTCAGGTTTATTTTTACTATCTCAACTACAATTTTTCGAAAACAAAAATTACCAAAGCTGCCAAAAGAAAATCAAATATCACTTTTGTGTGCAAAAATTCTTGAAAATTCAACGAAACCGCATGCCATATTGCACGCGGAATATTGGAATTACTAAACGTTAAACTCGGTGGCCATCAGAAATTAAGAATGTAAACTTGTCGTTCTGAAACTTTTTGAGGACTATGTATTTAAAGTGTTTGGTTTAGCCGGTCATGAATTCTATCCTCAAAAATCAAACCACTTCACACTAGTATTTCAAAACAACTTCAAAAAGGACTTCTTACTCGCTGCTATCATTTTTAATCCAAAGCACACAATTATTTAAAAACATCAGCTTAACAACTTACATTTAAACCCAGTCCAAATCTTACATCAAACATTCATTAACATTTATATTAACAATTATATTCAGTTCAACTTTTTAATCTGGATTCACTTTTATTAGAATATATTTAATGAAAACTCAAGATAAGGCTGACAACAAGCTCAAGGTCAGCTCGGTTAAAAAATCACAGTCCCTGACAGCTGTGTTTGCTTTTCTCCACTATCAATTAGCTGAATGTTCATATATACACATAACAATATGTATGTATATCTAGCGGGATTCTCAAGATAATTATGATAAACTGTTAAGTAATGCTAAAATATCTAACGGGCAGATACCGTCCTTTCCTTATCAGCAAAACCATGTGAACCTTTTCTCATTAGCATTTGCACTTTCGATTTGAGAGCGTTTTCGAAACGAGATTTTGGTATAGCAACATGACAAAAGAAATCCGAGAACTGCGATCTGCTGATGATGGTGGCGTGATATTTTAATGACTTTTGTTTTTATTTCTTTTTTATATATATATATATATATATATATAGTTGCGCGCTTAATGCACACTTCGATTCATGTACAATATAAATGACATCAGACGATCGCAAAATGAATAATGTTCTAAAAAGTGCATTGAAGCAGCGAATATCGCAATTAAATTGTATTGAACTTTATTGGCTGACATGGATAAGCTAATGATTCACGACCATACCAATAGTTTACAATCGTAATGTTTAAAATGCTTACAAAAACACAACAGTTAAAACAAAAGTTAACCTATCGAACATTAAAAATAAATTAAATTTCTATATAATGTTTTCTAATTTTATTTATTGCTTCATAAAAATGGCGCTTATTTTATTACGTTGGTTAAGTACATAGCATCATGGACCATGGACGTGAGCTTGAAATATTATCCCCACGAGGGTTGTCAATCCAATTCCGTCATTGTTAGGTTTGAAATTTATATTAAATAAAAAAAAATATGTCATAAAAAAATTTATTTTTGCAAAAAAAAAAAACAAAACCAAGTCTTTACTTTCGATCTAATTAATTACAACAATAGTCACTTGAACTGAACTTAATTTTCAAAGATAAAACGTCACGGAAACGACAGTCTAATAATCGTGGAATCTCTTCGCTCACCTTTAAATTTTGGGGATGGTCTTCAAAAGCCATTGTTCCCAAATTGGTAGGGCGTGATCTGATGTATGCATATGAGTCCGAAAATTAACTATAATCGGTTGTATAAAACTGCTCAAAATCCGGAATTCTCAAGATAATCAATTTATAAGAAAAATTATTAAGCCATAATAATTCGATGAACTCCACCACATATCGGCAGGCAAAAGGGACTTTTCGACTCGATCGTCAAAGTCTTCCACGGCACAATGGTCCCACAGCGGCATAAATCAAAAAAATATATGCAAATATTTTTGGAAAATGAATTCAAAATTTAAAAATAGATATCCCAACTAGAATAAAACAGTTGTTTTTTTTGAGTTTTTTGCAAATTCGGCACGCTCGTGAAGTCAGATGATTAATGACGGTTGCTGAGTTTTGATTGATTGTAAAATTGTTTTAATTGAGTCAATATAAAGAAATTACTATGAAAAATAAACGTCAGGGTATGTACAAACAATTTCAAAAGGGATTGGGCGACAAAAAAAATGTTTTTTTTATTAATTTAAAAAATTTTCAATTCTTTTTTTAATTCACAGTTGTATCTTTCATTAAGAAAAAATTGTCTCAAGTATCTTTATTCGCTTACGAGATTTGCATTGCCAAGGAAAGGAATACCTTTATTTCAGTAATAGATAACTTAATAATTTAAATAAGGAAGCTACTTTTTGGTAAGCAAGTAATATTATTTCAAAAATGTTTGTCTTATTAAATTCACGTTATAAACATTTGATAATTGAATTGTAATAATAAAATGATTATCGTAAACGGCAATGTACCTACCGGAGCATCAATGGGCGATAGGCGGGGACGTGGTCCGATCGGTCTGAAATTTTTCTAATTTCTTATTTGTGTCATTACAATCAACTGTACTGAATTTGAAGTCTATAGCATTAATTTTCGATTTTATCCCAAAAATACCCGCTTTGGGACCATTGTGCACGGTATAAGCCCGTCAAGCACCAAAAATGTTTCATGAAAAATATTTTAAAACATTTTTATTCCTTATTCTCGATATACAAAAGACAGCGCTCCTATGCGTTTGATGTAATACCAATTTAAGTAGGCCGTATTGATAAGGTTCTTGGCGACATCTCTATCTATAAAAGTTATGTGTTTAAAAATACTGTCGTGTTTACATATTCCTTTCCTTTGTGAAAAATAAGTAAAGATGGCGTACGTTAAAGTTGGGCCCGTCGACTTTGGGATACCCTGTACCACTGCTTGCAATAAAATCCGGTAAATTGCTTAAGAACACCAAAAGACATTTGATTGCCAAATTAGATTACGATACCTTCATAAAAACCAAAAACAGACGAATTTTTAACAAAAATGTTTTTTTGACCGATCGTTCCTATGGGAGCTACATCATATAGCCAACCGATTTTAATCAAATTTGACACAGTGCTTGGGTACTCTAAAAAAAGCCAAATTTGGTTACAATATCTACATAAACAAACGAAACACAACGAACTTTTGTACAAAAAACGTTTTTTTGACCGATTGGTCAAATTGGTAATTTTATTGATAAAATTTGGTACGTGTTGAAGATCTTTAAAAAACTTCGGAATGCCAAATTTGGTTACAATAACTTCACAAACAAACGAAACACAACGAATTTTGTACAAAAAACGTTTTTTTGACCGATTGGTCCTGTGGGAGCTATATGATATAGTCAACTGATTTTGATCAAATTTGGTACAGTGCTTGGGAACTCTAAAAAACTATTGAGTGCCAAATTTGGTTACGATATCTTTATAAACAAACGAATTTTACATCTAAAACTTTTCTTTTTTGCGAGGTCCTCTGAAACACCCCTATGGGAGCTATATAATATAACACCGATATCAAAAAAATAAAATAAACTTTTCTCGCCTGACATAATAGCGCATCTAATCTAAAAATTTGGTTGCTCTAGCTCTTACCATCTCTGAGATCTAGGCGTTCATACAGACAGACGGACAGACGGTATATCGACTTCTCTAGTCACCCTGATCATACTTTAGGTAACTTTGGGGGGTCTCCGACGTCTCCTTCTGTATGTTACATTCATTTTCGGCTTGCACAAACTCAATATACCCTTTGTACCATACGGTACAGGGTATAAAAATTACAACAATTAGTTGGTTTTGCGTGCTGTCTAAAATATTGTATTTTACGAGGGCTACCCAAAAAAATATAGATGTATTGTTTCAGTCTAATAATTATATGGTATGAAGCGAACATTTTTTATATACAACCTACACAACTCATAAAAGCTCCTAATTCTACAGAGTTATAAGCAAAATTAAAATTTTCAAATATATCTCTGAAAGTCGTTCCAGAATTTGCTGATTTGTCGAAAATCACCAAGCACATTTCTACTTTTTTAGGACATCAAAGCACTTATTTGTCTAGACTAGAAGCGACAAATATTCGCTTGTGTACTTTGCCCTGGGATCAATTTACATTTAAAGAAAACTGATTTCCAATTTTAAATCTAAAAAAGTTTATGAAAGCTCTTAAATTATATTGCCTAAAGAGAAACTATTTTTTCACCTCTTAAAATGCAGATATGTACGAGTTTTTTGTACAAAGAGAAACTACAGCGTACCCCACACACCAAAACACATAAAAAAAAGTATCGCTAATTAGCAAATATACTATAAATAAAAAGTTTACTTACTGCGCATCATCTTCGATGAACATCTTGACCAGTTTTACTGTTCCCACACAAAGAAGTAACGTTGAGAGAGTGTGAGAGTGGGTAACAAATGCGATAATAAGAGATAAAGAGACAAAGCGCGCTATCAAACACGCACAAAGAGAGGAGGAGATATGTTAAACGATTAAGTGAGTAGTAATGTAGCGACTATGGAAGTCCTTCTAGCCAAAGTTTAAAGCACTTGTACAGTACAGTTGATCTGATGTTGAACGTTGATGAACGCTGCTTTATGGTTCGAAATTGTATGCACAATGCGGCGTATGCGTAATGCGTCTACGTAGTTAATAGCTATTGGGAAAAGACAAACAAATGAAGGCAACAATAAATAATGGCAGTTGTTGTTGTTGTGGTTGAATTTCAAGTTGTTGTATTTACCTGCAAGCAAAAAAAAAAGAAAGAAAAATAAATAAATATGAAGTGTTTCGATAGCGTGATGATTTGTAATTGGATTGTATATAAATATGGCTCACATAGAACCTTGTTTGGCAATATGTAAAACATAGGCGACTTAGTATATATTTCACAGCAATTAAAATACAAATTAACTCTAACACGAGCTGAGTTAATAATAATGACACCCTTAAAACATCTGCACCAACAAAATTGGCGAACTTCTACCTAAAACATCTTAATAGGAATTGGAAGTGACGTTCTAGCCAGAAGGGTATAAATCTTCGCCTGGCAGTGATTCCTAGCTATTCGAGATATCTTTTTTTTTATATAGGTTGCATGGCAGTATTTTCCAATAAAAATAGATTGAGAAACAAAACATATTTATCATTGTATTATCTGATATAAAATTAGATCTCAAATTTCTGACTTTATTAACTTAAAACTATGCCTTATATAATTAAAGTTCTAGCCACTTCTAATCTTTCAATTGTATATAAATGATTCTTAATTATAATAATATCCACAAATAAAATATAGCTAACAACTAAAATAGGGTCTTGTTGAGGGCAAAAAAATTGTTTTTTTAAAGGTTTTTAAATTTAATTTTTTTTAATCTCAATTTAAATTGTTCTTCTTTTTCATTTTGGTTGTTTGCCAAAATTTGATAATTTTAAACCGAATAAATACAGAAAAAGAGCAACAAACAAAAACATTTTCTATTATTATTTTTAGCACGTTAATTAAATTTAGCCAACAAAGTGTTGCATAACGCCTATAATAAATATTTCACATATCCAATAAGACAAATTGATGTAGGTCGGGCCCATCGAAATCTACTAATGCAAACACCTCAACAACTAAGGACTATAAATAATATGACACTGGCGTCTATACCCTTTCACTTTGTTTACTTAAAAAGAATAATGCAATAGAAAAACAATAAACACTTTTCAGTGCCAGACTGTGCAAAGTCCAAAAACAAGTATGTTAGAAGCATATCGAGTGACAATATGGCGAAAAATGTTTCTTAGAATTCAGTATGAGTACATATGTAACCAATTTTTAAATACTTAAAAAGTTTTCGAAGCACATTTCCAGTTATTTTTGCACTAAAACTTTGACAAGTAATCAAACAAACCAAAAAAATATAACTACGACATGATAAGTAAAAGATAAACAATGCGATAAAAATGAGAGGGTCAAAATGGTGGAACATTTTTGAGCTTGTTTAGTGCCGTTTCTTTTTGTTTTGTCTTTTAAATACTTGTCAGATATTTGCGCATAGCGGGCATTGAACTGAACAAAAAATTATGTGTTATTAAAAACAAAATAAGAGATTCAAAAATAATAAAAATGCTAAGGGCCAATAAAAACATATGTTTGTATAAACACGTGTCTTGTTTATTAAAAAAGAGAAGAAAGAGGATTGACAAGCTTGTAAACAATACCATAAAACCAAAAATGCAAAAAAAAAAAAATGCACGTAAATTCAATCTTAAAAGTGCTCGACGAATAGATACTCTGTAACTTTTTTCCCCACAAGAAGTAAGTATTTCTTGCAAGCTTCAAATCGACATGTTAGGAAAGTGGGTAGAGGGTACAGAGGTAATGACTTGCTTTGACGAAAGTTCATTTTTTTATGGTTTATTAAACCCACGTGAGTCTACAAGCCAAATTAGGTATCTCTAGCTGAGATTATATCGACGCAATTGCTCGAAATGATAGGGTGATTCATTTTTGAACACATCACCTGATAAAATACTGTAAGCAAAATTGTCATAGTGACGTAGATACGTAAGACAAATACTTATACGCGCATAAATTCTTTTTGATATATCTCACTTATGAACAGCGGAATATTAATTTTCAGTTTTTTGGAGACACCCTTTGTGTCCGTTTTTCACGAAACAACCTTGTGAGTCGCCTATAAACGCGGCTCAATACTTGTTTCACTAATTCGTGTGCCGTGCATAACATTCTCGTTTTGATGTTACGTCGTTAATCAATAAGAGTCCAAAAAGTTGACGACAGCCAATCTCTCTGGTTGGGTCTAACGTAGTCAGGCACTTTCTTACAAGCGTCATGTATACACCCTTTTAATTCTGACCACATTATTATCTTGCGTCCTGGGTAGAGCCGCAAGTACAGCTCGGCTATAACTACGTAGTGGTCTCCTGGTTTAAGGAGTTGTTAATAAAGTATGACGAAGAGCAGGGAAGGATTGTAGGGGTGCTGTAATCTGACTTTCAACAAGACTAAGAATCAATCCTTATTGTTACTAAGCTGCATAGACTGCAAAAAAAAGAGGTTGACCGGATCGTAATATACAGTCCTTGAGGCCGAAAAACATTTTATATCAATGGTATGCCAAGGCGCATGCACTGCATTCTATAATTACTCAAAGTATTTAGAAGTAAAGAACAAAAAAAAAATTTAATTTGTAAAAATTAAATTAAGCCTTCTTTTAAGGAAAATCTGTATAGAATTGCAAATTTCAAACTAGAGTATCTGTTGCGAAATAGGAAAAGCAATGCTTCACAAGAAGCCGTAAGTTCTACGCACGTATAAGAATAATTAATATTTTAAAAAGATAAAAATAAGACTGTACTTGTACGTTTAAAATCATAAAACATTTTACAGTCCCTACTTTTCATATTTCAATTAGTTTGCCCACTCAATTATTTTTAGCCACAAGCAAATAGCTTTTAAACCACAGTAAATATTACAAATAAATAAGCATGAAAATAGCGAAAGTAAAATAAATTTAATCGCAGCATTTACAATAGTTAATTAACATTAATTGTTTAAACAATAATATGCATAATAATGCTTTTAAATATTGCTGCACTCTTAAAAGTTTGCTCACATAGAAGAGCGCATTGTTTCTCTGCATCTGTACAATTCGAGTGGAAAATTGTCTACAGTTTCCACGAAACGAACTTTGAACGCACACGAATTGCATCTACATACATAAATATTATATACTAGTAGTAGAAACAGCTGCTGATTATCGTGACCGTGATCAAAGTTAAACAAAAGCAATGTCTTAATAGTAAATAGTCGCAGTTTAGATTAAGACAATCAGCAGATCACTTTTATGCTGCACTTTGAACCTCGGACAGATCCAGTTGGAGCACAATTCGTATCTCTGCTGTTGCATAAGTGATAAAATTTTTTGTCTAAATAAGTCAGCGCAAATTGAATAAAACGTATTATGATGATAATAAGGATTACAGACTAGGCAAGCTAGATGCCCTTTGATGTACAGTGCTGCAACTAAATTTTACTTTCCTCTATAGATATATGTACATGTGAGTCTAATAACCTTAATGTATCGATAGTAAAAATGGAATGGAACATTATATAGAAAATTGGAATTACAGAAATTATTTGTTTGAGGTACAAAAAAAAAAGCAGTAATTTTAATTTGGATGAAAATGTTTTTTTTCTTCCTTAAGCTTTTCTCTGAGTTTTTACTAATGTTCTGCAAAGAATTCCAAGCTTCTTTACAATATCTTCTTATTTTCTACTCCTTTATAACTTAACTTGTGTTGTAAATAATTTTTTCAAGAAAAAAAAACACTGGATATTTTCACTGACGATGATTTCAATGACAACTCACAACAAAAATTTTGCTCTTGTCATCTTTCTTTACTGCAAACTTTACTTTTTAAAACCCCAAAATATGTTTTACTTTTTTCTCGTTATAAGTAAAATTGAATTCAAATTCGTAATAAAAAATTCTTACACCAAAGTCCATTTGAGTTTATTTTCATTCTTAGAAAATCAATATACACTAGATCTTATATGAAATAGCAGTGTATATCAAAAAAAAAAAAAAAAAAAAAAAACGTAAAAGGGAAAAGTTCGTTACAAAGGAGCTCATCATAGCGAAGTTCGACTGAATATAATATTTTTGGGGAAAACTGGTGCAAATTTTTTGCATTTCTTTTATCAACAATTTCATAGCTTATCTAACAAAATAATTAATTTCTCGAATAGGATAGCTTTATTGTGGTAAGTAAAAAAACATACCTCTAATAATAAGGTCGAAAGACTTTTAAAATAACTCTGGGCTTTAGAAGCCCAGTAATGACAATTTTCACTTCTAATCTATGCACTAAAAAAATTCGAATAGTACATCAGAAAAGTTCACTGAAAGTCATCGTACAAAAGATTATTCAATTTAAACACATAACTTTGTTTAATAATGAGACTTTAAGTTTAACAAAAATAATTGTATGTCGTAACGTAATTGAAATGCAATCGAAATGGAATTCTAAATAACTGCATTTACTAGCTATAGATACAAAACGCGACGCGTGTAAAACGCGTTTTTTTCCTGCTTTTATTGCACTCGTTTTTATGATTCATTATTTCGTACTTTCGTCTAAAGTGTATAGTATAGTATATGTATATAGTATTACACAACATTAAACAAAAGAAAAACAACAAAAACCTAGAAAACATTCGATCTATTATATGCACTTTGCAATGCTTCAATAAACTCAACACGACGTTAAACAATAAATAATACATACATATATACAATGTAAATATAAAATATCTGGAAAACTGACATACTCGTATGTTGATAAAACAACCTCGAACTTGAAATTTGAATAACTTACGTGTATTTTTGCTGATTTCGATACATGATACTTTTCATTTAAACAAAAATAAATTTACCAAGACCAAAACACAAATACCAATTAAAGTCCAGCAATGGCAGCTAATTTTCGGGTGCAAAGTCTAAGCTCGATAATTATTTTAACATTACAAAATCCCAGTAAATTAAAACTTAAATACGCAGTAAAATTTAGACATTCGCGATATGCTTATGAGAGTTTTTGTACAGAACCACGTCATAATCTAGCGAATAATAACACGTCATTATTTACAATTTGTACTACGGGCCTGACAGACACCAATGATGACGTTGCGAAATACTTTTGGCAATGTTAGAATTTGAAAATACAATCAGATTAAATGATCATAAATTAAATCTTGACAATTTTAAGAAATTTAAAAAAGACAAGATAGATAGATGGATGGAAAAAACAACAAAAATACATAAATGTGCACATAAATACATAATTGAATAAAATAAACTGTTAATTTTTCTTTTTTAGTGTGGGATGAAACTATCTTTTGGTAAATAAAATGATCTTAAACGAAAGTTCTTCAATAAAGATTAAATAAACCTTCGCGCCAGTATGAGAGCCGATAGAAACGTTTAAAAACTTTACAGTATATTTCACGGCGGTTTCGGACTCTATGACCTCTCTTCTATCCCCTGGTTCCACACCTAACTACAACTTATTTCTAGTGTTGAAATCATTTAGCCGAAAAACACTCGGAAAGTACTGAAAGACGAGCAATGTAGCTCGTCAAAATAATATCATTATCGTGCGATTATTTTTTATCAAATTAAAATGGTTATCCGGACTCCTACGCATGAGCTCAACTAGTATTTAATATGGAGGAAGCGGTGCTTGAAATTACTGTAAAATCGAAGCTGGGGACCAATCTTGGATCTGTGCACTTAAGGGGAATTAAAAGTAAAGCAATATTTAACAAAAGTTTTTCAAAAAAATATCCGGCAGAAGACAAAACTTTCATTCGCCATTCGCCTTTTGGTGAGGCTTCCTGTTGTTTCCGCACATCGAAAAACAAATTACAATGCGAATGTTTTAAAGCAAATTCAATTGGAGGGGCAACATTGTTTCGGGAATTGGACTAAGCGATGTAAAATTGATTAATCTACGTTTGAGGAGCTCCAAATTAACGACAATCCCGATGTGTAGATAGAGTACAATTGTGTGTGATCCAAAAACAGCGATCATTTCTTAAAGAAGAACTTTAATACATGTTTTAAGACATTAAAAGTCAAATTTAATTTAAGGATTCTTCCTTATTAGCTAAATACGATATAGAATCTGTCAAAAATATGACTTCTGGGAGTTGCGATTAATAATAATTTTTTTTTAATTTGATCTTTGGAAACAAGAATTTTCTCAGAAAATATTTGGTATTGGGCCGAAAAGAGATATTCATATATTTTTTTAAATATTGATTTATTTAAAATTTCAAAGGGTCTTGATTTTTGCAATAAAAACAAGTTTCAGGGTTAACACCCCTGACTCTAATACAACCTGTGTCCACCCTAATTACGTAATTTTTCATTAGGTTTCTTAGTGCATATTTATGTTAGATATTTTCTAAATAATACAAAATATTATTTTTTGTATTCTTTGCGTCTAGTTTCAACGATGAAATGTTTTGGGAGTACTGTTTCATGGGACTGGCGAGTAGTATACCTAATAAAAATGAAAAGCCATTTTTATATTCATGTGTACAAAAGTGGATTAGACTGCAACACTGGGCACTTGAGTATAAACAATACTCACTCAAGACAGTTGCATAAATATTTACAAACATTAAAATATTTAAAACATTACCTCATTTGCAGTTACAGTTGCTTGAACTTTGCAACAGAGACAACAGAGTCAAGGTGCTAAATATTGAGACTTGAAACAATGAAAGAGTAAGATTTACATTTATTTCCGCTTTCACACAATTCAAGGCAAGGCCATGAAAACTAACTAAATACTTGCAGTCATGTAAAAACGATTTAAATTGTATTGTATTTTTATAAAAAATCGTAAAACATTTATCAAACGCTCGAATTTACTTTTTATAGTCAGTCGCCATAGTCGAACACAAACAACTTTGGCGCACTGTGTCTTTTTCATTCACTCATCATTTCGTCTTGCTTTTTCACGCAAATGGGCCAAAAAAAAAATCATCGTATGACTGTGTCAAAGTCCAGAATAAAAATAATTTTTTTTTGCAAACGCGCAAGAGAAATATACTGAGCAAAACGTGAAACATGTATGTACATACACGAGGGTGGGCTAAAAATTAATTGGCCCAGCTTTTATTGCTGTCAAAGTTTTAGTTACCTAAGTAGTTTTGTTGGGGATTGATCGCATGATCGGATGATAGCAAAAATTTAAAAAATTGACATCTGGACGCCATACGATTATCATTGTATAACAAATAATGCTTATTATTGGGCTGCCGAATTTAATCGCGAACGAACAAACATGTTTCGTAATTCAGCGAAGAGGTGGCACCTTCCCAGAAATAGTACTTGACCACATCCACGGAACTTTGGCTGTCTACCGGATTGGTGCTACAATTGTTTACAATACATGTACAATAAAAATGATTGTTGAGGAGTACTTTTTGCGAAAAAGAAACCAAACAATATCGAGGTAGGTGTGTCAGCCAATGAGGTTGTGGCAATAATTCACATGGCAAATTTCACGTCGATTATTTTGAGCTGTTAGGCAAATTCAATTCCAATTAAAAGGAAAAAGAAAAAAACGCTTATGGAAAGGTAACAGCCTCAAGTCTCTCTGGAAAAATTGTATAATTTGGACAACGAATTGGTTCCCTACCCAACATATTCTAAAGATGCGGACCATGTGATTATAATCTTTTTTCAAATTTAAGAGAGAGAGAGATGAAATCGATTTTTTTTTAAATAATATAATAAGATTGTCCGTGAAACTAAAGACTATTTTGTGGGCATTGACAAATCATATATGTATTTTGCAAAGTATAACAAAATTGAAGGACCTTTGCTTGAAGTGTATTGCTATTAAAAAGTAAAGCTGAATAATTCAATTTTTTGTATTGTTTGTGAACTACCCATATCACTTTCCCTTTATTTCTAATCCCAATACTTGTCAGACTGCCCTTGTACACGTCTGTACTATATACAAATTTAAATACGTCCGACGACGGTAAGCGGTAAACAAGTGTTTATTTCATTGAATGTGAACAGAAAAAAAAAAGAGTACGAGCAAACACGCACAAACAAACAAACAAGCATAGTAGTAAACTTATGGGGGCGAATTTAAGCTCATTTGATTATTGCACTGATATTGAGATACAGAGGCAGAGCTCATTGCTCTTTTGCACTCGCTCATTTTGTTTGTTCGCTCTCACAAGTCTATTTCTTCTTCTGCCCTGTCTGTATGCTTGACAAGCGAGCGATCAATGTCTCTCTATATGTTTATTTGTCTGTCTGCTGCCTGCATTGACTTTACATGCGTGCGAGTGTGAAAGCAAGCAGCGATGTACTAAAATAAATGACCTAGACAAGCGCATGCGTATTTAAGAGTGACGAGCTCAAAGCACGTGCACTGTGTGCATTAATAAGAGAAAATTTTCCACATTATTTCGAGTTGAGTAAAACATTGGCAATGATCATCGCAAAAAAAAAGTGGAATATGCTTGAAAGCTGCCCGTTGCCAGGCTTGGTAAACCGGTTAGAAAATCTTTCAAGTCATTTCAAAGTCGTGATTAAAAACAATAAATTTCAGGTAGTATCTGTGCGAGTACTGAGCTTCGCAAATATAACGTGTTTTTAGAATTACAAAAAAAAGTGGCTATTGCCAACGAAAGAATTTAGAGTGGCTAAGAGATACCAATCAATAAATACTCTACAAACTCTTTTAAGTGCCGTCTGTAGGGATATTTCTGATGCTATTTACTAAAGTGGTATTTGCAGCGGTACATGCGAGTACCATATATTTCTATATATAGAAAATTGCCCAAGAATGGTTATAGAAAACAAAGAATTTAATCCTCAAGATTAAGGTGTTTAGCCATTTCTGACTTTTGTAAATGTATACAAGAAGCCATAAAAAATATAATGAATTTTATTTGGACTAAGAACTTTAAAATGAAAGTATTATATCACATAACGATGACCAATTTTTTCCATGATAGCAAATTCACTAAAGGCGTTCTCTTAAGCTTTAAAATACGGAACTTCCCCTTGTGTATGTTACCTCGGCTTTAACGACAAATAAATAAGATAACCGTTGCAGTTGATGCATATAAAGCAGTTGAATGCTTAGTAGAATATCTTGGTTCTATTTCTAGTAATCTGTTGGTTAAATTTATGTTTCATTGTCAGTGATTAGAGTGAAGCCTGGAGACTATTTTAACAAATTTTGAACTTTTTTTTCGACGCCGGCGATTAGCTAATAATAATCTTAATGTTTGCTTCATTTCGAAAACAAAAACTTATTTATCGCATTGACACGGAAATTCAGAAATTGCCTTATTATCAATGCATCAAAAACGTAAGCTTGCAAAAGACTTTACTCTTCACGTCCCTATAAAGTCACTGTTGTATTCTATCAAAAAGAAAGCTATTGAGGTATTCACGCTTTGTGTTGACTTGAGGAGTTGAAAAGCTGAGGACTTTTACAAAAACAAAATGTACGGTGAAATACAACCCTGTGTTTTTGAACTCTCAACTCAACTTTTCCTCAACCCAGACCCTAGTCTACTTTTTACCTGTGGATTTGTTGAGAAAGTCTTGCAGTATACGGTGATTCCGGCATTTTTAGCACTGCTACATTTGTCATTTTTTAGCCATTTCAGGATATGAAAATAAACGAGTTACCTTACACTCGCTAAAAAAAAAATGAGCGCCAAATTTAAAATAATAAAATTGTATTACCGCAAGTCAAAAAAGGTTGTGCCTTTTTTGTGCGAAATTAAGTGAATTAGAAATTATTACTTGTGGTTGGAGTTTACGCAAATAGAATAGTAAAAATAGATGCAAATAAGAAAATGCTGGGCTTTTCTAGGCTTAATATATGCTGGAAATGTTGTGGAGTTACCCTCAGCATTTGAACAAATCGGGTTTAGTCGAAGGAACTGAGCGCGTTCTGGCACCTTTGGGATGTCGAAGTGGTCACCACGTTGCGAGAGTATAATTGCATTCATGTCCTCATGGTAATTATCTAGAACTTCATCAATTTGTGCGTCGAAGGCAATCTCATTGTCGCTGTTTTAAAAAAAATTTAGTTTTTCTGCAATGAATTTGTTTTGTTGCCACTTTAGCAACAGCTTCAATCAAAATAAACTTTACGCTTAGTCTCGGCATTTTTAAATCAATATTTTAAATTTTCATGATTATTTGCAGCAATTTACAAATGTAAACAAACACACGAAAGAAGAAGCACAAACTCAAATTTGGTTTTTCTTCAATTAATTCGATTTTGCAGCAATAAAATAATAAAAACCCTAGTAATCCATAGCTACTTTAGCTACAGGAAGATTTTATGTTCTGTCTCGAAATTTTTAATTCAAGTTTTTGAATTTTAATGAAATTTGTACCAATTTACAAATGTAAACAAACACAGGAAAGAAGAAGAAAAGCCAAAAAGTCAGCTCACAAAGTCAACAGGAGAGATTCACGCTTTGGCCTGTTGACTTTTTCAACAAATTTTCAACTCCTCAAGTCAACACAAAGCGTAAATACCTCATATATGTTTGTATATACATAGGTGCAATAGCTTCACAAAACAAAAAATTGTCGATGACCATACAGTCGGAAATTTATTACTATTAAAATCACATTATCGATTAATTACTCACAATTTACACTGAGCGCAAACAACCGCAGTTAGAGTAAAAGAGAGAGCTAAGGCGACAGCTGTGCGCTTTTAAATGCTGGTTGCATCTGAAATTGGCAAAAGTAACGGCTAAGTGCAAACTGTTACTTATAAGCCTGCCTGCCATAGGGGGTGGCTTTCCAGTCAGCCAAAATTTCACGCTACCAAAAGTAAAAAAAAATTAAACACTTGAGAAAAGGCAGAAAGGAACCTGGCAGACATTTACCACATCGCGTGACTATTTGAACGTGCCACAAAATAACATACATACATATAGTAAATATACATACATATATACATGTATGTACATAGTACAACAGCAGCCAGGGCAGCACAGACAAAAAGTCACGGTGGGCGCCATTGCAGCTGCTTGGGTTAAGAGGAGTGGGATAGGGTGGTGCCTTACCCGACTATCGCCGCCATGGCACGTTTTTCTTTCTAAGGCCATTTTCGTTATACCAGCTGAAAATCGTATGAGTTTCAGGGGAAATGTGCTGCAACGTGGTAAAATAAACCAAAAACAAAATGCCACAAAGAGAACGCGGCGAAAAGGAAAAGAGTGAGAGACGTGCGGCGAAAAGAGAGCAAATAGTTGCGAGTGCGCCGGTTGCATGCGTATGTGTTAACTGTACAGCAGCGCAAGGGGCAAGAGATGCGGCAACCCCAATCATCTGCTGGGCTGGCTCATAAGGTCAAAGAGCAATTTGTTTACATGGGCGGGCTTTAAATTTGCTAATGTTAGCCATGAATGAAAATATCACCGGCATAGAATGTAAATAAATAAAAAATAATAATTACACAATCAGCACCGTTTTATTTTATTCTTGAAGAATAGAAAACTTAATTTAGTTCCATAGTATTATAAAATAAACTCGCATTATGATATTTTATTCCAGTGAAACTCTCAATGACTCCTGGATTTAACACAATTCGTTTGGTACAGTTTTTTTTTTTATTTATTTTAGCTTTCACAATTAACCAATCAATGAAGTTTCTGAGCTAAATATGCAAAGTTTATTTATGCTGTTACTAAAATTCCAGTAATAAAGAACACCAAATGGCTTAAAATGGTTTAATGCAAAAATGTTTTAACCCGATTTTAATTATTTTAGTTTTTAAAAGCTAACTGTTAATTATTTACTTAACGTGACTACAACACCAAATAACACTTCTCACCCGGAACTCCACCACATCTCAGAAGCTTATCATATTCGAATTTTATCTAAGCTCTTTAATTAGCAGTTGTGAACTAGATTCAAAACGTGCCTCCAGCTACGTAAACTATCACGTCACATGCCTCATTTCCGGCTATAACAAACCGCGCCCCAAATATCAGCTCATCGTAAATTTTAAATGCATCAACGTTATGCGGCACGGCAGAGGACACAGTCCATAGCCACCCACAACTCAGCTGG
The DNA here is from genome assembly GCA_949987675.1 of Chymomyza fuscimana. Taxonomy (NCBI): domain Eukaryota; kingdom Metazoa; phylum Arthropoda; class Insecta; order Diptera; family Drosophilidae; genus Chymomyza; species Chymomyza fuscimana. Next base: position 67,124,520 of record OX465089.1, on the reverse strand, counting down.
TTATAGACGCCACAACAAGAACAGATGACACAGCGCACCATAATATACCCAACCTCTGCCCCTGTCCGAATAAATCGAGAAAGAACAAAAACCTGAATACCAACGGCTGACAGAACAACTCGTATGATTTTGAGTTGGTATAACAGACGGAACTGGTGGCAAGCCAAAGACTCGAAGTGAGAGAGCGAGAGCGGGCACGCGCAAACTTACAAGAAATTACACGTGCAGCTGGTAAACAGGGGAAATGCTTCCAAATACAGAGCATAAAGCCCAAGAGAGTGAGATACAATGGGAGAGCGCGCGTGGGTGGTTCGAGCTAGTCAAGGTTCAGCATTGTTTTTGTGCGTATTTTTAAATATAATTACAATTTGAAAGCTACCAAGAAATGTTACATACTAGTTGCATACATATAAACGGCTGATTAAACTTTGAATTAGTGTGTATTTTGTGGTTCGTGTCTAGAGCTAAAAATATGCCAAGTAGTCGCAAAAAGCACAGCATGTTCCATGGAAAAATAAAAAACAACAAAAGCAAGAAACAGTGCAAAGAAAGCAAGCAAACAACGCTGAAGGTCGTTTTCATTCAAAAGTGTAAGGCGTAGGTACAGTGGGCTGTTATTGATTACAAAGCAGCGTGACCAACTGCTATGATGTGATAGATGACAAGAGGATGATTGAAAAACAAATCGGCTGTTTTCATTTGAATAAATCAATAAAGGAAACAGTTGTTGCCATCGGCAACATTGCATAATGCAACAAGCAACTGCAACGCAAACACACGCTCAAACACCTTCAATAAACTTATACCTCGTTGAGTGCAAGTACACCTAGTCTTTGTAGGACTAGGTCAGCTTGCTTTATTTTTTTTTTGCTATTTATTGCCCGCTGTTGTGAGAACTGACAATCGTCTGTTACCAATGTTAATTAAGCTAATGACAAACAAGGATATGTAGGCAACTAAGATCGAAATATGAGCAGGTCAATTATTGAAATTACTCAACGCCCACGTTATTGCTAAATGTAGTGCCTTTAGAAATGCGTGGTGTGCTTCCATGACAACGCACGACTGGAGAGTAAACATTTTGCACCCACATCCCAATGGAAAAAATTGATAAGCTGGCATGACTTTTATATGAGTCTATTGAAAGCGGCACCACCGGCTGGGTTGGGCAAAAAAAATAAATAAATAAAACATAACAAGTAGGCCGGCTGCAGTAGAAAAACTCGTCGATAATATACCTTGTAGCCATAACTACTCATAAGACCTATTTTGCCCACATGTTATCATACGCCTTAATTTTAATTTTTTTTACTTAATTTTTAGGTGTTGTTAATCCCATAAAAGGATTTTTAAATTTCAAAATTTTCACAAGTTCTATGTCAAGTTTGGATCTCACTTTCACCAAGTGTTTTGAATTCATTTATGTAAATATACAAAACATTTACGTTGATAATTGCAATAGGGGCTAAAAAGAAAGCCAGAAGAGGCCGATGTAGTCTCAAAATTGTGCGATTTATGGGGTGAGTGCTAATAAAAAACTACAACATAAGGACGCACTATCGAAAATACAGATACATTTATGCCATTAACCTAATATGCACCTTACCCTTTTTACTACAGGGTATAAACATAAGTGCGAGTATGAGAGCGGGAGAGCGTTCAGCTGAGCATGGCACAGCAAAGGGGAGTTGCAAAACTACGTCATTGCAATAAAAAAAAAGGGGGGAAGTGGGCGACATGGCGAAATGAGACTTTGTACAGAGTAACTTAAGCTCAAAACTTACCTGTTTATTTCTCCTTTGTTGTTGTTGTGTGCCAAGTTAAACAGTTAAATTGCGACGTTGTCGTCTATGTAATTCAAATGCCGTTAATCATTTACCGCAACAATGAAGAGAGCGGTAGAGCGTAAGGGAGTAGCGCGTGAACATGGAATAATGAACATTAAATATTTATTATAATTTAATAAACAAACAAGCTTTATCAGGCGATCGAAAGAGAGCAAGACACTAATACACACACGCGCGCTTATATAAATGCGGCATGGCTAATAAGAACATTTTAGGTAGGGAGCGTCGGCCGCCGCACACTCAACCACATACACACACACACATATATATACATATCTGCCAGCATAAAATGTTGCGTTGACGTCGCTGCAATCACGTTGTTCACTTTTTTTTCGAAGAAGAAGCATTTATATACCAATTATGCGCTTTTATTTGTAAACTTTCGCACTAGCCTTTCGCTGCGTCACAACTTTCACAAAACTATATACATACATAGCAATTTAGCGAGCAATTTATTTGCGCTGCGGCTGCTGAGTTGTTTTTGCCAATTTACTGGCCAACATGCAAACACATACTCACACACACAAAAACAAAAGCAAACGCGCGCTTTTGGCAAAAATTAAATTTTTTACTTACGCCGCGCAGCTTCTCTAGATTTTTATTTTATATTATTGCTTTTAATTACGTGTTAGTATTTTAATTTATTTGGCGCCCGCATGGGGAAAAATCTTTTAATTTCACGGACGACGTAAGCGCAATGTTCTGTTCAAATCGACGGCGAATTTGTTTGTGACCATTGAAGTGCTATGACACACAGTCGATGCCACTTCGTAGGTATCGATGCCACGCAGCATATCATTTGATGTCATTTGTTTTAAACTTTTTATAATCTTTGTTATTTAGTTTAAATTATACATTTTCACTGGTTTATTGTGTGATTTTATGCAATTTTGTTAATTCAGTCAATATATATAAATGAAAGTTTGCCATTGACAATGTCGATTAAAAAAATGCAATGGTTGATATTTTTTTCAAAAATAATCGATATGGCATGTTGCCACTTGCCACTGTGGTCTATAGCCACTACTTGTTTATCGAAACTAAAGCAATATTTGTTATTCAAATTTTCTTCAATAAAATAATTCCAAATTAAGCTATTAATGCATTTGCTAGCACGGGATCGTCATGGTATATTGAAATTCAACAATAAAAAAATAAGCGGCTGTATGGTGGATAATTTTGTTGATTATACTTGTTGCTATTTATCAAAACACAAAACACCTTACGATGATAAATATCAATTATTTGCAATTTGCAAGTATTCAAATTGTTATGAATTTTCTTATAATATTTTATAGATATTTTTCTGGACTACTATGTGATCTTTATTTAGAGCAATAAGCAATAATTTTTGTAGATTTTTCAATTTTGTAGCTGGTTAAAATTTAAAATTGTAATTAATAGCACAAAAAATTTAATGCAACAATTTGACATTTGACAGAAAATATACAAACAAAAACACTCTCAGAAGGCAAATTCTCTCCCGAGCAAGTGCCAGTAAGGGAAATTCTCTCCCTGGCAAGTGCCAGCAAGGGAAATTACGGACTGCCTAAGCTTTTCGGAAGAATTACGGAGACTGCCTAAGCTTTCGTAGCAAAGACACAAACCTGCTACGCAACAGTAGTTCTGCCAAGTGCCAACTGATGGCACTTTACAAGCTTCATTACTTAAAATTTTGCATAATTAATTTTTCTTAAACGATTGTACTTTATCAATAAAAAGGCTTGCAACGCTTATTTATCCGTAAAATTAGATACAAAAAATATAATACCAAAAGTTGTGTCGAACAAAACCTTTACCTTGATTAATTTCAAATTTGAGCTTTTAAGGATTTTTTTTGGTTTTTTTTTTTTAATAAAATAAAAGAATATATAAAAGGAACTAAAAACTCAAAAGTTTAAAACAAAAAAATAGTCTCATCCGAAATTGTTATGTCAATCTCTATAATCATAGCTTATTAAAATATTAAAAAAGATGGCGTACGTTAAAGTCGGGCGCGGACGACTTTGGGATACCCTGTACCACCACATTGCAATCAAGTCCGATATATTGTTTACAAACTCCAAAAGATATTTCTTTGCGAAATAAACGAAACTCAACGAATTTTGTACAAAAAACGTTTTTTTGACCGATTGGCCCTATGGGAGCTATATGATATAGTCAATCGATTTTGATAAAATTTGGTACAGTGTGGAAGATCTCTAAAAAACTTCCGAATGCCAAATTTGGTTACAATATCTTCACAAACAAACGAAACACAACGAATTTTGTACAAAAAACCAATTTTCGACCGATCGATCCTATGGGAGCTATATGATATAGTCAACCGATTTTGATCAAATTTGGTACAGTGCTTGGGAACTCTAAAAAACTTCTTACTGCCAAATGTGGTTACGGTATGTTAACAAATAAACGAAACACAACGAATTTTGTACAAAACACGATTTTTTGTCCGATTGGTCCTATGGGAGCTATATGATATAGTCAACCGATTTTGATCAAATTTGGTACAGTGCTTGGGAACTCTTAAATACTTATAAATGCCAAATTTGGTTATAATATCTTTACAAACAAACGAAACGCAACGAATTTTGTACAAAAAACGATTTTTTGACCGATTGGTCCTATGGGAGCTATATGATATAGTCAACCGATTTTGATCAAATTTGGTACAGTGCTTGGGAACTCTTAAAAACTGATAAATGCCAAATTTGGTTATAATATCTTCACAAACAAACGAAACGCAACGAATTTTGTACAAAACACGATTTTTTGTCCGATCGATCCTATGGGAGCTATATGATATAGTCAACCGATTTTGATCAAATTTGGTATAGTGCTTGGGAACTCTAAAAAACTTCTTAATGCCAAATTTGGTTACAATATCTTCACAAATAAACGAAACACAACGAATTTTGTACAAAACACGATTTTTTGACCGATTGGTCCTATGGGAGCTATATGATATAGTCAACCGATTTCGATCAAATTTGGTACAGTGCTTGGGAACTCTTAAAAACTGATAAATGCCAAATTTGGTTATAATATCTTTACAAACAAACGAAACGCAACGAATTTTGTACAAAAAAGGATTTTTTGACCGATTGGTCCTATGGGAGCTATATGATATAGTCAACCGATTTTGATCAAATTTGAATACTTATAAATGCCAAATTTGGTTATAATATCTTCACAAACAAACGAAACGCAACGAATTTTGTACAAAACACGATTTTTTGTCCGATCGATCCTATGGGAGCTATATGATATAGTCAACCGATTTTGATCAAATTTGGTATAGTGCTTGGGAACTCTAAAAAACTTCTTAATGCCAAATTTGGTTACAATATCTTCACAAATAAACGAAACACAACGAATTTTGTACAAAACACGATTTTTTGACCGATTGGTCCTATGGGAGCTATATGATATAGTCAACCGATTTCGATCAAATTTGGTACAGTGCTTGGGAACTCTTAAAAACTGATAAATGCCAAATTTGGTTATAATATCTTTACAAACAAACGAAACGCAACGAATTTTGTACAAAAAAGGATTTTTTGACCGATTGGTCCTATGGGAGCTATATGATATAGTCAACCGATTTTGATCAAATTTGGTACAGTGCTTGGGAACTCTTAAAAACTGATAAATGCCAAATTTGGTTATAATATCTTCACAAACAAACGAAACGCAACGAATTTTGTACAAAACACGATTTTTTGTCCGATCGATCCTATGGGAGCTATATGATATAGTCAACCGATTTTGATCAAATTTGGTATAGTGCTTGGGAACTCTAAAAAACTTCTTAATGCCAAATTTGGTTACAATATCTTCACAAATAAACGAAACACAACGAATTTTGTACAAAACACGATTTTTTGACCGATTGGTCCTATGGGAGCTATATGATATAGTCAACCGATTTCGATCAAATTTGGTACAGTGCTTGGGAACTCTTCAAAACTGATAAATGCCAAATTTGGTTATAATATCTTTACAAACAAACGAAACGCAACGAATTTTGTACAAAAAAGGATTTTTTGACCGATTGGTCCTATGGGAGCTATATGATATAGTCAACCGATTTTGATCAAATTTGGTACAGTGCTTGGGAACTCTTAAATACTTATAAATGCCAAATTTGGTTATAATATCTTCACAAACAAACGAAACGCAACGAATTTTGTACAAAAAACGATTTTTTGACCGATTGGTCCTATAGGAGCTATATGATATAGTCAACCGATTTTGATCAAATTTGGTACAGTGCTTGGGAACTCTAAAAAACTCCCTAACGCCAAATTTGGTTATGATATCTTCACAAACAAACGAAACGCAACGAATTTTGTACAAAAAACGATTTTTTGACCGATTGGTCCTATGGGAGCTATATGATATAGTCAACCGATTTTGATCAAATTTGGTACAGTGCTTGGGAACTCTTAAATACTTATAAATGCCAAATTTGGTTATAATATCTTCACAAACAAACGAAACACAATGAATTTTGTACATAAAACAAATTTTCGACCGATTGGTCCTATGGGAGCTATATGATATAGTCAACCGATTTTGATCAAATTTGGTACAGTGCTTGGGAACTCTTAAATACTTATAAATGCCAAATTTTGTTAAAATATCTTCACAAACAAACGAAACGCAACGAATTTTGTACAAAAAACGATTTTTTGACCGATTGGTCCTATGGGAGCTATATGATATAGTCAACCGATTTTGATCAAATTTGGTACAGTGCTTGGGAACTCTTAAAAACTGATAAATGCCAAATTTGGTTATAATATCTTTACAAACAAACGAAACGCAACGAATTTTGTACAAAAAAGGATTTTTTGACCGATTGGTCCTATGGGAGCTATATGATATAGTCAACCGATTTTGATCAAATTTGGTACAGTGCTTGGGAACTCTTAAATACTTATAAATGCCAAATTTGGTTATAATATCTTCACAAACAAACGAAACGCAACGAATTTTGTACAAAAAACGATTTTTTGACCGATTGGTCCTATGGGAGCTATATGATATAGTCAACCGATTTCGATCAAATTTGGTACAGTGCTTGGGAACTCTTAAAAACTGATAAATGCCAAATTTGGTTATAATATCTTTACAAACAAACGAAACGCAACGAATTTTGTACAAAAAAGGATTTTTTGACCGATTGGTCCTATGGGAGCTATATGATATAGTCAACCGATTTTGATCAAATTTGGTACAGTGCTTGGGAACTCTTAAATACTTATAAATGCCAAATTTGGTTATAATATCCTTACAAACAAACGAAACGCAACGAATTTTGTACAAAAAACGATTTTTTGACCGATTGGTCCTATGGGAGCTATATGATATAGTCAACCGATTTTGATCAAATTTGGTACAGTGCTTGGGAACTCTTAAATACTTATAATTGCCAAATTTGGTTATAATATCTTCACAAACAAACGAAACGCAACGAATTTTGTACAAAAAACGATTTTTTGACCGATTGGTCCTATGGGAGCTATATGATATAGTCAACCGATTTTGATCAAATTTGGAACAGTGCTTGGGAACTCTTAAATACTTATAAATGCCAAATTTGGTTATAATATCTTCACAAACAAACGAAACACAACGAATTTTGTACATAAAACAAATTTTCGACCGATTGGTCCTATGGGAGCTATATGATATAGTCAACCGATTTTGATAAAATTTGGTACAGTGCTGGGGGTTTCTAAAAAACTTCCGATTGCCAAATTTGGTTATGATATCTTCATAAGCAAACGAATTATCCATCTAAAACTTTTGCTTTTTTTCGAGGTCCTCTGAAACACCCCTATGGGAGCTATATAATGTAGTCCCGATATCAAAAAAATAAAATAAACTTGTCTCCTATGGATAAATAACGGATCTTATCTGAAAGTTTGGTTGCTCTAGCTCTTACCATCTCTGAGATCTAGGCGTTCATACGGACAGACGGACAGACGGACAGACGGTCAGACGGACAGACGGACATGGGTATATCGACTTCTCTAGTCACTCTGATCATACTTTAGGTAACTTTGGGGGGTCTCCGACTTCTCCTTCTGTACGTTACATACATTTTCGGCTTGCACAAACACAATATACCCTTTGTACCATACGGTACAGGGTATAAAAATGTAATTCATATTTATAGTGATTTTTAGTATACAATACCAGTAATAATATAAATTTTCAGAGCGCTTTTTTTCAATAGTCGGGTTTTAATTAGTGAACATATTTTTTTTTTATTTAAATTATTTTAGGTTTGTAATAAATCATTTAAAAAGTCGCTTTACATTTTTTTAGGTTTTATTTTAATACATCTGAATAGGTAAAAAGCAAAAAGCTGAAGGAATTTTATAATTGCGCGATTTTTTAAAATTTCGAACGGCTTAGGTCAAAAAAAAAAAATTAATTGTACTAAACTATTTTGATTGAATTTATCAAAGCCGCGAGCTAATGCTACATATATTTTGGAAATGTACTAATTAAAAAGCGCAATATTCAATTTAATGTGACGTCACATAGCCTATGACCAGTGAACGATCAAGACGCTTCCAACGATAGGACATTGGTTCAATTTTGATAAGCGACTTGAAAGTTATATGGGGACAGATGAACATACATATGTGCCTAAATGCTGAACAGAAAGAGCTTACCTTAGGCATTTAGTGGACACATTCATAGTCACTGACTATGACGTCCTACTTAGTTCGCAACGCAACTATTCTGACAGCAAAGATAATCAAAGATAATCCTTGCGTAGCCTTCAAGCCACATTTCATTTAAAATTTGTAAATATCACAAGTTCATATAAGTTCTCAGAAAGGCATATTAAGGCATAGTAATTTCGTGCAAATGTATGTAACTGACGGAAGGAGGCATGCCGGACCCCATAATATGGTATATATTCTTGATCAGGATCAGCTGCCGTGGCATGACTGTTCGTCCGTATAAACAAAAAGACCTCAGAAACTATAAGAGGAAGAAAGCCAGAAATACCAGAAGATGCGCATTTTCAGCAGCAATATCTTGCTCCATTCCACCTTAGAAGGATTTCGGATAGGATGAACCTATTTATTTATTTGCGTTTAAAATATAATCAGTAGAGCTTATTATTTTTAATTAAAGATTAATACGAGGCACCAGGTGGCATCTTCACAGCCGATTAGGTTAGGTTATAGCGGTAGCTGGCTTAACAAGCCAGCACACTTAGGCCTACACTGGCCCGTTGTGATACCGCGCGAATCTCTAATTAAACCCGTCTCCAGAAAATATTCTTAAAGGGAGTCCCAGCCTGTTGCTGCAATATAGCTTGCAATCATTCTCGGACAAATAGGACCTAGCTCCTCTAGGTTGTGGAGGAAATAATTTCCCAGATATTTTTTCCTGCGTCTACATAGAGCTTCACAGGAGCAGAAGAAGTGCTCTACTGATTCTACCTCTTCCTCGTCTCTGCAACTTCTGCAGAAGTCATTGCTCGGGGCATTTATTCTGGTCGCATGTGCTCCAACAAGCCAGTGACCCGTGATCGCCCTAACAACAGCCGAACACTGTGACCGGTTAAGTTCACAGAGTCTGGCAGAACGTTTGGGGTCTATTCTAGGCCATATTTGGCGACTGATTCTACAGTGGGATGTGCTGTTCCACATCCTTTGAGCTTGGGAACTAAATTTTTCCCTTGTATATAGCTTAAAAGTAGCCATTGGCATACGGATATCCTCCTTATCCGGGAGGAGGGTAATGGTCGTGCCATGTCTGGCTAATTCATCGGCTATTTCGTTGCCTGTTATATTTTGGTGCCCTGGCACCCAAATGAGGCTTATAACAAGCTGCTGTGCCATCTCTTGGATAGATTGGCGGCAGTTGTTGACTGTCAGCGAGTTTGAAGACAACGCTCTCAATGACTTTATAGCTGCCTGGCTATCGGAATATATATTTATCTCGCCGGTTTCCAGGCCGGTGTTGCGTAAGCAGATTAAAGCCTCATTTATGGCTAGGATCTCCGCCTGAAAAACGCTGCAGTGGTCCGGTAGTCGAAAAGACTGCCGGACGTTCAATTGTTCCGAGAAGACCCCGCCCCCAACCTGGTTGTTGAGTTTGGAGCCATCTGTAAAGAAATTTATGCGGTCGCTTTGACCTGGTTGGTTTTCCGACCACGATTCCCTAGAGGGGATGATGGTGGTAAATAGCGTAGAGGAATACTCTAAAGGTATACAATAATCTGTACCTGACACGTTTGTGTCCTCGTTTATGATGGACGAATGCCCATATCTTGAAACTCCCCAGCAATTGGCATCCTTGAGGCGCCTGGCTGTTAAGGTGGCAATTTCTTTTGCCATTAAAAGGATGGGATATATATTAGTGATGGCATTGAGCGCTTCACTAGATGTAGTTCTTAGGGCACCTGTAATGCAAAGTTGTGCCGTTCTTTGTACTTTGTTTAGTACCTTAAGTTTAGATTTAAAGTTTAGGGCTGGCCACCAGGTAGATACCCCGTATAAGAGTATTGGTCTTACTATGGCTGTGTAAATCCATCTAACTACTTGAGGGGACATACCCCATTTGAGTCCTATGGTCCTCTTACAGGCAAAAAGCGCTGTGTTCGCTTTTTGCACTCTCTCTGCGATATTGAGATTCCAGCTCAATTTCTTATCTAGTACAATCCCCAAGTATCTCGCACTATTACTAAAAGATAAGATGGAATCGTTTATTCTGGGGGGGGAAAGATTTGGAATCTTATACTTTCTCGAAAAGAGTATAAGTTCAGTTTTTTCCGGGTTAACACTTAGACCATTCTCAAGTGCCCAGAGTGACACTTCCCTAAGTTTTACAGTCATGCGGTCGCAAAGGGATTGTGGGAATTTTCCGTTCAGCATAATAACAACATCGTCCGCATAGGCAACAACTTTACAGCCACCTCCTTCTATGCGACGTAGCAGCATGTTGACAGCTACGTTCCATAGAAGAGGCGAAAGCACCCCCCCTTGAGGAGTACCCCTACTTACGTACCTACATAGAGAAGATGTGCCAAGTGAGGAAATCACCGTTCTGCTCAGTAGCAGCTGGCTGATTAGTCTCACTAGCCGGTCATCTACTTGTAGGTACAGAAGTGCATTGGTTATTGCCTTGGGGTCGATATTGTTGAAAGCACCTTCTATGTCCAAGAAGGCAGCAATAGTGTATTCCTTGTTATGCAAAGATTTTTCTATATTAGATGTGACGCAATGAAGTGCGGTTTCCGTCGATTTGCCCTTGCAGTAAGCGTGTTGCGACTCTGATAATAACCCTGGATCGATCGACGTTCTTAGGTATAGACCGATCAACCTTTCCAAAGTCTTTAACAGGAACGACGACAAGCTTATGGGTCTGAGGTCTTTTGGGACTGTATGTGATGCTTTACCCGCCTTGGGTATAAAGACCACTTTAGACGTAAGCCAAGAAGATGGAATTTGGCCTAACGCAATGATATTAGTGAAATGACTTTTATCCACGAAACTGCCAGGTCCCCCCCGTGCTGCAACTGGGCTGGTATAAGCCCGTCGGGACCTGGAGATTTGTACGGGTCAAAGCTGTTTATAGCCCATTTTATGTTGGACACTGTCATTACATCCTCCAATACTTTTACCGGAAGGTAAGAAGAGTTATTCTGAGGAGCAACTGTAGTATTGCCCGGAAAGTGCGTATCCAGGAGTAACTTTAAAGACTCCTCGCTAGAGTTTGTCCAGGAGCCATCTGGTTTTTTGAGGTAGCCTAGATTAGTGGGCGATTTTGAAAGTATTTTGCGGAGTCTTGCAGCTTCTGATGAGGATTCGATTTCTGAGCAGAATCTCCTCCACTCATCTCGCTTTGCTCTCCTGATTAGTTTTTTGTAGCGAGCTAAGTTTTGTTTTATAAGATTTCCAGTTTGTTCTACGAGGGTTTTTGAACTTTACTGGGGCTGGAGTAGAGACAGATAGTTGTGTCTCAATGTATCTGTGGTCAGAGAAGGAGTGCTCTCTCGAGACTTCCCAATTAATGACTTGGTCAAATAGAAAATGTGAGACTAGGGTTAGGTCGATGACCTCTTCTCTATCTCTGATTATAAAGGTGGGGTCATTTCCCCGGTTACAAATTACTAAGTTAGTGGTGAGAAGATATTCAAAGAGTAACTCACCCCTTTCGTTTGTACCTGAGGTCCCCCATAGTCCATGGTGGGCATTTGCATCGCAGCCGATCAGTAGGCCAGTGCCCAAATCGTCGCTATCCTTAATCAGCTTCTGGAGCTTATGACCCGGAAGTGGGTCCAAGACGTCATAAGCCATATAGGCGGACGCCATCCGCATCGGTTTTTTCTGGAGCTCCAGAGTAACCGATGTAGTATCGCCATCGCTATAATCATAGAGCAAAAATACGCTAAGGTGATTTTTCGCCAAAATGCAGGTTCGGGGTTTACCTTCTTCTTGGACTGCAAGCAGCCTATAATTCGGTGTGCTGAGCCCGGACACCCTGTTGGATACAATCCAAGGCCGATTAAAGGACCTCGATTATGCAGACGATATATGCCTTTTGAGACATAGACGCTCCGACATGGAACTTAAGCTAGAATATCTGAGTTTGCGCGCCTTAAAATTAACTGCTCGAAAACATAAGTAATAATGATTCAAATAAGCGGTTTGAAATTTAATTTTTTTGATATCACGGTTATATGATATAGCTCCCATAGAGGTGTATCAGAGGACCTCTAAAAAAAAGATGAAGAAGTTTTAGATGAATAATTCATTCACTGTACCAAATTTGATCAAAATCGGTTGACCATATCATATAGCCCCCATAGGACCGATCGGTCAAAAAAATGTTTTTGGTGCAAAATTCGATTGTTTATGAAGATATCGTAAACAAATTTGGTGTTTGATAGTTTTGAAGAGTTCCCCAGCACTGTACCGAATATGAACAAAATCGGTTGAAACCTTAAAATAGCCCACATACGACCGATAGGTCAATAAAGTGTTTGGTGCAAAATTTGTTTTGTTTCATGTGTTTATGAAGATATCGTAACCAAATTTGCCAAATAAACATCTTTTGGAGCTCGTAAGCAATATATCGGATTTGATTGCACTGTGGTGGTACAGGGTAACCCAAAGTCGTCCGTGCCCGACCTACGCCATCTTTTTCGTTTGTTTATGAAGTTATTATAACCAAATTACCACCACTTCAAATATTTCATATTGACATTGTTGTTGCAATGGTTTCTTAGTAGTGTCTCCTGGACACAGATTAGACTTTGCATTACCAGTAGCAAATTCGTGTGTCCGCAAAAGGGTTGACGTGAGAAGCCTCCTATTTTTTACTAAAACCAGGGGACCCCGATAAAAATCAGAAAATTATATATGTATATTGCCAATTTGTTTCGGAAAGCTTTAAACTACAACTTTAATTCGCATATTTTTACAAAAACCCTCCCGAATAAAAAAGTTTCGTTTATAAATTGGTTTTTAAATCGTTATTTTTTTTATTATGTATTAAGAATTATGTTTTCGCTTTTTTAAAAAATGTGGATGATCTGTACTATGTATGTAAAAAAAAAGACAATCAGTCTTTGTACATGTGCATGCAATTTGTTTTATAAGTTTTAAACACTTACTTTTAATATACACACACACAAATGTCATTGTTAATATTTTAATTTAAGATTGAAGCTGACATTGTTTTTTTTATTTGGGTAGTACTTAAGTACCTAGTTTTTTTTATGTTTGTGGGTTACTCTCTTTTTCTCTCATTTTTTAAGCGATACTATTTTGGTTCAAGTCCTTGTGTTCTATGTACATATTTAAACTAAATTATAAACTATAAATTACTAGTTTGCGTTTTGTTAATATTTTTGCATTTCATGAAAATTTTCTTTATATAGCTCATAATAAATGCGCTGTTGTCAAGCTTTAACCACTTGAAAACGTTGGTAAGTCCACAGTTAAAACTGAATCTCACTTAAATGCCACAATTATAATATATGTATATGTATATTGCATTATATATGTATATACATATATAAATGTATAAGTACAAAGCGCTCATCGTACAGCATTCAAATTTCGTTGAGTTTATGTTCATATAATAAATATTTAAATTATATGTATAAAAATGTCTTAGGCTCTATGAAAAACTTAACATTACACATACATACACAGCTGTTGGAAAATCAGCCATTATATAGTATACATACATATGTATATACTAATGTATATAGCAATTAACTAACATGCATCATACACACACTACACTAAGAAACTACAATTACAATTATACAGGCTAGAGTATACTCTAACAACTACAGGAACTAGATCTAATGCTAACTTGTAAAGTTATAACTGCGCAACGCCCGTCCGGGCGTTACTAGCTCCACCTTGATGTTAGCCGTAGCCGTCACCTTGGTGGTATTTGTGTCTGAATGTGTGGTCTCTACGGTGACCTCCGGTTGCACCACAATGCTCTGCAGCTCTGGCGGATAATTGGCTGCAGCTGGTGGTGCCTTGTGATATGACGGAGGTGGACCTGATGCATAAGCAGAGCCTTGCGGCTGATGCGCCTGCTGCTGCTGCTGCTGATAGTTAATGTTGTTCGTGTTGTGGTTATGATTGTGATTATAGTTGTGGTTTTGATTGTTTAGATTATGCGTGGTCGGCGTGTTCCAATCGTTGTGCATTTGTATGGATGAGGAGCTTGACTTCCAGGACTGGGGCTCCTCTGTTATAGTGGTCAGCGAGGGATCATTGATGTTGACATCCTTGTGATAGTGATGCGCCTTGCTGCAATTGTTGGAAGAGTTGCGAGATGAACGCGAACCATTCACAACAATGGTTTTGTTAGAGCGTTTGCTGCTTCGTGACAGCACAGGTGAGGGCGTGGATATGCGATCGGGATGCTCTAGTGGTATTAGCTCGGCTTCTGGTCCCAACATGCTCAATATGATGGGAAACACTACTAGACTATTGCAGGCGCCCACGCAGAGTACGACAAGCAACAGCCAAAAGAAATGCCGAATTACAAACTCAAAAGGTGAGGTGGATAGCATAAAGACAGCAACTCCAGAGGTCAGCATGCCATGCACAAGCGGACCCAGTGACAGCTGCATGGCCAAGTGCACCCGCCGCTGGCGATTGCCCACCGAAGTCATAAAGCCCTGTAGGAAAAGTTGGAATGTTAGAAATTGAAAGTTGCGGAAACAGTGTGTATCATCTTACCAATGAAATGTGCACATTAAAACAGAGTATCATGCCCACGCTGAGTATCAGTATGACAGCGGGTATGGCAGAGAGTTTAATGCCCAAGAGAGTCATGGCACCAAATATTTGAGCCAGTGAGGCTAAAACGCTGCAAACGACCAAGACTGCAGCCCAAACGGATAGTAAGAGCATTGAGACAAGTACCAAGGCGGCTAATAATGAGCAGGCGAGTATTAAAGCCAGCGATGAGCGTAGGGTCATGTATTGCTCCCAAAAAATGAACGGAATGCCTGGAAAGATAAAAAAAAATCTTATTTAGTATGCTATGCTAAGATTGAAGCAAAAAAAAAAAAAGTAGGACAGACATAAACCATGTCTTTACTCTGAAGAAGTACTCAGTTTTCTGAAAGTTAACCCACCTGATGGATAGTTGGGCAATCCTATACCCTCATATTTGACGCTCAAATCACGTATGTGACCAATGAGCATCTTAATCTGTGAGGTATCCGTCAATCCATGCAAATAGAAGGGCATCTGTGCATAGACCAACGGCAAACTTTTCGGTATTTTCAAATCAAACTCCGTGGGTACGTGATAATACTGACGCGGTTCCGGGTACAACTTGCCCTAAAACAAATAAAAACAAAAATAAGTTAATTCCTCAAGTCTTGGTGATTCCTTTAAAGTTTCTTACCTGTGAGGCACCATAAGCAAACACATCATTGGTAGCCCATGCCGATAGATAATTATAGAAGGCCTTGGAATTGATTATGCCCTCGTTGTTGACCAAACGATTCTGCAACACCAGATTCTTATCCACTGGATTATCCACATAGCCCGTCTGCACTATTAGCTTATAGGCGAGTATGGCATCACTACTAGCATTGCCATGCCAGCCTTCCTGGGTCAATCTGCCAGCACTATACTCATCATCGAATATGCGCTGCAAATTGATCAACCAATCTCTAAAGAGCAGTAACCAAAAGTCGGGCAACCCTCCATTATCATTTTTGATTACATGTGGCACACGCACAAACGCATCATGATAGTCCTTCAGCAGCTGCTGCTGTGTGGGATACTCAAAATTTCCCTGGGTCACTGCGAACATGCTATAGAAGCCAAACAAACGTGCTTGGGCATCCAGAAACTTGTGCTCATTGCTATGTTTAGGCACCAAGTCGATAAGATCTAGGCCATCCTGCAGACGTGTAGCCGCAAATAGACTAAAGATCAAAGCGCTGATGAAACCCACCACGGCTATAAACTTAACCCAACTTTGCATAAGAAACGGCGTATAGTATTTATAGGCAAAGCTTGCCAAGGAGAAGACCGGTAGTCCGCTGCCACTGTTGCTGGTAGCACGTTGTTCCAGCAATGGATCCTGTTGTGGCTGTTGTGCCGGTGCAGCGCGATTATTGTTGCAATTCTTGATGCCTCCTGCAGTGGTGCCACTGCGTCCAGCTCTAGTATTGTTGTAGCGGGAGCTGTTATTGTTGTTCATCAAAGGCAGTGGCGCTTGTACGGGCTTCTCTTTCCAGACGGGAAAACAACAGCAGAAAATATCCGCACGTCCCGCCGTGCGACGACGCAAATCAAGCGAAATCATGGCCGGGAACACTAGCAAAGCAGCAGCCAAGTTGAACACCATTACGATAGCCGCTTGGAGACAAAATACCTTTAGGGCAGGCACGGGTATAAACACCGCGGCAAAGAATGATCCAGCTGTGCTGCAGGCGCTGAATAATATGCTGGGTCCAACCTTTTTCAATATGAGCTTGGTCTGCTCCTTGCGATTGCTTTCCGCATAGGCGGCCGTTAGCATAAATATGTGATCCACACCAAGACCTAAGGCTAAAAATGGCACAACTTGCGTGCTGGCTGCATTGAACACAATGCCCAGTAATGCGCAAAGACCTAATCCGGCGGCTGTAGAGAAGCCCATTAGCAATACACCAGCCACACCCACGCTGCTTTGTCCACGCACAGGATCACGCCAGCGCAGCAGTGTAAAAAAAGCATAAAGTACTGTGGCTGCCACACCAATTGTAATGCTTAAGGCGCTAGGATTGGAGAACTTGGCCAGTAAGTCATCTAAAGTAGCCGAGCTGAACACGTAGATGTCATATTTATTGGACACGCTGGGCTGCTGAGCAAGCAGCATTTCCACCTTATGCGAAAAGTTGCGTTGCCAAGCATTCAGCACCTCGGCAGCTTTTTCCTGCGTCCAGCCAATATGATGCACTTTGTAGTTTTCATTCCAAGAGTCATACATTTCCTTCTCCGTCATGAGCTGCACCACTGTCTGTAGAGCCTTAGCCTTCCTCAAATGTCCGCTGCGATTACGCAAAGCACCACCCACAATAAGCTCCTCCGGCCAGTGCATATACTTGGCAGCATAACCATAACAGCCCCCCGATAGAATGGCACCCACATCGGGTGGTTGTTTACTGTTTTTGTTGGGTGTTGTTTCTGGACAACTTGGGCTGGTGGGATCCAGACAGGGTTTATCCGTATAGCCCGTAGTAATGCCAGCGCGTTTCATATACTGCTCGACAGTGTCAAAATCAAAGCTGCCCTTTTCAAGGGACATTTGCTGCTTCATGGATTTTACCATACTAGATGGATTAAGCGTGCCCCATGTGATACGTTGATCCAGTCCACTGTAAAGATAATTTGCATGAGCATAATTAGTTAGCTAAAAAAAAACAATAAGTTAAAGCAATCACCCAATTCGCTATCAACTTACGGTATTTGCACTGGGAACTCTGGTCCCACCAGTCTGCTACCTTCCCAAAAGCAATCCAATGGCGTTATTATGGAACATGGTATCAAATGCTTAAATATTTGCTCTATATAATAGTGGCCTTCGAAACTCGGCGACGTTGGTTTGTTGCAGAGCTCCCGCATGCCCCATTCCGTATCGTACATGTGCACCTTGACTGTCGTCGCCGCCACCAATATATCCAGATGTGCCAGCAACGCCTTCGGATGCAATACGGACGCATTTGGATCATGCGCCGTTTGTATTATCAGCTGATGCGTTGAGGACTCGGCCTCGCCAATGGTCTTTTGTGTGTAGGCCAGCTCTGATTCCAGACGTCCGCCCTCTTGTATCCACAGCTGATGTACCTTGGAGTGTATTTGAGCGCTCTTGAGACCCACACAGAAGGTGCTCAGCACTAGAATGGCCACAAAGAGCACTTTGCCCGCATGCTTTTGCACTGAGCTGCCAAGAGTTTCAAGGTGGGATTGGAATACTGAACGCAGATAGATTGCCGTACGGTTGCCACGCGCTTTGCCCTGTTAAGAGAGAGAAAACATCAAGATTTGGGTTAGTTGCTGGCCCATAAATAAAGCATTAAAATTATAACGAAACAGCGTGTGGCCCTGGCCAAAGCTATATAATTTATGTGCAACAACAACAACGTCGATGGCGGCGACCAACCAATGAAGCCATCATCATCAGCAACATCATCATCATTGGGCACAACAATAAAAACAACAACAACAACATGGCAAACAACCTGGACCCCGCAGTTGGGGCAACCTATAATCGTCGTCTGTGGCTTGGCAATTGGAAACATGCCTGTGCCGCACCATTACGAGGCTTGGCTCCACTGTTAATGTTGTAGTTGTTGCTGTTGTGTTGTTTGGGTTTTTGGGTTCGGACATGGGTTAGCTGGAGCTTGAGCTTTGATTTGGGCTTAGGTATTGACTTCTCTTTGCACGGAAATTGAGCGGCATATAATGAGACGCGCGCTAACGTCTCAATCATTGCACAGTGGTGCACAGGCAATTTGTTGCTACTGCAAAGATTATTTATACCTATTTTTTTTTAAAATATATTTTTGTTAATATCGAGTACCTCATTAACGATAGATTTTAAATAAATTCATTTTTTTGAATCGTTATTTCTTATAACTCATAAAATAATACATAAGTATTAAATTACAGATAACCCTATTAAACATTTTTTTTTCAGGTTTTTGTTTCGTCAAGTCAAGTTTTAATTTCAATATCCCAAAAACTTAGCCAAAAAAACCTCTAACAAATCATATAGAAAGAAATAAAAACTTCTTTAATGGCCAATAAAGCCTTATTTTAAAGAGATCTACAGGAAACAGAGAAATTTGAAAATCTTAAAAAAAAAAATTGAATGGAATTATTTCTAACTAATTTTAGTTAAGTTTAAATTTTTTAGCTTTTATTTTTATTTCAGAGCAATTTAAATTGGTTGCATATAAATATTAAGGGTTTTTGTTAATTTTTTTGCCCTTTTCAAATATTTTGATAGGGTTAGTTCACTTAATTTGTATAAAATGTTATTACAGTCTAAAGAAGAAAATTCAAATTTTATTACATTCAATTTTGGAGAGCAAATGATCTGAGAAGATAAAAAAAACTATATGCGTGAGATGCATGAATTTATCTAAAGTTTATGCATGTTTGTTCTCTGCTATGTATCTCTGATAATGGTGTTCCATGGGAGTTTTATTGAGTTTTTGTTATTTTGATGAGTAAAATTTTCACTATTTTGCATTTTTAATAAATAAATAATATTTAGGTTCTTTAGGAATTACTCCCGCTGAATCAGTCAAAATAGAGCTACAGCTACACAATGCAGACATCATATCTGGTTACTTTAAGGAATTGTAACGCATAATGCAACGAACTTGCTTAATTATCATAATCTGGGTTCAATGCAAAACCTTGGACCTCGAACTTATTTAATTCAGAATTTCGTATTCGCTTGCTGAATTTTCTATTTATTTTTCACAGTCTCGAGCCCACTGTGCCGCATAGATCATAACAACAACAATAACGTTGCAGGCGCACCCAGCATAAAAATTCCAAATTTGACTGAATGAAAAGTTTTGTTGCTTTTACTGAAGTTAGCGCTGCTGCTGCTGCTGCTCAAGTTGCACACCTCAAAATGATTGCCTTGGCTTTTTATCGCTTTTCAAAGATTTTCCGCCAGTGGAAAGAAAAGCCTTAGCTTGCACAACAATACTTGAATACTCGTAGTATCTAAGTACTACGTGAGTTCTCCTATGGGTCGTTTCTATTCATTTTTGTTTAACTAAGAAAATGCTAAGACTGAGAAATGACTTAAGTGGCATTGGCGTCTGTCTACAAATGTCTTTGGTTTTGTGAAGTTGTTTTTTTGTTGTTCGGGATGTTGCAGTTGTTGTTGTTGTTAATGGTACTTTATGACTGACGTTATGTTAGAAATGCCTGCTTTGTCATGCGGGAGCCGCCACCAAGTCAAAAAGTTGCGCCTGTGCTTAATGTCTTCATTTGTTATTTGTATTGGCTCTTCTTCTCGAGAAGCTATGCCCGGAATGCTTGCAACAACGAGAATCGCCGAGAACACTTCCTGTCTGTGTGTGTCTGCTTATTGTTTATGCACAAATACCACGTTGGTTACTCGATGTGACATTTCCGCAAAACATCAAACGCCGCCAACAAGTTTTGTCGTTATTAATTAAGTCATTGATCGGGGTTTAACGAGTCCGTCGCGGACGAGGAGTTTGTCGCCGTAGTCCAGGCAAGGCGGCAACTCTTTTTCAAGTAAAATCGAGTATGCGCAGGCGCAATGTCGTGGCGCGCCACATGTGGCAACAACTGCAATAATCTTCGTGGAATTTTTTTTTTGTAAAATTTTTTGTTTTTGTTGGGCGCTATGCTGACAGTTTGACTCTGCTGCTCTCAGAGGTTTTTCATATACAAATTTTGTTTTTCTTGTAGCGCTTAAGACACCAAAATAAAACATTTTTCCGACCACGGCAGCCTAAACAAAAGATATAAATATTTCTAGGAATTTTTGCGGCATCTGCATGTGTGTGTGTGTTACCGCCTATCAAAGTAGCAACAACATTGTTGCATGTAGCTCCCTAGGGGCAAAAAAACAGCAGCAACAACATCTGAACATGTACGTATAAACTTTATCAAGATTTGACAGCCATTGCAAACTCCGCGCTCTGTTACTTTTTGTAATAACTCTTAAACTGTGCGCACTATAATTAACTAGCTTTTAAAACTTTATGCATAGTTTATGGAATCAAACTGGAAGCTTCTTTTGCTACGTACTGCGTACTGCCTTCAAAAGTTGAATTCCAATTTCCCTCAAACTGTGCACGCAAAGTAATGCTGCGTTTACACTGGCTGTATCAGGGCACTATTTAACAAAAAGGACGAATAAATTTTCAATGTTAAAGTAAATATTCGTTTTGGTTCAATGCGACAGTAGCTGGCACAGATTTTTATAAAAATTATGTTGCAATGATGTTTAGATTCCTGGTGCCAAGCGCATTCACAACACAAAAAAAAAAGAAATATACTAGTATGTAAGTACTATTTGTAAGTATTTTACAAATCGTGCTACCAAAAGAAGCTATCTGGAGCAACATGCTTATGCAACTAAACGCCACAAAGAAGCCAGTGGTTTGCCTTAAGGTTATCATTGCTACTTACTTTTTAACACTATACTTTTATAAGCCAAAAAAATGTGCATACTATATATGAACACAACAGCATGCTGCCACAATGTGAACACAACAAATATTTGCAATTTCTTTTTCACAAAGCTCTTCTCAGTGTGATGAATTATACTATATTCTAATTTCACAATCAAACTTCATTCACAGTTTAATCTTTGACTCAACATGTTGAATGTGTTCTTAACTTGTTAAAAGCTCTAATATTTCCGGCTAACCAGAGCTAGCTCAGCAACTTACAACCTTATGACACGCATAATACCCTTTTCTAAACACTTTTTACTTGTGATAACCGCTGCCACAATGCCACACTGTGAGTCAGTTTAAACCTAGCATTGTTTAAACTGTTGGCGCAGCTGCTGAATAAGCTTTGACAAGCTTTCCAATGACGCTAAAACTGTACGCTTATAAAGTCATCAAGGCTGTTAACGCTTGTCAGCGGCATTGCACACATATTTACGTAAGTGTGTATGTATCTGTGTGTATGAAATGTGCATATGTGTGTTTGCAACATGCTGCGCAACATGCACCCTGTCTACTTTGATGCTGCCATGTGACATATCATCAATCTTGTTGTTGTTGCAGTTGCTGCTTTTTGCTGTTTGCGTGTTAACCGCCTCGGCAACATACCAAAAACGTAGACAAACATTTACAGGCAGTTACACCCCCTCCCTCAGCTATGGTCCCTATTTTGTTGCTGCTGCATCGTGAGGAAATGTCACAAATTGATTTATGAGTATTGAAGTTGCCTTTGTAGTTGTTTTTACCATGGTTGTTGTTGATGCTGGACATTTTCAAACGAAAATGTTAACCCAAAGGCAAAAGGAAAATAGTACATTTTCCTTTTGTAAGGTCTGTCGAACAACTTCATTAGAAATGCGCACTGGGAACGCCTAATCCGCTGCCTGCTGCCCCTGACGCACTAATCCTGCGAATACAGTTTGACATACACTGCAAGCTGCCGCAGCGCATGACGCCGAACGAGCAACTGCTTGATGTCAAACTGTTTGCAGTGTACAGTGGTTGACAGGTGAATGAATATTGAATTGCAACTTTTGAGAAATTTGTATGCAATGAAAAATATTTCACAAGAAGTTATTAGATTCATATGATTCAAATGAGAGTACCAATTTTTTAAGAATATTTTCAAGAAGCCTTTGAAGGATAACCGATTTAAAAACAAATAAAAGTTTTGCAAGATATGTCTGGACAGTTTTGCCTTAACTTTCTTTTGAATTTATTCTTTTAAGCTAAATTTTAAACGTTCTTAACGATATTTCTCACAAATCGATGAAATAGCGTTTATTTTAAAAATTTTAAACATTGTTCACATACATAAAGAAACATCTTGACTAGGTTGTACCTAAGCCTGCGAAACCAGAAACAAAAAGAACAAATCTATTGAAGCTTTCTAGCTTTTCCCCTTTCAATGCGTTGCTAATCAATCAAAATTCCCCCCATCAAACTAATGAACACACAAATGAAAAAAGATGCATTTCGGGTCAGTCAAGACACCCCATGGGCACTGACTACTTAATTACACGGCGCATTTAAGGCCAACAGCAACAACTACAACAACTATCTGTGCCTTTGCACTTAAGTGAGATACACAAAATCAACAGACATTGCAAGAAAATATAGTTTTTTTTTTATACAAAAGCCCACTTGAGCCTACGCATAAGGCGCGTCAAGTAATAAAATATGTGAACATCAATAACACACAAAAAAAAAGACGAAATGAATTGAAATTTTTTTTAGCATAAAAAAAAATTCAATAAATTTCGACACAAAAAGCAGTGTGCCAGACCACCCAGTCGAGACATAACAATAATAAACACCATGGATATACTAGTGTACATAAATATACACACGATATAGATAGATATTTCCATATGCCAAAAATGTAAGGTCTTTAATTTATGCAAAGCTTTTGGCTATGCAAATTTATTTAACACTCTGTGCAAAAGTATTACAAATTGACTATAGATTAACAAAAGTATTGAAGAAAGAAAATTTTAATACTATTCTTTCATAAAAACTTTATGGAATCTCAACAAGGCGCCAAGTACTCGTTTCGTACACTTTCTCCAGACGGTGGTCACCAATAGGGAAGTTACCGTCTTAAGATACACGACTTTTTTTCTTCAAAGAAGAACTACACTTTATAGATATGCATCAAATCATTTTTCAGAAATTATCTTGCCAAAAGATCATATTTTTTAACTCTTAAAATTGAGCAGGCGGACGAGATTTGCTTAGTAAAAATACCTAGCGACCTAGGGATTCGGCAGCGAAACCTAGATTATTCGTTGTTCTGCAGATCTGGGTCGTCTTTCCCTTAGCTGTCTCGCAGGAAGCGTATCCGAAAATCCAAAGTTTTTTATTCCCATTGTATTAGCTTTTCCTTTCTTAGACTGTCCATTGTGCTTTCCCGCTTTTTAAGTTTAATTTGCTCATTCCAGGACCCTTAACGCTATGATTACTAGCATCTCTCTTATGTGCCTGCTCAGCTGTAAAATTTACCATGTCTTGACGAACGTTTTCCACTATTTTAACGTGATATTCATTTGTGCCATGGTAAAAATTCTAACGTGTAATCTTCTAAACTGCAACCATTTCAACGCCCCGAGTAACAGGGGGCCAATGCTGCAGATAATGCTGGTTAGACGTTGTTGAGTTACGGGCGAGTCAAACTCTGCAGACGACAAACATATGTGCTCCAGCTGATTTTCGGCTAAACAGCTTAACAAATTGGAGACGAATTATCAGAACATGTTGTGAACAAAAGAAAAGCATCCTATGTTTGAGGATACTAACGCTGTTGCACTTTTCCATTCTAAAAGTCTTGTAGTTAAAATATAAAACTCATTCTTTCGAGCTCATGTCCCTCACATAATTACTTGCCATAAAACGTCTAGATTCCATAAAAGCTGTGCGCCACTTGAAGGCATCTTGGTATACCAAATTGCGTGCTCCGATGTGCTCATATACATACATACATTTATTTTTCTCTAATTTTTTTTGTCGTTCAAATGGAACTTTGTTTGAAATTCGTGCGGCAGCTGTCAAGTTTAGTTATTTTTGGAATTGAATTTGATTTATTTTTTGCACACAGTGTAGCTACTTTTTGAGAAAAATATGACCCACAACTAAATACCATGTGTGTAGGAATGGAATTTATGAATTTCAAGTCATGCTGTGCTCGATTAACAAACGTAAACATTTAGTTAGTAATAATCAGGCGCGGCCCACTGTGCGCACATACACGCGAACACATTGATAAACTGCATGCTGACCGCCCGCATAAAGCTGTCTTAACAACAGGGACCACCCATAGTCTTGATACTTATAAACTAGTTCCGCACGCTGTTAAAAACGCGCATAAAACGCACTGAATGCATACAGTCGGAGCAATAATTGTTCAAACACTTTTCAGAGCAGTGCTTGCAAATTTTTACTTCTGAAAAATTTTGCTGCCTTTATTCAGATTTATTTTTCATTATTCACACTGGTGTCAGCTTTGCAGTTAAAACTAGACAAGATATATTTTTATATTTACGGAAGACAATCCTGAAGTTACATTTGGAAAATCGTAGACTTTGCTAAATTGTGAGAATAGTCGAATCGAATTCTATTGCTCCAAAAGCTAGCCAAAAAGTATATAATTTTTTTTGCTGTAATTTTTGTAGTTATTGAAAAATTACCAACTACAAGCAAAAAAGCTGTTTGATTGAAATTTTAAAGAAAAATATTTTTTAGGTTAATCTTTTAGAAATTTAGTTAAGGAATAAACCTTTCCAATTTATTTTATAGCAGCTTAAGGAGGTACTTCATGTTTTTTTTACACGTTTTTTCTGGAACGTATCTTCTGTGTAAAAATAGAATTAGCTGTATATTTAATACCTAGGTAACTTATCGTCATTATGAAAACAAAGTTGTTGTTAAATTATGATGTGGGATGTATACCAAGTCATAGCTAAAAATATAATAGTTAAAGGCTGTACGCATAATTTTGTGTCCGACTGTATATGTACGAACAAGTTTTTTAAACACGTGCGAGTCTGGGACTGATATTTTTGATATTCTACTACCTAAAAACTAACGATTGCCGCTTCGAACATTATCATTAAAATAATGCTTTCGGGTGGTACGTTCCAACATTCAATTTATGGCGCCAATCAAACGTGAGTAGCAAACAATTTTTACTTTTTGCAAAACTTTGCCAAAAAAAAGTTGATCGATTTTATTTCTTGTATTTTTTTTCGCAATTTGGCAAAAAGTAAAAAACGAAAAAGAGATAAATTTGCATACGTTATGTCTGGCACATAAAATAAACTCGTAAAAAAAGGTTTGAAGGTCATTGGAGCAGTTGCAAAATGTTTGTGAGAATATAAGATAAGGTGTATGTATTTCTTTAAAATTACCGTTAATGTGTAGCAGGTGTGTGTGTGTGTGTGTTTGTTAAACAGGTGTTCTTAATTTTTGTGTCACGTCACAGCAAGCAGCTTTGTAAGAGAAGAGCAGCAAGTGCTTTGCTTTGCTTTGTCATTCAGACCACCAACAAAGTGAGAGTGCGCTTGTGCGTAGCGCCTGAAAGAGAGTACGCAGTGCAGAGAGCGCAGCAAAGCACTGAGCTTATGCGCATGCGTACCCAGTCAGCAACAAAACCCAGCCGACCAAAATTTGGCTAACGATAACGACTAAGGGAAGAAAACGTATATAATGCCATTAATTTTAGATGCGCGGATACAGCTTCGAAGCAGGCACTTCACTAGTTTGCATTATAGTATTTATTTATTATCTTGATTTAAAATCTATTCCCAAGGGAACAAAAATTATATTTTGTCTTGAATCTATGATATATAATGAAGGCTAAAGGATACTACCATGGTTTGTTTCCTTAAAAACAGTCACATTTTAGTGTGGCTAGTTTTTTCCAATTCAGTGTTGTCGCTCTCGCTTATATTTATTAGCGAGCTCAGAACAAAACGCATAATGGACCTGCATATTGCGTGACCTTCTAATAGTTGGATCATGGGAAACGTCACTAGCAGAAGATTGGTGGTTGTTGCTTAAGTGCAAGTGAATTGAGTAGTGAGATAAATGCACACACAAGTTAAATTTTAAGCTCAAAAATTATAAGCCGACAAAAATGTCTTAGCAAGTGTAAAATGCAGCTTTAACGATTTGAACCTTTTTAACTTTCGAGTCTGTGCTCTTTGATACCATGTACATCCAACACTGACCCACACAGCAATCATTGTAGCTCCTCCACTTTGTTAAGCGTCATGTATAATAAAAAAGAAAGCGTGGGTGCTTTCAACTTTGGTCGAACTTTTGCTGTCATAAACATGTGGCTTCTAACTGCACCTGCCTGCAACACGTTTCCTTACTGCAGCACATACTCGTAGAAGATACAAACTACACGAAGCTGTTGTTGCTGCTCTTGCTTTTAACAACTAAATTTCTTTATTATTTTCATGCGAATCGGCAATTCCAGCAGTCTTCAAGCTGAGCAAGATGTGGCAAAGCAGGTAGCCGCCGCCAATGCAGCAAAGAGTCCCAGTCTCGGTCCCGTCCCATGGCAGGGCAGGGCAGGGCCCTCATTCAGTATAGTATACAGGTATGCAGACGTGCTGCCCTTGTTGTTGTTGTTTTTGGCCCGTTTGTTGTCCCTCTGTCCGTTAACTGCTTTTTCAGTGAATTCCGTGATTATTGCTTGAATGTTTCTTTCCGGTACCAAGTCGCTCATTCGCTCGTTCGCCTGGCTCTCTGCAGCTAGCTACAGAGCTACCAGATACCAGGAGAAGCCGCCGAGTAGAGTCGTTCGTTCGTCTGTGTTTGTGTTTGTCTCTGGCCAATGTCACTGTATCTTTTGCTTTTTGTATCTTTTCGTAGCTCTTGTCGTTGTTGTTGTTGTTGTTGTTTTTATCTGTGTCCGTATATTTTTCTCTCGTAATTTTCGTCTTGGCTGTCGTCCGTCTCTCTGTCCCTGGCTGGCCGCATGTTGTGTGGTCGAGTTAATGTCTTCATAATTCTTTTGATATTTTTTTTACGTCTTACATTTGCCGTCGCCTTCGTAGTCGTTGTAGTCGTCTACGTCTTCGTCTTCTTGGGCAAAAACGACATGCCGTTGATGAAGACAATAACAGTTTTATGTTTTGGCCTGCTAGGGCAACGGAGGCCTAATAAAGCTAACTGACTAAAAGAGACATAAACCCATACACAAACACGCATACACATATTCGTATGTACTACAAGCAGTTTGAGCTCCCCTCGTAGATGTTGTACGAAAGCCTAAATATTGAGCTGTCAATTGTTGAAAGAGTGTGTGGGCGTTATTTGGGGCATTAAATTGCTCGCACTCGTTATTTTTCTTTTATTTTCCAGTGTGGGTAGCTGAATTTTAAGCTATTTTTGAATTTAATTGCCTTGACATGCATGAAAAGCGATCGAGTTGCTAGATTGTCCCAAAGGGATGTTTGGGATCTACAGTGAGTCCATCGAATTGTTGAAAAACTTAGCTATAACCTCACGCCGTTACCTACACAACTGTTCTAGTTTCCATAGACTTTCGGTAACTAAGTAGTTTTTAAAGACCATAGATTCTGTTGCTTTGAATCTTTTTTGTTGCTAAATGGCTATTTGATGATTTTACAGATTTTAGTTAGGTGCACCTAGAAAACTCATAATTCGAGAACCTTTAATTTTTAAGAGGTATGTTTAAAACTAATCTGCCCTATAACCATTTGGTACAGTTCATCTACGATATTTAATAGTTTTACATAGCTACAAACGAACGTTCCTATAGCAACTTCGCCCGGGAGCCGAATTTTGTTTCGTTGTAGATCAAAGAGATCAATTAAACAGTGAACTTGAAAAAAAAAACTTTATATGGAAAAATTTGTTATACATAAGTTCGACTATATAAACTGTAATTATTCTTTATTATATACTCGACTATCTTGAAAACTCTGGCTTTATATATATATATACAATTCATATACATATATCTCATACCCTCACTATATCTACACAGTGTCTACTTCCGTTATGTTAGCTACTTAAGATACAAAAAATATTCGCTCTCAAAACTATCTGCCTTTCAACACTTGCTTATATTGTAAATTTACAGTTAACTTCTGTTAATACCGCTCATCCCAAGCACTTCCTTCATAAACTCTTCAGATCTTTGCTCCAACGTTTGTCCTTTTTTCCCGCCGCGCCTATCTCACTCTCGCTTTTGTATGCTACCCTCTGCACTGAAGTTTTTGAGCCGGAAATGCTTGTAGGCGTGAGATATCTTTATCTCTTGCAATGTCGGCATAACGACATTGTAAAGCAACATTTCTTCGCTCTTCTCGGAAGTAGTCGAGCGAGCAGCCACTTGGCTTGCTCTTTACTTTCCTAAGATGTGGTTTTTGTTGTTGTTTCAGTTTATCTACTTGAACAATTTATGCAGGTATCTGTAATCTGTATCTCGTTCGTTTGGCACTCCTCAAGTGAAACGTGTGTTTGCTTAAGGATTAGTCTGCACAATCCTCTCCACTTGAGTCTCGCCCCTGTTCGGTTTGCTTGCTTTGATCTTTTATTGGGGCTTTTATGTTTTTTCGCCGCGCGGATTTCTTCTTTTTTTGCTCTCTCTCTCTGTTTCTTTTTTATTCTTTTTACTAGGCCATAAATTTGTTGTTATAGTTATGCATTTATGAAAATATAAAAAAAAAAATGATTTTCATTTCCATTTTTGGCAACATGCGTGTTGACCATTTTGTAGGGATTGTCGCAGCTGCGGTGATCCCCCGCAGCAGCAACCCAAAATATCAAGCTAACCAACGCATATCAAATAACAAATATTGATTTCATGTGTGACAATGATTTATGTAGGTTAGACACAGACAGACCTATACACACACTACGCTAATATTTACAAACACACCTTGAGTTGTGTGTGATGTGATCTTATCAGTGAGTTGTGATATACATATTTAGCGATGCATGAATTTTGTTTTATACTATTTTTGTATATAAACAACAGCTGTCTAAGTTACCTGAGCTTCTTTGAGCCGAATAGCCTGCTTTTCAAAATATTCAGCCCTGGTGGCATGGTATTACGAAACAATGAGATGCTTATCACTGTGAAGAAGAGCGTAGGTTCTTAATGAAAGTGAAGTCGTTTATACCAAACAAAAATTATCTTAAGTAGTTTTTAGTGGGTCTTAATGTAAAAATCTTAAATTTGTCTACTTTTTCGGCTTGTACAAATTTAAAACACACTTTGTATCTTACAGATACAGGGTACAGGTCTAATAAATACACAAAATTAAGTTGAAATTTATATATATTGTATATGTAGGAATATCACAGCAAGTTGCCTTGTAGAGTCCAGATTGCTAAGTCTTCTATGTGATTTATTAAATATTAAATCATAAATTGAAGCTATAATTTAAAGGTAATCTTCTTAAATATTTTTCATATATATTAAAGCACATAGTTTATCTTATACAACAAACATCTGAAAAATTATAATACTTCTAATTATAACATAATATGTTAATGAAAGATACTTAAGATACTTATTTTTTTACATGATCCAACTCATCTCAAGATCTACTTTTCGCTCGCCAAACTCAAAAGACATTTGTTTATATATGCACTTATAAGCCAAGCTTTTCAAACCCAACATGTTAATCAATATTTGCTATGCAAAACATTGTGCTTTGTGTTTGCTTAACTTATTATGGATAACATGCAACTATTTGTTGTCAATATTAGACTTAACTTGCAGCTACTGGTTTTTTTTTGTTAAACAGGTCTCTGTCTTTTTGCATTTAAGCAAGAAATGTTTGCTTTTATGGTAAATATATGCTCTTCAATTGAAATTATGCAAAGTTTAAACAAAATTGGTCACAGAAAGAAAAAAACCCGAAACTCCGACACACCCAATATAGAAACTTGACAATAAACTCTTTCGAAATGCGTTACCATGTTTTAAACTTCCTGTGCAAAGTGCGTAGCCTTACACGTACACATACATAAAAGTCATCCAATACAAAGAAATTCATTCATGAATTGATATGTATTCATGCCATAGAGACACAAATGTATCTAATGCGTTAGCAATTATAGTAGACCATTGAGCGTACATGGTCTGCATCCATAGTGCGTTCAATGGCATTGCTATGTCATCATTGTGCCACCAAGACACAGCAGATATTGAAATAAATAAATAAAAATCTCAATAAGCAAAAGGTAATAATAAAAGCAATATCAAGTCGCCCCATTTGATTTCACATTCAACTCATTCATGAAAACGTCACCTCCATGTGAGACCCCCCAGCAGAGCGCACAGCGAAATAATATTTAAAGCAAAAAATAATAATAATAATAAAAATTGCCAAGCTAATTTGCATAAGATCAAAAAAGCTACAAAAATCCAAACAAACTGACAATTTTTTATTTTTGTTGAAGTTATTTTTGATACATTAAGAGAGGGTATATTAGCTACGTCACGAAATTTGCAATAAATAAATTGTGAATGGTTATTTTGACACAGTATTAAGCTTTTTTTATTCTTAGGCTCCCATTTTGTTATCTCAGAGTTAAAAGCTTTGTGATCATTTGTTTCAAAGGAGCTTATAGTGTGTATAAATAAAGTCATTGCCGCTGGGTACGTGTATGTATACATTGGTATTTTGTAAAGCCCTTGATATTTTTCGAATAGGGACTAAAAAGAAAACAATAGCTGCACCATTGTATCTTATGAACTTTTAAAATATTGAAGACGTCACCTGCATTTTGGTAATTTTTTTTTAAGGTTTAGAAGAATTGAGTGCTTTTCGATCAAATAGCTAATCTTATATTTTCAAAACAAAAAGCGTTTCGAAGGCTCCTTTTTGGCCAGATGATTTATTTTAGTAGTCTTAATTTATTTTAGTATTTTTCTAGTATTTTTTTAAACTTAAGTAGAATAAACAAATTTTCCAATTGACGAAAAATTCCTTAAGAGTAGAAACTGATATACTTACTGGACACTAAAGACTAAGAAGACCCCTGACTAAGCTGGAAATACTTGATTCGAAACCACAAACTCAATGAAGGTAATACCTTAGATCAAAGTAGCGCTAAACGTGACATGGTGAGACCCATCATAAAGGGATAACTAACTCTTTTTTGGACTGGCTGAGAAGCTTGTAGTCTCTTAGTAAGTATAAGAGATCTGTAGTTCGATTCACCATTCTTAGAAATATTTTAAAGTTCTGTCGCAATGCGAAAAATGTGTTTATTTCTACTGCAAGAGTATGAAAAATTTGGCGCGCAAAATTATGGATTTCCATCTGGTTTGGTTTGCTTACTTTTTTTGCGGCTACTTCGTTAGACAATTTTAATGTCTTAATATATTTCGTTAAATTGAGTCATTAAAATAAATCGCCATGGTTGTTTCTGTTGTTGTTGTCGTCGTCGGCGGCGGCGCCGTCACGAGAAAAAGAAAAACAGCACAGGCAACAAAAGCAACAACAACTACAGTCAGGCACGACCACACCTCAGATGAAGTTGCAGCAACCAGCTGAGCGCAGCTGCTGCGGCAGTTGTTGTTGCTGTTGTTGTTTATACCCTGTATCTGTAGGTTCAAGGGTATTATAGATTGGTGAAATATTTGTAACCGGCAGAAGGAGGCGTGGCTGACCATAAATACTATATCATCAACTTGGTTAGCGATTGAGAAATTTCTGTTTAATACGTATATATCAAAGTTCATAAGTAGCCAATTGACACTATTCCTAAATTTAGTATGTCGATTCATATCAATATCTTAGATCGTTCCCCCGTAGTGCAATATCGCGATTTATGCCCACACTCTAAGAGCCCACCCGGTTGCCGAAATTTGGCACAGTTCGGATAGGGAAAACCTATAAACCACCAGTACTAAATTTGGTATGTAGACGCATGTGAGTCTAGTAAACAACGAAACGTTGACTTTTAAGTCTTTTTTGAAAAAGTGAATGCAGGGTATCCCACTTTCTTGACTGACTCACAGTTGCTGTTTTTGAAGAGATCGATCGCTGGCCGCCGCATTGATGATCGTTGTTGGGCTTTCAAAACGGGCAAAACGTTGCTCTTGCCACAACTTTCGAGAAGTCAAACGGCCGCAGCACGAGCAGAGACAGAGACCAAAGGCAAGACGAAGCAAAGTTACAACGTTGTCGATTTTACGAGAAATAATTGAGATACACAAAACAACACACATGCACACACAGAAAAATCAAGAAAGAAACGAAGAGAGAAAGAGCCGAAGAACAACAACAACGCGGTCAAAGAGTCTGTGGTGCATTGCACAAGATACGCCACGCGGTCGCCAGCAGCAACAACAATCACAATATTGTTGTTGTTGTTGTTGCTGCCTCTTGATGATGCTGATGAAGACATCAAGTTGTAAAAAGCACCGCAAAAGGCAAATGCAAAAGGAGAAAAGGTAAGGCGGCATCATTACCGTTGCCACTGGTTGTATGGTTTTGTATGCTCCTACAGTTTGACAGCCATTGCCATCATACAATGCTGTTAGTAGCCAAAAAGATAGTGAAATTTTTTAAGGCATGTTTTTGTTTTTCTATTATTTTTGTTGTTGTTATTATTGCTATTGAAGACACTCGTATCGTGGGCCACCCGCACATCAACATATGGATGGCTCTGTTGTTTCTAGTCGACGTGACGCGCTGTGTGCGGCATCGATATCTACAATTCCACAGCAGAACCGAACCACACAACGACGCTTTTGGCAGTAAGTAAAAAAACAACAGTACAGAACACAAAACCACAGCAACAAAAAATTGAATTGGTACAAAATAATTATACAAGATGTAACGAAGCGCAAATACACTGCGTATAAAATTATATTTGTATAGGAAAAGAGTACAAGAAGAATTCTTTTATAAAAAAAAGTTGGAACAACACTATCCAGTTTTTTAGTGCGTATTTTTTGCTTACAAACCCATATAAAAATAACTGATTGAGATACTTTTGACTTGACTTTTTAATACAATGAGCTTTCTATCTAACAAGTAAAATTTTGAACATTCCCATTTTTCGTACAGCAACGTAAAAAACAATTTCCCAAATAATAAAATGTTAAGCTAGATTTGGAAAACTTTTTTGGTTTTTGGGTCATTTAATTATAAATATAAGCCGTTTCTAACATTTTCAACATTGATCGTTTTTACGGCACATCATCTTTTGGAAAAAGTTTTAAATATACAATTCAACCAGGATTAAACGAGTCAGCGAAAAAGAATCTTTTTAAACGTCTTATTTTAAGCAGGAGACTTGATTTATTTGATTTGCAGCGAAAACAATTTAAACTTGATATCTTCTATTGTCTCGGTCGAATTAGTTTTGCTTGCATTTTAACGTCAGTTATCTCTATTTGTTTATATGCGCTTGTAAACACAAAAAAGAAAATGTAAATGTGCTATTCAAATGTCGAGGAGTGTAAGTATGTAAAACATACGATTATTTAAATTTAAAACTGCTGCACTGTGTCACATATGATAGATTCAAACAATCGTGCTCTTTGAATTTATAGGAAAGAGCATGCCGCAAATGTTAAGCAATGCATTCTCACAACAACAAAAACTACAAAAACAACAAATACAAGCAGGCCAGCAGAGAAATGACTCTCGGTTTACTCTCCAGCAGTCTCCAGCGAGAAGTTGACCACCCATGGAGCAGCAGCAACGACGACAACAACAACAAAGCAGCAGAGCATGGAGCTATGAAAGCAAAAATAAAACACACCAACAACAACAGCACGATGACGACAAAGACTCTCTCAAACTGCAGGCCAAAGTCTCTTGCCTTTTATTTTTGTTTTTAGTTTTTTGCGCGCGCTGTTGCTGTTGTGTATTATTTTGTTGTTGTGGCTTGCAGTTGTGAGCTTTTTTTTTTCAAAAGGAGAAGAGCGATCAGAGGCTGCTGCTCTCAGACTCTGATTGCCTGCTTTTCCTCCACTCATTTACTTTGAGCGCCTGCAGCCACCAAGCAGCCTTTCCGTTGTAGTTGTTGTTGTTTGTTTGTTTGCTGTTGTTTTTGTTCTGCTGGTTTTTGGCGCTCGACACATTTTGTCGTTGTTTTGGATCTTTTGTTGATTTTGCTTTTTTGCGGTCAAACCAACGCCACCATCGTCGCGACGCGTCGTTGCGCACAGTAGCGCAAAAGTAATGAAGTTGTCTGTGGGTCTTTCCGTCCGTCCCGTCTCCAAGTCCGGCCCGGGCCCTGCTGTGCAATAACAACGCAGGCGCAGTGAAAATAGCATTGGCTTAATGTATGCAGTTGTGGTTGTTGTTTGTTGTTGTCGTACTTGTCAGTTTGCAGTCGCTTGTCAGTAAAAGCTAGTAAAAATATCTTAAAGATACTACCTTCTAGTTGAAGAGTTAAAGTGCGGGCTGTCATTGCAGTTACCTATTTTTGGCTTATAAATACTTATTTAATGGCTTAAGTAGTTCCAAAAGATAGTTTTGTCTTACGTTAGTTTAAATACAATGCATTGAATCTTGAAGTAACTTAGCGGAATTTTATAATTACTGTTGGTAGAACTTTGTGGAAACTATTTTTTCTCTTTATTTTAAAACGAACTTTCGACAACTTTCACTTGACAGTCGTTTAAAAGTTTTAACAATCGTGGCCATTTTGATTCAAAACTTGCGGTTTCAAATTTTGTTACAAAAGTGTGGACTAGTATAAATATGAATTGTTTATTCCATTTCAAAGCATCAATTCTACGAACACTTAAATTATCATTTACGGCCTTTTGGGATAATAGCGTTTTGTGAATATTATTAAGTAAACACATAACTATCGAAATGGTACCTTTGTATATAAGCACTGATGTATTGCTAAATGATACCTTTGTATATAAGGACTAATGTATTGAAATCTTAAATGTAATCATTTATTGTAATATTATTAATGAATAACTTTAAGTATGTAGATTGAGCAGCCACGTACGTCCTATGTTATCTATTTATTGTTATAGTGTATTATTATCTGATTTCTTCTTCTTTAAACTTTCCAAAATCACTTGTGGATATCATAACCGGCTGAGATATTATACAATTGTAGAATTTTTATGCGCATATTTCTACAAGTGACCAAAACTCTGATACAGACTGATATCCTAAATGAAAACGAAATACAATTTTGTCAAAAAGTTACTTGAAAGCCATGTCAAGATAGCTACTTTTTATAATAAGCAGCGGTGGGCACGCCTTGGCTCTTTTTGCTCCGAGTGCTCTTTCCGCTATGTCTTGAAACTGGCGCCAGCCAGAAGCACACGAGAATTTAAAAAAAAAACAAACAATGTGCGAGTTTTATGGCCCTACTCGGGGATGCTTGGACGACCGTAACGGGGCTTTTTATTAGTCCTCGCTGACTAAAATTTCGCACAAGTACACTGAGAACAGAAATATATTTACTTTGCCAACTGTAAAACCGAGTAATTTTTTTGGTAATTTAAAATTGTCATATAAACTCATATGATTTTGCTGTGTCTTTGAATGTGTTGCAAAATTTTGTTCAGTGTACTCGCACAAGCAATCGATGGCGACTCGAATAGTTTACAATAACAAATTACACACAATGTGGGCCATAGCTCGACTTTATGGTTTTATGGCCCTACTCGGGAATTGCTTGTGGGACCGTAACAGGACTTTTTTTCTTGATGCTGTTGTAGGGCTCATTCCGTTATTTTTCCTGCCCACCGCTGATAATAAGAGTCACCGGATAGCTGATATATGATGATATACGTATAATAACAACCCAGTTCGGTATAACTAAAAAAAAAAAAAAATGCTAAGAAAAGCCCCATCCAAAGTAAAAAATCTCATCATTTTTCAAGGGTTGTGTAAAAATTTTCTGGGTGTCATATAGTTTGTCTATAAAACTTAAGTTGTTGCTAGAACCCAACTTGTCTGCACCGAAATCGCAATTCACTAGAATTAAATCGGAACTTCCCAAATTCGCTTTCTAGCTTATTGGACAGTAAAAAAAATTTAAGTTTTTGGCGGCTTTTTTTGTTACATCTTGAGAAAGACAAGAAAAAACTTTAAGTTAATGGGTGTAATTAATAAACAAGCTAGCAGCAACAAATTATGCTTATAAACAAAAATTCAATGACGACAAACCAAGAACAAACACATCGAGTCAATGTGAGCCGCCAAACAACTCTATTAAAACAAATTGATAAAATAAAAAATAAAACACACCGAAAATGAAAACGAAACGGCGACAAAATAAAAAAAAATTAAAAAAAAAACCGCGAGAGATATCAGCAATAAAATTTATTGAAAACTGTCTAAACGGCTTAATGACTTCATTAACTTTGCGTCGAGAGTTAAGAGCTAAGCTTAGGATTGGATTGGGTTGGATCAAAAATGAATTTTTGTTTTGTTTATATACTTTTTGGCTGCACAAAATTCAACGTCTACTACTGGGCTAAGCCGTACTCTTTAAGGTACTTATTTATTAAATATTTTTCCATACTTAAAGCATTGGATTGGCATAAAAACGATACGGCGACAGAATAAAAATAAATCGGAAATAAAACCGCGAGAGATATCAGCAATAAATTTATTGAGAACTGTCTGAACGACTTAATGACTTCATTAACTTTGCGCCAAGAGTTACAAGAAGAGCAAAGCTTAGTAGGTATTGGATTGGGTCTGGTTAGATACTTTTTTTGTGTAGTGTAACTCTTTTTTTTTTTTTTTTTTTTTTGGCACTTACCTTATCAATTTGATCGAGTGCAACGTGCGCGTCCACCCAGCTGGTGCGTATATAAAGATCCGAGAATAATTTCTCATCGACAATATCACCGTGTGTGTCGGGTACGCGGGGCAGGTTATCCATTGTGGGCACTACCATTTCGCCGTATCCGGCGTAGGACGGCAGCTGCGAGGGCGGACAGAGTCCAACAACAGCAATAACAACAGCGGTGAGCGAGACACTGAACAGTGCTGCCAATGTATGTTAAATTTTGTCTTGTATGTGTGCGTTTTTCGCTGTATTCGTATGCGTACGTGTGTGTTTATTGTTTATTTTTGTTATTTATGCACGTACACAAAAATTTGCTTTTGCTTTTATTTATTTAAATTTGTATTTTGTTTGGTTTGCATTTTGTGCTGCACACATTTTGTATTTATTTTTTTTTTGGTTTGTTGTATTTTTGCGCTCTCTCTATATCTCGGCTTTCGTCTCACTTGCTTGCACTCGCTCGCACTCGTTTGGCTTTTGTTTTGTTGTGATTGCTGGCTTCGTTTGGCTTTTGACTTGGTTTTTTTTCTTACTTAATTTCTATTTATGCACTTTTTTAAGGCTAAATTTTTTTTAAAACAATTTTCCCACATAATTATACAACTTAACGCCGCTTTAGCATTTTAAAAATTAACACAAAGCTGCATCACGTTTTTTTTTTTTCTTGCCTCTTTTTGTTGGGTTTTCTACTTTGCTCTCTTTCCGCTCGTTTGCTTTTTCTTTTTGTATTTTACACCCGACACACTTTGTTGCGCACGTAGACGTAAATTTCAATATTATTTACTTAAAAATTGTATTCGTGCGTTCTTTAAATAATTTAATAACTTAACAAATTTAAGCGTGTGTTTTTCTATATATTTTTTCGTTTAATTTGCGTGCAACACACAACCGTCTCGACCGGCCACCGTTTTCAAACTAAAATACACACAACCATCATCTCGATCTCGAAGTTTTTTAAAAAATTGACGACCGAATGCGAGAGAAATCTCTTAAATGCTCGGTCTCTTTCATTTAAGAGAAGATGTACGTAACAACTCTTCATTAATTTTGTTGTGGCTCTCTCTTTGCTCTCCCGCTCTCTTCCGCGGCCATTTTGATTCAGAGTTTGAAAGTCATTGAATACAAAACTTTTTTAACTCAGTCGTAAAAAGGGATGGAGATAGTTAAAATTACGATTGAGCAAAATTTGAGTGCAAAATATTAAGAAGTTGAACAATGTTTCAAATTATTTGAATTTTTACTAAATTTTAGTGATTTAAAAGCGAACAGCGGACTCAAACATTTATAACGTATGCGTTCACTTTCAGGAACCGGCTTGAGCGGTTCAATAATTAAAGAAATTTCGGACCTCCAGTCGAGGTTTTTTTTTTTCATTGGCAAAGTAAGTCCTTTATTCAAGCTCGAACTGTTTTCGCAGTTTTTATATTTAATTTGCAATTTTTATTTTTTTTAAATGCATTTTAGACTAAGAATATTCAAGTTAGCTGGTTTTCAAAAAACTTAAAAAAAAACACCTATTTCAAAACATACCATAAAAATGTCTTAAAACAAAGGTGAGATTAAAAAAATCTATTTAAAGAAATTTTTTTGCTTATGAAATTGGTATTTCATGGTTTTTTGCTAAAAGCCCTACCACTTCTAAAATTTTCGTCTTAAGTCGAACAACAAAGATAAGAATTGCAGCAAAAATTTAAGTTAGGAGCTATAACTTCTTTGTTGTTGTCGGCGGCCACCCAAATTTGTTTTTGCCTCTCTCTCCACGTCGACTTGAGCAGCAGAGCAGAGCAATCATTGTGGGTGGTCCTTGTCGACTATTCGCGGCGGCCTTCAGCTGGCTGTGTGTGTGGCCGTGTGGCGCACTACGAAGCTTTTTGTGTGAGGCAAGTTGTATCTGTGTGAGTGAGTATCTGTGTGTAGCGTGTAGCGCGTGAATTGTTGGCAAATTTGTTAGCTCAAGTTTTTGCCGGTTGCTTTTTTTGGAGTTATGTTTTTTTGTTGTTGCGGCTTCTGCTTCTCCGCGCTTGATGTTTGTTTTTTGCATGTTTTTAATGCTAAGTTATGGACAGGATTGTTTTTGATGATTTTTTTTAATTTCGACTACGTCGGTATGGACCACACATGTTGATGATTTCGCGGCCAAATAAATAAGTAAGGAGCTGCGGAGTTTTAACAAAAAAAGGCAATCATTAATTTCAAAAGTAGTGAAAGGTCCAAAAAATATTTTTAAAGAAAATTCACATCAACATAAAGTTGTTCAACATTAAAATCAATATTGCTGAGAACAAAACCCATTCAATATTTAGGTACAACCGTTTTAGAAAATATAGCTTAGCTTGTGCGCTAAAAATCCTTTAGTGAAAAGAAAACGTTTCAAGTAAATTATCTAATATTAATAATTTGCAAAAAAAAAGAAAATGGAATAAATTTGATTTGATGGATTTGAATTGCAAAAAAATATTTTTTTTTATTTTAGGAATAGTTATTAAAAAACATTTTTAATGCGACTTATAATCGATTTTTATAAGCAGACTCATTTGAATAAATTTTTTTTTTTTATGAATATCATATGTTAATTATAAATTTGTACAAGCCTCTAAATATGCGCCAGGGCCAAGTAAATGTGTTGGCAAGCTTTGCAAAGGGCATCCTTAATAATTAAGTCTTCGAGTAGAGCTTGACAGAAGATGGTTAAAGCATCTCCTCTTCAGTCTTCTTATACGGACCATTCGATGAAGCATAGCGGTTACGGGAAAATTCCAAAAACCAATTAACACAATATTTAATAAAATTTATATTTAAATTATATTTTATTCCAATTGTTCTGTTTGGGATCCTTTTAAAATTAATGAGTGAAAACATAATTTATGTTATTTTGCAAATAAAATATGTTTATAAAAAAAAGTGTTACAAAACGTTGCTTTCTACGCTTTTCATACCATTCTTTGATCAAGAGCACTTTATTACCTTAACACTAGTAAATGATTGAGAGACACCTTTTTAAAGATTTATATTATAATTTTTGTATTCTAAGTAAAATATACAATTGTAAATTAGTCAAAAATAAAACTGTATTCATTTTGGCACCACCCTAAAACGCATGAGCACTTCTTAACACGTAACACAATCGATTCAAGCAGAAAATTTA
This sequence comes from Chymomyza fuscimana, assembly GCA_949987675.1. Taxonomy (NCBI): domain Eukaryota; kingdom Metazoa; phylum Arthropoda; class Insecta; order Diptera; family Drosophilidae; genus Chymomyza; species Chymomyza fuscimana. Next base: position 67,083,995 of record OX465089.1, on the reverse strand, counting down.
TGAATGAAAATTCATAGTTTAATACAATGTAAATAATCGAACATACATTTGGATGTATGAATGTACGTATGTCTAATATTTTTATAAATAGCCTTATACACCGACTCACATTGATGCGCACAAGATTCTTCTGCCTCATATGCTGCCCCTGCTTCTCTGCTTCCTTCTGCTACTCATTCAACCAGCTCTTTCAATCGACTGCCAATTTAGCGCTTTAACCACAGTAACCGCAGCACAGTGGTCGAAATCGTCAGACAGACTAGGAATACTAAAAAATTGTAAAAATATATGGTTAGGTTAGGTAAGAGCGGCAGCTGGCTTGAAAAGCCAGCACACTTAGGCCTTGACCGGCCCGTTGTGAAACCGCACGGATCATAATTTTCACCCCTCTCCTAAGGAAAACTAAAAGGATTCCCATCCTGTTGCTACTATGTAACTTGCGATCCTCCTCGGACATATAAACTCTAGCTCCGCTAGGCTATGAAGAAAGTAGTTTCCCAAGGACTTTTTCCTGCGTCTACTGAGAGCCTCACAGGAGCAGAAGAAGTGTTCTACTGACTCAACTTCATCCTCATCTATGCAGCTTCTGCAAAAATTGTTGCTCGGAGCGTTCATTCTGGTCGCATGTGTTGCGCCAAGCCAGTGTCCGGTGATCGCTCTGACAACTGGCGAACACTGCGACTGGTTGAGTCCACAGAGACTCGCGGAACGTTTTGGGTCGATTTTAGGCCATATTTGCCGACTGATTGTACAATGGGGGTGTATTATGCCACAGTCTTTGTACGTGACAGCTAAATTTTTCCCTTATTTGTAGCTTAAAAGTCGCCATTGGCATATGTTGAAATTATATTAAGTTTTTTTTTTTTCAATAAAAAATCATTTTTTATTTTATATTTTAAATGAAACAAAATAAATTAAATTTAATTTAATTTAAAAATATAATACTTTTTTATTCCCTGAAATCTTTTCTGTTGCAAAGCCTAATCGGTAATCTCGGGAACAAGGAGTCCATTTAACCGCAGACTCAACTTGAGCTGATTATAATTTTTTTTTTAATAAGAGCCGGTTAGTCTACTTTTATGTGGGTGGTATCCCCAAAAAGTAAAAAGAATTTATATTCTAGCGACTCTAGCTTCTTCACTAAAAGTTTTATTTTTTTTAAAGCGGCTCCGGGAAAGGGGTTTAAATATGGCTATTTTTGTTTACGAAGTTTCCGGCAGGTCTCAATAAAACTTACGCCCACGGATGGGGTGGTATCTATTTGGCGAGTTTTAACTTTGGAGTAAATAATAAAAAACTGTTTCGGTGAACTGGAGGTTGGTTTCCCACACACAAGTAAAATGAAATTTCATTTAGTCTAAATTAGTTTTCATACCAGTTTTGGTTTTTTTCACACAGACAGTGCTAATAATAATTATTTATGTAAGGCTTTTTAGGCAAGAGCTATTAACTCCAAACATTTTCCCCCCTACCCCTAAAAGGTAAGCCCGAAAATTTTGTTGGGGAAAAGGAGAGCCAATATCAAAAAAACTGAATGCAAATGAAGAAGCTGATCATCCAGTTTGAGTGCTTCTTGGGCCTTCGGGAAGCAGGCAAGACGGATAGACTGATATCTGGACATCGCTAAATAGTTTTTTTTTTAAAAAAACATTATTTTTTGTACTAACTAACTAACTCTAGTACACAAAGTACAGGGTATCAGAAGAGAACATACATTAAAGGTTTCATCTTGTGCTACATATAGTTGGAGACCGAGTATCGTCACCGTGTACTACATTTATTTGAAGACTGAGTATCGTCGAATTGTACGAAAGGAGCTTGTTTGTTATATGAGAAAGTAAATAGTTCTAGTTTCAGGCCTGTCGAATGGTGGTAGGGAACGGAGGATTCGTCCAGGATCGTATTTCTCTAAAGGTTTCCGTAGATTGCAAAAGCTCATCAAACGTTAAAAGAGAGACCTCTTAGTGTCCGTCGATATTCACTATTGAACTTGAAACACTGTAATTTTAATTTAAAAAAAAAATGTACACTTTTTGTAACATTCACTGCGACGCTCAAAGAGGTGAAAAAGTTTAGTGTAAAAGTTTGAAAACTCACAGAAAATTAATATTTCGAAAATTATAATAATTCCAACTAGATGGATGCTTTGGACCACTGTGCGCTTCAATCGGCGCATTGCATTCAAATGCAAAGTCACGGACTCTGAGGGACCCACCAGCATGCAGCTATTATAATCAAACAGCAACAACAAAAACAACAACAACAACAAATACTTGCCACAGTGCAAAAGCAAAAACAACACCAAAAACAACATTGATGACTAGCAGCACACGTTCATTGCAGCTTTTGATGCCGCAATTGCCAGTTCATTTGTTTTGTTTGTTGTTTTTCTTTTTTGAATACCTTGCAATTATAGGGTACATCGGCTCATTTAGATTTGTGCAACGTATACCAAAATGATCTAGATATTAATCTCTAAGATCTCAGAATACATAAGAGCTAGAGATTCAAATTTTCGCGCCCATCAAATACTTTCGGATCGTCTTTAAATTTTACAGGCGCTAAATGCAGGTAAAAAGGAAACTTTTTAGGCAAATCCGTTATTAAAATCGTGAGATATTGCAAAAGTGGCCGCCCTATTAAGTACGATTTATAAAATTTTGATTTGAGCAGCATCAACCCCAAAAAAATATTAAAAAATTACGAAACATTTTTTTTGAGAAAAAATACGAGCATAGGGTATCCCACTGTCGGACACAATTTTGAATGTATCACATTTTTTTGTTGCTTAGCTTCTTTTGGTTTGCTCTATCTCACCTGTCCTACCCCGCTGCTGCTCGCACAACTAACGTTACATTAAATGTGAATGGCTGGCAATGCTTTTAAGTGCGCCTGCACTTAAGTGAAGCCGAATGACCTCTCAGTCTCTCTCCCTTATAGCAGGCACACATACACGCACCAGCAGTCTCACACGCACGCACTTGAAGAGAGCGCCAAAACGCAGCCTGTTTTGGTGCTGCATTTTGGCGACATGGGCGGCATTTTTGCCGCCGTCTCGCGGGCTGCTCAGCTTTGACTCGCATATTTTAGCTTTATCCATTTACGTTGCACTCTCTGCAGATTGCGCCATTTTTGCGTGCCACACACACACACACACATATGTATATATATTTACATGGACATGCAATGCATTGAATGACTCTCAAGTTTTGGCTCTCAATGACTTGCATTTTGTATTGCTCAATTCGCTTGCGGCGCTGCGCAGCTCCAATGCCTCCCAAAACGCATACACTTACACACGCACACATACAAATGACGTATCTGTGTGCGTTTTTGTCGGCGCAGCTGCCACTGGACCACCAACGTTGAGAGGCTTCATTTGCCGTTTCAGTTCAGCAATGTGAGATTGGGGCTACCCATGGATTGTTGTTGTTTATGTTGTTGTTTTGGCTGTTGCTTCTAGCGGCTTGCCGCCTAGAAGCAGAACTGGCCAACTTGATTTTTTAAATCATTTACATAAAGTAGGTATAACAACTTCAAAGCGGCAGTCTTTGCTGTTTTTAAACATAATATTTATTAAATAAATAAATGTAAAATATTTAAAGTTATATTTGTTTGGAAAATGGGAAGTGAATAAGATGGGGAAAAAGGTAAAATATTGGCATTTCCACAGAAAGGTTAAATAAAAAAAAAAAATATGCTCTAAGTTGAAATTTAAGGTTGTGAGATGACGACAAATCGGGTTATAAAGCGAAAAGTTCTTATTTGCCTATTTTAAAGAGTATCTTCGTTTATTTTTTTTATCATTATTTTTTCAACAAGAAAAGTATATTCATTAAAGTTATTAATATTGAAGCCAAAATTAATATTTTTATGCAGTTAAATTATTTTAGAAAAAATTATTAATATATAATTTTTAATGAAAATTTGAGTGGTACGCCAATCACTGAGCCAAATAAAAAAAAAAAACATAAAAGTATTTTTGATTAAATAACTTGCAAAATTAACTAACATTATTTCACATTATGCTACAAAAAAAAATAAGCTTGCCCAATTTGCACTTACCCACTTTTATTTTTTTTAACGTAACGCCATCGGAAGTTTTGCTTATATCTTTTAATCGATAAAACTGACCGTTGTTAGTTTTTTTTTTACTAAATATATATTTTGTGGTACACATAATGGCCCTAATTACGCATTTTTTCGACGGCCGCTTATTAGAATTTTTTTTTGTTTGGAAAAGCTCCAATCGCCCTAATCGCCTATGCATTCATGTGGGCTTGAAAAAAATGCTTTATACTTTTTGGAAATATTAGACACCCGCAATAGCTTTCTTCGATCTACGCCAATCCTTTTCACGAAGACAAGTAATTTCTAACTTACGTTTTAAAGGATATTAAAATCGGATTAAAGCCGTGAAAAGTGGTGGCGAGTATTATAATGGGATGTCCATAATGTAGCCGGCCAACTTGTGTCAAATTACTTTTGATAAAAACAACTTTATTCATTTAATTTTTTCTGATAGTGAAAATTAATGAAAACAATTTACGTAATTCTTAAAAGTTAACATTATAATCTAATTCGACAAAAAGGTCAACATTTTATTATTTAATAAGGTCACATATTAAGCCCCGTGTGTCTCATTCTGAAGTATTTTTTTTATCAGAACAGATCTGGAATTTGAATCACAAATTTGAGCAATTTTGGACATGTTGAAGGTTGTATGTAGTGCATCAAGGTTAAATGTTGACTTCTCTAGATCATAAACGTCGAAAAACGTCGAACTTATAAAAGATCCCATAACTTAACTTACTTTTAACTTCTCTGGTTGCTGTGTATGTACATGATCAACTTCAAACCCTTGCCTGAGACCGTTTCAAACTACAGCTAATATCCAACTTGTTTTTATCCCTGCCTTTCTGCATGATCTTCATCATATCCATGTCCACTCTTTTATTTTCATTTTTTACTGAATTCTGTGACTTTAACGACACGCTGTTTGTTTTTAATCGTATAATGTCTTAATTTATAGCGCGGCAAATGTCACAGCAATTGCGGATTCTAGTGACCAGCCCAAAACCGCCCAGCAATTGCCTTTATCATTCACCAACTATCTCTTTTCTTCAAAGTGCCCTATAGAGACTTGGAACTCTGGAAACTTTAACTTTGCGGAACTTTGTCTGGCCTATCAAGCAGTTTTAAGTGTATCCAAGGTAGTAGGTTTTTTTTTGTTTGTTTGTTTATTGTAACTAATGCAATAATTATCATTTGCCACCGGTAATACGTGTTGCATGCCAAAACCGCAGACGCAATCGTCCCATGTCGTGCCATCCCATTCCTTTCCATTTCATTCCCGCTTGCACTGCCATGCCCTGCCAACTTGTGTGTGGTTTGTGTGGTTAATTTGCTTGTGCTTTTTGCTCTTGTGGTTCTTGTTGTTTCAATACTCTGTATTCATAGGGTCAAGATAATCTTGGGTTTGGGCAGGGTACATGACACGCGGCAGTGGCAGACCAAAAGTCCTTCCATCTGGTTGTCTCTATAGAGAGACCGCAAGAAATGGAGACACGAAACTTTGCGAAAAAATGCGTATATCTTTTTTCAAATGAAGTTTTGTTTCTTTAATCCAATTTGTGTTTACTTAAATTACTAGTACCTACATATAAAGATTAGTGCACATTTCGTTTCCGCTAACAGTTTTCAAAACCTCGGCGGACTATGGATTTTGTGTTGACCCACAATAAAATAACTTTACGTAGAAGGAACATGACTTGTGTTAAAGAAATTAAGTAATTTTTTCATTTAAGAGGCTGCTTCCTGTTACCAGTGGCATTGTATATTTTGTCATTTGGGTAATTTGGGTGTATAAAGACGGGTCTTTGGCTAAGGAAGGATTGGGAGTCGCGGGACCAAGAACGCGAATTTCAGAAGCTCTGCGCATAAGCCGCTTTGTGGATATCAAGCTAGCGAGGAAATGTAAAGACTGGGACGTTGCAATACTGTCAGACAGTCGGCGACTGGATTGAAGATCAACCCAAAATCGCATCGAGAAGATTTAAACTTAACCATCTAGGACAATGGAATAAAGTCCCCTTTAGATGGATTCCAGGACATAAGAATTTCTCTCGGAACGAAGCAGCTGATGATTTGGCGAAAAACGGTGCTACCAAGCCAATAATAGGGCCCGAACACTGCTGTGGCATTGGCAGATACACTGACAAATACACAGAGATAAATAACGCATTCTAAAATCAAGTTCGAATGAGCTAGGTTTTAGAATTTTCAATCTTGTGAAAAAATACTTGCAATAAGGATATTTTACTTAATATAAGAAGAAGTAATAAAATTCTTAAGATTCCATTTGTCATACTTAATTTAAGAATCAAATACTTAATTTTAACAAATCCGTGCTTGGCTTGATAACAAGTTCGAAATGTAGCGTTTTAAGTACGAAATACTTGATTTTTTTTCTCAGTGTAGCTAAGAGAAGAGGAAAGATTCGGACGTGATTCAGACTGGATCAGCATGGCTGGCCTACCGCAAGCCAAGCAACTTGGATAGGCTCAAGAAATTATCCTTATCGGTCAAAAATTTCCTTAGGTTCCTGACTGTGTTACTTACGGGACACTGGGTAGCATTGGCGTCGTGAATTCGAGTAAATGTTGGGGTTGTGAAATTGAGTAGAAAAATTCCCAACACTTAATTACAGAGTGTGAAGCATCCCAAGTAATTCTGCGTGTTTCGGGAATTGGTCGGGCTGAAAAGCTCTAGGTCTAGAAGCTTTCAAATAGACACTATGGAAAAGGGAGTTTAATAATTTTGTTTCACATTTATTTTTATTTTGAGTCTCAGCTTTGTCGCTGTCACATAGTATATTACCAAATCATCTGCGAATTCTCTGATTATTTTCATATTATTCAGACCAATTTAATCTGTGTTGCATGTTGTCATCTGGCCCCGTTCCTTTGGATAAGATAATACTGATGGTATTCACGCAGATTATTAAGTAAAGGAATTAAGGGATTATGAAGTCATGCAAGACCAAAATATATATAACCAACTTTTGTGCAATAACTGACAAGAGGGTCGGTCAAGCCGGAGCCTATTGAGTTTCTAATCAACCCCTTGACTCCTTAACTCAACAGTTCAACTCAACTTCAAAGATAGATGGAGCGCAGATTTATAAGCTGCATCAATGCCCAATAAACAGGGAAACTTTGCCACCACCACAAACCGTAAACAATCACTTTTTTTTGTAAAAAGGTATATGATGCAGAGCATCCGACTGTCGCGTATTCCGACTGATTCACATTTTTTTGTTTTTGTACTCGTTATCTTGGCGTCGCCTTTTGCGGTTACGCGCTACGCCCAAACGTCGCGACTGCATCGCTTGAGTTGCGCTCTCTTTCGGTTTGTTTCATGTAATCAACCGCCCAGTCCGGCGACGTCATCCAACTCTCGTCTCCGCCGACGTCACCACAGCGCTTTGCCAACCAGTACCTCTGAGTATGTATGTGTGTGGCTTTTCCAACGTCTTGTGTGGTCCTGTCATGTACACTGTGGTTGTTGTTGTTGCTGTTATTGCGACAGTGGCTCGTTCCCTGGACGACTTGCCAACCCGATCAATGGCTTTTCGGTTATCATTTGGCAACCTACGCGTCGCGACATTTCCATTCGTTTTTTTTGTAGTTGTTCTTATTGTATTCGATTTCATGGTGCCGTAAATCTACGGCTCTAATTCCAATGGAAAGTACATTGTGAGTGGGTGGCCGTCGTCACACTTAATAATTGTGGTTACCCTTAGCCATGTGGGTGCGTTCCGCTTAGTTACGAGCACTGATAGGGCCAGAGAGTATAGAATTTCTAATCAGTTACTAGCATAAAACTCTTGAAAAACATTATATGCATGAAGAAAAAAAAAGTTGTGACCGGACTTGGAAACAAACTCAAATAGTTTCATTAACTCATTATTTATAAGTATTTCCAGTCGTGGCCTGACATAAAATACTCATTTAAGCACAGCGTTGGTAGCACCCTGCACGAGCCAGTTGCCTCTTGTGAATGAAAGATCGACTTCGTCGGACAAATTGCAGTCTAGCAGATTCATTATATTTCAATTGAATCAAGTGTGAGATGAGGAGGAAGATCTCATTTCTTCCTGGTGGAATTTCAGTAAGATTTCTAATTGTAGGAAGCGACTCAATTTTCAATAGAACTTTTTTTAGGAGCCTCTCCAAGGAGCAGTACTAGCAGTAATCTATTTTTTATATCGGGTGGATAAAAGCCCTGTACACATCCTAATTGCAGCAGCGTTTTAGTTTCGACTGTCATTTCCAATTGTCCGTCTATTCCCCTATAATAGCAAAACAGTTATGAAAAACTTGAGGACCCCGCCTCATTTGTGCCTTTCACATGAAACACCGTAAGGTTTTCTACATTTATTTCGAGAAATCCCGAGCTCTTTCCTTAATTCATAAGAATTTGGAATGCTACAGTCGTACCAGCCCGACTCTAAAATACCCTGGACGAACACCATTCATGCAGTTTTTAAAGGATCTCCTCGGCAAAGGGGCTTAGATTTGGTATTAATGGCTATAACCGATTTAAATAAATTTTATAAAACTAGAAGATATGTGGTATGCTTAGAAAGGTTTGTGAATGTGGTACCCCTCGAAGTAAAAAGGATTTTAATATTTTTGTCAACATGATTCTACATGATTTTTGCTTCTTTTAAAATTTTTTACAAATATTTTCTAAGGAGAATTCTTCCAGCTGCAAAAATTATTCGAATTGTAGGGAAACTTTATAAGATATAATCGAGAATGTCGCGAATATTAAGATTTGTTTCCTATAAAGCGTAAAGGATATATAACAATGTAAGGAACCGCCTCAAGTGATCCACATTTTTAATCATGCGCTACTGTATGTTGTACATGGTCTTGTACAATCTCCTGACTTGAATCGAATCAAACTGTTTCTACCTACAGCATTCATAGACCAGACACTTGGCCATCAGTTAAGTGAATCGCATAACCATAACCCATTTTCAAGTCGCATGTGTTAATGTGACTGCGACAGCGATAACAATAAAACCCCCAACCGGAAAAAGAAGCATCGCAACCAGTCAACAACAACGAGCTTAAGATAGATACAAAAGTAAGGCGATAAGCCAGGCCCGTCAGTGGGTCTGTCGTGGTCTGTGGATTGCGGACGCGGGCGGTGCCTGGAGGTTTAAGAAAAATGTTGACGGCGCATGCGTTTCGCGTTGGTTGTCAAATTAATTTGGTTTTTGTGACGACGTCGTCGTTGGAGTTGCAGACTCGACCATGACAATGTGCCAGCGTGGGCGCTGTGTCAGCTATAACCAACACAACATTTACATATCTTGGAAGACGCATGCATAATTTGGAGGCTTACAATAAGCAAAGAGACGGGTTGTCCATGACGCAGTCGAGTGAGTCCACAAACAGGCAGCGACATCCTTAGCATGCCAAAAGCCTGGCCTTACTCATAACTAAGCTGGTGAAATGTGAAATGGCTTGAAGCTACAAAGCAAGTACCAGTTCTACGCCCACACCCCGTTACCCACTCGATATATCGTAATGTGAAGCCTCTATCAAAACCCAAGCCCCAGAGACAGCTCGACTGGTAACGCTTTTGTTGTATTTTTTTTGTTTTGTTGCTTTACTGAGCTTGCAAAGAATTCGTGGAATGACTGCACAAATCGACGCCAACGCCTGGGTGGTCTCTCCTCGCTCGGCTGATGGTTTATGAGGCACGTGCTCTGGCGTTCGGCTTATGGTTGCCTTGCTCATTGAGTTGCTTATTTACGGCTTAAAGGTATTTTGTCTTGCTTGGTTGGTTGACTGGTTGAAGTTATAGCTAGTATTCCCCACTCTCTCCTTGACTTGTTAAGCATTTTTTTCCTCTCTTTTTTTATTGGTGTGAAGTGAAGTAATAAGAGTAGCAATTGCCGGGAAAGGGGTCTCTTACGATATGCCAAGCAATACGATCGGGTTAGGAGAATGTATATAAATAAATGATATAGTGCAAGTGCCGGTGATTGCATGACAATTATTAAAGGAAATGTGCTTGAGGAATGTATGAAGTATAGTCATGGATGGTATGGTAATAATGATGGTGTGACAGGTTTAATGGAAAATCCCAAGTAGAAAAGCAAGCATGGTTTACTGGGTTGGTTTTGCAAGCATTACTTCGTAGGAGCGCACATGACAATATTGCAACATTGGTAGCAAGACAGTAGAACGAAGTACTTCAATTATTAGGGATGACTTTTAGAATTTATTCAGTTGCTGCTAAGCTGAAACTAGAACAAACCTCAGGGGTGGCTTTTAAAGTAATTTTGGCCTTTGTAAGAATTTACCAAAGCCAGATTAAAGTCAAGTTTCAAAATAAATTACTGACGTACCATTTGCATCCAAAAATAAGGCGGGGTACCTTGGTTTCAAATATATGTATAGTAGCGCTACCCACAGATCTGAATACCATATCTCCAGATAGGCTCTATGAACTGCTGATAGATCATCTGTTTGCAGCGATGAAATAGATTGCTTCGTTTATTGAGAAGCCAGTAGTGTCGAACCCTTTTGTGACCCTATGGTCCAAAGTAATGCTTAGATATTTGGCAACGCCCTCTGCGGTACTGACTCATCTTTAATAAAAGTCGCGGGCGGAATTTTCAGCTGCAATGACAAACAAATTATAGGGAATTTGCAAGTTCTTGAAATACTGAATTTCGCTCACGGACTTGCACTTTTCTACCAATCAGTGATAAAAGAAAAATTAATTTTTATATTTTAGTACGCATGCTTTTTAGTGGATCTACTAGGCCAAATGAGCTTAAATTTTGTTATTGTTGGCTGTTACACCTCAAATTATCAGTGAAGGGGTTAACTGACCATAAGACGCACCTTGTTGCAACAATTCGTGTTCCTAGCGCTTTATGTGTTCCATAAACTGCTAGTATGGTCAGACGGATAGAAAGACAAATGGATTAAGACCCTAAAAATATTTTTTCATTTAATATACTCATATATCCATATGCAGGGTCTGAAAATTTGAACGATCTTCATATTCTGTTGAATAAGTTTTCAAACTATTATAGCGTAGGCGTAAATTCTCCGTGAGATGCTGCTACCAATTTTATCTGGATAATGCAAATCTGTATTAGGGAACATTCCCTTCGCCTTTTATTTTTAAAGATCTCTTGAACCTGCTTTTTAGCCTGAATGGTCACATCCAAATTCCTTCGTGCTCGTGAAATGGGCAATATTCTACTTAAAACTATCTCTTTTAATTATCTCTAACTTCATAGCACTTTTATGGCTATGTGTTTCCCAAACATTATATACCATCTTTATATCTATCTAGATATCTATCTACTATTTCCAATAAACTCTAAATAAAATTGATCCGATTCTTTGCTTACAACATGTTACAATTTTATGCTCTTTTATAAATTCTATATTGCGTCAGTCACTCGTCTGTCAAGGCTCACACACATACCTACTAGAAAGTTATATTGAAGAACTCCTGCAAAATGAAATTCACTTAAGCCGCTTACAACATCAAGTCAAGGCAGGGGCAAGCGTAGCTAAAGTTCATGTACCGCAGCAGCGCAAACGACTCAATACCGGCTACTGATTTACTCAAAACCCCATCCACAACTGGCTTCTTTGGTACTTCAAGCATTTGCTGGAACACAGGAGCAGAGTTCCTCAAGAGCAACGGCATGATTGCACGTATAGTGGAACAAATTCATGGCATACGCTGCGATCGGGCACAGCACCTTGGCAATCAGCAACAATGCAAGCAAATTGGGTTGGGTCTATGCGAAGGGTTAATACGCTTCTACAAATAAAATTTGAAGCAACTTTAACTTTAAGTACTTTCCACAATACAATTTATATTCAACTAGAAAGGAGCAAAATCTGTGCGATATCTTAAAGCTCGGGACACCGCGGAGCATATCGCAGTTGCTCTCAAAGAAGCTAATTTTGTATTATTAAAAACTAAGGTAGATACGTTCCTCTCTCGCTGTGAACTTGCTCCGCTCCGCATAACCGTCATTCCTTTACTTCTTCTTCAGTACTAGCCAAATTTTTGATTCTTCTGCTTAACTCTTAAAGGGTTCGTTGGCGGAAATCGATGAAATGTCAAAGATTTCGAAAGAAGAGGTATTCACCGAAAAAGTTTTCAGTTTTGAGGACCTTAGGAAAACCTATTATTTGGAAGGAATACAATATTTAGTAGAGCATCGGACTAAGTGAATCAAGGGAGACGGAGGCTATATCTTTCATTTAAAAAGTGACGGACTGCTCATACTACAATATTCAATTAAACTCCCAGTCTATTTTTACCTACTATTTTATGTACAAAGAAAAAATATATCCTAACCTAACCTATCTGTCAGTGTACTAAGAGATTACTCCTTCAATCAGATTTTTGCTGCAAGTTTTGAAAATACTCAAAACGTCTTTGAACAGGAAAAAAAATTTTAAGTTTCCTTAATTTCATATTCATACTAAATTTCAGCTTAATATCTTTCGTTCTGAGGCTAAACACCAGGGCCTATGAATTAATCTCAAAAAACCCCTAAAACGAGGTATTTTGGAAGATATCTTAGAAACCTGTGGTGGTGCGGTTTTTTTACGTCAGATCATCACCGGACAATCGCTCTCGAAAAAAAATTGTGTTGGGTTTTTTGAAGTTATGTTATGTATGTAAATGGCCCAGCACTTTAGGGTTTCGATATAACATCAAAAACGTGATATTTTGTAGCTTATACTCAGCTACTGTTTTCAAACTTTCGAATTCGTTTTCGAAAAGTGAAGTTTTTGGAACTCTACAATTGCCACTTAAATATAAAATATAAGATATTGAGTGAATACCGTCAAATAGTATGCAATAGACGTTGTGCTGTTCACGGGTTTTTATATTCGAATTTTCGATAAACAGATTTTAATCGATAAATTTAATTGGAACCGAATAACCTTATTGCACAAATCGCAGCGGTATGCGAGATCAAAAGCTAATTTTTAATTTAAAAAATTTTAAATTTTCCTAGAATTTCTGGCATAAAAGTCCAAATTTCTAAAAATTCGAAATGCATTTTTTGGATTTTCACGATTTTTACACTTTTGGGCAAAGTAAAATAGAAGAAATCCCGAAGAAAATAAGAAAATTGGATGTCATGGAGTTCCAAAATATTTTTTTATACATTAGGTACCTATGTATTTTTTTCTCCAGGCAGTTGCTCTGGCTATAAGTTCTTAATAATGTATAATTAATTTGTGTCTTATAAATATATTAATGAATATAATTTTCTTAATATCAATACAGATGAATATTATAGAAAATTAAAAAATTATAAAGTTTAAAGATGTAGAAATCCGGCAAGTCATGCATGCTCCAAGTAGCGCATTCGATTGAGGATGAGACTTGAAATGGAATTAAGTTGAAATGTTGATGGGTGTGGGGTAAATCGCTCTGGGCTGTGCGGCTGCCACTGTTCTACGCTTAATGCGATGCGCCAAGACTCACACACACACACACACACACGCACACATACACTGACTTGGAACCGGGACAGACAAGGGCTAAAGCTGATGCTAAGTCTGGGTCTGAGCTTGAGTTTCAGTCTTCCTTGTGGTCTGCGATGAGATCAACAAATGTTAGCAACGTTCACAAAGTTTTGGGGCCACTCGATGCTTCCAGCATATGTGGCGTCGCGACTGCCGCACACATATACGACATACATGTATGTACATATATGTATGCATACATAACTATCCGGATGCTGCACTTCTGCTGGCTACTTCAGCTCATATCTATTCGTACATAATAGTAGGTTAATTTTTAATTCATGGTGGCCCAGCCGGCAGCTTGCTGGTGGCCTCAAAAAAGTTTCCGCTTTCAAACTGACGACTAAGCACAGATCTTTATGTATCTATCCATCTCTTCTTATTATGGCATACTCTTTGTGTCCCTATTCTCTGGCTTAACCCTTTTTACAGTGCAAAAAATCAGTTCCAGTTTAAGTGGTCATAATGTGTAAAGTGGAATTAACAATCTTTGCGAGAGCTACCGTAAGTATCTTATACACATACACACACAATGTGTTTTGGCTTTTTGTTTAATTTAGCGCATACACATGGATAAATATTTACAAACTTAATGCGAGTGAGCTAGCATATTTTTTTTTGAAAACCAAATATTTTTCTAGCTAATTAGAATGTAGTCGTTTTTTTTTAAAGGAAAACAACTTTTGAGGAATCCCTTTGCTGACACGCTGAGGTGGTATTTTCAAGTATTGAGACAGTTTTAAATAAATAATGGCGGTGCCCGGCAATGGGCTATCCTGCACTCATAAGATATTAAGGAAGATATTGAGATTTGTGTCGAAAAACTGAAGAGCGATAGCTATTATGAGATATCTAAATAGCAAGTTGGATATAATTACTATTTTCATGATCTACGCAAGATAGATAGTCCGGACTGTTATTGCGTTGGCTATCACCACATAGTGCACATATTTTTGCAGATTCGTCATGTCTTTTTCAGCCCGGCTATATCCCGATCCGAATTGATCGCCTGATAGCAGCTTAAAATTTGTAAAATTTTTCTTTATTAAGAATATTACGAAGAACTCTTAATTGTGTAATTTCTTCAGGTATGACTAATCCAATGAAGAAAAGTATTTGGAAAACTATAATACAAAAAAAAAATTATTCATGGCTAGGTTGTCATATGTCGGTACAAAAGTTGGTACATCGATTAACGAAACGGCTTTGAATTGATCCACTGATTTTTTTTTTAGTCGCGTTAAAGACCAAAAAAAAATAAAATTCGGGAAATAACCATAACTCCTTGGAAAAGAAAGATAATAACTTAATACTTGCTATGAAAGTTGATTTTCACTTTTGATAACAGATTTTGAAAGGAACAATGAATATCAGAACCGCTTCTCAAGATATTCAAAGTCAAAAGCCTTTAATATCGGTTTTTTGCAAATAAATTTTTTTCCATACCTTTAAAAATTTTAGAACGGTTCAAAAAGTACCTGTACCGCGTAAAATTCTCCACAAGAGCAGTAGACAACATTAAGTTCACTTTTGAATTTAAAATTAAAATTTTTATAATTTAAAAAAAATTAAGAACTATTTTTTTAATATTAATATTTTTAAAAAAAACTTTAAAATCTATTTTGAATTTAATACTTTTAACTTTCATTAAAAAAAAAATCATTCAAATATCGATAACTCGATAAATAATCGGAATTTCGAAAAATTTACGAGGTTAATATTATAGTATGTAATACTCATCAAAATCGATTTAAATAACACTAGAGAACGGTTCAAAGAGGCTGTATGTAGACATATTGTACAATAGTAACAATTTTCTTTGTTAAATATAAGAATTTTATTGAACTACACTAATAAACGATAAAAAAAATGTGATACAGTCGAGGCGGTGCCCGACAGTGTAATACCCTGTACCTTTTTTCGGGAAAAAATTGTATTCCTCAATTTTCCTTCTAAGAACTTTCCAATTGGAATTGATTTTTTTTTGGTGAAATTCGATATTTATACCAATAAATTCCGTAAATTTGTACCGATTTTGTTGAAAATCAATAGTTACGTCAAAAAAATTATTTAAAGTATACGGAGTAAGTTTCAAGTTGGTATGTTGAGGGGTGTGGGAGAAAACACGGTAAATCGAATGGGGGGGGGGGGCCGCATCGATAAAATTTGGATGTGCGTTTGTGAATTAGGGCCACAGGAATAATCTTACCAAAATTGGTGATTGTAGGTCATTTTTTACCATAATTACGTAGAGTCCCATATTAACGCAGATTATTGGCAATGGAAGCTGAAATTAGTACTTTTTTGACTATAACTTTTGTTGTGTTTGTCCGATTTTGTTCATTTTTGACACACAGATGCATGTAATCACGACGCATCGCTATGTTGGGTTTGAGATAAAAATATTAAACGGTGTGGCTAAAAAACGCGAAAATCTAATGCGGGGGATCGGGGTAGATATTGTCATGATTCAACAAACTTCATCTTCTGAGGAAATATGCGCATCAGGTGGTAAAGTTTGGTGTCTCTAACTCTTATAGTCTCCGAAATCTAGGTGTTCTCACAGACGGACGGACGGACGGACATGGTATAAAGGACTTGGGGTCTGCCACGCCTCCTTCTGTCCGTTACATACCTTGCACAAATCTAGTATACCCTTTGTACCTATAGGTACAGGGTATAAAAAATCATCAAATTCGAAGAGATCGACTTAAAAAGTGGCCCGCTCCGATTTATAAATACCTATATGTAAGCAGGCCTGCCGAAAAGTTGGGGGTTTCTAGTAGCTGTGAAAAAAATGATACTCACTTCCGTCCCCTACTTTTCCCTCGACGGCCTTGAATGTAAGACTACCTATGAAAAATATGAATAGGGATTTTAAAAAAAGTTTGGCTTGAAAACGCAGAATGTAAGACTACCTATGAAAATATTAATAGGGATTTTAAAAGAAGTTTGTCTTAAAAACGCAGAATCTTTCTACGGATTTACTATACTCAACGAGAACACAATTCGAATAATTCCGCTACCTAAAAATGTTTCTAAATTGTTTGAATTTTGAGCAATTAATATTGTTAAAATTAGCAGACTTGGTTTGTTTATATGCTGGACTTATAGGTCTTGAGAGTATTGTTCATGACACTCATAAAATATGCAAGTTTAATACATTTGACTGAGCCAAAGCTGAGTTATGGATAGGTTTACATTATGACTTACAATGCATCATTTGCTCATTAGCCGCCATTTATTAAATTGCAGACTCTCATTATAATAAAACTGAGTTCTTTCGCTATAGTATTCATTAAGCAACCAATTTAATAACAAAAAACTCAATAATGTAGTATAAAAAAAAAACAACTAGCAAGATTGCCCAAACTAAAGGCACATATTCCAGACAATTCGTTCTGCCTTCCAGGAACTTTTGGACAGCCACGATGTGGCTCTGTTACTGACGTTGATGTTGTTGATGATGATGATGAGTACGACGAAGGAGGTCAGAACCGAACTCATAACTCATCATTAATAACCAAACCTAAATAAGACATTTTATTGTTGTACCAAATTGAATTCCAGCTGTGTAACGGGCCCAAGAGAAGAACCCAACCAATCGACAAACCGAAAGACCGTCCAAACGACCTTAGTTAAAATTACACAACTGACCGTAGATTATCGATAAAAATGCACCGGAGCGGAGTTCAGGTGTTACACTTGGCGGCGGCAACAACGCAAAGGACCTAACCAAGGGTGGCAAGCGTGAAGTAAAAGCAAAAGAAAGACATCAAAGGGTCCCAGATTCTGTGGCTGTGGCTGTTGTTGTTATTATTATTGTTCTTGACTTACTTCCTACGCCTTGTGCGCTGGCCAATGTCATAATTAAAATTGCTATGGGTTCAACGTTGGTCCCGTCGCGTTAATCCCATTTTGGTAGCTCGCAACAGCCCCCTTTGTTTCGACGTATTTCGTTGGTAATTTTGCAGCCCATCCAAGTGCAAAAGTCAATTCAATCTTCGTGTTGTTGTTGTTGGTACTTTTTCTTCTTTTTTTTTTGGGCGCTGAGATCAAAGTCGTCGCCCTGAGCGTTAATCTGGCGTGTTGAGCTACCTGTTGGCAGTCGTGTCGTCAGTTGTCCGACGTTTGTCTGCTTACAACAGTTTCCGTAATTCCTCAAAAAAATGAAGGAGAAAAAAAAGCGAATTGTTTTTCAAAACAATTCTGCGAAACTAATTGATTTCGATTTCTTTTCTTCGCTGTTTTTAGATTTTGCTTGCGGCAACGGAAAATAAGTCAATTTTCTCACACCTTAATCCTAGAATGTCTTCAGGTTTTGGTCGTCAAGTTCCGTCTCTAATCTTAATACCATATACTTAAGCACTAAAAAGTCAGAAAACTGTTGCTCTTACAGCTTGTACACTTATTTAGAGAGTACCAAAACTTATACAATGTGAACAGACAGACGAATCAAACCATATCTGAAAACTTATTTTTAAAGCTATGTTAAACGATTAAGCTGGTGAGTAATCTAAAACCAATATATATATATATATATATATATTTCGAAAAAAACCTATTTTAAAAAAGTGGGCGACTCGAAATTCATTTTAGACCCATAGTTTCTCGGGCAAAGTTGCTTAGAATAACCCAAAGAATCAAAATACGTGTGAGCCCCATAAGGTTTTTTCGGCCCCATACAAATTGACCCACCCTAATGTACATATATAACCTATGTATTGAAAACGTTCCCTTACACTTGTTATATCATGTTTCTTAAGGTGACTACAGATATCGATATACCCATGTCCATCAGTATGAACGCCTATACTTCGGGGATGACAGGAGCTAGTGCCACCAAACTTTCAAATTTGATTCCTTATTATGTCATGGGAGCCAAGTTAGCGATATCCTAACCAAATTTGTAGTTTGCTAGTTTTTTTTTCCCATAGGACCGATCAGTCTAAGAGACCTTTTCAGGGTCTAATTCGTTTGTTTTTCATTTGTTTTTGAAGATAACCAAATTTGTAACCAAACTTGGCAATCAAAAGTTTTTTGGATTACTTAAGCAATATAACAAAATTGATTGCAATATGGTGATACAGAGTTTGCCAAAATCTTCCGCGCCCGACTTAAAATCAAGTGTGGCCTAAAACTCTTTTTACATTTTCAACATACTCACCGGAATAATCTCTTGATGGAATAATCTCGCCCCTAGATTACAGAATCCATCTGTTAACAGGTCTCATAATCTTCAAAACTTCCTGTCGCTTAACTTTAACTTTCCTTAAGAATTCTGCCAAAATTGCTCACTTTTAATTTTAATGCTTAGGGTGAATTTCTTAAAATTGACGTATACCCACAAAAAAGGATCCGAACAAATTTGTGAGGTGCTAAAATTATTCTTGTCGGTAAATGAAATGGTAAGTACGACGTCGTAAAAAATGTACTCAATATTCCCAAGATTCAAGTGACAAGAAATTTCTTAGTTTAGTTCTTAAGGTTATATTTTGAGGGTGCAGACACCAAGAGTAGCTTTTGAATAGCAAGAACTGAAATATTTTTAAATGCCTAAAATATTTTAAATGTTTAAGGGAATCTTATATAGCGATAGATCGATTTGGTAGCTAATTGAGTCATAAAGACTATTCAAAGATTATGGCTTGTTGGATCCCAGCCATAGACAAAGAAACATTATTGATTTACTGCTTTACGTACTTAATTTCAGCAGATGGAGACTCTACGAAGGAAGTTAAGCAGAATTTCATCAAATCTATAATAATTAATCATGTATTGACAATTGGCCAGTTCCAGTTCAGTGATTAAAATAATAAAAAGATCTCATCATTGTTAGCAAACTTTACCATCATCTATTCACTCATTTGGCACTAGTACTTCTGGTGAAACAAACAGCTGGTAAACTTCATAGAAACAGATCTCCCACGCAATGTATGCGTAGCCACTTTGTACTACGTTCGATGTATTATCCGAGTGACAGACGCAGATCACTGCACCAGTGCACCATTGAGCATTGACAAACAGTCAAACAAACAAATAAGTTTTCAAGATGTGCCAACGACGCAGTGTGAGGGCAGTGCCGGAGGGCTGAGGTTGAGGCCCGCACCATGACAATGGAGTTTCGAGTTTTTTTTTTTTTGAATAGAAGAAGCGCAGCCACAACACTAACATAGATACATAGATACAAAGAATGCTATATGTGGTATACACTATACATGCATTAAGAAAACTGTCAAAGCTGAATAGAACTTAAGAGGTTTAGCGCGCTCTTAACGTTTCTTTCTTTATCATATTTTTGTTCAAGCGAGTTTCTCCAAGACCAACCATGAAGTGGAAATTACCTACCGCAGTCGCAAGCAGATGTCTCGACAGGGACGTCGCTACCGGGGTCGTGACAGAGGAGGTAGCTGAAATTTCAAGGGCCAGTGTACTCCTATCTAAACTCAGAACTATGAATAGAGGCTAAAGCATAAAAAATATCGATAACAATATGATTGATGAAAGTCAATTTTAGGAAACATTTAAAATCAGCTACGACCCCCACACACCAACCCCCGCCAAACGTATGTGCTAAGTATTTAAATCTATCTATGGTTTCCTCGGTTGTAAGTCTATTTTTTTTTGTATTTAATTAATTGACCCCCCTTGCGACCTCCCTGTACGAGTATGTACATATGTAATGTGAAAATAGAATCAGCCAAAGTTGCAGCGACGCTGCGGGTCTGGAACTCACGAGTCGCACACAAATGAAGTTATTAACTTGAAATTTTGATAAATGAATACATGAAAGCTAATGACAAACTTCCGGCGCGTTTGGGTCTTAAGCTCATAAATAAGCCAAGAGAAAACCATAAAGAACTCACAAATAAAAGTTATTTACAAAATCTATGAGCATAGCAGAGGGTATGTATGGGTCTGTGTCTGGGTCGTGCTCGGGTCGCTTGCTGCCCACGCATGCCCATTGAACCCATTGACTTATCAAGACCTCGGCGTCGTCGTCATCATCATTGTAGTCATCGTGTGCGGCCCGAGCAATTAAAACGTACGGGCTATTCGGTAACGGCAGGCGGCAAGCTAACAACTCAATACAATGTAAACAAATGATATACGGTCACACTTACACAGCGACAGTCAGTGCCCAAGCATTGAGTGCTCTATTGAAATGTTTTTTTTAGTTGTTGTCTGGGACTTACCTTTCGGTTAGACACGACGGCCGCACAGCTGGACGCAATCCGGTCCGGTTTACATGCGTCGCAGCAAATCAATTTGAAAGAGATTTTCATTTGATTTGAGTTTTTCTAAAATGCAATAAAACTGCCCGGACCTGTGGTTTTGGCGTTGGTGTGGTCTCTTTCTGTAGTATGTGCGCCTCGGCTCTCTAGAGATGCTATCTGCAAGATTGAGATACGTTGGCTAACAAGTTGAGTTGTCAACGCACAACACAGGTTCACAGAAGTGTTCGTTGAGTTATGGCTTTGACTTGGGTTTTATGACTACAATGTTGCATTTGCCTAATTGATCGTATTAGTTGGGAGTTACAAAAAGTGCTAAAATTGGACAGGCTTAAGTTTTGATTTCGAAAAAGATTGTTCTATCTTGGGATATCTGTAATTAGTTAGACTGCCCAAGTTGGGAGTCATTCAAATTCTGTAGCTATAAAGTCACTACCACAATCTTTCGTAACTTTTACATTTATTGTATTTAAGGTTAAACTAACTTCTGCAATGACATGTTTAAATTTATTTGAGGTTATACTAAGGATTATCTACCAACCAGGCGTGCATCCAGGATTTGGTCATTCGGTCGGGTTTTTCACTAAGTATATGTATCAAACCTCGCAAAAAACTGTCAACCTATATTGCCAACTTTTGAGGGGGACCCGAAAACCTGAAAACGTTTAAGGAAATGTTGCTATTCTCACAAGTTCATTTCTGAGCGAAACTTTTTGCTATTTTCTCCACAAGTTCATTCATTGTGCAACAGGGTTTGATCTATGAAAAAAAGTGTGACCAGTCCTATCTGAGAGAATGTTGTTTAGGATTGTTCAATCTAGACCCGATATTTTATTTTAACTCTTACTGCCTGACTGGCAGACGACATTATAATTGTGCTGGTTGTTATTTATAATTTGTGGGTCATCATTTTCCAGTGTTCAACAATTTTTTTCATATTAATAGTAATTGACGTATTAACAAAGCTGGGCCTTGAATCACATGCCTGGAAACGTACTTTAAGATCCTTCGGTTTTGCATCCTCTTTTAAGCTTATGTATGTGCCCAGGCCAATATGCACATATAAACCTTTTCCGAATCAGCCAGAACAGAAAACACTATTTGATAATCAGGCCGCAATTAATGCAGTTACAGAAATTGAAATAGACTCTAAGTGGGTTTAAACTTAAATCAAATCCAATGTATCTATATTGCTCAGTACCCTGTCTGCCTCAGATGGATTCCTAGACATACAAATAGCACCGGGAACTAATTTCTTCTGAGGCGTTGGCGGTAAAAACATCTAGCAACTAATAAGAGAAGAAGAGATATTTAGACGAATTGTAGAGAGTAGACTTGCGGGCCGACCACAGGCAAGCGAAGCAACTCCTCGGTTCCTAAATACGTTCAAGAGAATCTTTTCAAAAGAACTTAGCCTAGAAACTCGATTACTTTCTGAATTTTGTAGACGATTGTCAGTGTTATTTTCGGAATCTTGCAGGATGACGGAAGATCACAGTAACCCAAACATCATTAATAGACATCCCAGCTCAGCGAATACATCAACTCGATGATCGTCGGGACCATGTTAAAATCATCAACGATAGTACAGGTCAACAAAAGAAAAGAATTGTCAACTTAACATGTGACAGGGCTGAATACGAATCCGAGGTCCAAAAAACCCCAACACCCAATGGTTCTGAAATATCATTAAAAGCCCCAATAGAACGAGTTATTCTTGAGGCTATCTCAGAAATCTGAAGCTTTTCTTGACCTTAGCTTCGAATTTCTTAAAAAAAAAAACATCACCGGAAAATTTATCTCGAAAAAAAGGTGTGTAGTTTTTTGAAGTAATGTTATACCACAGTCACAGACGGTTTGGAGTTCCTGACATATCTTAAAAATCTATGAGTTTTAGAGGTTATCTCAGAAACCTGACGTTCTAGGATTTTAGGGCTTCTGATTCAGGAGCCCCGGAAAAATATGGAAATTATCAATGGAAAAAAAAGTATAGAAGCCATCTCAGAACTCTTGGGTGTTGGCCCACCTGAGAGACCGCAACGTCTTCGCCGTTATTTATTTTGAAATAAATTCTTCTAAGTTCTTACATTTTCCATGAAGATTTTTTACGCCAATTTTTATACCATCCCATGGAAACTGAAAGGCAAATTCAGGAATTTCGCTTTCCTTCATGCCACAATTCAGATTATTGTTGATTGCTCAATCGGATTGCACAGTTGGGGCAGTCAAATCTTGGCGCTTGCCTTGAATTTGGCATAAAAACAAACTTGGACTGGTCCCAGTAGCTCTTGGTCTGGCTGCCACTGTTCGGCGGGGACTCTGTCTTTATAGCTAGCCACTCAACATTTCAGCTCAGGCTTCACCATAATAATTTCAAATTTAACGCAACGATGAGGCTGCCACACGGTGGCAGTTTGCCCGGCAGCACCAAAGTCAACAACAACAACATCAACAAACAAAGTTGGCTGAGGAAACACGGCGGGTGCTGGGGAGGAGCGCATGGCGGTTCGCGGGCTAAGATCAAAGCAAGCGCCAAAATGAAAATTATTACAAAGTGATGTAGCATGACTAAATACAATTTTATGTATTTGTAGTTTGTAGTTTAACTTCTACACTCCATCATCAGCATGTGATCCGGTTGGATAGCCCGCTGCCTCAGCTGTCGAAGAGCTTCAAAGAGACGTGGAACAATTTTGTGAGATACGATGAAGGCGGTGGATGAGGTCAGGCATGACCACAACGTGTGCACAGGAGCCATAAAATGGAATTACACGCATTTACACAACCGCAAAACATTTCTACAAACAATCCCAGTCATGTGTGTATGTATGTATGTATGGGTATCGGTGATAATGTCTAAATTTGGCCCAAATGGAGTTGAGGCTCTGCGTCAGTGGCAGTATAAGTCATTTGGACCATGTTTCGCTGCTAAGTGCCTGACCCATTATGAATTTTTCGTTTCCTTTATTTTTCGTGTCTGTTAGCCGCTTAAGTGTTCCACGTTATGGGGTGATTCATCCAAGCAAGCATTGATAATTGCCAAGGTGTTGAGACTTTGTCTGGTGACATTTGACATCTTATGCGGGTGGCCATAACTAACGTGATAACAGTTTTAACAATTTTAATGCCTCGTTTCCTGTTGCCTTTGAGTCTTTGTAATGAAATTTTCTAAGATCTGTATTCTGAAGATTACGTCTGCGTGGGAATTACCTAAGCCGAAAACAGCACAAAGGTTCTTAGATGGGTTCTATTCCTGATTATGTAGATTTGTTATGCCAGCTGCAATTTTTTAGGTTGCACAGGTACGATGAATTGAAACATTAAAAAAGTTTAATTACAAATGAGAATGTCGCTATTAAAGTACAATAAAAATGTGGAAAATTTCGTATAAAAGAAGATTTACGATTATATAGACTTATCCCTTTTTTAAAGATGTTTTCAAATGCTTGCTGCGTGATCTTTAGATCTTGAGATGTTTTGAGGGTCCGATCTGAAAAGAGTTCGGCTTGAACCATTTTTGCAGACCTACTCTGGATCTTCTAAATTTCAAAATAAACTCAAGAAAGCATGGCTTTGTGAGTCTCATTACATATTTTCCTTCTTTATCCTATCCTATCCTATCCTAAATACAAAGGTTACTTTTTATTTTTTGAGCGATTCTTCATTGGGAATTATTTTTATTGATTTCAAAATCGAAATATGATGATTTTTATAACGCAGCCAAACAAATACAAAGCGACTTTCGATCAGTCCACGTTTTCATAATGTTTTGGGGTCGCTGAACTCAAGTTCGAAATTCAAAAAACTCAAGCACGTTAGGATTCTGAAATAACCTCATAAATCACAACAACATTTTTCAATACATTTTTTGTGGATTAGAGAACAACGTTTCGGGTAGTTTAGCCCCAAAGAGTTGGAATTTATTGGCAATATGTTCAAGTTTTAATATTCAATAATAAACCTCAAAAATCTGTGGTTATAGGGAGTTTCCTTTTTGTAAACTTATACAGTAAACTTATACCCTTATAAGTATGAATAAAAAACAAGGTATAAAAATATTTTGCGAAGAGCCAACAGTAACTCCACTTGAGTCATTTTGTTATCAACAGGCCAATGTACTTCTATTTTACTCAAAATATCTTTAATTTTTATGCAATGTTGGACCTGAACCCCCATATGGTTTTTGTTTACACACATTCTGCCTTATTTATTGAAAATTATTGACATGCAAATGGCTAAGAGCACCGAAAACTCACTAGGGACTAACCGACCACCATATATCAAAGTAGGTAGACAGACAACTAGATGGCTTTTTCCATATAAATAGCACGTGATTGCAGCTCTGACAATTTTCCATCTGACCTTTGCACGATTTCCAAGTGCTACAGAATTCTATGAAAAAAACGAACCATTTTTGGTTTAATGGTCGAGCTGTAATGCTTAACTGTGACCTTGTTGATGTTTGGCCTTTTATAACTGTTGACATTGGCAATTAACAGGCCAGATTTTAGGCTGGATACACAAAATATGAGTGAGACAAGGTCGCAAGTATGAATGGAGTCGGATCTAACGAATAAACAAGAATTGGGTTAAGAAGATAGCGGAGATGCAAGGTTGATCATAGTTTTTGAAGTTAAAATTTTGAATACATTTTTTTTTAAATGTAAGTTGTCATAGAGCTCTTTAAAAAAAAAACCAACACATTTTCTTAAAAAACATATATATATTTTTTTTTTTTTTTTTTTTCCTTTTATTTACAATCTGTCTTTATTAGACAATAAGTAAATTTACTAAAATAATTAATACAATACAAATATAATAGCAAGTTTCCATCGAATCCTACTATTGTGTTTAGCATATGTTGTATGTGACCAATTTATCTATCCATGAGATCGAGAATATGCAGTCTTTTAAGTCTTCTTACTGCTATACTGTTATCGGCTAGACTTAAGGCTAGATTATTTTCGTGGTTGTGAAGTCTGTCAATGTACTTTTTGCTAAACTTGATTATTTCTTCTTTTACAAAAGGAATATTTAAATCTTAATGAATGCATGCATTAGACACGTAAAAAGGAGCGTTAACTATGGATCTTAATGTTTTGGATTGGTACCGCTGCAGAATTTCAATATTTGAATTACTAGCAGTTCCCCACAGTTGTATAGCATAAGTCCACTCAGGCTTTAGAATTGCTTTGTAGAGACGAATCTTGTTTTCCAGGCTTGTTTGTGAATTTCGGCCTATTAACCAGGACATACGTTTTGTTTTTGTAACAAGTTGCTGACGTTTTGCTGAAATATGGTTTTTCCATGTGAGTCTACGATCGAGATGTAATCCAAGATACTTCACACAGTTGCTTTGCGGAATTGCTGATCCATTAAGAGATACTTCTGGGCAGTCACCTTTTCTTAATGCAAATGTTATTTGAGCAGATTTTAGGGCGTTTACTTTTATTTTCCAACGTAGAAACCAGATTAAGTTGCGATTGCAGTTGTTGAGAAGCTTCATCTCTTAATGAGCTAGTTGCAATGATGGCTGTGTCATCAGCGTATGTGGCAAGAGTCATATCGCTTGAAACTGGCATGTCAGCTGTGAACAAAGTGTATGAAACGGGCCCTTATACGCTTCCTTGCGATACTCCTGCATTTATGGGAAACAACGGCGATGATTCATTTTTTTGCTGCACGTAGAAGTATCGTTTATCCAAATATGACTTTAATAAAAAATAGTATGGCGCAGGTAGCCATTTCTTTATTTTGTATAGGATGCCGTTATGCCAAACTCGATCAAAAGCTTGTTGAACGTCAAGAAACGCAGCTGTACAATATTTTTTGCTTTCAAAAGCTGAAACGATTTCAGCTATAACTCTGTGGCATTGTTCAGAGGTACCATGGCCTTTTCTAAATCCAAACTGATATTCGGGAATGATAGCAAGTTCGTCCATAATTGGCAACATTCTCTTTAGAAGTATTTTTTAAAAAAAAATATATAAAAATGATAAAAATTTTATGTATAGAATGTTCCTTAAATATGTCAATCACCAATTAATGCAAATAATTTAATTTATTAATCGTTTATTGTGCAATCTTAATATTTACTATGTTTACTTACAATTAAATGCCTTATTTTCATCATATAAACAAGAAATATATATTCTATTAAATATTACAAAAATCTACTACTAAATACTAATTTATTATCGTACTACAAAAAAATTGTCATCGTTGACAAGTAAGATTAAAAAAATAGTGAAATAGCCTAAACGCGTTAATTTGAAAAACTGAAATTTTGCGAAACATTGTTTTGACCTATGAATCGATCAATAAAAATCGTTGGGGCAGTTTTCGGTACCTTATCCAGATAGACCCTTTCCAATAAATGCAAAAAATTTGCTGCATTTGAATTTAGTACAGTAAACGAAGAGTTTCATCTGGAAAAAAATACTTAATAGATGAAACTTTCAGGGATCGTTAGGGACCTTGTTCTAAGTCTAAAAACGAGTTTTCGTATTTGTAGGTAGGGTTCGTGGCACTATATGTTGGTACGGTTTTTGCATGATATGTGTGTGAATGTGAAATTAATAATTTAGTAATTTTTTTATAATATTATTGACATACTTGTCTTCCATTATTTTTCCAGACTGTGTTGATAGGCTTTGGCATAGAGATAACAAGATTCTGCAGTGTAGTGGCATCTGTTTCTGCACACTCTTCGAACAAGATCCCTTTAAGGTTAGCCATGGTACCGAAGTAACGACTCTTCCTGTACAACTTGTTTAAAAGTCTTACCTATAGGCAGGCCTGACGAGAGGGGGGTGGGAAAGAAGATTCCCCCCGGGCCCGGAGTTTTCTCAGGGGCCCAGTGTAATTACTGTCGTACTTTCGTGATTCAAGCTAAAGGTGGAATAGAGGGACCGGTACATTTTACCCCCGGGCCCGAATTTTCTCGCTACGGCCCTGCCTATAGGCCTTCGATAAGCTAAAGTCGGATCTAATTGCCGGCTATCTCAATCATGGTATTTTTCTGAACGAAAAGAAAGCGCATGTCTTGTGGGCCATATGGATTCGGGCATTAAAAGTACACTATCTAAAAGGTCCACGTAGATATCCGTATTTGTCCTGGTAGGAATAAATCACTGTAGAGACTTTCCCGCAAACAAAATTATGGAGGATATCCACCATGACTCCTCTCAATATTTCTGGCCGTGGTCGAGGCCATCTAAATTAAACTAAGTTTTTGTCGTTATATGGCGCTTCTTTAACTTAGGAATATGCTCTTTCGAAGCGTATTTAATGTGTTTGTTCTCTTTTAAAAGTTGGCTAATCCGTCTTCTGGACCCAAATGTGCTTGTATTTGCGAACAAGACATATTTTTTGAATCGTCAAAAACTAAAATCCTAAGACACATGAATTTACATTTTCTTCTTAGAATTAAAGAAAAAAAAGTAAGTGTAATTTTTTTTTTGCAAAAATAGTTTGAGTTGCAATATAATCCTATATGTTTAGATGTCTTTATTCGATATTAATTTAAATTTTGCTGCATTTTTTATAAGAAGATATAAGATTATAAGTGTACCAAATTCCGAAAGCTTTTGAAGTGTGGGTCTAAATCGAAAGGTTTCTACGGAGGAATGGGTTCAGGTATCAACATGAATCACATGAGTTCGGAAAATGCGCATCTTTTGATTTCAATTTGTGTCTCTAGCTCCATCTCTTTGTTTCAATCTTTGAATCTAGATGTTTTTACGTATAGGCGCACAGACAAGGGACATAGCTCAAATAACTCCCGAGTCTAATCCCTTTGATGCATATAGTTTCTGTCGGCCGCTTACATATAAAAATAATATGCAACTTATTATAAATATTGTGAAATGTCAGAAGCCTAATTGCATAGGTTTCTAAAATATAGGCCATATAATGGTGTCATGATGTAAACCAAAATGACTTTAGTAGAGTAATGACATACTGCTGCAGTAAAGATTGACTTCTTTGGTGAATTTCAATAATCTAGAGTTAGCCTACCCACTTAACCACTGACATTGACACATTCAACGCTTTGCCATATGCAAACAGAAAGTTAACAGACCAATTAATTATGGCCATTGAGTTAAGAACCATATGTGACAGCCATGAAACACGAGCACACCGTAAAACCAAGCTAAACCGATCTACAAGACAAGAAATCGATGCATCGAACCGCAGAGCCATACACAGTCAACAACAACAACAGCCACGATGATGATGACGACGACGACGACGACGACAACTCAACGGTATGGAAGCAACTTGGGATGGCACGGATCTTGAGTGCTGCTTGGGCAGGACCACACGCGTTTTGTGACGGCGATAAAAATCACAGCATGTTGCAAACAGTCAGCGATGTTGTGGGCAAATCTTTTGACAGTTGTTGCTGAAGCATAAAGATGCCAGATCCAACAACAACAATACCAACAACAACATTACATGTTTGTCAGTACGTGAATAATATATATGTTGATCCATACAGTCAAACCTTATAAAGCACATTTTTTGTTAACAAAGTCTAGTGGAAACTATTTTTTATTTTTCGATATTTTATGCAGTCATATTTTATGTATTTATCAAAAGCTTCGTTCATGCTATAGAAGGTGGACTGTACTACTTGAATGCTGACGCTCCACCAGCAACACCCCAGGCGCATCAATCAAACGCACCGCCGACAAAGCACAGCAACAACGCAAATCTAGTCGAGCCTGAATGTCACGACTAGCACATACTCTATTTTTTTGTTTTGCTATATTTTTTGGTGGGGCGAAATCGTCACCATTTTTATGCCCTGTACCAGTGAGGGTTATGTTAGGTTGGTACAAATTTACCATATGTAATATATAGAAGGAAACATCGAAGACCCGTCAAAATTACCTCCAATATTGGCAAGAGGACAAAAGATATTAATCTAGACATAGACATGTCTGGTAGACTACAAGGTAGTCCCTTCGCATAAAAAAACATTAAATATTGCTCGGAATCATCAAAATGGGACTATAATAGACCATCGACGACATAATGAAGATATTACTACAAAATTTGACAAAGATGTCGTAAACTGTTGTATACATCTATCATTTTGTATATGCAAATATAAGGTTACCTTAAAATCAGCCGTGCTCCGGAAAGCGAAATCGAATAAATTTTGTTCGTTTTTTGCTGTTGCTATTTCCTCATATTTCCCTTACTCTTTGTTAAGACAGCTCTACACCTTGCGATTGAAATAAGCGCATGGCTATTCTACTATTAAAAGGGAAATTTTTTTATGCAAGACATGAACCATTTTTTATGCAAGACATGCACCATGTTCGTTTTTAGTTGTGCATGCTATTTTTTGAGCTGAATCAGAAAAAAAAATAATTAACAATAAATATCTAACTTGAAATTAACACAATATAATCTAATAACATCAAGAATTTGATTAAAATAATTATTATATTTTAATATTTTTGATTGAACTAGCAAGCTCAATCAAAAGAACAAAATATATCATATGCACCGATTCGCTATCAACACTTCTCGCAGTCAGTAACATCAACCATACCCAACCCACCATAAGCAAAATCAGGGACATCATTGCCG
This sequence comes from Chymomyza fuscimana, assembly GCA_949987675.1. Taxonomy (NCBI): domain Eukaryota; kingdom Metazoa; phylum Arthropoda; class Insecta; order Diptera; family Drosophilidae; genus Chymomyza; species Chymomyza fuscimana. The sequence continues at coordinate 67,053,550 of OX465089.1, read as the reverse complement.
CAAATAAAAGAAAAATTAAACTTATGTGGACACCAGGACACGCAGGAATTAAGGGAAATGAGCTAGCGGATACAGCAGCAAGAACCGCTACATCATCCCCACTCATACTCCATAATACTTTCAACAAGAATGACTTAAACAACATGATTAACACAACAAGCAAACTATCTCTAAAAAAGATCTGGGCCGACTACACGCATCACTACAAAACTATAAATCCATCCCGTAACCCAATACAAATGCCAATAACCATTAATAGAAAAGACGCCATTACATACACGAGATTCCGCCTGGGTCATACAAAATTCACACACGAGCACTTACTCAATAAAACACCGCAGCCGATCTGTCCATATTGCAACACATGTACCCTTAATATGGAGCACCTCCTTAAGCATTGCCACTTTATCCTCAACCTATGCACCTCCTTACAAATTCCAAGAAATACTCGTAGAGACCAACACCGTAAATATAAAGAACTTCATAAAACTCACATCTAAATTTAATATAAGCACATAATGTATAGTATAACAACAATACAATAAGAATATAATGTTTAACAAATTTTTTAACCAGCCTGAAGGCCTACGTTGCTCTGGCTACAAACTTTTTTATAACTTAGAATTAACTTCTACTTTATAATTATATAAATAAATAAATAAATAATTTTAATATTTAAAAAATTATTTCAGATTAACATGCGTACACTTTTTAACCTATTTTGACAATTTGTTGCAATTCCTCTTGCAACAAAAAAGTCGGATTCAAAGCACATAAAAAAACGTTTTGGTGAAATTGGCAGCACTCAACATGTGGTTTCCAAACGAATTCGAATAAAATATGCGGACTTTCCTGCGACTTTGAATTTGAAAAAAAAAATGTTAGCTTAAAAAAATTATTTGAGTGTAAATTTACAGTTGTAATTGCGGAAATTTAAATTTTCCAAGTAAAATTTGTTGAACTCAACGTTTTTATCCCCATAAAATTAAGAGTGCTATGCGTCAATAATGACGATTGTGAGGAATTTCCCACAACAAAGTCTTCAACTTTACTGACATTTCGCTTTTGCTGACTTTGACCTAACTGAAAATGATCACACCAAATGAAGCACAATGTCAAAAATACAAAGAAAATAAATTTCAGAAGATAGACAACATGCTTTATGATTGAAATATTTGTGTCTACAATGATAAGCTCTTTATTGCCCTTTGGTGTGCAATTATATGAAGAACAAGAACGCGCGGTGCTCATATTATTCAATCTTAAAATAAAAATTTTAGCTTTAGAATTTCTTGCTTTAATATAAAGTAAAATTATGCATATTTTCGTTCTTTCCCAGAACAATTGTACATTATATTGGTTAGTGGAAAAAATATTTTTTGCTTTCGTTTCGATTTCCTTGTCATAACGATTCCAATTAATCCTGTTTTTAACACAGAAGGTATTAAACTATCTTCTTACTGAGAAGTCAAGATCAGCTGTAACATATGGTTTCACAAAGCTAACATGCTCTACCTTTTACCTCTAGGGTGTAAGTGTATGCAAAACTTACCCAACCGCCCCTCTTCATACACACAGACACACGCACTCGTACACACGCATGCGTTCGATCAATCATTTATTATGGCAGCCGCGATCATCGTTGGTGGCCCCATCACGAAAATACTTAGAAAATATAGCTAATTTTATATGGCCATATAATTTTACGCCTCAGCAGCAGAATAATTATTCATATTTGATATTAAGATTGTTCAGCTACAATTATGATCATGAAATAATTGTAGATCGAATTTTAGAAACAGGCGTACAATAATTTTTCATTGACAACTATGATGTGTTTTTGGGGAAATTTCTAGTTACTACACTTTTAACTTTTTCAACCAGACGATAGCACAAACTACAATGAATACAGCTACATGGGATTCAGGAACACTACACCACAATTTGGAACCCCTCTCCAAAATTAGCTTAGTATTATGTAGCCTACTGTTTGTTTACAGGAGGAAAATTTCTTAAAATTATGAATTTTCAAGACTTATAAGAAAAGGTTTAATTCAAAGTAAATGACAACGCACTACATTTATTTTAAATTTGCTAGATTTTCTGTTTTTAATTATTACACAAATGGAATGACGCATCTAGCCTATCGATAAATGCGGTGCTGTAGTTGAATTGGAGATGCTGTGAATGAAAAAATTTCTACGAAATTAACTATCTTCTGTTCAAACTGAAAGCGTCATAAACAGACATTCAACCATCTTAAAGATCTTGAGATAATTCCTTGTAAAACATAGGGTTTGTTGGTTACTAGTTTGAAGAAGCCTGGTCATATCTAATTTAAGTAAAAAGCAATAGTCAGATCACGGTAGTGCCCTTATAACTTGGGTTTGGATTATGCTAGATCAACAAAATTTTCGGGATATGTTGTCAATAGCGGACTTAGTAAACATATAAAGTTTTAATTGCATAGCTCCTACACTTTAGATTTTATTGATACATATCTTGGCCGTTCGTTACTGCAAGAACTATTGTATAACATAAAAGTAATGAACAGTGAATTAATTTTTCACCTTACGCCTATGTGAATGTAGCGAAATGGCCAAGCCACATATTTTGACCATGGCAGAATAAACAAGGTAAGCTATTCCCGAAAATTTTTCGCGACACAAAACCTTACTTTTATTTTCGTTGATGTCTACACGAGAAAGCCACTGTAGTTGCAACCATCAGCACAAAAAAAAAAAAATTTTAAATGTGCTTGCCTACGCACAACAACAGCAATGGGGTGGTTTTGCTTTTCGCTCTCCCGCTTTTTTGCTCTCCCACTTTTTCGCTCAGACTAAAAATAAGGTTTCAGTGGAGTGAATAGCATACCTGTATAATTCTACCATGTATTTTGACTAAAGGGGTCTCCCGAATGGGATTTTTATACCCTGTACCTATAGGTACAAAGGGTATACTAGATTTGTGCAATGTATGTAACGGACAGAAGGAGGCGTGGCAGACCCCAAGTCCTTTATACCAAAATGCTTATCATAACCTCGGGTAGCGATTGAGCCATGTCCGTCCGTCCGTCTGTCCGTCCGTATGAACGCCTAGATCTCAGAGACTATAATAGCTAGAGACACGAAACTTTACCAGCTGGTGCGCATATTTCCTAAGCAGATGAAGTTTGTTGAATCATGTCAATATCTTCCCCCGTTCACCCGCAGTAGAGTTTCGCGGTTTTTAGCCACACCGTTTAGTAGTTTCACCTGAAATTTAAGAGAGCGATGCGTTGTAGTTACATGCATCTATGTGTAAAAAATGAACAAAATCGGACAAACACAACAGAAGTTATAGTCAAAAATGTGCAAATTTCACCTCCCCTTGCCAATAAACTGCGTCAATATTTGACTCTACGCAATTATGGCTACAAGTGACCTAGAATCACAATTTTTGGTAATCTCATTCATGTGGCTCTAATGAACAAATCCACATCCAAATTTTATCGATGCGGTCCCCCCACCCCCCGCAATCCATTTACCGTGTTTTCTCCCAAACCCCTGAACATACCAACTTGAAACTTACCCCGTATACTTTAAATAAGTTCTTTGTTGTAACATTCGAGTTTCATCAAAATGGGTAAAAATTTAGGGAACTTATAGGTATAAATATCGATTTTCACCAAAACAAAAATAAATTCCAATTGGAAAGTTCTTAGATGGAATATGCAGGAAAAATTTTTTTGACACAAAAGGTACAGGGTATTCCACTGTCGGGCACCGCCTCGACTGTACCACATTTTTTTTATATGACGTTTTGCGATTCCGCGCGACATATTTCGTGCTGCGTATAGGCCTTAAGGTGTAGAGTTTGTGAAGTTAGGCCTTGTAGAGTTAGAGCATGTGGAGTTAGAAGCTTGGCTCTACATGATATCTGATAACTTTTTGACAGTGCGAATCATATGGTATCGTCTTGGCAACATTTTACATGAAAATGTTTTTGATTGATTTGATTTTGAGCTTTTCAATATGAAAAAAAGATATGGGTTTAAAAATAATATCTTACCAATTTTTAATTCCAGTTAAAATATACATAATTAATTTTTAAATCGATAGCTTAAAATAAATTTGAAAATAAGAAAAATATCCGATTGAATGCAAGTTAGTCTGGGAGGTGCCTACAAAAAAATACCCTACACACGCTTTCCACATATTATTTAGGCCAGGGGAGAATTTCCTACCTTGACACATCTTAGTTTCTTAAAAATGTTGTACATGTACGCAATATGGTAGTGTTTGCGAAGCTTAGAAATTTTTACTGGATGGCGGGAGCGGTCACATCACATATATGTCGTCTTATTCTGGAACGACCCTCGCACAGCTGCGTTAGGTTTCAGATCGAAATATTGTGTTGCAAAGCTAAAAAGCATGAAATTCTCCTACGGGGGAACGGGGTAAGATATCAAAATAATTCGAGCTGTTGTTTTCTCTGCAATTTAGGTGTTCAGAGTTTATGATAAGCATCTTACTAAAGATGGACGACTATGAGATACCCTGTACCATCTCATTGAAATCAAATCTGGTATATTGTTAAATGTTATGTATACATATTTCTTAATAGATCAAGCCTACTTATATCTATGTTTACATAACAATTTGTCTGGCTTTGTGGTCGTAGTTTGAGTATCTACATCTATCATTAAAGCTAAGAGTCAGTCGGATTAATCAGTATGATGATAAAAAGGAAGCTTGGAAAATCTTTTTTAAAAGTTTCTTTAGTGCAGTTTGGAGTTTTTTCATGTGGCACTTGGCCACATCGGACCACCACAGTGGGGCTCCATAAAAAACTACTGCTTGATATATGGAAGTATAAGTATAATTAATTTTCAATGGACAACCGTGAGTTCCTATTGATAAAGGGATATAGGATTCTAGTGAGGGAGTTTAATTTATCTACGATACCTAAACACAAGAAAAACAAAAGTATTTTTCGATCGGATCTATGATACAGTCAACTGATTTTGGTAAAATTTGGAACAATGATTGGGAACTATGAAAAACTTCCAAACGCCAATTCGGTTACGATATCTTCATAACCAAACGAATCACAACAAATTTGGCACTAACAACGTTTATTTATTAAATATATTGATCAAATTTGGTAAAGTGCTTGAGGGAACCAAATTTGGTTACGATATATTCATAAAAAAACGAATTTTCCAACTAAAACCATGGTGTGTATTCAAGGTCTCTGACGTCTCCTTCTGAATGATATATACATTTTCGGCTTGCACAAATTTAATATACCCTTTATACCATAAGGTAAAGAATATAAAAAGGACTTATGGTACCAAAAGATACAGGGTATAAATAGGACTAATGTTCTGCAATGCCTTCTTCCGGCTGTTACATACATTGCGTAAACCCTGAAATCAGCCTTCCATTAAAATATTATAGTTTTCTATTTTTATAGCTGAACCTTGAGGAAAGTTGTATATTAAGTTTGCGCAAAGGTATGTATCATGGTCAGTAGGACAAAAGATATTGTTATGGAAATGTATATACGTCTGTATGAACACCTGGATTTTGGAGATAATAAGTGCTAAGAAAACCAAACTTGATTAGTATTGGATATAATCCCTTAGAGAGGTCGTCTAGAGACCATTTTTTGATTCGAAGCAAATTTTTTTTTAATTTTTTATAGCCTGTTCCGAAGGTATAAAGGTGTAATAATTTGCGGCGTGTGGTCAATACTTACCCATAAAGTATGTGTTCTTTATCAGGATAAACAGTCTAGTCCATATATGAACAAAAGAGTCTCAAAGACTTTTAGAACTAGAGAGGACAAGAGCTGCGCAGTATCTGATGGCAGATTAAATTACTTCATTTTCTTAAATTTAAATTGCCTTGTTACTAAAAAATAGTATGCATAAAAATTTTTTAAATCGGAAGAAAACTTCAAAAGTTATAGATAACACTCTCCCCTCCCCTAGAAATTGCATTAAAATCAAACTATTCGTAAAACATTTTGCGAAGAAGCTACTGTATGTATAATGATTTGTTTTACTTTTTGAAGATACTAAACGCATGGAAGTATCTAACAGTGTCCTAGTAAAGAAACTTTTAAACATCTCAAGTCGACATTGGAATGGCATGTTTTGATGTCGAAAAAAAGAAAATTGATCAAAACATTCAAAAGTATTGACCTGTTCGAGTGTGTTTTATTATAACTACTTGAGTCCAATATAACTTCTATGGCATTCTAATATTTTCAATTTAAAAAAAAAATTACTTAAAATATTTTTCAAATCTACCGGCCCTTTGTGCCACCACGCAAAGTTGTTAGGCCTACACAAATGCATACCCTGAATGTAGGGTATACAAAATTCTATACACATAATATGATAAATATGTTTCTGTAGGTATGTATTACTAAATTCAAGGGTCACTTTGTATAGTAGGAAAGCCCAAATAAGTTATGCTCATTCGTTTTTTTTTTTCAACTTCAATAAACATTTCAATTTTAATTAAGTTTGACTTGATTACTTTTCAGGCTTCAGGGTGGTCTAAAAGCCAACGCTGTTGGTGGTCGCCATATAATTTAGTTGCTTAGTTAATTAGTTGTCAAACTTGTTGTTGTTGTAGCCGTTAGCTTAGTAAAATTTTATGTAAGTTGCTTTGCATTTATCGCCACATAAATATGGAGATTATTCATTAGCAATTTCCGTTTCCGATTTATCTTTAATGGTGCCGTCAATTCGTATTGCCTTTTGCTGTTTATTTTTGTGTCTTTTTTTTTTTAGTTTGTTGCTGTTGTTGGTATTGTTGTAATTAAGACAGCTACTGTTTTACGTTTGAAGATACAACTACTTAATGTAAGCAAACATGTTGCAGATAAAAAAAATGTGGTACAGTCGAGGCGGTGCCCGACAGTGGAATACCCTGTACCTTTTGTGTCAAAAAAATTTTTCCTGCATATTCCATCTAAGAACTTTCCAATTGGAATTTATTTTTTTTTGGTGAAAATCGATATTTATACCTATAAGTTCCCTAAATTTTTACCCATTTTGATGAAACTCGAATGTTATAACAAAGAATTTATTAAAAGTATACGGGTAAGTTTCAAGTTGGTATGTTGAGGGGTGTGGGAGAAAACTAGGTAAATGGATTGCGGGGGGTGGGGGGACCGCATCGATAAAATTTGGATGTGGATTTGTTTATTAGAGTCATATGAATCAGCTTACCAAAAATTGTGATTCTAGGTCACTTGTAACCATAATTACGAGGAGTCAAATATTGACGCAGTTTATAGGCAAGGGTGGTGAAATTTGTACATTTTTGACTATAACTTTTGCTGTATTTGTCCGATTTGTTTAATTTTTTACACACATATGCATGTAACCACAACGCATCGCTCTGTTAAATTTTAGATTGAAAATATTAAACGGTGTGGCTAAAAACCCTTAAACTCTACTGCGGGGGAACGGGGGAAGATATTGACATGATTCAACAAACTTCATCTTTCCAGGAAATATGCGCACCTGCTGGTAAAGTTTCGTGTCTCTAGCTCTTACAATCTCCGAGATCTAGGCGTTCATACGGACGGACGGACGGACGGACGGACATGGATCAATCGCTACCCGAGGTTATGATACGCATTTTGGTATAAAGGACTTGGGTCTGCCACGCCTCCTTCTGTCCGTTACATACATTGCACAAATCTAGTATACCCTTTGTACCTATAGGTACAGGGTATAATCAACGCAAGGCGTACTCTCTCTATCTCTCTCTCACATGCACACACACACTCTCGCCATCAATGTGTGCCTGTCTGTGTATCTATTTGAGTATGTGTGTGGTCTTCATTGAAGTTTAGAGCTTTGGCCAATGAAAGCGGCAGCAAAAGCAACAGCGACAACAAAAACAAACAAATAAATAAAGCAAGCAAAAGGCAGGCTGCGGCACTGCAACTTGGGTGGCAACATGCCATTCACCAATCAGACACACACTCATTCACTCACTTACACATATAGCGATCTCACACAGTGGTCTAGATTTGCTATTCCGTGCATAAAATTCCGTAACTTTTGCATCAGTTGTTATGGCCAATCACTTTATACACTGTACCTAAAGGGTTGGGGCTATATTAAATTCGTCAAAAATAAATATTTTATGTAACGAGTACTCCATAAACATAGTTAACGTAAACCATGCAAATGAATTGCTTATTCTGCAGATGGTTAATGCTTATCTTTAAATATTATATATTAATATTTTATGTTGACAAATATTTTTTTTTAATTATATAAAAAATGGATAGTAGAATAAATTTCTATTCAATTATTGTACAGCAATTCATTAAACAATTTTAAGTATTAAAAAAATTATTTTGTATACAATTACAAAAAAAAAAAACAACTTTGATAACCATTAACCTGGTTGCAAACGAAATAATTAATCATCAATACTCACAAATAAAAATAGTGAAAAAACACGTTTTTTAAATTAAACTGTACCACTATTTTAAAAAAAATATGGACCAATGAAGCGGCCGAGCCAAAATCAGCACCGTGCACTAATTTTTATACCCTGTACCTATAGGTACAAAGGGTATACTAGATTTGTGCAATGTATGTAACGGACAGAAGGAGGCCTGGCAGACCCCAAGTCCTTTATACCCAAATGCTTATCATAACCTCGGGTAGCGATTGAGCCATGTCCGTCCGTCCGTCCGTCCGTCCGTCTGTCGGCTAGAGATACGAAACTTTACCAGCAGGTGCGCATATTTCCTGGAAAGATGAAGTTTGTTGAATCGTGTCCATATCTTCCCCCGTTCCCCCGCAGTAGAGTTTCGCGGTTTCGCCTATAAACTGCGTCAATATTTGACTCCTCGTAATTATGGTTACAAGTGACCTAAAATCACAATTTTTGGTAAGCTGATTCATGTGGCTCTAATAAACAAATCCACATCCAAATTTTATCGATGTGGTCCCCCCACCCCCCGCAATCGATTTACCGTGTTTTCTCTCACACCCCTATACATACCAACTTGAAACTTACCCCATATACTTTAAATAAATTCTTTGGCGTAATATTTGAGTTTCATCAAAATCGGTAATAATTTAGGGAACTTATAGGTATAAATATCGAATTTCACCAAAAAAAATAAATTCCAATTGGAAAGTTCTTAGATGGAATATGCAGGAAAAATTTTTTCGAGACAAAAGGTATTCCACTGTCGGGCACCGCCTCGACTGTACCACATTTTTCTGTATGTATTACCATCTGATGAACGTCTTCTTTAAGTGATGGCGTCGGCCCATACACGGAAATATACGATAAAAAAAATCCATTGCCACAAAGTGCGTTTTAAGATCTAGTGCTTTGCTTACATTCAGTTAATTGATATTAAACGAGAATATCGTTTATTAAAACGGGATATCCCGATAATATTTTGATATTATTATTGTAAAAATATAAATCTTTTAATAATTAAAATAATTTCTTAAAAATTTTATAGACCAAGCAATAAACTTAAATCTCTTTAAAGGTTTACCTGATCAAGTTTATATATTGACCAGTTTCAGATCTCTGAACAAACGTTTTTTGGTATACGTTATAAATAAAGGCGAAGATTATCCAAGTTTTTGGCCTTTGTTAAAAAGTAGTATTCCTAATCCGAAATAAAAGGCTACATTCCTACCAAATGACATTAACTTAAATATTGTTGCGATAGGTTTTTTCAAATTTAGCTTAGGTGCGACCAATCCTTCTTCAACCTTTTTACAATGTAAATTATTACTAATGCACAAATCTTAAATACTATTGACAGTATAGGTACAGGGTATAAGGATTAAAGACCCAACAGAGTTAATGTGCCAATGTTTCCAAATTACTTGATAAAAAAAACCAGGGACTATCTGTTTAAGGAACAAAAAAGACAACTATTTTTAAAAACTAATGATGTATAAGCCAACAAAATTTCTTTCAAATATACCTAAGTATTTAACTATTTTTTACTTTTGTAAAACCCTTAGTCGTATTTTATAAAAGATAGAGCTTTTGCCTAAATTTTATTCGATTAATATTGTATTGCGACCATAGTGCGACACTGGCGGCGCCGCAAAAAAGAAAGCGCGTGCAACAAGAACAAGCAAGCAAAATCCAAAAACAAAAACTCAACCGACCGGAACTGCAACTGGCGCTATATGCAATTATGTATATAAACATATTGTATGTGTTTGTACGAATGCAAGTGTGTGTGTTTATGTATTGATGACCGCCCAAGGCGCTGGCAACAACTACAACAAGAAACAGTAGCAACATTTGCCTTTTGCAGAAGATTGACAGCACTACACTTGGGAGCTTCAAACAGACAGCCGTTTGGCATTGGACCACCATGATGTTTGGCTGTTTTGTTGGGATCCGTTCCCCGGATGGATGGATTGCTAGCTGGCTAGCTGGGTGACTGGCTGGCTGGCTGACTGGATGACAAGCTGGCTGCACTGGCAGTTGTTGCTTGTCGCCACGCTGTTGCGTTATATTGTCAAAAGGGGAAGCGCAATGGGAATTGCAACATATTGCATCAAGTTGTTGTTGTTGCTGTTGTTGCTGTTGTTGTTGTCGTTGTTGTTTAGCATTGCCGGCAGTCTTTGTTACGCCTTATTACTATAGGATGCTACTAAAACTGCTTTATTTTGATCCAACGCTGTAAATTATACGGCGGCAACAACAACCGCAACAACAACAACCACAACAACAACTACAACAGCATTTGCATAATTGTTGACAACATTGCATGTTGCATGTTGCCAGTTGCTAGTTGCACTTGCTTCGAACGGTTTATGCTACCAACTACACATTCTTGCCGCTTATCCTAATTAATATTTTGATATTAATAAAATCGAAATAAAAAACTTGCTGTATACTTAACTTAAAGGAGTGAAAGAAGAATTAATAAAATTAAAATAAAAATGTTCGAGGTCGGTTCCAGTTACAGTACATCTGGACAAAATTGTAATGAACCAATGTTTGGTCATTTCATGAGTCCTAGTTTTTTAAAAGATAAAACAATCGAAAAATATCTTTAAATTTTCCATTAAAAAGTTTTTTGACTAAATTTTCGATTTTGCCATACCATACCATGACATACTTGTGAAATTAAGTGTTTCACATTTACAGCTTTCAGTTATTATAATAAATATTATAATATTACTAATTAATGGGATATTTTTAGTGCTTAGATACTCCATAGTACTTAGATGGTCCACCACATACCAAAGGATAAAGAATTTGCTCTTTTAGATGGTTCGCATTGAGATTCCTTACTTAGCACTAAAAACGGATCATTTATTAAATGAGAATTTACAAAATAAAGAAGCTTTTGCTTCAAAATACGTTCTTATCTTAATCCATACTGGGATACTACAATTTGCCACCGCTTATATTGAAAAAAAAAACAATCAATGTGCAGCTTTTTCAGGCAGAAAAATGTGGCAAAGGTGAATTGTATTAAGTTTCAATGCCTTGAGAAGCCATTAAAAAAAAATGACTATTTAAAATTCTGCTTTTAATTTTATGTTTATGTATTTTGAAGCTCGTAAACGGATCTGGCCTTTTCTTTCTATGTCTAAAATATAGAGAAATATAAAGATTCCAATAAAAACCAAAAACTAACCATGTCATAAAAATTTTAAGCGCTTTTTGCACACAATGATTCCTAGAACAAATACACAGACCAAATAGCATACAGAAGAACAATCGTTTGGAGCTAAAAATTTTAATACGGCCGACCGACCGACCAACCCATGGGACCACACACAATGTTTGGAACCATGCCAGAGTGCGACCGCCCAGGAGCACACTTAAAAAATCAAATTAAAAATAAAAATACAAACAACAAATAATTGCTAATTTTATGCTCGAATAAATAAGCACGAAGGTGGGGGGGGGCTATGGCCCCAAACACAGCTTCTTTGGAAGGATCAAAAATGGGCACCCTACCATATTGTGAACTGTTGCATAAATTAGTGTGAGTGAAAATCGATATTTATACCTATAAGTTCCCTAAATTTTTACCCATTTTGATGAAACTCGAATGTTACAACAAAGAACTTATTTAAAGTATACGGGGTAAGTTTCAAGTTGGTATGTTGAGGGGTGCGGGAGAAAACACGGTAAATGGATTGCGGGGGGTGGGGGGACCGCATCGATCAAATTTGGATGTGGATTTGTTCATGAGAGCCACATGAATGAGCCTACCAAAAATTGTGATTCTAGGTCACGTGTAGCCATAATTTCGTAGAGTCAAATATTGACGCAGTTTATTGGCAAGGGGAGGTGAAATTTGCACATTTTTGACTATAACTTCTGTTGTATTTGTCCGATTTTGTTCATTTTTTACACATACATGCATGTAACTACAACGCATCGCTCTGTTAAATTTCTGATGAAAATACTAAACGGTGTGGCTAAAAACCGCGAAACTCTACTGCGGGGGAACGGGGGAAGATATTGACAAGATTCAACAAACTTCACCAGCTGGTAAAGTTTCGTGTCTCTAGCTCTTATAGTCTCCAAGATCTAGGCGTTCATACGGACGGACGGACGGACATGGCTCAATCGCTACCCGAGGTTATGATAAGGGGTCTGCCACGCCTCCTTCTGTCCGTTACATACATTGCACAAATCTAGTATACTCTTTGTACCTATAGGGTATAAAAACGTCACGCACTATCTATCAAACGAGAAAATTATCAATGGGGGCACAAACACACGCGCGCGCACACTCACACACACAGACAAATATAGCCTACATATAGCCAATAACAACAGCAGAGCGGCTAATAGACCTCCCAAGACGTCGAGTTAAAGACCACACACGACGAAGAACGTTGGTCGCCAACCAACACGTACATGTGTGTGTCTATGCGTGTGTGTGCGTTTAAAAAGACCTTTGAAAACAATTTCAGCATTGACCATGAGGGGGGAGATATGTTAAGCAGATAATTGAAAAATATATCTTAAACATGTGTTGCACTCAAGTGTTTATACAAGTTTCAGAATAATAATAAAAAAAATTTGATACAGTCGAGGCGGTGCCCTGACAGTTTAATACCCTGTACCTTTTTTGTCGCAAAAATTGTATTTCTGCATATTCCTTCTAAAAACTTTCCAATTACAATTTATTTTTTTTCGTGAAATTCTTTATATATATGTAGGTACTTATAAGTTTCGTAAATGTTTACGGATTTTGATGAAAATCGAAAGTTACGTCAAATAAGTTATTTCAAGTATATGGGGGGGGGGGGGGGGTCCTCCCCGTCTCCTTCTGTCCGTTACATATGTACATTGCACAAATCTAGTACCTATAGGTACAGGGTATAACATCGGCGAGTGAACATGATAAATACTCGCAAGAAGCAATGCAAAAAATACAGGCCTATTTCCTTACCCACGACTTCTGTAGCGAACTTTAATCAACGAATTTTAACTAAGCTTTTGGAGAACTTTTCTTCAAAACCCAGCCAAGCAATTGTCTTAGCGAGTTCGCAACGGCAAGTATTGACTTTTATCTGTATCTTATATGTATAAATATATAGGTTCCCGTTATTCCAAATAGAAATATAGGGTCTCAACCCACGGTTTTTAGCGTACTAAGATTAATGACACTAGTATACGGCAAAATGTATCCTCATCATGTTTCAGTCGTTGCCGTAGTAAAATGGCATGCTGAAATCGAAAATGCAATCAAAAAAATTTCTCATGGAAGGGATTTAGAAATTCCCATTAAGAAAGAGAGTGACTCCACTTAACATCAAATATCTCGTTGATAATTATACCCTGTACCTATAGGGACAAAAAAAATAGCGACCAAACCGTAAATGTGACGAATCGATTAATTATCTACAGTTAAGTATAAATATATTAACCAGAGATATTTGCTGTTACTTTTTTTCTTTTCGCATTGTCTCGAAATCCGTTCCAATGAAAAACATTTTTGACTGCTTTTTCACGTTTAGCATGTCATTTTACTACGGAAACGACTTACATACAATTTTTTAAAATTTCTAAACTATTGTTATTAGCTAAAATGGTATTATGCTCAGTACCCAAAGATAAAGGGTATTCTAGATAGGGAAAATGTATGTTACATGCAGAAGGTGGCATGGTAGATCATATTTTCTTTATACCAAAATGCTTAGCGCATATCTTGATGAAGTTTTTCGAGTTGTGTCGATAGCTTGTCTATATGAATTTAAATTGCCTTTTTTCCGCAACTTATTATTATGAATTCTACTCATTTTAGGTTTTTTTAGACAACTTTCAGATTTTAAAAAATTACGGTAAATTTTCTGTGGAAAATATTATATGAGTAAAAAACGATCCGACTTCCATTATAGGACTCGTTGATCAATTGCATTAAAAAACTTGTATCACGTACGTCTGAAAAAAAGTTGCAAATATTGATTTCACTAAATCAGCGGTGGGCAAAACTACTAATGCAAATTTTTGTGCCTGTGTCGCAAAGTTTGACATACAATGGGACAAGTCATTTTTTTTCGGCATAGCTTTCATTAAATTCAACAATATCATCAACTATATTTTATACATTTGAACAATTTGATTCGAATAAAATGTCGGTCACCTAAAATAAAAGTTAATGATATTATCGAATTTAATGATAACAGCAAATAGATCTCGGCTATGCCAAAAAAAAAACAGTTTTTTCTTCTGTATGTTACTAAAATTACTAACTTAATACTCCTATAACTTTTTCCAAACTCTCCGTTTCCATTTGAAAAATTTTATTAGAGAATACACGGTGTTAGCCATGTGTTAAGGCCTATTCGCAGAATGCAAAAAAAATTTTAATTATTTTATACATAAAGATGGTAGTACTATATTTTGTACAATTTCAAAGTTCGGAGAAAGGCGTATAGGCCTTTAACAAAACTTTGTATCTCCAATCTCCGAACTTTGAAATTGTACAAAATATAGCACTAACACCTTTATGTATGAAATATTTAAACTGTTAATACAAAAACCTACTTAACCAATCCAAAAGCCCTCTAAAGCTGGAAATTGTTTTAAAATAAATAAGATAGCTACACGTGGTAAATTCGCCAGATAAAAATTCGTTAAATTCCATTAGACGAACTTGCATAAAATAAGTGGAGTATATTTGTTCGCTGAGGCAAAAACAAAATCCAGCATGTAATTTTCGTAATTAATTTGGATTTCATTATGCATATATGTTTTTTAACAAAGACTACTGTAATATCATTTATGTGTTTTAAGTCATTTATTTCAAACAAGTTTCTTTTGATAGTCAGCTGAAAGAAAAATCGATAAATAAGATTTTTAAATGTTAAGACAAGATTTGAAACAAAACAGGGAAATTCATGTAAACTAAAATTTAGTAAAAGTAAGACATTTAAACAAATATAAATTCAACATACTGAATTGCAGTGACTGCGCGGCATTAATATCACATAATTATACTTGTACTTAAATTAATCGATACTCAACATATCGGTATCGGTTCCAATTTACTTTGATACATTTTGAGCTGGTTGTTTTGTTGACGTTTTAAAATTTTAATACCTGCTACCTTTTTCTTTGGTTTTATACCTTACTATTTGTCAATTTTTACTACATTGATATTCAGTATATTTTGCAATATGTGCCACATTCATTAGGAAGTAATATTGCTTTGAGTAACTTACAATAGGAACTGAGCTCAGTAGCAAATTTTTGTTACCAGTTCATAAGAACTGAACGACTTAACTCTAATCAACACGGAACGTGTGTCGGATTTTGTTCGGACAATTGACACAAAATTCATTGTGCTAGTCTTTAAAAATGCCACCCAAAAAAGCACCAGCGCCGAGCAAAAAAACTGAGCAAAAGAAAAAAGAAAAAGTTATTGAGGTAAGTTGCGAGGTTGCTGCTAAAAATGCCGCAGCTAACATAACCTCAACGTGCATCAAATAATTTTGAGAAAATTACAACGTCAACAAAAGATTCTAACCAAATCCTCATAAACTACACAGGACAAAACTTTCGGACTGAAAAACAAGAAAGGCACCAAGCAGCAAAAGTTTATACAACAAGTACAAAAGCAGGTGCAAAGTGGTGGCGTACATCCACGACAGGATGGCGACAAACGCAAAGATGAGAAGGAGAAAAAGTTGGCCGAACAGCGTGAACTTGCCCTGATCTTTAAGCCAGTGCAAACGCAAAAAGTGGAAAAAGGTACTGATCCAAAGTCTGTGGTGTGCGCGTTCTTTAAGCAGGGTACTTGCACCAAGGGCGACAAATGTAAGTTTTCGCACGATTTGTCACTAGAGAACAAAGTGGAAAAGCGATCCATGTATGTGGATATGCGTGACGGCGAGGATGATTCGATGACCAACTGGGATGAAGCCAAGCTTATGGAAGTAATTGATAAGAAGCACTCAGGCGAAAAGCGGCGACCCACAACTGATATTGTAAGTCTTCGTACTAATTACCAATAGCAATCAGTAAAGTTTAATATGTAAACTACTTTATTGCTCACAGATTTGCAAGTTCTTTTTGGAAGCAGTAGAAAAGTCTAAATACGGCTGGTTCTGGGAATGTCCTAACGGAGAGAAATGTATTTATCGTCATGCCCTCCCGCCTGGCTATGTGCTAAAGAAGGACAAAAAGAAGGAAGACAAGCCTACGGAAATTTCGCTGGTCGATTTAATTGAAAAAGAGCGTGCTGCCCTAGGTCCAAGTCAAACGCGTGTAACCCTAGAAACATTCTTGGCCTGGAAAAAACGCAAAATACAAGAGAAGAAGGAAAAACTGGCCGCCGATGAGGAACGCAAAAAGAACGATTACAGCAAGGGCAAACAATTTGGTATCTCTGGCCGCGAGATGTTCAGCTTCAATCCGGATTTGGTCGATGACGGTCCCATGGAAGAGGGTGATGCCGCCTTCGATATCTACAAGCGCGACGACGATGACGATGAGAATGTCGTTGAATTTAAGGAACTTGATTTGGCAGCTCTTTCTTTGGCGGCACAAGAAGTCGATGGTTCCGGTACGATTGCATCTACCACAAGATTATTGGACCAAGCGGAAGAAGCAGCTAAAACTGCAGCAGCTGAGGATGCAGCGGCCGACGAAAGTCCCACATCATCCAATACTGCTGCCGCGCCCGCCAATGACGCTGCCCCTTTTAACAAAGATCTATTTGTTGATTTGGCAGGTGAATTAGATGACCTAGACCTTGATGATGAAGATGATTAGGCGAAAAATTTATATCGGCTTTGTTGTTATTGAAAATAAAGCTAAATTGTGCAGACACACTAAAACGCCAAGTTATAAACTCTAAATATTTCTGCAATTTCCCCATTTCCGTTTAATAAAATTTGTGGTTTTTAAATGAAATTAGTTTGGTCTTACTTTCGGTGTCTTTTCTGGAGTTTAACGCCCCGCTAAAAAAGTGTAAGTCTAGATAACATAATTTTTATTAAATCACTTACATAAGTACTTACAGTTACAAATTTAAAACATTCACTACTACAGACTCTAAAATAAAATTTAAAACTTTTTATAATTACCAAAAGTTGGGCGGTAAAACACCATCAGCCTGTGGTATTTGCCGTTCTTGTAAGAACCTGGCCAGCAATAATTCCAGACGCATCTTTGGTCCACTCTTATCGTAGGCCGCTAGCTGAGGTAAATAGTTCTGCTGTAGATACAGAAGAAGTTTAACGAATTGACGTCCGTACGAGCGCCAGAGCTCAAAGCCCAATGTCTGCAGCATTTCCATAATCATTGTTGCACAAATATCCGGCTGCGGCTTCAGCTGCAACATGTGTGTCAGCCAGCGCCAGGCTTCTTCAATGCCAAAAGGGTGCGCTGGGCCATCACCCTTGCGACCGGGTGTTATTATAATAGCGGCATACAAGCGTGCAATGCCAGCCTGACGCTTTAAATACATGTTGGGTACTTCGAATTCATTTTTGTCGGTCATTCGATAACCCAGTGATTTTTTATGTTGCTCCTCTGTCTGACCCGGCTGCTGTGGCATAAAGTAGGGCACCAAATACGGAGACTCCTTGTATATGTAGGCAAGAAAGATTTTTCCAAAATCGGGCAGCAGTTTCCAGAAGCTAACAATGACCGAGGCAAAGGGAAATGCTGCCTGTGGATTGCCCGAAATGGCCGTCTCAGTTTGACTAACAAACTTTTTGGCCATAAGCAATATGCAGTAGTCACGTGCGAGCGGATGATCATTAATAGTAATGGTACCACCATCTGTGGTCTTTGAGGGTTGTCCCGCAAAGAAGTTGTACAACTTTTCAAAGTTGAGTGTCAAATGCTGAGCACTGACTGCAGATATGGCATTCAGTGGCACATTTATAGCACGCTGACAGTAGGTGCGATACTTTTTCCAGGCTTCGTCTGTTTGCAGTGGCTTAACGCGCTCTACTTTGTTATGGTATAACTGATTTATGTTATTGTAAAAAGCCAGCCGAATGGGATGAACATAAAGTGTCGATACGGAATCGCTTACTGCATTTATAACAGCCTCTGTGGGCGCATTTGTAATTGCAGCTGCGCTAGCTTCTACTGCCGCTGCGGCAGAAGCTACAGCTGCTTGCTTTTGTGCCTCCAGCTCTTGTTCCCTTTGTAGCTGATTTTGCTTCTCCAATTCCACTTCGGCAGCACGTTGCTGCTCCTCCGCCAATTGTTTGGCCTTGGCCTCATCGATCTTAATCTGTTGCTGCTGTGCTGCTTGCAGTGAGAATTGTTTTATTTCCTTGTTCATACTGGCTTCAATGCTGTTTAAGCTGTTACAGTAATGCTCGGCAGTCTTAAGTTCCGCAGGACCACAGCTCCCGGCTTTGATTTTGTTTATCAACTGATCAAACATTTGAACCAGCTCACGCAACTGTCGATTGAGATCACCGCATGCTTTTTGAGATTCATTGTCCAGTGCTAAAAGAACTATTACAATGGATTCGTATCTGCAACGAAATTTGGCTTGATAGCGCGCCAAGCCTTGATATGAAAGCTCCTGCACTTTAAGCTCAGTTTGTTTTTGAAGTTTGCTCACAATTGTTTGTTGTGCCTCCTGATCGGCTTTAGCTAGCTTTTCCGCTTGTTGCTCTATTTGTGCGTCTATCTCTTGCTTGATAGCCAGGCGGTTGGAGAGGTTCTGTGGCACTTGTATATTTTCTTGATCTGCGCGGAGCTCGTGCTTACCAACAGACTGTTCACGTTGTTTCTGAAATGTGCAAAGTTTTGTGCGCACGGTCTTTTTACAATGTTGTTCAATTTCGCGTTTCAATATTCTGTTGTTGAGTGCAGGAATGTCTTGTAGATCGACGTGTGGTGTTGTTTTCAGCTCATCCACAACTAATATGTTATGAACCGTGGTTGGGATTAGGCGGGTGGTTACTTGAGCCAATGTACAATCAGCTGAAGATGGACTTGAGTGTGTGGTTACATGGGCTTCTTTGTCAGCATTGTTATTATAAGATTTTCGTTCCGACCAAAGCGGTAGGTCGGGTCCAATAGAGCGCTTGTTGGCACCAGCAAGTGAAATCTTGGCAGCATGCTTTAGCACCGTTTCTATGTTTAGCATTGTCATTCCTTCTACTAAATCGACCACGCTAGAACTCTATTCACAAAACAAACATACTTAAGTTTAATTGGCGCAAATTATGTGTGATTAGGCTTACCATTGTGACTAATTAAAACCAAACTCTCAGCCAAACATTTAGAAATTATGCAAAACTTAATGTTGTTGCAACTCACGAGTTGCCACTTTTTGGAAATAATTTTAAACGTGTGTACACACTTTCCAGTGTGCACTCTCTGTTGCATTTAAAACTAAACAAAAATGAATGCTTTCGCATTTGAATAAATTTATTTTTTTCAATAAATCATCTCAAACCAGTTGCACGTTTTTTATTTACAATTTATTTTATTTAAGTCAATAAATTCAAAAACATACCGACAACGTTAAAAAAAAACTATCTAAATTTTCGCTTGTTTAAATTAGCATTTATAATTATAATCGCTCACTTATCAATTATAACATATAGTACATTAATTAGAAAAACTTTACACCATGGCTGCCATCCATCTCAATAAGCTCACAAGTGCCCTTTTCTTCTAGCAGGCGCAGTGCATTCAGCAACACAGCCTCGTCTATACCATGAAAATCTGTTTGTGTAGAATTTTCACCGGAGTGTATTTCATATAGCGTGCATATGCTATTTGTTTGTCCTGTCTCTTGAATCCAATTGTAGACCATCGTGCCATATTCTTCTAGCGTGTGCCAATAAACCTGCCATTCCTGGCGGCGTTTGTCCAGTGGCGCTGCGTTTCCACTGCGTTGCAAATGCTCCAATATGACCAATATAAACTCGGGAGACAGGCGCCTCTTGAGCTCTTCATTGTAAAACAATGGCAAATTTTGTTCGTTAATGCTTAACGTAAACTTATTGCAATGTTTAAAATATTTGAGAAAAATATCACTCCAAACTTTTAATTGCTGCTGCCGAGTTTCTTCGTGCGGCTGCAAACTGTAAGCTAACCGTTGAATCAATGGTTTGTGTAAAGTTTTTACTATTACTTACGTGAAAAATGGTGGAAATGTGTACTCCCAGGGCCATTGAAAATCAGAATCGGTCATTTTATTTTAAAATTACACTCATTTGTTGTCTATACAAATTTTGTAAAGTGACGTCAATGGTGCGAAAAACAGCTGATGTTCTCAGCGTTGCCATACTGCCTAAGAAATCAGAAACACCTTGAAGTTGTATTAAGCCACCTAGCAAAAAGACAGACTTATTTTGGTCACGAAAGGAACAGTGTGTTTCTAGTAACAAAATGTGAATTTTATCGGAATTATTATCGATAATCAGCTGCTTTTTGTTTACAAATAGCTAATTTTTAAAAGCGCAATATAAAACATAAAAACATGAATTATCGTCAACGTTTAAATAATGCAATAATAATGCAATAATAATGACATGTATTGCAATTGAATTGTTGGATGAGGAAAAAAAGCGACGAGAGGAGGCAATACACAGGAAAAGGCGGAATGTTTGGGTGAACCCATATTTAATGCACAGAGCTCAGTGTGCGCGAAATGCATAGACGTATTTTAACGCACATTAATGTTACAAATGAATTATTTTATTATTATAGCTATTTTCTCATCCTTTCTCATCCGATCCGCAACGATTTTGTTGACCAGCCATAAAATTCGCGTGCAAAATATATAGCTGCACATAAGTTTTGTTTATGGCGCCAAGCCCGAACAGCTGAGTGCGCCATCTATGGTTTGCTACTGGCATTAAAAAAACAAAAAAACGAGCAACACTGGTCTAAATACCACATACAAGAACAGTTTGTGACCAAACGTTTGTGAGCATTTTTATACCCTATAGGTACAAAGGGTATACTAGATTTGTGCAACGTATGTAACGGACAGAAGGAGGCGTGGCAGACCCCAAGTCCTTTATACCAAAATGCGTATCATAACCTCGGGTAGCGATTGAGCCATGTCCGTCCGTCCGTCCGTATGAACGCCTAGATCTCGGAGACTATAAGAGCTAGAGACATGGAACTTTACCTGCTGGTGCGCATATTTCCTAAGCAGATGAAGTTTGTTGAATCATGTCAATATCTTCCCCCGTTCCCCCGCAGTAGAGTTTCGCGGTTTTTAGCCACACCGTTTAATATTTTCAATCTGAAATTTAACAGAGCGATGCGTTGTGGTTACATGCATCTGTGTGTAAAAAACAAATCGGACAAATACAGCAAAAGTTATAGTCAAAAATTTACAAATTTCACCACCCTTGCCTATAAACTGCGTGAATATTTGACTCCTCGTAATTATGGTTACAAGTGACCTAGAATCACAATTTTTGGTAAGCTGATTCATATGGCTCTAATAAACAAATCCATATCCAAATTTTATCGATGTGGTCCCCCGACCCCCGCAATCGATTTACCGTGTTTTCTCCCACACCCCTCTACATTCCAACTTGAAACCCCATATACTTTAAATAAATTCTTTGACGTAATATTTAAGTTTCATCAAAATCGGTAATAATTTAGGGAACTTATAGGTATAAATATCGAATCTAACCAAAAAAAAAAAAATCCAATTGGAAAATTCTTAGAAGGAATATGCAGGAAAAATTTTTTCGAGACAAAAGGTACAGGGTATTCCACTGTCGGGCACCGCCTCGACTGTACCACATTTTTTTTATATGAAGTTTTGTTTATTTTTCGTGTCTGCGTAGGGACCTTTAAAAAAAAGCAAGCCCACAAAAACCGATAAATTTAAAAATAAAAAACAATTCTGTCGTGTACATTAAAATGCTTTTGTTTTTATTTGTCTTAATTAGAAAAAATTGTGTACATTAACATTTTTGTTTTGGTTTTAATACATTTCTGTTTTGAATTGGATTGGTTTTGCTATTTCAAAAATGCCACTGTTTTTGATTCAGCCAAATTAAACATGTAGAGACAAAAAAATGTTTTTAGATCAGATTTTTCTTTGCAGCATAAATATACATTTACATATATCTGCTATATATTCTTGTTAAATATACGTAAAGTACTAGGAGGCGCAACACTATACATTCAATATTTCATTTTTCATATACATATATATGTAGATTTAAATTTTTATATTTAAACGTTTTTCATCTTATAAACCAGCAGCTTGCGTTTCGCTTGCCGCAAAACTCCAACTCCATAAATGCCCTTGCCACTTAAGTGTCTTAATAAATTTATGTTTTATTTTTATAAAAATTTTCATGCTGTTTTGTGCTTATGTACTAACTTTACGTCAGCGTGAGTGGTGTGCCTATAAATTTCGTTTAATCTTTATATACTTTTCTTTCTAGTTAAGTGCAAGTTTAACTTGCTGGGGCTGGTATGTATTGGGGCGTGCAGGCAGTTTATTAGCTTACAGTTATTTAAAGAGCTTGGGCTTGGTAAATATAAATTTATAGTTAATAGTTTTGCACTTTGCCTTTATTTGGTTTTGTACACATGCGTGAAATTCTCTAGAGCCATTCTCTGGGGAGAAAGAAAGAAGTTGTCTTGATAGTACAGTTTAGAGTTAGCTAGTTTAAAGAGTTACAGTTAGTTCCTAGTTAACAAGTGAGGTTTGGTTGAAATCTTTCATTGCTATATAGGTATTTTAGTTTTATTTCGCTTGTCCCTCTAGGTAAACGCAATTTCTAAAACATTTACATAGCATAATGGCATGGCATGGGTTTTATGGTACTGTTTAAATAATACAGTATTTACTACTTTTTTGTATTTTCTTTATAAAAATATATAAAATAAATGAGCCATTCAGCTAATGCATATAGTTGGGAAAAGCCTTATATGTGCTTAAAGCATATTGATAATGAAAATGTACACTTGAAATGCTTTGCGGCTTTCGTAAAAAATTTAATTCATATATAATACATATAACAAAATACTTCAAATTTAAATTGTTTTCAACGCAAGCATAAAACGTTCAAAAAAGATCAGTTTTGCAATCCAAAGCAAATAATATAAAACATTTTCACTTTTTTTACAACTTGAAACAAATCGTAAGCTTCAAAGTATATATTTAATATGCTATACATTAGCGTAAAATACCAAATAAACAAAATATCTTTAAAAAATATATAAAACATTATTCGCTCATATCATGTACATACATAAAACTCTCAAATCGTATATAAATAACTTGTTCTCGACATATACATCCATATTTATTTATATATTTATATTGGTTTGTTAAGACTACTTAAAAATGGCATGTGGGGTGACATGTATGCGCTTACACACATTACATTATACATTCATACATTTATATTGAATCGTATAAAATGCATGCAAGTCAACATTGTTGGGCAGCTTATGACTGCCACACCGAATATTGCTAACAACTAATAAGAGACATATAATTACATATTGAATTTCCATTCATTTTGCCTGTTGTGGCTGCTTTATCAATGGTTGCGTTGCCTAGTCTAGCAGTTATTACATGTACATACATATATAGTTTTGGGATTCTCGAATCACTGCACGTTTAGCATCTTGTTTCACACAATGCTCCATATATATATATATGGTATATTTTTTCGACTAAACGACTAATACTATTTATATATTATAGCTAAACCTAAGCTACAATTTTTGCCTAAGACGCTCTGCTACCATGCAATGCTCGTATGTGTTTGGTTTATGTGTTAAAGTTTGTTTGTGGTTGTGTGTGTGTATGTGAAGTGTAGAAGAGCTTCACTTAGCAAGTGGCTCCAAGTAACAGCGAACCGTATTATTCTCATCCAGCATGGCCGATAAATGGCGTGCCTGTTGCTGCTGCTGCTGTTGTTGCGGGGGGGTGCTGTTCGATGTACTATGCGACGACGATGATGTTGTGGACTGCGGTGATAACTTCTGTAGTTGCTGACGCTTTTGTGCGGGCGTCTGGTTGGCCGGTGGCAATGGTGGCCCAGTATTATTGTGGTGCCCAAATAGCTCATTTACCGCTAAGCGTGCGCTAGGTGATTTAGCGGCATTTTGCCTATGGGCAAAACTTCCACGAATGGAGCCTTCACCAACGCCGCCGCTAACCCCAAAAACCGCACCATTATGCTCATGTGGTGCGACACCTACTCCTCCGACTCCTGCTGGCACACCATAGTCTATAGGCGCGCCATGTTTGCGCAGTTGGCGTCTGTTGAAAAATAAACATTTATTATCAGTAAAGCGAGTAATCTAGTTATAAGGTTAAGAAATTAAAGATAAATATTTGAAATCAATAAGAAAACGTTAGGTAGATGTTATTTGTATGAAAACAACCAGTTCATTTGTACTTACTGAAACCGCCTCTGAAAGTCCTCATCCTGCATTGCCATTAGGCGGCGCATGCGCTCATCACTTTGCGGCGGCAAGCCATGTGAATCATCATCCATATCGCTATCCTCCTCATCATCACAGACGCTATCATTTAACTCTTCTCCTTCCGCGGCTTCATCTTCATCATCATCATCGTCTTCATCCTCATGGGCAGCACAGTGACGTGTGCGCTGCTGTGTTGGCAACGGCTGATTTCTGGAGGAAATGCTACCACCACTTACACTGCCACCATAACGACTGCCAGTACCAGCAACAACTGCGGCGCGCATGTTATTAAACACACCGGTGCCCACGCTGTTGTTATACACTTCGTCCACATCAAAGTCACCGACCTCATAGTTCTGTACATCCGAGTTTCGATTGCTCAAGATCTCCTCATAGACGGGTCCGCCATCGCCACCGCCTTGATTATAATAGGCATCGCTGCCGCCCATGCCCTGGCTAAGATCACAGTTGGAATGCTTATTTCTATAGTGGCGCTGTTGCTGCTGGGCAGCTCCGCCAATGCCACCGCCAGCGGCAATAAACTCGTGATGGTATTGCGCCATGTGCGGTGGCGGCGCTGGCAATTGCTGGCCAGCAGTGCGCCTCTGCTGATGCTGTAAATGCAGCAAATGCGCATGGGCTGTCGCATGCTCTGTTTGTTCCTCATCAGAGGAAAGTTGCTGCTGCTGAGCTTGGCGCGCGCTTAGATGACGCTGCTGTTGCTGCTGGTGATAGTAGCTAGCGGGCATATTGGGTTCCAAGGCCTCGGCATAGTGTGGATAGGATTGGGGTTGCTTCAGTGCACTTGTCTTTTTATATGATGGATAAAATAGCACCTGTGAGGCGGCTGTAGTGCGACTGTGTAAGGAGCCGCTGGGCGAATCGGGACCATTGCCTCCAGTAGCTGCACCACCACTGCCGCCACGCTTTTTCTTGCCATTCTGACTATTATGCTTCTGCGTCCAGTAGAATACTTCGTGCGCCTGCTGCTGTGAGCCAGCATTATTGTAATACTCGCCAGCAGCGCGTTGTTTCATGCTGCCAGCTGGCGGTGGCTGCTTCCAGCTATAATAATCCGGCTGATGATAATAACCCTCACCTGGCGGCGGCACTTGTTGTCCTTGTTGCTGCTGCTGTTGTTTGTGTGCAAAAATCAAGTGCGTAGATCCAGCCGAGGATGTGGGCGAGGTATGTCCTGCGCTGGCCATACCTGTGGAGCGCAACGTATTAGTTGCGCCACGTTCAAGCACCACATGGCCGCTTTTTTGTTGTGCTGCAGGCAGTAATGTGCCCGCAATGAGACCGCTTTTGAGTGTGCGCCGTTGTGTGGTCAATTGAGCTTCATTTAGCTCACAGTCTGAGTTGGCACCTATAATAGCATCATCTGTGACAGCCACGCCATGTTCATCTGGCTCCTCTTGTGCCTCATCGCCATCGGCCAGCGGCAGCTTTGATTTTTTCATAGCATGAGTGCCTGTTGAAGCAGAGTTACTGCTCAGTGTGCCGGCATTGCCGCCTGTATTGCCAACTACCATGCCACCATTGGTGCCAACTATCCCAGATGAAATGGAGGTCTTAGAGCAACGTAAGCACTTTGGCAGCCATGCATGCTGGCGCACGTATTTGCGATATTCACGGCGTATTTTTTCATTTTGTATGCAATGGAATACAAATATGTAGAGACCCAGCAACGTATTGAAGCAAATAAAGCAGTAACCATACACAGTAGAAATATCTTCGTCCATTTTGGCGTTACGCAGATAAAAGTATGCAGAGAACCAAACTGCGCTGAGCAAGAGCAAGAACACAAATGAGCAGCGTATGTCGAATCTAGAAAGTAGACATAATAGTTTAATTTTCAGCTGGACAAAGTGGGCTGGCGAAATCTTAGCTTAGCTATTCAATTGTCCCAAGCAAATAAGGAAAGGAAATTAGGCTGACTTACCGCACATTAGCTAGACGCGTGTGTTCCTTGGTCTTTAATGCAGTTCGACTTTTGCGGCACATTATAATCCATGACAAAAAAGTGAAACCCATTGCAGCCTAAAGGAACACAAGTTTATTATTTTAAAATTCCTTTAAACGTAGTATTAGCGCACATACCAGAAAGAAGAGCAAAACTGGTGCCACAAACGTAACATAGAAAAGCGAGTTGGCCTCCATTAGCACGCAGTAATCGTTTTGTGTATAAGTGCCGGGATCAATGACTAATGAGATGGCCACTACGCTCAAGGACATGCCATAGGAAAGCAAATAGTAGCAATTAACCTTGGGGGTTTGATCAACCTCCAGCAATAGCTCATCCGACGTGAGCGTAGAGTAAGAGTGATAAGCTGCAGCAGGCAAATGCTCAGATCAGTAAACGTTTTCGAACTTTAATTTTTAACGACTTACCTTCATAGCAGAACCAAGCTGCACCAGCCAGTATGGCACAGTGCAGAAAGATGGTTATGAAACCACAAAATATGCTTGTTTCGGTCTG
Organism: Chymomyza fuscimana; assembly: GCA_949987675.1. Taxonomy (NCBI): domain Eukaryota; kingdom Metazoa; phylum Arthropoda; class Insecta; order Diptera; family Drosophilidae; genus Chymomyza; species Chymomyza fuscimana. The sequence continues at coordinate 67,026,169 of OX465089.1, read as the reverse complement.
TTCAATACCCAAAAGAAAGAGCAACTCAATGGCTAGCAGGCATATGTAAATGCTGCTATAAATTGAGGTGCGCGCAGACTGTAAAATTTTTTGATAAAGAAAAGAGAGAAATGGGAATAAGAGGTTGGTGCATGAGTTAAGAGATTCCAGATTCAAATTTTGACTAAACATTTGAAGAAATCTATTCAAACTTAATTTAGTTGTTGCTCTTTGTTCCTAATTTTTTGATTTAACAATAATTTTGGTGGTTGGTGGTGAAAGTTTCCAAAGACATACAAAATAAGACTAATAAAATATTTAGCGCATTAAATAAATTAGAACAAGACACGAAACAAGCATATGTTAGAAATACAAACAACATAAAATAAACTAAACATGTAGAAACACAAAATGCAAATTCATAAGAATACAAAAATTAGCAACATGATATTTTATTATTAAGTAATTAATACACAAAAAGTATTAGAACAAATAAATAATTTGAATGTTAATTTGTTAAGACACAAAAAAATAAATGTTTAAACTCATAGACTCTCACAAGCGCAAAAACATGCCGAAAATGATTTACAAAAAAATAACTATTTTGGTGTCATATTACTAAAACTTTTCTTAAATACGTTTAAAAAATTCGCTCTACTATGGAAATCGAAACAGGGCCGTATAAATAATATGCTTTGTGAACGTCTCCATAGCACTCTAAAACTTAACTAATAAAATGCGCTAAACTTAAAACTATGACAATAACTACAAAGAACACTACTACTACATAAAATTGGAAGTCTCTTAAGTTTTGGACATTTACACAATGTACTACTACCATATACATTTGTCTAGCACATAGACCTAGCATATAATCCTTATAATTATACTTGAACAAAATTTAAGTCCTACAAACAGGCACGTAAATGCGGAACTTGCAGGGCAAGTTTGGAAGCTGCTTTATCAGGTCAACTTCTAGCAGGCTATTAGAAAGGCCTAATCATTTTTAAAAGAGTTTACACATAAAACAATTCAAAGTATCTTAAGCATTATATCACATGAACAGAACTACAAGCAAACTTTAATAATTGGACTCAGAAAGTGCCAAAATTTTGTAACTAAGTACTAAAATACAACTAAGATCTTGCCTAGCATTTGTTGTTGTGCCTAGCCTACCCTATTATTTTTTATTTTTTTTTGTTTCACCACCACCACCACTTATATTGTAAATCGTCCATATTGGCCTGCATTATAATATTATTTGCATCCAGCGCCGTGACATGGCCGCCTTCAACATTAAGATTATGATTACGCTGCTGCTGTTGTTGTTGCTGCTGCTGACGCGCTTGCAAATAATTGTGGCTAATATTAAGATTGTTTCCCATAGCATGACCAGCATTGTTGTTTGCACCCACATGAGCGGCGTGGTGCTGCAAGGCTGCAGCAATGGATGCTGCTGCTGCGGCAGCCGCTGCAGTGCTTGGAGATTGCTGACCATGATTAAGATTCAAATTTAAATTGTTCATTTGCAAGTTGCGTTGCGGCTGATTGTTGTTGTGGGATACAACAACAGCCGCTGCAGCAGTAGCCACAACTTGTTGTTGCTGCTGCTGTTGTTGTTGCATATTGAAATTATGCGCATTTAAATTGTTACGATGAGAATTGCGTATGGAATTGTGTTGTATGAAATTCGTATGCTGTTGCATGTGATTATTGGTGGGCACTGTGCCAACGACATTTCCACCAGCCGTAGTCAACGTGAGCGACTCGTGTGTCTGATCACGTATGTTGTTTTGCTGGCGTCGGCTGCCGGTGCGTTGATGAGGCGCTTGCCTAGCTGTTGCGTTTCTTACCTTAATGAATACGCCATTAAAGAGCTTGAGTGTGAGCAGCGCTATCACAATGAAGACAATGCATATGGATATGCTTATGTAGATAAAAATACGCATGTTTCCATCAAACATTGTAAACAACGAATGCTGATGCTCGTCCACCACATCCATAAGTATTGCAAAATTGGTAAGATGATTGCAGGCGCAAATGCTGTGCGTGCGATTTGTCGATTCCAGGCTGCAACCAGTGGCGGACCATGCACTGCAAAAATGGTTATAAATTAACTAAGCACAACTTTGTAGGCACTAAATGTAATTACTGGTCTATGTAGTTCCAAAAGACGCAGGTGGGATTGGTAACATTTTCAGTTTTTAAATGCTTGAGCACCAATTTAATGGGCTGTGACAACTGTATGTGACGGCCTTTGCCCAAGCTGGCTGAGATCACCTTGCTGTTCAAAATTCGTATACGTTGCTGCATCTCCATATCAGTATCATTAGCCAATATAGCCGTATTACGCACTGCATGAAATAAAATCAAATAGATTACAATATTTGAGAATTCAGTAGGCGAGATATGAGACTCACCGTAACTGCGCGCACTTTTAAGATCAAAATGATCGTAACTTGGCTTTAGTATGGATTCCAGTCTATCAAAAGCAGCAAATACAATGCGCACTAGACCCCCCTCGCTGTTCTCTATCAACGCAGCGCGAGGTAGCTCAATGCGATCGGAGCTTAAGGGCCATTGATCCGATTCGGGAAAGACAACGCTTGACTGTATGGTTTTCGTTTCCAAAACACGCACCGAAAGCACTAAGATTTAAACAAAATATTGAGCATTCAAGCTAAAGCCAATTTAGAGTAACAACTTACATATATTCTTGACCTTCTGCACCACATTGCGCTCGCGTATTATAGTGTCTGCCAACAGAAAAGCATTGTACTCAAGACCTGTTAATAGCGATGTGGCCACACGCATTTGATCCTCCTGATTTAAGTCCAACCAGGAAGACAACTGCGATTCATCTAACAAGTTGGAGCCCGTTTTTACCACACCATGCAGTAGCTCCATAATAATGGCCTCTCGTTGTCTTTGATCTGGAAATGTTTCTTTGTCGTGAAACATTTTCTCTGACATGGTCTGTATAATCTTTGTAGTCACGAGCATGTCACCGCCATACAGCGTTTTGCTGCTGGTCACCTCGGACAAGTCATTCGCTATGGATATCAGCGAAGAATCGCGCTGATTTACACGCATCTCTAGGTTATTAAGCCACAGACTGCGACACTGAGTCAAATCGGGCGTCATCGGATGCCAAGTGGGCTCAAAATTGCGCAGACGCTGATTAACCTTATGCGCCATGGTCACTGGCTGTTCACAATTGCTGCTATTGTGCAGACAGTCGCCAGACGTTGGAGCCGGCGTTGTACTGCTAAATCCCGTAGCGCCGTCATCGTCGTATTCGTCGTAGATTCCAGTATCGGGCATGCGCTTCATAAGTACACAACGCCATTTGGCAATGCCTGCAGCACCACCAGGACAAGGCTGCACATTGACATCACCCACGCGCGTCATATTCCAAAAGAGATTACGCGCATGAGTGGGACCGCAAAACAATTTGCTTTCATCATCTGTGCCCGCCATACCAGCGGCATTCAAATTGATGTTATTTATGGTTCGCACCACGCCACCCATGCTGCCATTGATGACATTGGTGGGCGGGCTGGCAGCGGCTGCGCCTGGTGCGCGATTGGGTGAACTCTTTGTGGTAAGCAGTGTGCCATCGTCACTGCCAGCGCCACCCACGCCTGTCAGTATGCGTGTGTTTGATGGCGCCGTTGCGTTGCTAGACGCGGGCTGTTTTCCATTGCTGGGCTTGGTAGGCTCCACAACGCCTTTGTGATGCGCTGCATCATCCGTATGATGATGATGATGGTGCAGTTGTGGCGGTGGTGGTAATCCATCATGTCTGCCTGGATGTTTTGTAGTTGAAGTACTACTACCTTTAATTCGGCCGCTGGGCAGCGTGATGGTACTACTGGCTGTGCTATGTGTGGGCAAAGGCGGGGCATTAAACCCGTTGATGCCCACCACGCCTGGCAGCGTTGGTAAACGCGGTGGTGGTCCGGCCCCAACTACGCCATTCGGAGGGTGTATAAGGCCGCTGCCATTGGCAAAGATAGGTGGTCCATTGCTTAACACCCAGGGCGGCGGACTCGGACGATTTGTGGTCGTCGAGGTTTGAGCGGCCGATATGCACTGATAATGGGCCTCCAGGTATTTGTGCGTGCCTGGACAAGGATCGCCAAACATACTGGTGGCAGCGAGTACGCTACAGCTTTGCTTGTGCGCGCATCTGTTTAAATATAGTTAGATTTAGCTTAACCTCATGCGGTCCCAAGCTTAGTGTCCAAGTCAGAAGGAAGTCAATTTTAGCAAAAACAATATACCGAAAAGTAAATCATCGGTAATATTTAAATGGCATGCATGTCAATCTAAATAAGTTAGCCATTTACTTTTGACCAAAGATCACTTCCTTTGACCTACAAAATCTATATTGTGTAGTATTCTTTTATTTACCTTGAATTCAGCACAGTCAGACTCTTTGGAAACATGCAATTAACGCTCCATTCCACATTGCCATGATCATTGCATATCGTAATCGAAAAGCGTCCATAATTAGCCCGTATTAAGTTGATCAGATCGCCGGGCTCGCATTCAATGGTTAGTTTCTTACCTTCACAGGCATAGGCAGTTTGATATTTAGGCGCTGTAAGGTTCAATATAATGTCTCATAAGTAAGGGATTATTATTATGTAACAATTCAGGGTTAGAAAATATGTATGATCAATAGAGAAAATATTTTATTAAAAGCGCTGCGTTGATGTTGTAGTTTGGTTTGGTTTTTGGATTGTTGTTGATCTGCAAAGACACTTACGACTCTAAACATGTGCAATATAGGTTTATATAAAATGTGGTATGTGATATATATAGCATGATACGCTTATACAATCCCTCCATATACTTAGTATGTGTTTTGATATTGGCGATTGGTGGTGGGTCATTAGTGATGCTTGTAGCAAGTAGAGTAGTAGTCATAAATACCAAATCCTGCAAGTTGGGCTCACTAATGTTGGAAGGCTGCTCCATTACTTCTGATCAAACAAAACTGCACTTGAACTGAAAAAGATAATCGTCGAAAAAATAACTTAACATTGGTCGGTAAGCAACGCACTAAGCTTATAACCTTATCTTTAAAGCAAAAATCTTTCTATAGAGCAGAAAATCGGTGGCCTTGGAGGATCTGATATGCGGGCTCTTTACCATATTTGTATAGAAAAATATATGTCAAATATGAAACACTCCATGAGAAGTCGTAGTAAAGACACAAGTTGCCGGTGCCTCCACTTTCTTGCCTTGGCCCAGTCTCATATAGATTTATCGAAATTACTGCTCCTTTACTATTTTATGATAATCTTTTTTTTTTTGGTACAAAGTTAGCAATTTGGTAGCATTAAAAAATGCATGATGAAAATTCAAATGAATCCAATCGTGCTGCCCGATTCAAAAATACTCTGTACCAATGCCATTAGGTGTTATTTTACTAATCTTTGTTATAGAACTTCCAAAGTTCCCAATTGATTTGAATAAAATTTCACGCATAGGCAATAAAGAAACGAAGGTATGTGTATGTATGTAATATAAAAAGGTTTTTAGGTAATTGGTATAAAACTATAGCGGCAGAGTGGACTGGACAAACTAAAAAGAGTATTTATATGTTAGCTCTCATGAGTCTACCCGCCGGTTCTGGTGACTCCGGCTGCTTCAGCAACAACTTTGGAAATAGCTTGATAATAGTGTAGTTCATTGGGACGGTTAACTTTAAAAGTTATAATTAAAATTGTGTAAAACTTTAAGTTATAGTTAAAAGTGTGTAATTATAACCTTGAAAATTTGGATCCGATTTTGCGAGCGCATAACTGTACTATGTAGTCCAACAGAGGATCGGTGCAAGATATTGACATGATTCGACAAACTTCTACCTGAAACTAATGCGCATATTTTGTAAAATTTGCTTATACGGACAGACAGACGCCTCTGCTGTTGATGCTGATCATGAATATATATATATACATATATACTTTATGGGCCTCCCACTGCCTCTAACATACTTTATCACAAAGTTATTATACTACCGTAACTTTGGTACAGGGTATAAATATCTGATGTCGATGCACCTTTACCGAAAGTAAGTGTTTTATTAATAAACAATTCAAATAAAAATAATACTACGTTCATGCAAATTTAAGCAAGTGGAAAGAGGTCGAAAGAGAGGCTGTAGAAATACAGTTTAAATAATAATTTGTTTGCTGGCTCTAACTTCTTTGAATTAATAACTTTTAAAAAATGTCATAAAGATAAGATAATTTTTAGAGCAGGACGCCTGGCTACCAAATTTTATCCCGACTACACACTCAAGAATTTTTTCGCCGAATATGTATAAGTTTGCCAAGGAAAGCTTCGGTGCTTAAGTTTAATTGTCTTTTAAAATCCATCCATAATTGAGGAAATATTTAAGAGATAATGTTCAAACTTACCCTTCTTATTATCCGATGCGAATGCATTAGGTCACCAAAGCTGCAACCAAACCTTATCTGTGAATAAATAACAAATACATAAAGCAATTATTTACAAAGCCACACAAAAAATAATTAAACAGTCAGATAAACAGAAAAAACGTCGTGGACAAATAGAAAATGAAGTAATTCTAAAAATACACACCCTTTCAATTTTTCCGTCTCGGTTTCGGCTTAGTTCGGAACAAAGACAGACTCGTTTTCTTTGTATACTCAAAGTGCAATAGACTCGCGGGGCACACAAAATGCATTCAAGTATAGAGAAAAGTTTCCAGCTGCGTTCGCTCATAAGGGCAGTGCACTTCAGATATGAAATGGGGCCGCCGCTTTTACTCATCGATGTGGTCTTTTTTAGACACAAACACATACATATTTATGCACAGATACATACACAACGACCCTGTCAAGTCTTTTCAGCTGCAGCTACTGCGCTGCTTTGTCCACTGGAGCGCCCTCTTGGCTTGTTGTTGGTGTCTGCCACTTGGTTTTGCATTTTTTCATATGAATTTTCAAATGCGTTTTGAAACATAGTTTTCAAATATTTTACTTGTTTAACTTCACTAGTCTGTTGTTTAGTTATAAAATAACACTTTTATTTATTTAGGTTTATAGATTTATTGATTTTTCTTGTATAAAATTTTATTTTTCACGACACACTTTTAAAGGCGACTGCACTTTGCTGACGTAGAGGCAAGAATGTTAAGATATTGCTTAGAAAACTCGTTTCAGTAGTGCCTTGGTATGTCGTATTAGCTCTTTGTTTTTTATTCTCAAATAATAAACTTATTTATTTTATTTTTAACAACAGCTTAAAACTCGATCTAGTTGGATTATCTTTTATATTATCTTTGTTTAAATACATTCAAGCAAATTTTAAAAGAGCTCAAATCGCAAGCAGTTTCCTAAAAGAAAAAATTCTCTACACTTGAAAGTCTAGTTGCCCGTCTACGTCTAAAAGCAAGTTGGCAGGGCAAGGCGTTAACCAAATTTTTGAGCTGGCAATGGTGTCCAAAAATTTTGCAACGCTCGCCTTTTTTAGATTTAATAAAATAATTAAGGTATTCACGCTTTGTGTTGAGTTGAGGAGTTGAAAAGTGGAGGACTTCTACATAAACAAATACATTTTTAACACTGATATTTTGTTATATGAAAAGCAGCGAGTTATCGTATACTCGTTGGAAAGAAAGTGCGCCATAATTAAAGTAAACAAACAAAATTAACATAAAGGTGAAAAGAGTCTGCAACATAAAGTGAATAATTGAGGTATTCTCGCTTTGTGTTGACTTGAGGAGATGAAAATTTGTTGAAAAAGTCAACAGGCCAAAGCGTGAATTCCTCCTGTTGACTTTATGAGTTGACTTGTTGACTTTTCTTTTTCTTTCCTGTTTTTGTTTACATTTGTAAATGGGTACAAATTGCATTTAAATTCAAAAGGTTGAATTAAAATTGCCAAGTCGAATAGTAAAATCTTTACTTACAGAATCTGTAGCTAAAGTAGCTATGGATTACTAAGATTTTTATTATTTTATTGCTGCAAAAACGAAACAATTGTAGAAAACCCATATTTGAGTTTGTGATACTTCTTTCAAATGTTTGTTTACATTTGTAAATTGTTGCAAATAATCATTAAAATACAAATTTTTATTTAATAATGCCAAGACTGAGCGTAAAGTTTACTTAGATTGAAACTGTTGCTAAAGCGGCTTTGGGTGAAATAAATTTTATTGAAGGTTTGTCTGCTAAAACAAATTCATTGCAGTAAAACTTAATTTTTGTTTAATATGTACAGTGGCGACGCACAAATTGACGAAGTTCTAGAATCTAGATAATTATCATGAGGACATGAATGCAATTATACTCTCGCCAGAACGTGCTCAGTTCCTTTGACGAAGCCCGATTTGCTCAAATGCTGAGGGTAACTTCACAACAGTTCCAGCATATAATAAGCCTACTACAGTAATAGTAGTAATAATGTCTAATTCACTTAATTTCGCACGGAAAATGCAATTTTTTTACTTGCGTTAATTCAATTTGTTATTATTTTAAATTTGGCGCTCATTTTTTTAGCGAGTGTAAGGTGACTCGTTGCTTTTCATATCACGAAATGGCTAAAAAATGGCAAATGTAGCAGTGCTGAAAATGCCGGAATCACCGTATTATGCAACACTTTCTCAACAAGCCAAGAGGCGAAAAAGTAGACTAGTTCTGGATTGAGGAAAACTTGAGTTGAGAGTTGAAACACAGGGTTTTATTTTGCCATATATTTTGTTTTTGTAAAAGTCCTCAAATTTTCAACTCCCAACACAAAGCGTGAATACCTCAAATATATTTTGTTGTTTTTTTTTTTGGAACAGAAACAAATAAAAAAGTAAGTATCGTGTATCTTATGTACTAAAAAAAATAATTATTTTTGCTTTTAAGTGGCTGAGTCAACCCCTAAGCGCAGGAGAATTTCGAACCAACAAAAAAAATGGACCGCCGCAGACGTAGAGCAAATTATTAATTATTTATTGGAGCACAGGAATTTCGAGGTAAGATGTATACGTATGGAACTGCTAGGCCAAGAAAATAACCCGATTGTCTTACAGAAACCAACGGGGCAATCGTTTTACAATAGGATGCTGGCTGAGCTCAATATGGATGCGAATTGGACGATGCTAAAGGGCAAAATTCGGCATTTGCGTAAAAAATATGAACAGGCCAATGAATGGCGCAATTCAATGAGCACTGGATTAGAGGACGAAGAAAGTCAATTGTCAATTGAAGGTATGAGGTATTGTTTCGATTTAATGATATGTAAAAATTTAGCAATTACAGCCAAATCGCGGGAAATGTGCCCATACTTTGATTCCCTGAAAGTCATTTTCCAAAAGGATAAGGGTGATGACTGCTTGGCGTTCCATTCAGAGGAGCTTCAGGAAAACGCAACCAACAGCAGCGTATCTTCATTTTTTCATGGAAGACCCGAGGTAGAAGTACCAGAAGTGTCTTTCGTGGGACGCCTTAGTAGAGAAAGAACTGCTGTGGACATAATAAATGAGAAGCAAGAAAGTCGTCTGAAGCAGCGCGACCAACTTCTGAAAAACGATGAGGAACGGCTGAAATTGGAAGCCGCAACCGAGGAGTGGAAGCGCTGCAAGGAGGAGCGTCAGCTAGAGCAAGAGGAGCGCCAGATGGACCAACAGGAGAGGCGACTCCAGCTGGATGTTGAGACCGAGGAGTGGAGGCGCAAGAAAGAGGAGCGGCAGTTGGAGCAGGAGGAAACACGATTGAAGTTAGAAGAAAAAAAAATTGAAAAAGAATTTGAACTCAAAAGGCTAGAGTTAGAAAACACGAGAGAGTTATTAAAATATGAATTAGAATTAAAGTATGGCAAGAAGTAAAATGTATTAAACACATTGCAAACAATACAATTTATTCATTAAACATTAAATTATAAATAGCTTGTCGTTTTTCTTCATTAGAAATTGTGTTCAAAAATGTGTCTTGGTAGAAGTCATCATCTTCTTCACTCTCTGGTTGCATATTCTCCACTTCTTCATCAGTGAGCAATATGTTGTGTAATATACAGCACACTGTTACCCATTTACAAAAAAATTTCTTGCTAGCCATGTTTCCAATTCTTATTCGCATTTCCTTCAAGCTGCAAAATTTGTTTTTTAACAATTCAAAGCAGTTTTCTATTCGGACGCGGTACCGACTATGGCGTTTGTTGAATCTTTTCCGCATTTCGGCGTCCATGAAATGAGAATCGCTTCTATACGGGACAATTAAATATTTCGACATTGGGTAAGCAGAATCACCTGCCATCCATTGTTCACCACTGAAGTATTCCGAACTTCGATTACAAATGATGCCGCTTTTGAATATTTTTGAATCGTGCCAGCTGCCTGGGTATCCGACCACAACGTCGCGAATACGTAATTTGTAGTCGCATACCGCCTGCAACTTAATGGCATAATTTCGTTGCCTGCAGAAGTAACTTTCATGGTTGTATCTAGGCTTCTCAGAAAGTTTAATCTCAGTGGCATCTATGTATCCGATGCAGTGCGGCAGTTCCTTCATCGTATAGGATGCAATCTTTTCCCGTTCTTCCGCATCTGGCCAATATAGAAACTGCTTCATTATATCCAAAATGGCATCAAAAACTCGACTTGTTATTTTCGCCAAGGTGCCGCCATCGCCAATTCCAAAAAGCGTCGCAATTTTTTTAACAGACCCACTGTTGCCTGACGAACCAAGTCGAAATAGAACGATCGCCACCTGCAAATCGGTAGGTATTTGTAGGCGCGCTCCGCGATTTATAAAGTTTGTATGGGACTGCACTAGGTTTACAATACGCTGGAATTGTTGTGGAGTTACCCTCAGCATTTCAACAAATCGCTTGTCGTCGAACGAACTGAGCACGTTCTGGCGCCAGTCAATTGACTTCGGGATGTGCGAGAGTAAAATTGCATTTATGTCCTCATGATAATTATTTAGAACTTCATCAATTTGTGCATCGCCACGCAAGCCCAAAGTCCCTGTATTAAAGAAAATGTAGTTTCTGTACGATGAATTTGTTTTAGCAGACGAACCTTCAATAAAATCAATTTCATCCAAAGCCACTTTAGCAACAGCTTCAATCAAAATAGACTTTTCGCTTAGTCTCGGCATTTTTAAATCAAAATTTTTAATTTTAATCAGGCATGTTTCCGATTTCGATTTCGAGTAAAAGTGTCGTAATCGAAATGAATGGTGTTCTGGATTTCGATTCCGACAAGAGTCGAATCGTTTTGAAAAGTTTGGCTCTCAGCTGTCGAAATGAAAAGTATTTTGCTTTGTTTAGTTAAATAAATGCATTAATGTCACTAAAATTAATTTTGTATTATTTTTTAATGTTTTAACAAAATTTAGATGTGCTCATTTGAACAAATCAAGGTTAATTTTCATTATATATTTTTATTACAAAAAATGTCTATTAAAATTGTGTGTATGAAAGTAAGGTGTGTCTTTCTCGGAAAGATGTTGGCAAAAAGAAAAAATAAATTATTTAGTAACTAAATAAATTTTAGTTAGTTGTTCGAAAACTTGTGGCAACTCTACAATGTGATCTTATCGATAGGTGGCCAGGTGGTCAGCTGGTAATTTGGCGCACTTTTTAAACAAACAACAATGAGCCGCTTTTTTGAAGTTATTTTTAATAATAAATTTTTGAAGGGAAAATTAAAATGCGAACTACAAGCAACTTAATTTTTTACTACGTTTCCATTTTTAAAAGACGGCTGCTGTACAGCTGTTGCTGGCCTGAATGAAAACGATTCGAAATCGATTCGAACTCATTCTAAATCCGGAACACCAATTGTGGAATGCACTCAGTTATGACATTTCAAAACTTGTCGAAATCGGAACACGGCTGATATATCAGCGGTCATTTATAAACTACGTGACTCACCCACCTGTACCAAGTGCTGAGCGTATGCGGCAAGTACGTGAGCGTCGGAAGCAGCATTTCCAACAACAGCAATCAGTTATATGTGCAAAGCGAATTCGAGACTTTCATCAAAGGTCATTGAATCCTAGGCTACCTGGTTTAACTGATAATTCGAGGACCAAGCAGAAGCAGTTCATTACTAAACAAACTTCGCTGATTGCATTCCTGCAGTCCCCATTAAAAAATTATGAGGCATTTCTTTATTGGGATAGCATTTTACAGGGAATGTCCCTGAAAGGTGCTGAAAGAGCAAAGCACTTAATGGCCCAACTGCAGCAGAAAATGTCCAGTACTATAAGCGAGACCATGCATAAAAAAAGAGTGTAATTACAAGTTTATTAATAGACTAATTATATAATTTTTCATAGAGAACTTAAGCTGTAAACATAAGAAAATGTATAAGTACCAAAAGCAACAATTAGTTCAACTTTAGAAATTGTTTATAAACAATAAATCTTTATTTCAAAAAAATATGTACGTTAGTAATTTTCGATTCAACGCTTCAGAACTAACGGTAGGTGTTTTTTTAAAGATGCCCCAACGTCTAGTATTTGTGTATGAATATGGTATTTTTATGGGGCAGTCACACTGTTTTGAGGAAACATAAACAAACCAAGTCGCACATAGCGTCTAAACAAAATGAATTATTGGAGAAGGAAAAAAGTGCTAATGGCTAATAATGCAGCAATAGTTGCATTAGTTGCACTCCATGTTGTACAGGAAGAGGAAAAAAAGGAGGAGGAGGAAGATGAAAGAAATAGGCGGCAGTGGGTGAATCCATATTTGCGAGAAAGAAAAGCAAAGGGAAAATTTAGCAAGGTATTTAACAAACTAAAATAAGTTATTATTTACATATTTTCAATGATTTTTTTACTATGTTTGATAGTTTGAATATATAAAGCGGAATCCCCAAGTGTTCTATGATACATTCCATATGAGCTTCAGCGATTTTGAGGAATTATTTGCATTATTAAAAAACCGATTGATTCCAAAGCGAAATACTCGTCCTGATACGGTTCCATTGCAAGCAAAGTTGGCGATAGTTCTGGAGTAAATTATTTTAAAATTTCAAAGTACATTTAGTTGCTTATAATTTCCATAGATTTTTAGCAGGTGGTAATGCACAAAGTGATATTTCCAATTCATATCGAATAAGTAAGCAAATTATGGGTACAATAATTGACACCGTGTGCGATGCTATATGCAATGAGCTTGCCGACGAAATTCCTGCCTGGGACTGTAATGCAATGCTGGAATGCGCAGAGGAGTTTTTGGATAAGTGGAGTTTTCCAAATTGTGTTGGAGCAATTGGTAGAAAACGAGTGAAAACAAAATTACTTCATTCTGTAAGTAGTTTTTTGTAGTTACATTTGAAAAAATAACAAGCCTTTCGTCCACTGTGCAGCCGCCTAATACAATCGTTCTTTTGGGCATATGTGATGCATCCTACCGTTTTACATATCTGGATGTGGAGGGATATGGTAGTATTGATGACTTATCAGCTCCATTTAAAAATCTTGAATTTCCCAATGACAGTATTATAAATGGCATAAGGACTCCGTATTTCACGGTGGGCGATGATGGATTTCCATTATGCAAGCGTATTATGAAACCTTACAAATCAAAGAATATAACGAAAGAAGAGCAAATTTTTAACCTCCGGCTAAATCGTGCGCGGCATTGCATTGATAATGCATTCCACTTGCTCAGTTCGAAATGGACCTGTATGCTTAGTCTTCAGTGTAATAAGGAAAGGGCACAAAAGATACTTTCAACCTGCTGTTTATTGCACAACTATCTGTTGCGTGTTAGCCCAGATAATTACAAAGCGCCTGCATTCAATTTGGCTTCCGCAAAGCCAGAGGTAATAAAAAACAATTCCAATCGAGGCCGTTTACAAGAATACCCGATTTTTATAAGAAACCACCTGAAGAATTATGTTAACGCAGACGCTGGCTCAATGCCAGTACAAAGTCTCAATGACGACGAAGATATGTAAAACTTATTAAATTAGCTTGGCCAAATATATTATTAAGAGATATTTTTTTTTTATTTATTTATTGCTTAATTCCCTTAATATACAAATTTTCTTAAGCTAGTATATGAACAATATTATTTACAGTGTTGAGCTGTAGGAGGAGTAAAAAAACCTTAATACCAATTAAGACATATGTTTGTGATTTTTATTGGGTATTTTCTGCAACACCTTTGTCATTAGGCATTTAGATTTTTGGTGATCATGTCGAGTTGCAAAATGTCCTCCTTTTGTTGGGTCAACACATTTTCAGTGATAACACTCAAGATTACAATTATTAGTACTACATTCACCACGAACACGCGTTCTAAGTCAGCCTACATATGAACCCGTAAGTACCCGGATAGGGGCGATAGCATCAATTTTGATCTCATTGTGCTTGGCCGAGCTCTTGTATTGATGGCGATTGCGTTCGCCGCCTTAGACTTTCAACTCTTTAATCATTTTGTTTATATTCATATTCCATGTATTTCTGTAGCAAAAACATCCCACGCCAAGGAATTTTTATACTCCTCGATCCCACGCACAATGATATTTATGCCTACGATCCCATATGACCCTTCTGTCTGTGTGCGTTGCGAACCAAATGAAATGAAAGAAAATGTGTATCGTCAGCTGTTGGTTGTTGTTGTTGCTGCTGATGGTCGCGAAAATGTATTTTTGGGCGCTGTCTCTTATGAGAGCTTCTGTATATAAATATGTACAAACATATGTATGTATGTATGGCTAGCTATAAATAAGAATAAGCCGAAATAATAAAACCCCCATCCCATTGAAAATAAAAACAACAATAAATTTGTTTCAAATTTTTTTATTATACAATATTTAATATTATATTATATTATAGTATAGCGAGTCGTAGGCCTTTGATGCTAGTACTCTAATCCTTTTTTAACATGCTTTTATTAGCTTCACCTGTATGTATGTATGTATGTAACAAAATCTTTCAGCTAAATTTTCACCAATTTCAAGAAGTCTGATCATCTTGAAAATTTGCACAGGGGTCAAGGACTGATGACAATACAATTATTTAATAACTTTGTTCTAATGTCCTGACAAGGATCATCAGGATTTAAAATATAAAATGTACACTAAAAGTATGCAACAATTTTTCAAAATAATTAGTAGGCTTGTTGACAAAAATCCATGTTTGTTTTTAGTCTTAAAATAAAAAATTATAGTTTAAAAAAACTAAAAAAACACGCTTTAATAGTAAACCGAACTAAAAAGTAGAAAATAATTTTGATGTATCAAGATTTTGTATTACAGCAATAGAAAATTCCGACAATCAATTACGACTAATTAATTTGGAATAAGATTAAATTAGAAATTAAATTATTAATAAAATAATTCAATTATAGTAAAAAAAGCGTGGGGTGTATTTTCATAATGACTTTAATTTTATAAATAGCTACTACTGAAATAATTGTAACATTTAATATTAAGCATCCCACGCTTTTTTTAATATAATTGAATTATTTTATTAATAATATAATTTATAATTTAATCTTATTCCAAATTAATTAGTCGTAATTGATTGTCGGAATTTTCTATTGCTGTAATGCAAACTCTTGGTACATCAAAATTATTTTCTACTATTTAGTTCGGTTTACTGTTAAAGCCTGTTTTTTTAGTTTTTTTAAACTATAATTTTAAGGATATTATTGTATAAAATATTTAAGCTAACAAATAAATAAAATATTATAGTACATTCTAAATTTTGAATATTAGGATTTTCCTTATATACAGGCACTTTAGCAGTGCCACTAGTAAATTCTAAATTGTCAACAATGAAACTTTTTGTACAATTTTTTGTGCCGTTGCTACTATAATGGGAACAAATTTCCAATTTGTCATTTTTTATATCGCTTGCACGGAAATGCTTTTTGCTAATATAAAGTGATGTTATATACACACATTTTTTTTTCTTAAATTACAAATTGATTTCCAGTGATTAAGCTTCTCAATATCTGATGGAAAGCGGAAAAGCTTTTCAATTCGTGAAGTTGCAATGCATCCTTCAATGCAACATGTTTTGTAACCAACCCGTTTCCTTAAGAATGGGTTATACTTTGGCTTCTCATTGTGCCCTAAAAAAGAAATTCGAAAAAATTAATGAATAATAACTTTAGTGACAAAAAACAAATGTTTTGTGCTTACCCAATTCCAATGTCGGCTTTTCTAAGCTTCGTTTTTGTGCACCTTCGAGCAGGTGAGGTTGAATATTTGTAGGCAGAGGCTGTGTATTCGCGTCACCTACTCATTTGCACCACCATTGGGATGTTTCAATCCATCCACCATATGACATGAAAATCATTCTCATCTGTAAAAGACAAAAAATCCAATTATTAGCAATAAATACAATTATTTTGTTAAACATTTTTTAATTCCTTACCAATTCTCATCCAGAATCCTCATTGTGTTTGCAGCTTTTTGTCTTTTGCTATCGATTGTGAGGTCTTCCAAAAGCCATCGACCTTTTTAATCAATAAAATTATTATTAAATTGTTGAGAATGCTTTGACGATGGAAATAGCATTTGTGTTTAGCAGCAAACCACTCCGGATACAGTTTATTCGTCTTCGATATGCATTTACTCATGATTTTTTTGCAAACATCTTGTCCATGCGCATTTTGTTCAAAATGTTGCGCAAATATGGAAAAGTTTTTTCTGGTAGAGCTCCATTGTTTGCATTGTGTTGTCAGATTCCTTGCAATCAAACTTCTTCGTATTTATTAAATACAATAAATAATTTGAATCCGCTTTTTCATGCGAATGATCTAAAAACACACCTATTTGTGGCGCTCTGATCGCAGATCAATGCTCTGACGTGTAGGCCAATATTTTTCAGTGAGGCCAAGATAATCGGCTCCCACTATAGTGTCAGCACGAATTAGCAACAGTTTTCAATCTTCTTCCTTTGCCAAAGTCCACTAAACCATCTATCTGGTTTGTAGTGACATTGTATTCCAGCTCTGGGGGACCGGCTGTTTCGTCAAATACGAGAACGCATTGTTTGTCGGTTTCTTCCATATTTTTGACGTCTTCTGCAACTTTTTTGCAAACTTTTTCGTCAATGCCAGGCTGAATTCTTCTTATGTATTTGTATCTGTATTTGTTTGTGTAAGCCTTGATGCCGAAGTTTTCGTCAATGCATCAATTTGGCTTTGCAAACATTCAATTTTTTTTTTCAATTCTTCTAATTCCTTTTGCTGTTCGTAGTATTTCGAACAGTAAACTTCGCAACCAGGGCACATGAGGTCTTCATTCTGCACAATCATTTGAAAATATTCATCAGGAAGGCTTTCGTGATGTATTTCAAGGTTTCCGTTTTGAGATTGTGCAACTTTTTCACTTGTGTCAGCCCCGATTTGCTCAATGGGCCTGGCATTTCTTTTCAATGTTTTATTCACAATATCTCTAGGATAAAAATGATTTTGACATATGTACAGCCGGCAGTGATTCCGAAACGTCGGCTCAATGTTGGATAGAGACTTCCATAACTCCCGCTCTGTCTTTTCCTTAGGAAACTTATGTAGTGTGGAGGTGCGTCTTGTATGGCTGCAATTAACGATGCAGCACATATCTTCATATTTTTTAATCTCTCTATCTGGTTTAATATCATGACCTACAAAGTAAAGTTGTTTTGGTTATATAAATACAATATTACGGATACAGTAATTAATAGTTTATTAACTTCAAGAATATATATGCTAAAAACGGACTACATAGCTGAGGTGTGAGTTAAATAGCTACTGCTTTTACACATGAAAAAGAAAGTCGACAAGACCGAGTTGGAATCGAAATCTAGAGCAGGTATGCTTGATAAGTTTTTACTGTGATGGACAATTTGAGATTGACAGTAATCATAATTAAAATCAATATATTTGTTTATATTTGTCAGTGATAAGCAATAGTCAAATAAAGGTTGGACATACTTATGTGATTCTAATTAAAAAGAGCCATAATTTAAGACTTGATGGAAATTTTTGTATACATACAAGTGCGCACTTTTTTCACTTTTAACTAAAAAAAGATAATCGCGGCCCCCTACAAATTACATGATATATAAAAAACTTACCTGCTAAGTCAGTGGGTATTGCCCCCTTCCGCAATCGGAAAGGGCCTACCCACTTTGGCTCAAAGTGCCTGCTGCACACTCTAGATCGAGTGTTCAATTCGGATTCTTCAATTTGCAAATTGTTGCACCAATTACTGACTCCCTCTTTAGGGAATCGGAACAGTCGTTGTCCAGGACAATTTTTAATGATGCACTTCTTCATTTTGGATGGAAGTATTAAAAAAAATACTCTTTAATTTTTAATTTAATTCGCAGTTGTTGTGTGTGGCTTGAGAATACAAAATATTAATTGTAATTTAATTCGAAGTCGAATTGAGAATACAAAACACACTTTTGGATGTAGTATTGAAAAATACTTTTTAATTTAAGCACACTTTGTAAATTTTAATTTTTAATTCGCAGTCGTAGCCACACAAATCACAATTAAGAATACAAATACACTTTATTAACTGCGCGATTAAGCAGTTTTATTTAATAATTTTAAACGAAATTGCGCGCATTTTTTTGTAGCCGCAGATACTTTAAAATAAATAGCAATTTAGCCCGAGACCTTTTTTCGATGCTGCTGCTCTGTTGCAATTTAGGAACATATCGATGTGCTAGAATAAAAATTGTCGATATATTGTATAAGTTCGTTCATTTTTATATCGATGTGAGTAATACGATATTTTAAACATCAGCTGTTACATATATGACTACAAGTATATATATGACCAGAAACCCTGATAATTTTTTATGCTAAAAGTATGCAACATATATTTTAAGATAACTTATTTAAATATTAACCAATTTTGGAGTGACTCTGTCTATTTTGTCAAAATTTGTGATTGTATATACACGCAAACATAAGTATTTTCCTTATGTAAAATTAAGAGGCTTTATTTTAAAAAGTAACTTTACATTTTTGATTTGCGATTTTAATGGTACTTTTTATTTCAACTAATATAATATAAAGCTCACGCCTCCTCCAGCTGCCGCTCAAGCTCTACTATACGTGATTTTTTATTATTTATGAGTAGAATGAATTTCTTAAGCAGCTTGATTTCTTGAATTTTCGACTCTTCCACATATTGTTTGTATTCTGCCAATATTTGTCTATGTTTATTGAGGCGATTGCAGCATCTAAGAGTTCAAAACAATTTGATATCTTATGTAGCTCAACTTCCATGTACAATGATGATGATGTTTCACAGCCTCCTTGACATTTGTACAGCTTAAATAATGGCGGGTCCTCATTGCAGCTCAATTCATAGTCAAATCCGACCAGACCCATATCTGTGGACAGTGCCTTCTTGCACTCATTGTAAAACTCATCATATGGCTGATGCAACTCCTCAGCAGCATTGCTCAAGCAAAGCTCTGCAAACTTAGTTGCACCTTTATAGCTTTGATTGTTTGTGGTGAGCAAAAAAATAAATTCTAATTGGAAAGTTTTTAGAAGGAATATGCAGGAATACAATTTTTGCTAGAAAAAAGGTACAGGGTATTAAACTGTCAGGGCACCGCCTCGACTGCATCACATTTTTTTTATTATTATTCTGAAACTTGTATAAACACTTGAGTGCAACACATGTTTAAGATATATTTTTCAATTATCTGCTTAACATATCTCCCCCCATGGTCAATGCTGAAATTGTTTTCAAAGGTCTTTTTAAACGCACACACACAAGTTTAAAGTTTTAAATTTTAGGTTTTTAATAACAATTGAAATAAAAATTTATATAGGTTAAAATGTCTTAAATTTATTTTTGGAGATTAAGTTTTTTGTATATTGTAAATAAAATGTTATGATAGCACTAAGAATGCATTAGTTCAACTAATTTAGTTGTACTCAATTGAGTTTATATTAATTGAGTCTATTATAATAATAGACAATTAGTCAACTATTTAATTACTGTCATATTTATACATTACAAATTAATTGTATTCACCTTATGAAATATGCTTTTCATCTACATTTTAGAAATATTACGTTAATTTAACTACTACTACTTATATTCTTGACTCCTTAGTGGAGCATAGAGCCAATTTAACAATCATTCGAAAAAATTTGTGTTTATAAAAAACGGATCATTTTAGCATATACATACTTCGTAGGCTCTTACAAAATTGATTTGAACTAACTTATTGGGTTTGAAGCAGTGGTCGGCAAAAAATACACTCATATTCTTGTTGGTCTTGTTGCTCTGCTTTACTGTGTTGTTCAAAGGCATTGCAGCTTTGCATATTCAAATTTGTGGCATTGTCAACTTATGGTGCGCTGCAAATAACGCGCGCATTTTTGAAATATGTATACATGTTTTTGACCTTTTTAATTTAGCTGTCCCTAAATAAAACATTCTCCATATTTCCCATTGATGCGCCGCTAGAGCTGATTTCCAACATAGATATGCCGAATGCTTTGTTTTTTGTTTTTTATATCGCCCCACCAAGCTGATTTTGTTCATGCGCCACTTTATTTATTTTGTTTCAGTTATTTACAAAAGCCGTTACAGCAATTAAATTTTTGTTGTTGTAAACAATTAATGCAATCTAATTGAGTATGTGCACTTGCCTGATAAAAATAAAACCTAGCTCGCTACGGAAACTGGCGTTGAGAGCACTTTGCGTATCATTTGTCACTTACACTTTCATATAGGGGGTGTCGCTGTGGGGCACTTTGACGACATATCATCATTCATTAGCACAGTTTAAACAAGTTGAAATGGAACGCGTACCGAGTGGGCTTGTCACTTGGCACACAATGTTTGATAAATGCGCCTACAAGTGGAGTCAATGAACGTCTGAGCAATTGGCCATATGCACATTTAAATCATTTTAACTTGATACCAAAACCTGTTATCAGCAATATTGCTATTTATTTTATTTGTTTACAGCATTTAAGTACAATTATAAGTAACATTGTGTTTGGTATAGGTTTCATAAATCATCAACTACATATATCAGCGATAAAACTTCGACTTAAGCTAAGGTACAAACTAGACGCGTCTGTTAGCTATAACACTTAATCCTAGACGATATGATAACTAAAACTAAAAGTAACTTGCCGATGACTGCATTGTATACATGACTAAGTGTTTATTTATGGTTCAAACACCTCCTCGCCGCTGTGTTCGCGCTTCTTATGCCAGCGTAAGCTAGCAAATTGAGCAAATCTTTTGCCACATATGGCGCATTTGTACTTTTTAACGGCCAAGTGCAGCTCCGTATGCTTTTTGAGGTTGCCATAGGTCGTGAAAGTCTTGCCGCATACCGTACACAAGTGTTTGCGTATGTTAAGATGACCATTCATGTGATCCGTAAAGCGATTCTTCTCGTAGAAGCCCTTGTCGCAGATGGGGCAGTGAAAGGTGGACTGATTGAGATGCGTGCGACGGTGTATATCAAAGAAAGACCAGGTCTTGAAAGACTTGCCGCATAGATCACATATATAGGGACGCTCGCCGGTGTGCGTGCGCATGTGTATTGCCACCTCGGTGGAAGTGGCAAAGTGTTTGTCGCACTGCTGGCAAGCATATGGGAAATCACGGCGATGTCGTCGTATATGCACGGTCAGGTTGCAGGGCATCTGAAAGCCCTTACCGCACAGCGTGCATATAAATGGTTGGGTGCCATTGTGTGCTGAACGATGCACCTTGTACTGATCGCTGGTTTTAATGAGCTGCGTGCATATGTCGCAGCGAAATGGGCCCAGATTCTGTTCCAGAAACTGGGCCAACCTGGCATGTATGAGCGTAGTGCTTGTGGCATTGCTATTGGTTAGCATTTTACGCTTTTGAGCTGAAAAATCCTTGCGTAGCTGAAATAGCGTCTTCTCCAGCTGTGCGTTTGTGTGTCCAGTATGAAAGGTGTTGTTAAGTTCCTCTAGCATTTGGCTAAGCGCTTGACTGCGATAGGCATTGGAACGAAAGTCTGGATGATCTACATCCCAGAGTGCCGGATAGTTGCGATAGATTTCCACAAACTGCAACTGATCCTCTTGGCTAGCAAAGTCAATGCTGTTGGCATTTATGAATTTGGTTTTCTTTATGGTTTCCACCACGCCCACTTTCTGTAAAAAAAGCCAAATGTGTTGCATATTGTATACCCACAATATAATGTTAAAACCACGTACCTTGCTAATTTTATTGAAAATCTGATCCTGCAATATCTTGTGCAGAAACTCCATATCATCATAGCACCATAGCTTGGGCAAGTATAGACCTTTGTGTTTGATAACCAAGCGTAGTTCCTTGCGATAACGCGTGCGCAGCTTTTCAACTTCCTTGTAGCAATCCTCGGCACTTAGCTCATAGTTGAGATCCTCTTGAAGTTGCATGGAAATTTCATTATATAACTCCATTTTATTACAGTTGGCATAAGCAAAATGCTGAGGATTCCATAGGCACTCCTGACGCCTAAAGGCATCGAGTATATAGCTTAGCACCTCACGATACTGCGCCGACTTGGAAGATTCGGTATCGGTTTCACATGATTTCTCACTCTCGGTGCTTTCGCCAGTGTTCTGTAGGTTAGTAAAAAAAAAGTTTACATACTATTATTATTATTGATCTAGGTCTAACTAGCTTACTAATTGCAAACACTTTTTAACTTATCATAGAACAGATTTAATTTCCTCAAGTGTATATTTGATGACGTTAATTTTTTTTTATAACACTTCAGGCATTATCTTCAGATACTTTCACTCGATAATGAGAAACTTTGAAAATAAAACACTTCAACTCGGAGCTAACATACTAACTTATTTGCCCAGAACATCAAGGTGTTCTATAACGACGTTAAGCCACAATATTTTTTGTAAAGTTTTAACAATCTCGAAATAGTATTAGTATAAAAACCAATGTTTTTTGCGAATCTCAACGTTCACTCACTCAAAATTGGAGTATTCGTATGAAATATGTTCGATTTCGTGATTTCAGTTGAGCTGTTGGAAACATATCGTGGTCACCTCCAGCTACTTCAAAAAAAGCCATAATTTTCATAATCATGAATATTTACGGAAAAAAACTATTTATGTAATAAGGTATTAGTAAGGTAAAACTAATAAAAAAAATTACAGCTTCTTCCGTATTTGAAATATAATGGATCTTTTCTTAAAGGGCGTTCGAATCCTCATATCGCTTTTGGACATTCAAATAGTGTAAGAATCTTTTTAGCCTTAATACGACGCACAAGGTAAATAAAGGCCATAACCCATTAGGGCTCATTTGGGCTATAAATTGTATTTACCTTGTTCGTCGTTAGGAAACAGAGGTCGTGTAGGTAATAGGTGTTTAGAGTGTTGAGGTGTGAAGAGGGAAAAAACCAAACATTGAACAAATTTTGTTGCCAGTTTGATTTTTGAGTGGCCGGGGTCTGTACCGTCAGGAGCCCTCAATTGGAGGGGTATTTATATAAAATCATTTTCAGGCAGCTTGTATACCCATTTTCGCCGTGTACCCCATCCCGGAGTGGTGATTTTATTTTTCGGTGAGTAGGGCTATCGAGGGATAGCCATTAAGTTTAGAAAGGGCCTGGTTCGAAATATGAAACCAGACAGAAAGCCCCACCACCTTAATACCTTAGTTAAAGATCTAGTATGACTTATGACCTTACCAAAAGCATTACCTTGGCTTCCCGGTCTGCGCGCTTCTGCTCAATCACTTCACGCAGAAAATGCATTTTCTCAAAGTACCACAAACGCGACTTGTATTTGCTGCCCAGCGTATTCAGCTTGCTCAGCTCACGTCTATAGCGACTGCGTAGCTCCTTGAGCACGGCGAAGATTTCCACTCCGCTTAGCTGCATTTGAAATGTGCTCTCCAATGGCGCAGCAAGCTCCCCGTAAACGCTGCGTTTGGCATTGTACTTGTACTCGGGATGCTTGGGATTCCAAAGCTTCTCGTGCCGCTCATAGACCAACAGCAAAGCGCTGACAAACTCTCGGTTGCGCTCGAGCTCTCGACGCGTGCGCTGTGAATAAATGATTCCCAAGTTGCAATGGTTTAGGCTGAAAAACCCCAGTTGGAGTCATAGACGTAACTGCTGCCTACTCACCAATTTGCTACTTTGACTAGCGCTGCTGCAGCTGCTTGCTAAGCTGCTTGTGGGCGAATTTGGCGGCGCTGGCGTAGGTGGCGTCGCCGGTGGTGTAAGCTCCACAACATTTGCCTCCAGTGGGTGTTGAATTATTTTTGCGGTTTCATTTTCTGCGGCGCGTAGTTTACGTTGCATTGCCTGTAAAGAAAACAAAAATTTCGCATAAATAAATACATTTATATCTTTAAGATACTCGAGCACAAGACAAAGGCACATGGGCACATGATCGTTGTGCACCGCGTTTTGTTTACTGTTTGCTTAGGGCTTATCGCTTGCCCAAGGTTTCCATTTCTTATTGCGTCCAACCGCAGAAAAGGGAAAGTCACAAGGCACAAGAGAACTTCAGCTTATATATTCCTAGACTTCGAGTAGAGGTCGCGGCGTCTATGACGTCATTTGCGATAAGCAGTGCATATAGTAGAAACAAAACCATATGTAAAAAAAAGAATCTATGAGCTTAAAGCTGATTTGAAATTTTTTTGGTACTCTCTATTTATATGTATGTAAATAAACTATGTTAAGTTGCGCATGAATGATATCCATGCATAATTCAAGAGCATGCCGCCTACACTTTAAAAAATCAAGCATATAGCAGGATTTAACAAATTAAAAGATATTACAAACAATCGATAAACTGTATACTCTTGTTCCATTTCAAATGTTCTTAAGTGTCTTTTTGAGTAACTTATTTTATACGAAGATGAGACGTTCAAGCTGCTCAAGGCGGTTTAAAATTTTAAGTTCTAGATTTTTGTGATTTTTAAATTTTTCTGGAACAGAAAATTGGTTTTTTATATAGAAAAATCGTTAAACAGAAATTATGTTTTTAACGTTTATTTATGGAAATCAGTAATTTGAGTTTGGATTACACTTATCCTTTGATCCTTCTCAACAAAATCTTTTAAAACGGTTAGAGGTTCAAACATTTACTTTGCTCCGCTAAGAAATATTTTTTTTTAGCTACTCCTTCTTCGACATCACTTATATATAGTATGACCATATGTCCCGTTTTTTGAAGCGTTGTCCCGTGTCCCGGAGCAAAGTTCCTGAAAATGTCCCGTTTTCGAGTCAAATAGTTTTTTAGAGTTCCCAAGCACTGTACCAAATTTGATCAAAATCGGTTGACTATATCATATAGCTCCCATAGGACCAATCGGTCAAAAAAACGTTTTTTGCACAAAATTCGTTGTGTTTCCTTTGTTTATGAAGATATTGTAACCAAATTTGGCATTCAGAAGTTTTTTAGAGTTCCCAAGCACTGTACCAAATTTGATCAAAATCGGTTGACTATATCATATAGCTCCCATAGGAAAAATCGGTCAAAAAAACGTTTTTTGCACAAAATTCGTTGTGTTTCGTTTGTTTGTGAAGATATTGTAACCAAAATTGGCATTCAGAAGTTTTTTAGAGTACCCAAGCACTGTGCCAAATTTGATCAAAATCGGTTGGCTATATCATATAGCTCCCAATAGGAACGATCGTCTGTCTGTTTTTGGTTGTTTATGAAGGTATCGTAATCTAATTTGGCAATCAAATGTCTTTTGGTGTTCTTAAGCAATTTACCGGATTTTATTGCAGGCGGTGGTACAGGGTATCCCAAAGTCGTCCGCGCCCGACTTTAACGTACGCCATCTTTTTTTTTTTGCACTCAGCTACTACGTGTGGGAACTGGCGGTACTTACACATCATTTGTATGGGGCCTATGCACTTTTATCATCCAATCGATTTGAAACTCGGTTTGTGTACATAATGTGGGAAATGCCAAAAGGCATTGGCGTACGTTAAATTCGAACGCGGACGATTTTGAGATACCCTATACTATCTCATTGCAATCAAATTCCGTATATAGCTTAAGTACTCCAAAAAACACATGGCTATTCGACTTCTATAGTCACCCTTATCATACTTTAGGTAACTTTAATAAAGGCAATGGAATGGCATTAAATATTTAGTATTTGTTCCTTCGGGTCCGGTATGGAATCACATCGATAGGCTAGGGCAGATATGACTTAGTAATCATTTTACTACACTATTTTTGAAATTAGTTTTTCCATCTTCCACTTAAAAATTAGGCTTTATTCTTTTATATTTTATAGATTAAGGATAAAGTTTTGATAAATTTATTAACTGGTTTGCGCCATTAAACCTGCCAACATAATCTCATAATAAGCTAAATTCGGCATTTAATTAATTTCGGCCTCCAACTCGACCTGTTGCTATATTAATCTTCCAAAAAGTGGTCTAGAAAAAAATTATAAAACATCTCTTGATTGTTATTAAACATTTTTATAATCGGACCATAAGTTTCGGCACCGAGAGAGGACCTTCTAAGCAACAAAACTTTGAAACTACTTCCTACCAAGGCGCTGCTGTTCATAGTGCTAGTTTTTAACACGGATCTAAGACTATGATACTTCCTTTGTTCTTAGCAAACTCATTGACCACTATGAATCCAAAATCGTAAAAGCAGCCCACAAATGTGGATGCAAATAGACCAATTGGTCTTCTTCCATCACTGCAGTTGACGAGCCTGACAGAGGCCATACTTATTTAAGACATTTGCAGGTCGGCTTTCGAAAAAGTTGCGGCACGCCAGAACAACTGCATTAATCCCGAAATGGGGAAATATTTTCATCTTGGCAGCTTAATTGACTTCGTTTAAGCTCTGAAATAGAATATTTTACTTTCGTAAACAAAGGAGCAAAATCCTTTGAAGTAGAATCCAGCCTTCTCTAGAAGTAGCGGCTAAAAACAAACTATCCAATGTAATAGCACTTGAACTTAAGATTTCAAAATTCGGTATTTCAGGTTTTTAATTTTTTTTTAACATTTTCCAACACTAGTACGTAAGGTCAGCTAATTTTGGGACGGCCTTCGTAAGGCCAAGGTAAGATTTTATTACTTTAAGCGCTGTGTTTGAGTAGTAAGTATATTACTATTAATTACATACGTATCCAGATACTAAGTTTCCTTATAATGGGATTGTTTAAATTCGTCCCTGCCCGACTTTTACGTTCGGCATTTTCCTTCAATGCCATAAATAAGAGAATGTAAATCTGTAGATGGGTTTTAGAGTCATCTCTAAGGTTGTTTCAAATGCCATAGTACTGATTTCTTCCAAAATCATGTAAGGATGAAAATTATAGGAGTCAGTAGAGAAGTTAGTATCGCTGAATACTAACATTCCACAGGTTTTGATTTATTTTATAAGCAAAAACATATTGAACCATGACTGTCTGTCGTTATTTTCGCACATATTTTATGACAAATGCGCTTTAAACTAGTTCCAACTCGTCACAACGAACATTTTTTATTTCTTTGTTTTTGGGTCTTAATCGGTAATTGAAGTTGTCGCCTGATTGTCTGGAATTTAAACTACAAGTGCTACAATTATGGCCAGCATTTTTACTGTCTTGTTTTGTTTGATTTTATATTAGGGATTGAGTTTCCCGCATCGATAAATTGTTAAGGTGTATAATAAACTTGTACGTGAAGCCATAAAAAATAAAGTGCTATTTATACAGACCTTTAAATTAACGCAGCTTTGAGAAAAAACTTTATGGCTGACGCGAAAAAAATAGGATTCAAAAGCAGCAGTTATTTTTTTTGCAAAATTAATTGGAGCCCATAACTCGTAGCGCTGGACTCACTCCCACCAACCACCAAGCATTAAAGCAATTTGGGTTTCTTTTTTTTTTTTTTTTTTTGTAGCAAACTCAATGGTAAACATTGTGAGTTGTGAAACCTTGACCTTACGTTAACCAACCAAACAGCACTACCTAGTAGCTAATTGAATAATTCAAGCATTTCAAGCCTTGACCTCCATTAGATGTGCAATTTAAAACATCAATGAAAAACTAATGGAAAAACTGCAACTAAAACAAACAAAAATAACCAACGTCAACTGCAGAAAAAAACTACAACCTAACATAATTTCCCTTTTCAACTGAAAATCAAACTTGGGCACGGGGCTTAACTCAAGGGCCGCAGAGTTTGTTCCCAGCCCCCAAAACGGGCGTAGTAATTTGAAAGGCATACAAGCGATTAAAAACGCTTTTCACTTTCGAGGTCTTTTTGCATGTTGTCTAGTTGTACATAAGAGTACATATAGGTCTACACATGTGTAAATACTTTGGGGGGAAATAGGAAGGGAGTAAACACATTTCATACACGAGAGGTAGCCAGCAAGTTTTTGAAACATCAGCAACTTTTTGAGCACGGTTAACCTCTTGATTTTGAGAGCACATACTTCTCTGAAATTGCTTTTCTTGTATACCCTTACCTAAGGTAAGATGTATAAAAAGCTGTATTTAGATTCTGTCTGTCTGTCTGTCTAATCCTCTTTCTATGTTGATTTTCTTTTGTTATGCACTTCTTCCCACACCAAATAATTTTAAAGCGTTTTTTTTACAACTTAAAGGTTACACCTTTAACGGGAGATAAACAAAATCTTTTCATTATTAAAAATTATCATTAAAATCGGTTTATAAATATTGTCTTTAAAGTTGTTGTATAGGTGCCGGGTAGTTTTACCTCATACACTGAACCCACCATCTACTCACCATTTTCCTTTCAATATACAAATCATTTGCGATTCACTTTTGTTGGTGTTAGAGCGAACACTATTTGGTCATGGTCGTGCAATAACTCTTCAGTAGACATGTGCACCTTTCTTTGGCTGTTCACACAATTAAAACCGCAGCTTGAGTAGATTGATTGTAATATATGTATTAAAGTGTGTCACATATGTCCGGGGAATTTGTGAAACCGTAGTCTCAGCTAACTATCAGTAATAGCGCGCAACAACTAATTTCTTGTTAAGAAAGTCCTTTAGTTGGTGTTGATATTATTGACGTAGAAACTTTAATAACACTAGTTCACAAATTTTAAAAAAATGTTGGTATCCTCAACATGTTTCCGTAATAAAATGGCACGATAAAACCGAAAATGCAGTCAAAAATTTTTTTCATGGAACGGATTTCGAGATATTTTGAAAAAAACATTTTTCGAAAATAAAAAAAAGTGTCTTTACTTAAAGCAAAAAAAATTTTAAGCAAATTTTTGAGAAAATTCTATTTATTTATGGTTCGTAAAGTTCGATATTGTTTACGAAGAAAATGAGTGAGTGGTTGTTTATCAAAATCGGAGAAAAACTATAGAAAAAACGGTAATTTTTGTAAAAAGTGAAAAATGTCACTTTGTTTTAAAAATCCAAAGTTTGAGATGAATAATGAATAAAAATATCATTACCAAATTTGGCATTTGAAAGTTTTTTGATAAACGACAACTCATTTTCTTCGTAATCGATCAAACTTGACGAGCCATGAGCAAAACGGTATGAAAAAATTTTTAAATTTACGTTCGATTTAAAATTTTTCTCAAAAATTTGCTGGAAATTAAGAAAAATTTCATATGAATAGATAAATACCAAACCGTAAATTTGACAAAAAATATGTTCCAAATATGATCGATGGGTAATTCAATTATCTACAGTTTAGTAGATTTTTTAGTTTATTTCCTTTTTTTTTTTTTTCGAAATATCTCGAAATCCGTTCCATGAAAAAATTTTTGGTCTTCATTTTCGGTTTTATCGTGCCATTTTATTACGGAAACGAGTAAAACATGTTGAGGATACATTTTGCTGTAAACTAGTAGTGTAATGAAATGAAAAGAAGTAATGAACGACGTTTTTGGATAATTTATTTATTATGTATGTGATTTATATTCATTAGTTATTTTCGATTGGAATTCGATAACCAACAACCGATTTCCACAAACTTATGAGAGTAAACGACTCTGCCACGAGCTTCTGTGAAAACACACCTAGTACTTAGGAAAGCCTTTCTTTGAAGGCTTGGGATGTATGGCAAATCTACCCATAGTGAAGCTGCCTTTTTTTATCGTACTCTTAAAATGGCTTAACAAGAAGAACGAATTAGCCGTTTTTGATAACGCTCATCAGCTATCCCATTTGACTACATCACCCGCTACCAACTTTCCTTTGATTACTTTCTTTATTAGGCCTTAAAATGGACCACACGGTCTCTATAGGTCCCTCTATGCTGAACCTAATCCAAACGACATAACCAAATGTTCTATAACTTTTACCAGGCTTGATATCGAAACTAAGAAACATTAAGAAAATAAAAATGGATTTGCAGACAGATTGCAATCATATTTTCATACCCTGTACCGAAAGTACAAGGGTATAAGTTCGTGCAAATGTATGCAACGAATAGAAAGAGGCGTGTTAGAGCCTATAAAGTAGATTCATATATTCTTGATTAATATTAACAGCCGAGTTGATGTAGCCTTGTTTGTCCGCATGAACAAAAGAATCTCGGATACTATAAGAGTTATAGAGCCCACAAGATGCGCTTTAACTGCAGGAAGGTGTTCGACGATTCATGTAGAAGAATTTCGCTGTTTAAAATTAAATAAAAACATCAAAAGTTATTGATAAAAATTATTTTTTTTGTAGACCCCTACCATTATAAAATGCACTAAAGTGAAGCACATTTTTAAAGCCGTCTCCAAGGTCGGTGTGTATTACACACTGTGTAGGCTTATCTGGATAAAAATGAGAGAATACTTTCAACTTTATGTGGATACCATCCCCCACTTCTCTACAATAGTTTTTTACTGTTTATTTCAGAAGCTAAGCTAGCATGACTGAATTTCATTGACCCAAGTATCAAATATCTGAGCTATGGCTGCCGGTAATGGTATCACAACGTAACTAGAATTTCAGCTCCATAAGCGATTTTATGATTCTATCTTATGCAGTCTGTCGCCTATCTCATTTCTAATAGCTACATTTTGGTTTCGGTTTGAAAAACTATGTTTTCGCCAGTGTAATACGAGTAGTATCTGAAGTATACTAACTATGGAAGTTTTCTACTGAAGTGTAAATAATTAAGTTTCTGAGATAGAAAGCTTTAAATTTTCAATAGTTTGTTTCAGAATGTGCGTACCATATTATTGAAATTCGATAGCGCTAATTTCAAAACTAAGTAACCTTTAGTTGTGCATTGAAATTCGATATCTTTTATTTACTTCCACCTAAAGCTATTTGTAATGCCAGATTTTGTTGGTAATGTACCCAAATACCCTAATCACCACTTTAACAAAAGCATGCGACAGTGCTTTCAAAAAATCTTGCAAATTAAGAACACCAAGAGGAAAAGACAAACCTCCTTGGTGGTCGGTTGATATTGGGCAACTCCGCCACAAGTGTCGCAAACTGTTCAATAGTGCCAAAATTAAGGATGACGTAGACTCATGGAATGAATACAAAGTCAGCCTGTCAAAATATAAGAAGGCAGTTCGGCAAGGCAAACGTTCCTCGTGGCAGCTCTTCTGTTCCGAGATTGAAAGCACCACAGATGCCGCAAGGCTAAGAAAGGTGCTGTCCAAATACCCATCGACACCCGGGTACTTGCAAGAGTCCAACGGAAAATGGACAACCTCAAGCGAAGAATCGTTAAAGCTACTCACCCACACCCACTTTCCAGGTTGCTCTACCAACAAGTCAGTGGAGATCAACCCTGGACCAGAGTGGACCCGGGTCCCAGTCAGTCTAGTTACTTTTGACAAGGTTAAATGGGCAATAAACACCTTCAAACCCTATAAATCGCCAGGGCCAGACAATATAATCCCAGCACAACTACAATATGGACGGGAGTCTGTCATAAGATGGCTGACGGATATCTTCCTAAGAATTTTTGCCACTGGAATTATTCCGGAACCGTGGCTCATATCCAAAGTAGTCTTTATACCCAAGGCAGGGAAGGCTACACATACACTTCCTAATGACGTCAGACCCATTAGTCTTTCATCCTTTCTTCTCAAGACGATGGAAAGACTAATTGGCCTACAGCTTAGGAATTCCATTCCTCAATCTTAAATGTCAGAATCGCAACATGCCTATAAAAAGGGCTGCTCCACTGAGACAGCCCTACATTCTGTGATCTCAGGAATTGAGATATCACTATACTATAAAGAATTTTCGTTAGTCGTCTTTCTAGACATTGAGGGGGCGTTTAATAATGTCACACCTAAGACAATCAATCACTGACGCACTCAAGGATCTGAGGGTAGAACCAAGGATTATCAGTCTCATTGAACAGATGCTCAAAGGCAGAGTTATTCAATCCTCTTTGGGGAACTCCAATATCGTAAGATATGTAACTAGGGGAACGCCTCAGGGTGGAGTTCTTTTCCCATTCCTTTGGAATGTTGCCATAAATGGACTTCTTCGCACCCTAAATGGTGGCGGATGCAATATAACTGCGTACGCGGATGGTTACCCTTCAGCAGTTCAGCCCGATATCTTGGATTAATCCTCGATAGCAAACTGGACTGGAACCTGAACACGGAAGATCGAAGGAAAAAAGCCTTGATCGCATTGTATACATGCAGGAAAGCCATCGGACTTAAATGGGGCATGTCTCCAAATATAGTCCACTGGCTTTATACTGCCATTGTTAGGCCGATCCTCCTCTACGGAGTCTCTATTTGGTGGCCCACACTGGAAAAGAAAACCAACCTAAAAAAACTGATTAGGGTTCAGCGAACCGCAGAATTAACCATCAGTGGTGCACTATGCACGACCCCAAACGAGGCCTTAGACGGTATACTGAACCTCCTGCCTGTGGACAAGGTGGGTAAACAATCAGCCGTTCTTTAAGCTCTACGAATGAGAGAGGCGAAAAAATGGAATGTCCAGGTCATTGGTCACGCAAGGATTCTTAAGGGAAACCCGCTAATACATAAGGGCACAGACTACTGTACCCCACAAGAACACTTTATAACCACATTCAAGACACATTTCCCAACCAGGGAGGAGTGGAATGTTGGTGTACCAGGCCCAGCGGACTCAACAAGAATCTTCACGGACGGTTCCAAGTTGGACGACCGCGTTGGCGGGGCGTCTACATTGAAGAACATGACGTAAGAGTATCTTTTAGACTTCCTGACCACTGCAGTGTCTTCCAAGCTGAGGTCACGGCAATCCAGGAGGCTATCTGTATTTACTCAGATAGCCAGGCGGCTATTAAGTCTCTCGCATCCATGACATCATGTATGAAGTCAGTGAACAACTGTCGCTCATCTCTGGAGGAGATGGCAGAACAGTTTTCGATTCACCTCATCTGGATCCCGGGACATAGGGATATTGAGGGCAATTGCATTGCAGATGAACTGGCAAGAAGAGGAACTACCAGCAGCCTCTTTCAGGACAAGGAGCGTCTGGGTATACCTATGGCCAGCTTTAAATTGAGCATTAAGAACCACTTTGCTCTAGCTGCAAATCAAGCGTGGTATCAGATATCGAACACGTGTAGAACCTCATGGCAAACTTGGCCGGTATACTGCAGGAAAAGAACAAAGCAACTTTGCGGTCTAAATAGAGCTCAGTGCTCGACAGTTATCCGGGCAATTACCGGACACTGGCTGGTGGGCACCCAAGCATCAAGGCTCAACGCACCTCACAATGATTTCTGTAGAAGTTGTGGAGATGAGGAGAAGCTGGAAACGGTGGAGCATTTCTTCTGTCACTGCCCCGGGCTGTGTAGGACAAGGCTCCGATTCCTTAAATCATACTTTCTAAATGACCTATCCCAGCTCTCAGAAAAGAGTCCAAGAAGCCTCTCGAGGTTTATTCAGGCCGCCGGATGGGCGTGACTCTTTAGATCATGTAGGGGTCCTCCTGAGTGGGGGAAGGGTGGTGAAAGGTCCACCCAGCGGTATCATAACGGGCCAAATTTCTGGCTAAGTGAGTCGGGACATCAGGTCCCGACTGCCGCCATAACCTAACCTAACCTACCCAAATATGATTATCCAACTTTTCTAACTTATTGGATTACCCTCGTTACATACGTTCTACGATATGCAGCTGGTTTTCTTTATACTATCTGCAACAAAAGGCGCGGAATTTAGTTGGAGTGAAATATGGGGCCATATCGTAGAGCTCAAACAACGATGAGCAACCCAAACAAAGGCGAAACCCAAGCAGAACTATACAACAGAAGACTACACCAAGTGTTTGGAAGCGTGTGCGTGTATGAGTTTATTATTTAAAGGGCATACAAAAACAATATGAAGCACATTGGGTGTGCTATTTGGTTTGGGGGTAAACTTGGGCTCGCCTGGAGGCGGCAATTTTTGCGTCATGATGTCTGTTTACCGAGCACGCAATTGAAATAATTGATCCAGTTAACAAAATTGCATAAAAATTCAATAAAACAACAACAAGAGCTGCCCAAGCAAATTGAAACCCGATCGCGAACTTATTTATTGAGTTAGTTTTTTTTCTTATATTTTTTTTTCTTTCTTATGTTTATTCATATTTTATTATTTTAATGGAAAGGGGTCGAAACTTGTTAGAACTGTCTGTAGCCTCAGACACTGCAGCTGTGTAAGAGGTTTTTAAAGTGAATAAGTAGGAAATAAAAGCCAGTAAAAAATGTCAACTTCAGTGTTGCGACGTTTAGATACACTTTCTGACATGACGAAGCTCTCTCTGAAAAAGTTTGATTTTGAAATTAGATTTTTTTGGTATATCATTTATCTAACTGAATGGCTCAAAATGCTTGTTAGGAGGCTTAAGTAGTTCCCAGTTAATATCAGTCAAATTTTTAGATTTACGAACATCAGTACGTTTCTTAAAGAACTATCAAAAAAAATAATAATAATTTCCCTGACTGACTATTTAGTCAGTCGCCCCTGGGCGGAGCATTGGGAATACCTATTAATAACTGTTCGAAGAGAACAGGGACCTACAGTTTATAGCCGAAACCGAACGGCGGTGTCTTGAATTAATAGAGACTTTCTTGGGCAAATAGCGTCTTTGAGCTAGCGATGCTAGTGCTAGGCAAATGTACAAGTGCTACTGCGGGGATTCGAACCACCGATCTTCGGTTTGTAAAGCGAGTACGCCGCTACCACGAGGCCACCGACGGCAACAAAAAAAAAAAATTTTAAGAAAAATAATTTGTTAACCAAAAAAAAAATTTATGAAACCACACTAGAAAAAAAAAATTATAGTAACGGATAAATCTTCCTTTCAAGCAGAAAAGTTGCGCTATGTATGTACGCGTGAGAATATCGGTTAGCATGGATAAGGTAAAAGTCATCTTAAGTCCCAATCTCGATTCTCAGACGAGAAATTTTTTTTACTTCTTTAAAATTTTAAATATATTTGTTTTCTTTATGTAACGAATAATTTAACTTTCAGTACATATTTTTTTCTAATAACTATTTGTTATATTTGGGGTGTTCACTTTATCGGCCATACATTTTTTTAATTGGCCAATACAACCCTAACGGGCCTCGTATACTCCAGCTAATAAAAATAATAATCTAATATACTAATGCTATTGCTGGTAAGAGTCAACTTTATAGATGTCCCTTCTACATTGGTTCAATTAACTGGCAGCTCTCTTAGTGACTTTCATTTATTTTAGAAATTTTCGAATAAAGAATATAAAAAATATGTTTATCAACATTTTCTATTGTCTTGTTCACGGTAATCTGATCTAACTATAAACGTTTAACGAGTTTATGATTAAATTTGATAAGATTAGAAACTCTTGACTTGTTTCGTAGCTATAATCTAAAGCGTAAAATTGATTCCGTCTTTTACCAAACAACTCTTTATTAGCTTTCATTTCAGATTTAGTATCTGATAATTCAAGGTTACTAACGCTAATGTGCATTCAAGATTTTGTTGCTTATATGCCGGACTTCAAGTTAAAACAAGTTTTTACTGCACATGTAGCTTAAAAGAAATAAAATATGATATATAGACGTCGTTAAAAAAATACATACACTTCTGCTTTGCATTTGCACGTTTAATATCATATATTCTTATCAGAACTAACCTATCCTAATGACAAACAACTGATTGTCATTCAAGTGTCTCTTTGTGGTACAAACATATAGAACTTTTGATCAAGGCGTATCAAATCTCTTAACGGAGCTAACCTAGCTCAACAAGGCAGATACAGCCTATCCAAAGCGCTTTTTTTCAAAAAGATATTTTTAGATAAACTTGATTGACCTAATATATAGTATGATATATGTATGATACGCACTTAAAAGGAATAAACCAATTTAAAAAATAACCATATCTATAACTCAGCTGCGGTATTATCAAAGCGTGAAAAAAAGGAACCATACTCAAGAAATTTTTGCCCGAAACCCAGGCCTCCCAACTGCGTCACAATGTCGCCTTCCGTTACCGCCAATAGATATTGCGTTAAGAGTAGTCATAGATGTTTTTTTTTTTTGTTGTTGTCGCTGTTGTTGCTCAATTAAAACCGATTGTTCATTGCATTTGTCACTAAAAATGGTTCGACAAGATGCTATGCGGGCCGAGGCATTCATAATAAATTTCTTTGATGATGACGACCATTTGATGCTGTAGTTAAAAAAAATGCTTAAAAGCCGCGCAAATTAATTAAGACAAATTCCTTTATGTATTTTATTTGGATACATTTCCCTTTAAAAATCGAGCGAAACTCAATAAAACCTATACTTAATGATTGCAGAAGTAGTGGGCGAAAATGTTATTAGACCCACCCCAGGAACCCAAATTCTTAAACAATTGGAACTCAACCCCACCCAAAATAGTGGCACCATGCGTGACTAGGCCCGGGTGGTTTGACACTCTCTAAGCGTTTTGTGCGAAAAAAAAGAAGAAAAGATTCATGT
The DNA here is from genome assembly GCA_949987675.1 of Chymomyza fuscimana. NCBI lineage: Eukaryota > Metazoa > Arthropoda > Insecta > Diptera > Drosophilidae > Chymomyza > Chymomyza fuscimana. Next base: position 66,989,336 of record OX465089.1, on the reverse strand, counting down.
TAATGCCCCTAATACACGCCTAATACTATTATAAAACTTTGGCCTTAAAAATCTAAACAGACCTAATGAATAACGTGCCGCTTTCAATGGTGTCAAATGGACAACCATTCAGCCATTGCCTTAGTCTTGGTTAGTTGATTAGGGGATTTTGTGTTTAATTTCTATTTGTGTTTGTATTTATAGTTGTAGTACTATATAATATTGAATGCCTTACCTCCCGAGTGTTAGTTGAGTGCAAATAAAGCGGGCTCTGAATGTTGGCCATGTGGCGGAGCACCCACTGTCGTTTGAATGATGGGGCAGGGTCTTAAAGTGGGTTAGCTATTGACTTTTTGCGGGCGCATTATGCAATAGAAATAGCCGATTAGAGGAACTGATTGCAAAAAGGTTAGAAAAGACATATGTATGTCCACTCGTGCATGCAAATTAATACTAGACATAAAAAAGTTGGAAGCTTGAACTTTAAAAGAAAGCTTACTGACTGTTTCCATTTTTTCAAAATATTTAAAAAAGAACATTTTACCCTGTCTTCGATCCAACAGAATTAAATTCTTTACATACATCTCTGGCTAAGTGTCCATAGGTTCCATATATCCATCGATTGTGTCCTATTTTTCAGTAAAATTTTGTTGGAAATTTAACTATTGTAGCACTGACTGCAGTGTTTATTTTTCCAACAAAAAAAAAAAAACTTTCGGTTTAATACTTGTGTACAGTTTCTCAAAGAGTTTCGCCTTTAAAGACCATCCTTTTGTACAAAAACCCGCCCAGGGAGCTACGAAATTCACTATTTAAATATTTTTTTCAGCTAACTATGAAAACATAATAATTGCAATCGATATTTGCCATGAAAATCTGTGATTTTCGAAACACTTTTTTCATTCTGAGTTATCTCCAAGACATGTATTTTGAACGCATTGAATGCTTCTTTGGCAGTATAAAAACTCTGACCACCCAGTTTATTTTTGATGTGCGGAAACAAAAAGAAATCATTGGATGCTAAGACATGACTGTACCACGAATGGTCCACCAATTCGATGTCTTCAACACTCAAAAACTCTCGAGTCGATGTGTGGGAAGTCGCATTAGAGCGATAAAGAATCGGTTCGTCTTCCACGGTTCGATTTCCTTATTTCACTGAACATTTTTGACAAAAAATTGGTTGATCAGAATTCACTGTCCTACGAATCTCAAGAAGAAAGAAGCGACCATATGCTTCGAAATGACCAATACTGTAGACTGTTGCTTAGTTTATGGCTCATAAATATAAATCCAAGATTCGTCGTTTTTCGCGATCTTATAAACATCATTTGAAGCATGAAGTGCATAAATATTATTTGTATCAATCAACCTGAGTCCCCTTTTGAGCGATCATCAAGCTATGTGCTATCCAAGGCACACAAATCTATTTGCGCCCAAATGTTTCTTATTGAATGTATGATGATGGAACTAATGCCCTGGAATGCCTCATTCTCACAATAAGCTTACGATCTTTATTATTGCGATGTTTTCTGCGTTTATGGTGATAATCGAACGCGACTGAATTCTGCAAATTACAGTGGGGCTTGATTCACTTTAAAAAATACAAGAGGTGCCCGTTGGCCAAATGTTGTAAGAAAATTTATACTAAAAAATGGCACTATTAGTATTGCCAAGATATAAAAAATTAAACATAAAATGTGGATTTTAATAAACATAACCCTCTTTACTTTTACGGATACCACCAATCTTTTCAAGTGTTTTTAAACTTGACGCGAATAATTAAGTAATGGCTTCCAACTTGAATAAATGTGGAAATAAGGGGTTGCCAGAATGTTCCGACTATAAAACTAACACATGTTTTTAGATACAAGTTTACTAAGAAAAGTATATTCTTTAGTGCACATTTATTTCCAGGCAGTTTTTTTTTTTAAGATTGTGTTATCTTGTAAACTTTCCTAAAAAATATAAAGGTAGGTCCCAGACCTAACGACTTAAACACTAAAGTTTGGATTTTTGTTTATCGCAATGTAGTTTACTTTTGGGTCAATATACTTTTCCCAGCAATATTCAACAGCTTCGATACTCTTTTTATCTTTTAGATCTTCATTGCTGCCAAATCTTTTACCACCGAGCCATTTTACTAAGTTTGGCTAATTCTGGAACGGCCCTCGTCCAATTAGTTCCTAGGCGATGATTTGGTGAGAGCAGAGAGCAGTCCTTCAGTGGATGAAAATATTCTAGGATTTCATTTTTTTAAAAACGAAATGTAAGTTAAAGGATATATGTTGTGGATATCATTCCTAGAAATCAAAAGTTGCCTAAGTAACTTTTTCAAGGGGAATTTCGAAAAATATTATTTTAAAAGTGATCATGTCTTTCTAAAGGGCTATCGGAAAAATCTCATCCCTATTCCGTTACTAGATATCCAGATGATGACAAGCAAAAAGCTAAATTTTTTTGAGAGAGTGAGAGGGGGGAGGGGGTATGTGTGAATTTAAAAAAGCTTGAAATATTTAAATTCATTAGAAAAACGAGTGCGCTTAGGGCCGGTCCCTCCCGGGCCTATGCTTTTCACTCGACGGACCTGAATCTGACTATTCGTACGTATGAGCCCTCTTGTCTTAAAACTGGCCTACTGATTCCTTAAATCTTATCAATTGCTTTATCTGACAAAAGCTGATCATATTTCAACCCTAGAAGGAGAACATAGAATAAGCTTCGATGAAACTTCGATCTCTACAAGCTCAAAGACAATGCTGACATAGAGTATGACCAAAGTAGCTCCAGCCATAAAGATGTTCAATGCGGCTTATTGGAGGAAAACGGCGAAGTGATGGACCGTGCTTCTATAAACCGCAGCCCGTAACCCGAAAATGGCTTACCTAAGTGTGTACTAAAAGCCTTAGGCATTTTACCCTTAATCTAAAGGACAGAAAATGTAATTTCTTATCAACGTAATTATGCTTGCAATAAATTAATTTCATTACATTTATCAAATTGGACAAAGGCTAAGTACCATATAATTTCATTTCCGCATACAATTAATTTACCAGCAGAATAATTTTCTTAATCAAAATAGAAATCATTGTTATAAATTGGATTTACTTAACTCCTATTATGTTGCTTTCTTCCCAAACAAAGTTCAGTATATAATATAGCAAATAATTGTCAACTCAAGGACTTTTGTAAATGGTTAAAAAAAAATAATACTTTTATGTGCCACTCGAAAACGTTGGAAAAGCATTAAATTTTTGTTTTGCGATTTAATCTAGTTTGAGTGTTGGTGAAAACAACTATGGAAATACGCCCATTTTTTGGGTTTTGGGGGGTTTTCCAGACAATGCGAGACAGCGCGTAAATCGATTTTATATATACATACATAGGTAGATTATCTTTTGATATGCATGCAAAGCGCCTATTTGTATGCTATATAAGTTCTATACAAGTGTGTATATTATGATAATCATTACGATATTAGTAGAACGATAGAGTCAAAATACCACGCAACATGCCAAAATCCCCAAAAGCACGAGACTCAAATAAAATTCAACGTGCCTTCATAAATTAAACAACATTAGCTTCACGCTATAGTACGTTGAGGGCTTTACGACTTAGGCAGGACAGGTACCAAATCCCGGACCATGAAGAAACATGGAAAACAAGTTTTAGCTGCAATCAATTTTAGGCCTAATGCAATGCTATTAACATATAAGAAACTTAAATTTAAAACAAACAATATTATCAGTTGGGATCAGTCACAAGGTGTCGGTAATTTAATTAGACTAGTTATAAAGTCATAGTGCTATCAGCTGATCGAAAAGCCAGCGTGGGTGAAATCACAACCAATAATAAAAAAAAATTTGATACAGTCAAGGCGCTGCCCGACAATGGCCATACACTGTAGCATATTTGGCGAAAAGTAAAAATATTTTTAAAAATTATATCGGTGAAAATAAGTGGAGCGGACAACTTTTCCCCCGACCTTCTCCGATTTTGATGATTTTTACATATTTGGTAGAGCTTCTAATTTTATTGCGAAATTCCGATTATTTGTCGAGTTATCGATAACTGAAAATTGGGTTTTTCATTTATAGACTATTCTTTGACAAGCCTTATCTTCTAAACGAATAAAGATATTGCCGCGATTTTTTTCTCATGATAGATAAAATATTAAATTTAAAAAGGAATTTTATTTATTTTTAAGATTTTTTTTTTTTAATTTTTAATTTTAAAATTCAAAAGTGATCTCCATCTTTTAAAAACAAATAAGTGTTAATGTCATTTTATGCGTGTAAATTGACTGCAAAAAACCAAAAAAAATAAAAAGTTTGTAACTCTTAGAATTGTAGAAGTTATGCTTATTTTAGTGATGGCACCTCGCATGTTCGCCATAGTAAACAGTACGTCGAAAAGTGACAAATCAGCATAACTCCTCGGAATTGAAAGATAATAAGTTCAAACTTGACAATAATGTTCGTTTTGACATTTTAAGATCAATTTTAAAAGTTACAATGATATTTTAGGTCAAAGGTCACAAATGTCGGTTTTTTTGCCAATAACATTTTACCCTTGCTTCAACATTTTTTCAAATGTTCTAAAAAGTTTTAGGGCGTAAAATTCTCTAAAAAAAACCTTCGTGTATATTTCATACAACTGACCCATCACGAGATAAGATTGCGACACAACAAGACGCATTTGTATGGAATTTCCGGACCAAAGCACTCCGCACTTTCCAAGCTCTATCTCAAGAAAGATTATCTGTAGAATATATACCGCCCTATGCTCTGAATAAGAGCGACAACACAGACTTATTTAATTTAATTTTGAAATAGATATAATTCTGTAAACTCAAGAAAATAATAATAAAAATATATTTATGCCATCCTTATCCCAATTTCCTTATAAAAGACTACTTTCCTATAGTTATGGAACGCTTAAAATTACAGCAAAAGTGGCATATCCATGCATAACCTATTGCGAAACACCGTGTGAAGCAACAGTGCAATAACCTTACGGTAAATTAAAAGCTCCAATATTAGGTAGTTGTTTTTGTAAAATGAAGCTTTGCTGGATCGTGCTTATAAACCGTTATATTTGCACTTCAAACTTAAATTTGCGACTGTATGTACCTAGAAGATAGGTACATTTTGACCGATTTTCATGTCATTCACAATTTTGGTAATAAAAAATATCTCTGATAAGTTTTAAGCCGGAAAGAAATGACATCGAGAAAAATTAGATGCATGTTTATTTATAAAACACATATGAAGCTACATACAAAATTTCGTGATTCTAGATCGTGTCTACTAATGCTCATATATTATGTATTGTCTAATTTTCGATGTCATTTATAGTCAAAGGAGGGTGACATTTTTATACCGTGCACCCAAAGGGTCAAGGTTATACTTCACTTGTGTAATATGTGAAGCAAGCAAGAGGAGGCGTGGCAGATAATATATTCTTTACTGATTGAGCTATGTTCGCCAGTACATCTGTTCGTCCATATGAGGAGGCCACAAGAGCCAGAGACATAAATACCCCCTTTGAACAAATCCTGTATCCGTGCCTGGCACCGGGTATACCATTGTCGGGCACTGTACCACAATTTTGACTATATCTTTTATGGTATTTCACTGATTTTGTATATTTTTGAAAAATTAATGCATATAACCACGCTCTGTCTAGTTTCAGAATATCGACTCCAATTAGCAAACTTCACCTGGCGAGAGATTATATGCTTAAGTATAATTTTGAATCTGTAGCTCTTGAGGTTTCAGAGTTCTAATACGACTCGAGCTAATAATAGAAATTTTTGTATAAGGAACATATGTTCCGACACGCCTACTTCTGCCTGTAACATTCTTTACCCAAATCCAATGTACCCTTAACCCAATGAGTTACAGTGTATAAAGAGTATTTTATGAAAAACAATGCCAATCAATAAAACCAACTTAAGCCGAATCGACACATAAATAAAATTAAACAGTACATGTTAATTATTTAATAAGTGCAGCTGATAAAAACAAAAGCACAAATTAAATCTATTTTTTATAGATTTTAAATTAGCATGTAACAAAAACAAAGCTCTAAAAATGTCGCCTGATATGACGAAAATAAATAGTGGAAAACATTCATAAGTATGGACTATGCAGTCATAAGTCATCCTAAACATGAGTACTTAACTAGTACATATGTACATACATATATACATAAAAGTATATTTCGTATGACGGCGACAGTTGGACAATGATTTATGTGTCCCATTCAAGAAGTCTATAGCTATAGTTTGTTGTTGTTTATGGCAGGTGCTCTAAAAATACCAATTTATCGGTGTTTAAATGTTCATTAAAACCTCCTTAGCTGGCAAGTTTTTGGTATTTGGTATTACTGGCTTTATCACTAAGCCATATCTATAAGCGGGCTAACGACAAAAATCGAAATTTTATTTTTTTATTATGTGGACGCCGATATCGCTGACGAATGGACTGACTCAAAGATAGTACCGGGTGTTATTTGTTTGGTCGCGTCATAGTGAATTTTTTTTTTTTTTTGCTATTTGTTGTTTGCATGCCGAATCTGTGCAGTCGGGGAGGTGGCAGTCTATACATTATATCTATTTTTGGGAATTTCAAAAACTTAAATGCCCTACGAAATTTGAGATTTGTTTGATTGTAATAGATTTAGAGCAAATATTGATATTAAAAGATTTTTAACGAAATGTTTTTGTTTAAATATGTATGTAGTTAACTTGGAGCCGGTAGCTTTAATATAATATTAAATTAATGTCTTTACTAACACTAGTTTACAAAGTATAAAAAAATTTGCATCACTCGGGACAAAGACGTACCCAGCAGTAACTTTTCCTAAAGAAAATAAATGATTACGCTTTTAGCCATAAACGTATAGGATTTTAGGCACATTCAAGTGAAATGGTCACGTGATTAGGAAAAATTGTTGTGAATGAATTTTTGATTAGGCTCACATGACTACATACCAAAGTAGAGTTATGTTACACTTCATAAGCAAAAGCTCTAAATTGTATTGGATATATAACTATCATTTCTCTACAGAGGAACGGGAAAAGATATCCCAAAGATAACCCAAAAACTTCTGGGTACGGCTAATACACATAATTAATTTATGGTCCCTGCACTTATGGTTTGCCACGCCTCCTTTCGCCTGTTGCATACATAGCACAAATCTCGTATACCCTTGACCCATTGGGGTCAAAAAATTTCAATGAGTTGAGAGTGGAACCCATTTTTACCAAAAAAGTTTATATTGGTGAGAATTTTCGTAACGCCAAGGGTTATTAGCGTATTCAAGGGAAATAGTTTGAGCAGCAAGGGATGTATGGCGGCTCTAAAAAAATGTAACATATTTTTTTTTATTGGGCTCACATAAACAAAAGCTCAAAATTTATGGCCGTTTATAAAACAAAGGGAATTAATAAATAGTTGCATAAACCTCTTACACTGATAAAAAAAACTGTATGAAAATAATATTTTTGATTATATATAAAGGGTCATCAATCTTGAGGTTTTTGTTTAAAATGCAAAAAAACACAAATATTTCAAAAATAACCATTCTTGCCATTCACTTTTTAAAGATAACCCCTTGCAAATGTTGGCCGCAATTGCGACGTAGCTCGTCCATGCGGAGGTTCCAATTTTCGATGACGCGTTCGAATAACACGGGTACTGTTGGCCTCTAACACAAACACATAGCCCCAAAGGAAAGAGTCTAACGGTGTGATATCACACGATCTTGGTGGCCAATTCACCGGTCCGGAGTGTGAAATTAATTGTTCACCGAATTGGTTCCATAAAATGGCCTAAGCGCGCGAAAAAAAAACACATGGAAACTTGGCAGTACTCACGCGTGATTTATCAAAACAACCCTATTGAAAAAAAAACCTCAAAATTGATGACCCTTTAGTAATAGTGACTAAATAGTTACGAAAGTAACAGAATCTTTTTTATTGTCAGTTTAAGAACGTCGTTCTTGGCTTAAGATTCAAGAAATAAGAAGTATGAGCATTTCCACAGAAGGGCTCACCATGACCGAAAAATAAGAAGTAAAATAATTATGGTTGGTGGTAATAATTCAGTTCATATTTGAATAAGATTTGCATATTTTAGGACCATCTTTTTTTCGTAAAATTTTAATAGTTTAAAAAGTTATTCATGACAAAATTTTAAAGGAAATTTAATTAACGTCACGCCATGTGAAGTACCGCTTGAAGCTAAGTATAAAAAAAAATGATTTTTTCACTTAATTTCTTGAAAAATTAAATAAGATTATTTCAAATCATACATAAAAAAAGTTTTGTGCCAAAAGACTTGTCTAATTTGTAGAAATTTGTGATTTTGTAACCCAAGTAGACTTCTATTTTTTGTAACATAACGCCATCCATTTTTACTCTGCCTTTAATCCTTTAAAAAACATTTTTATTGTAGTTTTTGAGATCAAGTGGCGAAAGAGCGAAGCTATCTTGAAAACGAAAAACATAACCTCTAAAGAGGTAGAAAAAAAAACCACCTTGGGTGTTGGTAAGTGTTCGTATTTAAGATAAAGCTATTTACTCGAAAATAATAATAAAAGCAAACAATTCATGGCACCACTGTGCGTAGGGACTACAAAAGGTCTAACAAATCGAAGCCCAGATAATTGGCTTGTTTGTTTACCTATTTGCAACCAGATAATGGCGTACAGTAACAGGCGAGTAGAACCGTTTGACTTTTCTATACTGATAAAAAAAAAACAATAAAAATGAAAGTGGCCTGGAAAAGAAATACCATTTATTGTGTAGAAATTTACCGTGTTAACGTCTGGTTATACGAAATATTTTATCAATAAGTTCTTTTATTTCGACTTAACACGATTTGTTTTGTACGTTTCGAATTATTCATATTCGTATTTCGTTTTTGGCTAGGGGGTTACAATAATGCAATGAAGATTACTTTAACGATCCAATTGCAATTTAATTGAAGCGAACAATTATCAATTATTACATTTTTATATTATAGTATATTTAACGCACAAATTTTAATTTACGAAAGAAGAAACGTCAAATTATTTTGGCGATATATTTTGTATGCAAAAAAATAATTTTAATTTTGAAAGTGTTGTGTTGTTACAAAGCAGCAAAGTATATTCTATATATTGTACATATAGAGAAATATTAAAATGTTTTAATTTATTTTTTATTTCTAGCTTGACAAGAAGGAGTCCATGTCAAGACCTAAAGAGTTGCCTTTGCCAGAAAAATAATTAAAAATGCATATTGATAGAAAAATAATTGCAAAAGCTGTTATCATATTCTTTAAAAGTAAAAGCCAATTTGCAACCATTTCAAAAAGTTTCTGTACACCTTTAACTTTTAAGTTTCAAGGAATAGGACTTTTTAGACTCTTTATGTAGGTAGGTAACAATACCTGATCCCGTTCGGCACGGTATTTGACTCTTTGGGATGAATGCTCTGTGGATATTTTTTTTATTTAATGATTTTTTAGATATTATTTTGTACCCTTATTCTCAATTTAAATAAACAACATTAGAAATCCGCTGCAGATGCTCTGAGCAACACTTAAAAATTAAAGATGTGCGAATAAATTGTGTGCCAACTGTTAACATTTAAAAATGCAACGACATTTTGCTCTCATTTTCAACCCAATTTTCCAGTCAACACACATCAAGCTACACATACATAATAATTTTGCTAATTTATGACGTTTTTTGGCACAAAATTTAAAGCGCATTAAATAAAAATTGGTTTTTTCTTTGCTTCTTTTTTTTTGTACACAAAATATCATATAGTACTCGTTAAATATTTTGACGGTTTCGGAAAATGTTTATACATATTGAACAATATTGTATATATTTATTTATAAACATGTCTGTGTCTGGGGTCAATGGCGCATGAGTCGTAGGTTTTCAGGCACAACAATTTACGACATTTTCAATTATGGAATATGGGTTCAGCTTAAAATTTGATGTTCACACATTCTTTTTATATCATACCGTATATACATAGAGGAGACGCCAGCCACAGTAAATGTGGGGAATAAAAATTCATTAAGATCGGAATATTGAAGGTTCGGTTTCTGTAGCGCGATTGGAGGCGGTCGGGCGTGGTGGTGGGGACCCCCTACGACCCTCGAGAATTCCTGCCATAAAGCCGCTCAACAGTATTCGATTGGCATAAGTTGTTCCGGGAGAGCCGGGAGATCGTCGAAAACGAGTAGTAGGCCAAAGTAAAGTCCCTCGTCATTAGTTGCCACGTTGATACACCCCCTCGACACACTCCAGATCTGGCAGGACTCAAGGGAAAACGGTACAGCTCTGTAAAATATGTTTAAGAGGCTGTGACGGCTTCTCTCAGGGGAATCCTGGAAATGGGAATCGCGTAATACCCCGTTGTGCCGGAGCACAAGGATGTTGTTTCAAAGACTACTAAGGATTTATTTTTTAGTTCTACTACTTTTGGATCCAAGCCTATGGTATTTTAGAGGCGATGATTTCTTCTACAGTGCCTATAAGTACATACGTAGATACTTTTTTCAGGACTACGCATTGTCAGAATATCTTTTACGCCAAAAAAAAAAAAATTGTTTACTTGGATGTGCCACTTTTTGTTCTATGAATTATAAAAACACGAGCAATTCATATAAACCTTTTATATATTTCTAATTTTATAAATGAAGATAAAAGTAGTCGAATTAATTTTAAAACACTCTATCAAAAATCGCATACTTCAAAATCCCTTGACAAACCCAAAGTTTACAGACCTACTCTCTTATAGCATTTAAGAGCCTAGAGTTATAATATGCATTTTAACTCAAATTAAAGTTTTTCAAATGTTGTAACTCTCAGTTAAGTAAGTTTCTATATTACTTTGTTAAAATTAACAAGGTCTTAGCAAACATTCTATAAATAATAAATGTTATGTATATTTTGTATTTGCAGTATGAAAAATAAAAATTTGCAAACGGATGTCGAAGATTTAATACTCTTTTTTAAAGAAATGGAGTATTTCAAGGTTGCAAATTTAAATGCAATTTTTTAATGCTCATAAAACAAAGAAATTTATAATAAATAGCATGTAAAAAGACTTCTTCAAAAAAAAAAAAAAAACAATGCTATAAAACATTTATATGTTTATATATTTACCATTCGTTATGTGGAACTGAACTTATCCTTGTATTGAAGCAATAAAATTATGCATAATACAATTTTTATATTTACAGATCTTGTCCCTTTGGAGTCGTTTGCAAAATATACTCCTTGATGCATACTAAGGACATGTACACTTTAAAGAAATTTTGTATCAGAGACTTACAATTTCGCGGATAAAACATCAACTTTAAAACATTCTGACAAAATGTGATACAAAATTATCTGATACTACTGAAGATCTTCCACGACACGTTCATTGACTGGGCAATTTGATAATGACAGTTCCAGCTTCTTGTGAAAGACCATACAGCACTGTACGTTTGAAAACGAATATATTCGTAAATACGAATAAATTTCGTAGCTTCCAATTGTGAAAAATTACGAAACATTTCATTTCACGAAAAAATCGAAAGTCAAATTATATACTTCATGAGATAGTATACAATACTTTTCTTTAAAACCTGACTTTTAAAGGTATAATATAAGTACATACGTATATAACTACTACTACTATGTACTAAGTTAACACCAATAGTGCTAAAGCGCCAAATTTAAAATTAACAAAGAAAGGAAAGAGGAAGCACAAACTCAACCACTCATAAATTAACAAAAAAGGGGAGTTCACAGTCTCGAGTCTAGACTGTTGTGTTCTTGAGCAACTTTTCAACTCAACAGCAAACATAATACTTTATATACTAGGCACTTGACAGTGTTATATGGATTCATCAAATATTTATTTTTTAGTATAATGCTACACAAATTGGTTGAATTCTCAACGATATACAAAGGGATCTGAAAAAGAAGAGAACAGGCAATTTCTTCAAATAAAACATTTACCTAGTTTGCAGTCTTTTAATTAATTTTTCTAAGAAACGAATTAATACAAAAGACTGAGTCGATTATCAATTTTAGCAGGGGCGATAAATATTAAGACCGGCAGTATAAACAGGCGATCTAAAGAATTTTAGACATCCAGTTTAAAATAGAAACAGTTGTTATTACCATCACAAAAATGTGATACAGTCGAGACAGTGTCCGACATTGGGATACTCTGTACCATTTTTCAAAAGAAAATTGAAGTATTTGTCAATTTGGACAATGTTCGCTGTATTGTTACGATTTTGATTGTACTGGACGTAGTATGCCTACACCAATTTTGGATGACAAGATTCCACCTAAAATCAAATGAAATGAGCCACGAAATGAAAAAAAAATAAAACTATCGACTACCTAATTATTTTAACTATAACAAAAAAAAAATAATAACGTTCTAAATTTAAAAACTAAGAAAAAAGAAAAAAACAAATTGTTACATCTTGTAAAGAATCTTTGTTGTGAATCATATCACCAATGCCAATGTCAACAATTATTGATATACTAAGCGCGTTCCAATCAAGTTCACCACGCAAGTCTCTGGCATCTGAGTGTAAATCCGGATGCAAAACAATAATAGTCTGTCTTTTTACCAAAGAAAGAAGAGTATCTAAACCTGATGTAAACTTTAAAACAATCAAAAGTTTGTATCTAAATTGTATTTTAATTTTACTTTTGCCACCTATTTTGCATATTTACTTTTTGAAGAAACAAACACATAAATTATTACGTGTTCATTTTAAATTGCGAAAAAAAACGCTTAAAAAAATTCAAAATAAAACTTATTGTTGTTGTGGTGCTTTCTATTGCGACACATGTAGTATAGATAGATTTTCACGAAAATATGGAAAAAGGAAAACTTTTACGACGTTGGCTGCATGTAAAAATAGCACAAAATTGGACAAAACTGACAAAACGACAAATCGTCTGACTAACTGACGGAATGTCGGACCAAAAGATCTATAGTGGACCGAGCGGGCTACTGGATCAACAACGAGACAAATTTCTTAAAATATAAACAAAAGACTAAAGCAAACAGTCCGTGAGGAGAAAGAAATACGAAAAGAAAACAAAAAACGCGCCAATGTCTACGGCACACTTTTAGTCATTTGTTGTTGTTTGGTTATTTCATTCTGAAGGTCAAGCACCATGTTAAGGGAAGCGCCACAACAACCTATAAGGTCGCCGCGGACTACAAACTTACAAGTTTACAATACCAAATACAACAACAACGACGACAACGACAACAAGAGCAACCGGAAACCCATTTTTTGCATTACAAAAACGCATAAACTAAATGCCAGAAGATTAAAAACGTAGACTCGAACTTTACTTACACTGCAGATCATCCAAATTATCTATTTCTTTAATTTTGTAACTCTTAAAAGTTTTATTTGAAAGTTGTTTTTTAACCCAAAGATGTTAGGTACATCCTTTTATTTTTGGTAGTATTGATTGATTTTATTAAATAAAAAACCAAGATAATTACACTATTTAAAAGCGAAAGTTTGGAATTCTCCAAGTTCCTATTTAAGCCATTTCTGACTTCATTTCCGAACAAAAGCCTTCTACATTTCCTTAACCCTGACCAATAGCGCCTTGAGGCACTTTTTTTATTTTTCCAAATAATTAAAAAAGTATAAGCTTTTACATCATTTAGGAGCCGAGAAGTATCTTAGAAAATATTGTTGGACATTGTTAACCAAATATTTTCAAAATGGGCATTAGATGGTTAAGGCAAGTGCTAGATTACGCATTTATTTCAATTTTGAAATAATTCATTTTTAAAGATATAAATAATTATTTAATTTAAAGTTTGAGAAAAAGTTCTTAATTTTAATACCAAAAATAAAAAAATACAAAATAACATGTGAAATCTTGAGCTTGCTGCACCGAAACATAAAAGCTTTAGAATTAGAAAAGACTGATGCTTTCTTTATAAAAACCGTAAAAAAACCTAATTTTTGGCCAATTCAATTTTTTATTTGATTTCGGAACGTAATTCGGATTCATTTTTTTTACTTCGCTGCCCAACATGTTGTATTTTGATAACAGGAGATAATATTATAACTCACAACTGGTTAAAGCTGGAACTAATATAACACAAAGAATCATATTTTTTGTGCCAATTGTCTAATTTTATTTTTATAAAATTTAAATTTTAAACACTTTTCGTTCAATTGTCACAATTTTGAAAGTTTTGAACTTTAAATTATAAAATAAAATTTAGAAATTTTTTTAATTTTAATTTTTTACACCATGTCAAGAAAAAGAGACAACTCGTTCATAAGAAACTCATTGTTTTAAACAAATGAGGGGGAAATTAAATAATATTAAATTTAAATTTTTTTCGAACTGGAACGGGGCGTATAAAAAGTGTTTGATAGACTAAAGGTAGAGAGGTTAATATATATATCATGTATACGTTGTAGAGTGTTACAAACACCAAAGCAAGCTTAATATGCCCACTGCTAGGGTAGAAACCTCGTAAAAAGGAAAACAACGTAAACGACAAGACCGTATGGTTGGGCGACTACGGTTATAAAGTCAAAAAAAATTGGTTATGGGGATGGGTCAGAAACAGCAATTAACTTACCACGCGCCGTGTCTCATATCGTGTACAGCGATGGGTTGGCGTTGTGGGCAAAGTTGGGGATACTGGGACCACGGTCGGCGCTGCGGCTGCGACGTCATCCAATATTTTGAAAGGATCAATTGAGTGCAGTGTGCATTGCTCGTCACCTGAAATGTCAGCCGATGGTGGGGGCGAGGGTGGCAATGGATTTTCCATGACATAAAAAAAGTCGACTTCTGCTGCTTCTGTTGTTGTTGTGTCCAACATGTCCATGTCAAGCAACCCCAATGGCGAGTTTTGTGGCTCTTGCGTGTTTGTTGTTATTGTTGCTGTTGTGGCGCCCATGGCTGGCTCATTCCAATTACATTTTTTTATGCGTTTATCAAGGCGAGTATTAGTTGTTGTTGCTGTTGTGGCAGTGTCCGCTGTATTATTGTCTATTTGGAACACATCAAAGCCAATGTCCATGTGCATGTCCATTATCATTAAATCCGTTTGAGTTGTTTGTTCGATTTTCTCGTCAGTGCCCTCATAACGTCGTCTCATGTCCTGCCCGTGCTGTGTTCGTATATGCTCCATAAAGACATCAAACTGCAAGCAAATAGCTGGACAAAAAAGGCAGTTAAAGCCAAAGCATTGCACATCGGGCGAGGTTGTAATTTCGCCACATTTCCGAAAATAGGCGTAATCCTCCAGCTGCCAGTTAAAGGTCTGCGGTTGCACTTGCTGCTGCATTGGTAGCATCGTAGTTATTGTGGTTACCGCCATTGGAAAGCGGCCTGCGTGCACAATCCACACAAACAATCAAAAACTGCACTCACTATTTACTTGGATAGGATAATATTATCTACTCTGTAGAAGCGGCTTTATTATTTGCAGTTGCGCGCGCTACTTGCGCCCCCTAGAAACCGCTCTATAATATTCGTCGCGCCGCGTGGCCCCCAAACAAATTTGACGATAGAGACGCGACGCCGTATAAACAAAATAACAAATGCACCCACGCATCCGCTGAACAATATCAAACAACCGGCAAACTCGGTGGAGTGCGCGTTAATGATAATGTTCTCTCGCCTCGCTTATAAGAATAGCCGAAGTTGCTGACAGTGCTGCCAACTGGTTTTTGGCTGGCGAGCGTTTTTTAGCGCCTTTGACGTTTAACGGTTATATTTGACACCATAGAGAGCTACAGTGAAGCCTATGAACATGCAACCTATTCACAAGCAACACAAATTAATTTCATAGCAGTAATGTAATTTTATTTTATTTCAATAAGGAGCTCAAAACTACATAAATAATTATTTTAGCCCAATTTTTGTATTAAAAAACATAATGAAATGGCGATAAATGATTTCATGTTGGGGCAGTTCAACTATGTGGCCCAAATTTGGCGCTTTCAGAATGTTGGCATTTAGTTGTTTTTAGAGGCTTAATGTACAATATTTAGTCGATGTTCTAAACAAATGAACGACGGCAAAATTAATTTCCAAAAACGCGGTTCTTACTTTTTTATGATTAAGCGTAACTTGGACCACATTTTTTTACAAACTACTTTAATTACTAAATTTTATGTGTACCGCAAACCGCAATAAATATTCATTTAATTAATTTATGTTAAACTCTAAGCACAAAAGTTAACATTTCTCATTTCGACGATTGGGCAACTCTACCAACTTACCAATTATCCGGCATCCCCGAAACCTACAGCTGTTTTAATAAAAGACCAATCGCTTATTTGTTATTTAACCATTATTTCTTAAATTTTAAAATGCAGAATTGTGGTAAATTGTTACCTATCGCATTAAAGTGCCAACAGCGCTTCATTAGCACATCAGCTCCCTTGGCCGGTAAACGAAATTTTCGCAAATTTAATGTTTACAACAAACGCGGCACACGTGTGGTAAAGGAGGCCCAACGCACCATGGCCAGTCCTCCTGTGGCTGTACACAAACGTGGCGTGCGTGATACAGGCTTAATTATAAATGGCCAATTTGTGGAGATACCAGAGAAAATACCCAACATTATAGTGCCTGACCTAACCGATTGTAAGCTGAAGCCGTACGTTTCATATCGTGCGCCCGATGTAGTGCAATCGGAGTTCACCAGCTTGGATCTCTTTAATGCTGTCTATTCAAAAAAAATAATAGAGGACTTTAAAGCAGACAAGTTAAACGCAGACGGCAGTGCAAAGGAGCCTTCGTCACAAGAGGAACTTACACCCACAGAGGCGCTGCAACGTGCACGAAAAACAGGCAGCGATATATTCTAATCATATGTACGTTAGCTTTATTATAAATTTGAGAGTTTAAACTTAGTACCTATTTTCTTTGATGTACTTTTGCCTATAATTGTAAAGTTTGCGCAGCCATTTCTCTGCCTTCAAGTCAGCATCGCCAAGAAACTGAAAATGTTAATAAAATTACAATTTGTAAGCAAACAAGCCAAGAGCCGTATTAAAACTTACGTTCGGATGGAAAATGTCTTCCTCTACGGGCAGCACAGGATCTGCAGGCTTCGGCGCGGTCACGGTCACAGTTTCAGTTTTCAAATCGATAATTACTTTGTCCTTCTCTGGAGCTTCGCGATCACGCGTGCTAAAAAATGTAGTAGGCTGAAAAGCGTCCTCGTCAATGGTTTCTAATTGCTTTTGTACTTTTGCATCTAACAAGTCAATGGATTTAATGGCGGCCGTAATAGGCTTTGTGCAAGTTGTGGAAGCAGAACGTGAATTGCTTTCAGAGCTAGGCGCGCGCGTTGTGCGGCGTGATACCGAGCGTGACTTGGATATGCGAGATTCTTGGTCCCGGCTTTTGCTGCTGCGGCTGTGGCGACTTTCGCGTGAGCTACTTCGTGAAGTACGTGGGGAGATACTGCGGGAGGAGCTAGTACTCCTGCTGCGGCTGTGCCTAGAGTATTTTTTTGTTTTTTTTGATTTTTTCTTCTTTAACTTGGAGCTTTGGCTGTGCCGGCTGCGTGATGGCGATTTGGAGCGGTATCTTTCACGTTCGCGATTTCTATCACGTTCTCTTTCCCTCTCTCTATCTCTTTCCCTGTCACGCTCTCTTTCTCTATCTCTATCGCGATCACGTCGGTCACGCATTATCTCTTTCAAATGTTTAAATCTTTATAAAAATATTGTATTATGGCACAAAAACATTTACAGTTTACTGCCTCTTCTTGCTGCGGTTTGATAGACTAGTGTTGCCACTGAATCAAATTTTAAAAGTGGAAACTGCCAACTTTGATTACTAAGAGTTGCCACTAGAGTTTCGACTTGCGCGCCAATTCAAAATGCAGTAGCGCTTTTTAACGGATCTAATTCGTTATCTTTTTCTATTCCCATGCAGTGCCAATAACTATGTTATTTCATTAGTAATCGCGTTAGATAGAAATTGGAGTGCACTTTATCTGTCCACCTTGACCATTGAGGCGTAAATAGCTATCTCACTCAATCAGTTAACAAAATATAATGAAATGCAATAAATATATTTTTAATACCCTGCTTATCAAAATTTTGCACTTTCCTTATTTTAGTTGACTAGCTGGGGGTATAAATAAGCTGCTTTGCTCGTAGTCTTCAATAGGAATGTTATACGAAATGTTTTTGGCACAGTTTTTAAGTTTTTTGTGTATGGCCTATGTGGCTATAGCAATGCCTCAAGAGGGCAGAAGTCCTAGTACAGTAACAACAGTAAGTAGTCGAATGTGACCAACCATTGACTTGATTCCAACGCTGTTTTCAATTCAGCTCTCGATTGTTAAAAAACATGGATATCCAATAACGGAGCATACCGTACAGACCTCCGATGGCTATATACTCACAATGCATCGCATTCCGTACTCAAAAAAGGACGATATAACAGCTGGCAGTCAGCGGCCCGTTGCTTTTCTTATGCATGGTCTACTGTGTTCTTCCTCTGACTGGGTCTTAGCCGGGCCAGAAAATGGTCTGGCATTTATACTATCCGACGCTGGCTACGATGTCTGGATGGGCAACGCACGCGGCAATACTTACTCCAAGAAACATGCCAGCAAGTCACCATTGCTTCAACCATTCTGGAACTTTGAATGGCACGACATTGCTATCTATGATTTGCCCGCCATGATTGATAATGTTCTGTACAACACTGGCGCTGAGTCCTTGCACTATGTGGCGCACTCGCAGGGCACAACCGCTTTCTTTGTTCTCAATTCTTTAATACCCCGCTTTAAGAGTCGTATACGTTCGGCACACTTGCTTGCACCTGTTGCCTTTATGGAGCACATGGAGGGTCCATTGGCCAAGCTAGCCGGTCCTGTGCTAGGACATCCAAATGCTTTTGTTGAGATTTTTGGAAGCGCAGAGTTTCTGCCCAACAACCATGCTATGGAGTTGATGGGCTCTCTTTTGTGCAAGGATGAATCACACGTACAGGATATCTGCTCAAACTCTTTATTCTTAATCGCTGGTTGGGGCTCCGAGTACCTAAATACCACTATGTTACCTGATATAATGGCAACTACACCAGCTGGTTGCTCCATCAATCAGTTATTCCACTATCTGCAGGAATACAACTCGGGCTACTTTCGGCAATTCGATTACGGAACAATTCGCAACAAAAAGGAATACAGCAGCAAGACTCCTCCTGAATACGATTTAGAGCTCGTAGATGTGCCCACTTATTTTTATTACAGTGATAATGACAACTTTGCGAGTATCATTGATGTGGATATTTTACGTCGGAAGATCAAGCCTAGTTCTTTAAAGCGCTCCTACCGTATGCCGGAGAAAATGTGGAATCATTTAGACTTTTTGTGGGGTATGGGTGTTAAGGACATACTTTATGATATAGTTCTTGAAGACATAATAAACGCATAAAAGTCAATTCACGTGAAAATTTAATTATCTGTTTTTTAATAAATCCAATATTTTATGGCTTACTACGGCGTAATTAGACAGATATGAGTTGGCTGTGGTAGTGGCAAGTTTGACAGGCTCGTGCCGTATTGAATTCTTAGCACTATCTTGCCCCCAAGATAGAGTAACCAACTGTGTTCATATTTTATATTATGATCGCAATAAATCTAATCGCGTCACTTGTGCGTAAAAACATTGAAGATCTATTGTGTAGATATGGATACCAGTTTAAAAATGCCGCTGACATCCGATAAGTATTACACTTCAAATGATCACCTGTTATAAGACTTATCAAGTAATTTTACAATAATTGTAATTGTAATTAACTTCTGTGATTAATCATAGTTGAAATCGTCACATAGTTGTTTTATTGAAAGCTATAAAATTTACTTGAGACATGATATGGGTAACAGGAAATAATTACGGATTCTTTGCATAATAGTGGATGAAGTATGGGTAACATAGAATTACTTACGTCGTATGGGAAAATGTTTAAAACATTATTTATTCTTGCAAAGAAGTGTTAAAAATTGTGTCGAACTATAATCTTTATTTAATGCCTACTAAATTGCTTACTTAATAACTTGTTTTCAATAAAATTCCATGATAATCTATTTTTTATGATTTATCAAGTTAAGCGTTCGTATATACATAGTAATATTTTTGGCCACCGGTAGCGTACTCGCTTTGCAGCCTGATGTTCGATGATTCGATTCCCCGCAGAAGCACTGGTGCATTTGCCTAGCACTGGCATCGCTAGCTCAAAGACGCTATTTGCCCAAGAAAATCTCTATTAATTCAAGACACCGCCACGGCGCGCCGTTCGGATTCGGCTATAAACTGTAAAATAGTCAGTCAGGGAAATTAATATCATATCGTAATATTTGCACAATCAAAACTTAAAATTATTTTCAAAAACACTCAAAAACTTTATTTAAAATAAAGTGTGCGTTGTAAAGTAGCAAAAAATATTTTCCAGTGCTGCCAACCTTACACAATGATAAATTAGCGTCATTTTTAAATGCCAGTTATTGGTTCTGCCAACTTATGCTGATAAGTGTTGCCAAACGCAAATATATCGCTTATCGATGACAAAAATGACATCCCTGGAATGCATACCTCGAAAACGCTTTTTTCACTAGGTACAGGTACATTCACAAAACTAATTGAAAATTGAAATTAATATTGACATAGTGTACGCGCCATACCTACTGTAAAAATGACGCGTGTTACACGAAGTGAAATTTCACTCGAAATGGAGTGTTGGGTAGAAGATCTGTCGCCGGCTCAGCTTGCATACTATGAAAAAATTACCAACGAGCACAACGCCATAAAAAATGCGCTGAAATCTGCCGTCACGGCAAACGAGGGTAAAGAACTGTTCAACGGGCAAGTTTTCCAGGCCTATTCATTTAAAGGCAAAGTGTTGCAAGAGATAAAGGAAGCGACGTTGCCCAAGAAGCTACCGAAAGCTGCAGAGCCACCGCCGGCGAGCACTTCTGCTGCTAGTAGCGGAGGTGGCGGAGGACGCGGACGTCGTCGTGCTTCAAATATAGCGTATCTGGAGTCATCCGATGAAGGCGACGACGACATACCATTGGCCAAACGATTAGCGTTGTCAACTGGCAAAAAAGCTCTTGCTGCAACACCACCAGCAACCCCTGCAAAGGCAGGTAAAAAAGCCGCTCCCGCAGCTGTGCCTGCTAGTAGTGAAAAATCGTCGCCCCAGCCTAAGCCAGCGAAGGGTGCAAGTGCCAAAGCGGCGGCAGCGGCAACTAAAGACTCTGATTCACCGCCCAAGAACTTCCGTCCTGCAGAAGTCAATTCGTTAGGCGGCCTTGTGGTTGGTAGCACCGATGAAAATAAAGATAAAGACAGCAAGGATGCTGCTAAAGACTCTAAAATGCAAGGAAAAACTTATCCGTCTCTTGTTGTGCTGGCGAAACCATTCCTTAAGGTCAAAGATATGGCTGCAACACGTAGCAAACTTGATTCTAAGGTTAAGCTGGTATTGATGTTGACGCCAAACAAATTCTGCGAGTGGTTGCTGCAAGAAGGCTTATTGCGCGCTCAACAAACATGTAGTCAACATCGCAACAACGAACTAAAACTTGGTAAAAATGCTTATTGCTCTCAGTATATATATTTATATGTGTAATTCTATTATGATGTAAATTTGTTTGTAGGCGTCTACTCGGATGTTTCAAAGTTTCCCTATACCGGTGGCTATGTTTGGATTGGCGATTGCTGCCCCTATCGCTTTGTTTCAGTCTTTTATAATTCTATATTTGAGGGTGCTCAGCATCCGCCGACTTTCTTGTTGAAGCTCGTGTATCATTGGGCTTGTCAGACAAGCATTCAGAACGTTGTGCAGTGGGTCAAAGTGGATAGCGTTTATATCAAGGGCATCTACACATGGTTACGCGCCATCTGTACCATGGCCGTTCATCAAAAATGCAAGAAACTAGGCGGTCCGGGCAAGTTTGTCGAGGTAAGTCGATGTTTATGCCACAAAATCCAGTTGGAAAGCTTTCTTTATTTTCTTAATTATCAGGTGGGCGTCATATCGTTGGGTACCACTTCGCAGGACGGTGCTCAGCGTCAGGTCAAGGTAGAGGTCCTCGGTGTTTACGATTATGCTGATAAATCCATACGCTTGCGCGCCGTAGAGCCCATCACCGATGGTGATCGCAACTACAAGAAGCGTTTCCAGGCCATACTCGAACCCCTATCCCGTTGGGTACACAAAGACAGCACCATATGCATTGATCTGACTGTCGACAAGATTACGCTTTTTAGCATGGGATTTAAGAACATTGTGCAGGCTGCTGCCACTGATAATACCGCGAAGCATAACAATTCAGCCGTCATGGAATATTTACGTCGCATTGTGCCGCGTATGTTCCAGAATACTCTCTCGCTTTTGTCGCGTCAAATGATACAACAGTTTTTGGATGAGCTTGTCTGGCGCGAATCTTTTGGAACATACGCCCTGCAAGCCTTCAATAATATTATTATACACATTGCCGAGCAAACACGTATTACCACCACAGAAACCATTACTCAGCGCCTGTATCAGGTTAGTATTTTCCTTAGATGTTTTTTTTTTTGTATATTTCTATTCGTTTTACTATACAATTTGTTTCTTAGGTTGCCACAAATCCCTTTAAAGATTGGAGCGTACTGCCGCCCAATTATAAGGAAACGCCGGCTAATACAACGCCCAAGCGGCTCAAGAAACGTTAGTACATATATATTGCCTAGTCCAAACTTAGAGAATTGCGGTCAAGTTAAAACACGTTTGTCACTCCAAAGTGGTTTTTATTTCAATCCTACTCAAATTTTTTTAACCACTTTCTGAGAAAGGTTGTACAAAAAGGTTTACAACTATTTTGCTTTAAAGTTAGGGTCGTGTGATTTCGTTAAACAAATTTGGAAAATTTAAAAAATGTTTCTTTGGTTTAAACTAAATAAATTTACCCTAAACACAGTGAAAGTATTATTTTTTTTTTTGTTAATTGGAGTGATAAAACGTGTGCAGGTGCAATTTATTTTCAATTTATATCTAATATGTATCGATGGCTGAGCAAATTTTCTTTGTATGCTCTTGCTCCTTTCACAGCCATTAACGATGCTGATTATAAAAATACTGGCAAAGAACAAGCTGCTAAAGCTAAAAAAGAAAAGGAGTCAGCGCCAACATTGTTGCCCGCTGGCAGCAAACGCCGCGCAGTCAATACGCCGCCTCCAGTACTTCCCAAGAGCTCTGCCAAGGCAAGCACCAGCAATGCTAAGGCAACCACTGCGAAGCATAGCACAAGCAAGGCTGCAGCTTCTGCGGCCAAGTCATCAGGGGCCAAAGCGACAGGACCCAAACCAGCTTCAGCCAAGGCAACTCCGGCCAAGCCGGTTCCTGTTAAACCGACACCAGCCAAGAAGCCCAAAGAAGAAAAAGAGAAGGACTTCAAACTTCCAGTAGTCATCAAGAAAGAGGAGGACGAGCTCAAGGGCCTGGAGGAGCTTTACTACGGCGTTAGCGATGGCATGGACGACTTCTTTCAGGCTTTTCCTTATAACTCACCTCGCATGAATCAAGCGAATTTGATAAAGAACGTGGACTGTCCCGTATGCTATGGTGCTGAGCAGTTCGATTCGAATGAAAAGTTGCAAACCCATTTGGTTTCGCATATTTCTCCCGAGGGCAAGGAGCATCAATTTCAATGCTTGTTTTGTCTTGAAAAACACCCCACAGAATTGGTATTGGCAAAGCACAATCAGATTATGCATCCTCTTGAGACCAAGACAGATGGCTCGCCTTCATATCATTGTTTGATTTGCCAGCAGCGCCATAATTCCCTGCATTTGTTAACGGCGCACTTGCAAAAGGTTCACAATATGCTTGAGCTGCCATACAGCTGCCATGCCTGTGGCTATCGCTCGTCCTCGCATCGCGATGTAGTGCGTCATTTCTACGATGATCACAAGAATCAAAACTTTTTGCAGTGCCCCTACTGCTTAGATGTAAGTTGTAAGATGATTCTAAAAAAAAATCAAGCCGAATTCCGAATCGAGACATTCTTTTATATTTTCATTTAATTCCCATTTGTAGTTCGGGGCCGGCTTCGGTTTGATAATCTAATACTCACTCTTATCTAACAACCGCTAATAACATGTTCCTTGCAGATCTTCTACTTCAGCCAACTAGGCACTCTCAACTTGTTACGAATTGAGCATTTCTATGTGCATCTACATGAACATGTGAACAGCCGTGACCCTGCACTGCGATGCCAGAAATGCTCGCTAATATTTTTGGAGAAGGGTGATTTGAAGCAGCATCTTGTGCATCATCACGTTAGCATGACCAAGACCAATAAGCCAGTGCGTATGTTGCTTAACAATTCATTGCTTATTCCGCCACCCAAAATACGTACACACCATCGAGAACAGGCGCCTTTTACGGTTCAGAAGAAGGCATCATTCTTTGCCTTTTTAGAGGGCAAAACCTGTGCTGAATGCAATTCGGACTTTATTAGCGAGGAGACGCACTACACGTAAGTGGTTAAATAGTCAAAGCTACCAAGAGGCCATTAAACATTTTTTTATTTGTAGTGGTTGGCTAAAATGCGTAAAATGCAACTATAAAACTTGTTGCGAACGTGCACAGTTTCGCCATGGTGTGGACTGCAATGGCAATTTTGTAGATGCCATGGAGGTGGATATGGCGCAGGAAATGCACTGCATTTGTGGCTTTGCCGCCAGCAATGGCAATAAAATGGCACAACATTTGGGCAGTTGTGGTTTGAGCACCTGTTATCCCAGTCTGGAGGCGGCTAACGAAAATGCTGTCAAGCGTAATATGCTGGATATGTTGGGCTTGGTGCGAAGGGATGGTGAAACCTCTGGTGAGGGTGCGGATGAAACGCTTGACGAAGGAAATGAGCAGCTGCAGCCATCTGAGCAAGAACAGCAGGAGCCTACTGAGGATCTACAGCAGTATACGCCTGTTGAGCAACAGCAGCCGGAGCCCGAGCTTACACATTTGTCCAACGTTGAGGCAGAGCCCGAAGATTTGCCCAGCGAAGTTCAACCTCAGGTTGCACCAATACAATTTGGAGAGTTGGAGGCAGCACCCATCATGCTGGATCCACAACAAGTGCAGGCAGCTGAAATCGATCAGGATTATACACCAGTTTCAGTAGTACAACAACAACAACAGCACCAGCAACAACCGCAGTACGGCCTTGGTTTTGGGCAAAACGCTCTATCGACGGATATTGACATGCCACTCATTGGTGAGTTAACAGAACCGAATGCACCGCCTACACCACAATTCCTGGGCGAGGTTCACACACCGATGTTTGATGCAGTAGCCGCTGCCGAGCAGCAGCATTATCATCACAGTCAACACCACCCGCAATGATCCACGCTACCCATGATGACGCCCCAACAGCGGGGCAAAATGAAACCACGTGACTACACGTTACACTGGCAGAATTACTAAAACGTGGAGTGGGTCAATTTAACAATTAGTAATAATAAATGACTAATGAGTAAGATACATTCTTAAATCTCGCTACAAATCAGCTTTTGTATATTATAAATCTATGTATTAAATATACACATAGAATTTCACATGCATTAAACCTATACGTATATATGAATACATATATAAAGAGTGAGCATTATAATTATTGCACGTAAATGTATTACATTAAAGAAAAACTTGGAATATTGACAATGAAGAGCAAATGTTCGATTACATAAAAACTTGACTACATAAAAGAAATATATATAAACATAAAATTTTGTGGATTGTATGGAATACTTGTGTGATTGGAGAGATATCTGTTGTGTCATTTTTGTTGCTGACGCTGTTTGGATCGCAACAAGGCGGACAGCACTAGCGCTGTATCCAACTCCTGCTGTGTGCCTCGTTCATTATCCAATGAAATTTCAGAGGATCGTTCATGAAAACGTGCTAGCACGCGTGGGCGGTAATCTGTTGACAAATTAAAATTGGATGTGAATGAATTAATGATTTACATTCTTTAATTACTTAAGCTAATGCTTACCCACGCTGCCTGCAAGCGGATTACCCGTAAGTCCCAAAGTTTCTAACAGCGGTAATCCAGCGACATAATCAACTTCATCTAAATCTTCAATTAAGTTGCAACTTAAATCCAAATTTACCAGTGAGAGTAATTTTCGTATGCCGCTTAGCTGCTTTAATTTGTTCTGAGCCAAATTCAGAGTCACTAAATTGCCCAGCTCAAGATGCCAGTCCAAGCACTCAGCTATCAGATTGACCGACAGTGATAGTATTTGCAGATGAGGCAGCTCCGAGAGATTTTTTATGACACGTATGCGATTTTGCTCTAGAACCAGGCGACGTAGTTTTGGCGCAGTACGAACACTACCATCGATTTGTGTTAACAAATTGCCCGTCAAATCGAGCTCGCCGAGATTATGCCAGGCATCTGTGTTGAGCAGAACGCTGCCATTGCTTGTGTCTGTCATTAAATCCGCTGACGTTGCAATATCAGCCGGCAAGCTGCTAGGCACATCACAGGCTTTGTGCAAATTGTCGCAGAGCAGCACCTGGTTGATATGAGTTATTGTCGTATTGTGCACACAAATGATTTCCAGCGTCGGTTTCAGCACCTCAATGTCTATAATATTCTCCGGGGACAGCGCGGAGAATTTAAGAGTTTTAATATTGCGGAATGCATTGAGATTAAAGCTCAGGCGGTTTGGAATAATATTGCTGCGACCAATGGGCACATCCACAGTATTATAGTCCTGCTCAAAACTTGCATTATCCTTAACGGGTGTGACCACCAGCACCGAGAGTTGTGTGCAAAAGTCCAGAACATGAGAAAAATCGTATTTGCCTCCCTGTTCTACGCTATTCTCTGGCGGGCACGGCAGGCCTAACCGCTCGCTAATGGCAAATACCTGTAAAAGAAATCCAAATAGTAGTTATTGACGACAAATATAGTATGTAGATTATTCAATAAACTAATTATATATACTCTTTCATCTCTTAAGGTGAGGATTCCCTCCAATGTTATTTTTTATAGGTTTCGGTCGTGGGCTGATCCCTTAATCATTAAATCCTAATTTGGACACCTAATCAGTTTACATAAATTTCCTTTTGAGCCTAGTAGTCACAGAAACACCTTTCGAAGGTTATTACGTCATCTGTTTCTTTTTTTAAATTTGGTTCAAATGAATGCTTTAAAAGCTTTGGATATAGCTCTTCCTCCTTTTTTGCCATAAAAACATTCAACAGTTTGAATAGCAGCGCTATCCCCAAAAGCTTGCGCTGCCTAGTATTAAACCTTTTACGCACGATTCCAAAGTAAGCTCCTTGTCTTCGATTCGTCAAGTGATTCATACCTAAGGCTTCAATTATAGCGGCTTCCCGGGTGTAAGCATCATCCGATGCAATGTGACAAAAGCCACGGAGAAGTAGCACGCCACGATTTTGCTGCCAAATGTGCACAATCACAGCTAGCTTGGGATCTTTGGCCAACATTACCTGGTCGTCATGGCTTAAAACATCACCTCGGTTTTGATTTTCGAAGAGCTTCTTAGCTTGACGGAGGTGCTTAAAGGGTCGTGCTGCTTTTCCCTTGCCTACGTAGAATATTGCACGCAAAAATGTGAGCCAGACATCTAGAACGTGCATGTTGGAACTGCGTTTTATTAAGCCATTAGTTATACGAGGATCCAAAAGCAAATAGTTAAAATATTGTTGGTTGCCTGCGAAATTCTTTTCGAATTGAGCTTTATGGCGATACCATTTGCTATGCCTAGTGACATATTTGGATAGTTTCAGAATATCATTGTAGTTTCTTTCAGATTTCAAGGTTTCCTTAAGTTCCTGTGAAAAACATGTGGGGCGTGGATGAATGACACCTAAAGCGTGTTGCATACAGCGAATGCTAAAATAATTTAGGAGTATGAGCCTGGTTTTTGATCTTAATACTATAAACTTTAAGAATTTTGTCATTATCAGGATATATGTATGTATATGTGTGTAGAATGAAATTAGTAACAGCAACAAATGTACATATGTAAAATTTTAAAACTAACTTGATTGTCTATGAAAATTTTCTGTGCTTTTAGTTACCTCCAAGGCTGAGAAGTTGTATTCCTTTTTGGCACTCAAAAGCGCATCACCGTTTTCATTAAACAGCTTAGCCAGATCCTGCAGCATATAAATGATGTCATATTTGTTGAACTCCAGAAACTCAGCCAGTACACGAGGCAATTGTATACGAAAGTAGATGATTAGTTCTTTTAAATAGGTCTCCAGCTGCTCACGACGCTGTTCTAAAAATGCCGGCTGCTTATTGCCTACAATCTGCAGTGGATCATATCAAATAATTAGCTTAAGATTTATTTATAAATGTGGGCGTATTTTATACCTTTTTTGGCGGTAACAATTTCTTGCTAATTGCTGCCTCTTCGACCAATTTTTCATGCAGTTGCGAAAAATCACGGTATCTGCGCTCCACAAGCCATTCTACCTGTGCCACGCGTACTCTAATATCATAATAGGTAACACCCGTGGAGGACTCAATGTACCTAGGTATATTGACCTCGGTTTCCTCATGCTGTCGGTAATAGCAAGCCATTACAGCGTTGTTAGCGGCGGAAATATAAGCTTCAATGTACAAAAAAAAAATTTACACAATTAACATTACTAAACCACTTATAATTAAATAAAAGATCCAAAAATAAAACAATTTTATTAATTTTATTAGTTAAGCAGCTGTTTTGTTGCCATATGTTGTTGTTATCGCGATACCATCGTGTTAGCGATGTTAATTAAATTCGCGGTATCGATAGCGCGATGCAGTTGTAACAGTCTGGCAGCACAGTGCAATACGGCTTTTTTGTTTACAATTTTGCTTGCTGGCATTATAAATTCCAATTGCAATTTTAGTAAAGTTTTTTAGAAGTTGTTCCAAATAAATAAATAAGATTGGCTATGTACTGTAGAGTTCTAAAGTATATATATTGTAAGGTTTAGTTTACTAGAAGCGCTATAAATATGGCTTTTCTGGGCGATTGTGTGATTGTGTTCGTCTCACAGGCAAGTGCCCTGATATTTAATTTTACCTATGTATATAGGATCAGCTAATTCCTGTGCTTTCTTTTATAGATGTTGTTCTTTGCTGGTGGTTGGCTGTTTTTCAACAAACAGCTTTTTAAGCACTATGAAATACGTCATATATCTGTGCAGCTCATCTTTTCGTCCACATTTGCATTGTCCATTACCATGTTTGAGCTGATTATATTTGAAATCGTAGGTGTTTTAGAGTCTAGTTCACGCTACTTTCATTGGAGATTGGGACTGACTCTTTTGCTTCTTATGGTTACCGCTGTTATACCAATTTATATATGCTATTCTGTTTTACACAGCATTTCTTTTTGTAAGTAGTGTTATAATGCATAACTATTTGCGTTTTTAACATAAGTTCGTATAGTTCCAGACAGATGGGTGCGCATTTTGACAACAATAAGCTGGTTTGTGTTTCTCTATGGATTATGGCGCATTGGCGAGCCATTTCCACTGCTTAGCGCCTCGCATGGCATATTTACCATAGAGCAGGGTGTGTCCCGTATCAGCGTAATTGGCGTAACCGTTATGGCCATATTGTCGGGCTTTGGTGCAGTCAACTATCCGTACACTAGCATGACCTATTTCATCAAGTAAACAAGCTCAACATCAATTGCTCTTATCTGTTTGCTAAAATTAGTTTTTTTTGCAGGCCCGTTTCGCGCAGTGACATCATTTGCTTTGAACGGCGCTTGACACTCACGGTAGACATGCTGACGGCCAAAAAACGGCGCATTGCCTTGGCTATGTATCAGAAAAGACTAAATCCAACCAACAAACCCAGAATATGGGCTATGTTGACCTCTGCCGTGCATCGCTCCACAGCACATGGGGAAGGTGGGAGAAAAATTCATATCACATTCTAAATTGAAATCTATAGTTTGAAATTACTTACATTACAGATATAAATCAACTTAAACAAGAGGTATATGGCTTAGAGGAGTTGCTGCGCTCTGTTTTTCTTGAACTTAGCTCTCTCAAGGAGATGGAAGAGCGACAACGTTGGTCGCAAACGTTGCAAGGTAAATACTTCAACGTATTGGGCCACTTCTTTAGTGTTTATTGTGTTTACAAGATTTTTATGGTATGTAGTATATATGTTTTCTTTACTATTTAAATTAAATCAGTTGTTTCTTGTAGTGCTGCATAAATATCATATTTGATCGCGTGGGCCGCAAGGATCCCGTAACACGAGGCCTGGAAATTGCCGTGCATTGGTGCGGCTTTGATATAGACTTGGCTTTTTGGAATCAACATGTTTCCTTTCTGCTTGTTGGTTGCATAGTAGTCACTTCAATACGTGGTCTACTGCTTACACTTACAAAGGTTTGCTCTCTGCTAACTTATTCTTATGTGATTGGTTATTAATATCTTTGGTCTTACAGTTCTTCTACCGCATTTCCTCCAGTAAATCATCTAACATAATTGTGCTCATTCTGGGCCAAATTATGGGTATGTATTTTTGCTCATCAGTGCTGCTTATGCGCATGAACATGCCTGCCGAGTACCGCGTCATTATCACCGAAGTACTTGGAAACCTGCATTTCAATTTCTATCATCGTTGGTTCGATGTCATATTCCTGGTCAGTGCACTGACAACTATCGTTGTGTTGTATTTGTCACGCAAACCCGTGCGCGTTGAAGATTCCGATGTGCACTAAGCACGGATTCGAAAGTATAATTAAGCTAGGCGCAATTTTTGAAAATGCTAAAGCTTAATTAAGAATAATAGTTATTGCAAGCATAAAGTTAGGCAAATTTAGTTTTATACGTGTATATGACCATATGTACATACTTATAACAAGTTATTGGAAGATGAGACTTTTAACTTTTATTTAAGTTATAAAGTCTACTTATTTATATGCACAAAATCAAAGCTATCTATGTAATTATATTTTAAATAAAGCAATGTAATGTTAATTAGATTATATACAATATGTTAACATACTATATGTGATTAAAATCAAATTCTAAATTATGAATTGTTTTTTTATTTTTCGTCTAATACTCTCAGATTTGCATTTTAGCGAATGCAACATTATTCCGTAGAAAACAAGCAGGAATAAGATTTGCATGGCATAAGGCAAGTGTGAAGTTTTATATTCCAAAATTCTTTAATTTACTAGCGTAAGAATAAAAACCCCCTATTCCAAATAAGCCGTTAAATGAGTTAAAGCTTTGTTAGAACGTTCCGGCACTGGAAAAAGCACCGAGCTTTTCAAATTCGCCTTTGTAGGTCTTTGGGTTGCTAGGTTACAGTTTAGACGGCGCTTTACTTGCCCATCTGGGGAAGGAGTTAATAGTGAATGAGTTGTATTTGAGTCCAAAATAGCAGCGCCTTAACAGCAACTGTTATGTTTCATTTTCAGTGTTTCCTGGTATAGGTGTTAGATGCGGTAGACAGTTGGGAGTCAATTGAACAACTTGCGAGGGGTCTTAAGGAAGTTTTAAATTGAATGCTGGCATAAAAATGTGATACAGTCGAGGTGGTGCCCGACAGTGGAATACCCTGTACCTTTTTTCTGGAAAAAATGTTATTCCTATATATTCCTTCTAAGAACTTTCCAATTGGAATTCATTTTTTTTTTTGGTAAAATTCGATATTTATATACCTATAAGTTCCGTAAATTTTGACCGATTTTGATGAAAATCGAAAGTTACGTCAAAGAAGTTATTTAAAGTGTAGGGGTAAGTTTCAAGTTCATAAGTTGAGGGGTGTGAGAGAAAACACGGTAAATCGATTGCGGGGGCGGGGAGGCCGCATCGATAAAATTTGGATGTGGGTTTGTTGGGTATAATAACAAGTAGTCAAAGATTGATGCAGTTTATATACAAAGGGGGGTGAAATTGGTACATTTTTGACTATAAATTTTTTGTATTTCTCCGATTTTGTTAATTTTTTCGGGGGAACGGGGAAGATATCCTTCATATACTCAGAAAATATGCGCACCAGCTGGTCAAGTTTCGTGTCTCTGGCTCTTATAGTCTCCGAGATCTAGGCGTTCATACAGACGGACGGACGGACGGATAGAAGGACATGGCTCAATCGCTACCCGAGGTTATGCTAAGCATTTTGATATAAAGAACTTGGGGTCTAACGCCTCCTTCTGTCCGTTGCATACATTGCAGTAAATTTATAATAGTGAACCCAAAAGATACATTTTTTGAAGTAAATTTAAAATTAAAAAATGTAATTAAACAGATAACATTAGTCGATGGCACTTTTAAACATTTTTATAATCTTGGTTTTAATCTGAATCTTTAATTATCTGAAGTTTTTAGAATATTTAGAATATTTTGAAAATGTTTTCTGATCGAAACTTTAATCGGCCTATGGAGTTATACATATGTACAAGTCATAAGTAACATGTATCGACGCCTATCCGACTAACTAGCTCATGGAGACCATAAAACGGAGCCATGTGCAGACAAGTTTGTTATCAATAAGCAAGAGATTCGGGGCTTCGAGCACAAGAAATTCAATTGTCGCTAAACACAGTGGCGCCCTTATTTAATGGCAGAATATTCCAAAAATTGAATTTCAGATAAGATTTAAGATCACAGACGTCTGATTAAATAGCCGCATTAATCGAGTATCTGACATTGCGGAAATTACTTAGTTTCCCGCTAAAAACCCATAATTTACCTTTTGTTATGGTTGCTTAAAGTCGCAGAAAGTGCAAAACTGATATTTTTTGAACAACCAAGAGTTTCGTAGGTTCGAGCACAAGACATTCCATTTCCCGCAAAACTCTGTGACTGTGTCATATTTTACCATAAAAGTCATAAATCGACATTTTAGCTGTTATTTAATGGCAGAAGATTCCAAGAATTAGGTCCAGATAAGATTTAAGATAGTGATTGTATCTAGCCTCACTAGCCGCTTAGTTTCCCGCCAAAAAAAAACCATAATTAATCTTTTGTTATGGTTGCTTAAAATGTCATCAAGTGCATAAATTGATATTCAAAAAAATTTCATTCATTGTTTTAACTTTTCATAGACATATCCATTTACTGCATTCATATGTACATATATATAGGGTGACTTTTTATCGCTTTCATACCGTAAACAAATCATAGATTTTTATTATCCAAAGTGATGATCAGCTATATTACACTAGCTTACACGAAAAGTTAGCCTTCGTAGAAAAATGTTTTTTAGGGTAATTTTGGGTCGAGAAACACGAAAATGACATTCATTTTTTTTCCTTAAGCACCGTTTTCAAGATTTTTTCGAAAACATGTTTTTTTTTTGCACTTTTTTCAGTTATTCGTCAATATCTCGTGAACAAAATTGTATCGACATGAAAGATAATTAGATCGAAAGGTATTGATGTGCTCTTTACGGTGATATACGATATGTACAAATTAAGTAAAAATTATTGAAGTTACAAGCAACCAAAGTCGGAAAAAAGTGTAATTTTCGACCATTTTTAAAAATTACAAATTCTCGGTTTGCTTTTTATTACAGAGACATTTTTTTAAATATTATGTTAAGCTTTAAGGGGATATTTTTTTTTATATGAAGTTTTGTCATTCCGTGCGAAATATTTCGTGCTGCGTTTAGGCCTTTGGGCAGAAAGAGAACATTTCGAGCCTAAGATCTTCGAAATCGGATAGGAGCTGTAGATGTTATGGAACCATGAACGAAAAATCACGACTACTGCTGCATACAGCAGAAAAACTTTGAGTGAAATTTGTGTGATTAAGTAAAAATTGGATCTTTCGTAAATGGTTCCATATCATCTACAGTTCCTATCCGATTTCGAAGAACAAAAATGGCGATAAGGACAACTTTATCATCAATTGTCACCGCTGTAGTTGGGCATTGCTCACCTATTTTTTTCGTCCAAACTGCACGAGCTGTACCTCTTGGAAATGTGACTGCCATACAGCTCTTGAAATAATAGAGCACTTCCAAAATGAGTTCCCCAATTAAACTTACGTTTTGATCATGTGTTATAAAACCATAGAACAATTTTTCATTCACTTTTCAATTGCGACAATAAATCAATAAAAACTAAATATTTCAACTTACACTTACTTGTATCCAGCTAAAATCGTAGCATTTCGAGTTACTAGAAGGTACAAACTACAGAACACGTGGCAGGTCTGCAGGGGATGCACTTTTAGGACGAGCAAGAAAGTTATAGTTATAAGTTGGAGTTATATTTTACAATAAGCTCAGGTTTTGCTCTCATATCAAAAACTTGACGAAAAAATGCATAAGAGGTCCTTTTATAGAAGGATGGCTGCGATATAATGAGGAATATTGCCCAAGATTAATCGGTGACTGTACCTAATGGTCATAAGCTAGGCTTTTGGGGAGCTTGGGTAGAGATTAACTTCGTGGAGATTAATCGGATC
Organism: Chymomyza fuscimana; assembly: GCA_949987675.1. Classification (NCBI taxonomy): domain Eukaryota; kingdom Metazoa; phylum Arthropoda; class Insecta; order Diptera; family Drosophilidae; genus Chymomyza; species Chymomyza fuscimana. Next base: position 66,954,836 of record OX465089.1, on the reverse strand, counting down.
AGCACAGCTGGCTTACAACAAGCCAAGCAACTTCTCGGTTTCTACAACTTTAAGGGGTTCAAGAAAATATCAATTGGGCATAAAAAACTTTAGTAGGATTGGCTTCAGAAATTCGAAAACATGTAGGTTTTGTGAAATTGAGGAGGAAACCTTCCAAATTGAGAAGGAATTCGAAAAACCCTACGTAAATCCGCCCCTAATAGCTTCAAAATAAAATCAGAATCAATTTAATATCTCCCTTCGTAGTACTTTTAATTAAATTTATTTTCTACACAGAAATTTTAAAAACCAGACCCCTTAAAAATCACCCCTTACAAGTACATTTGCAACTTGCCAGTGAAGTCACAACATTCGTAATGACGAGCAATTGGAATGATATATTCCATGTGCATGGTTTTCGCTGTTAAAACCCCATTAAAACATTGCGGCAGATAAAACTTGGGAAAAGAGAGCATTTGAATGTCTAGATGAATAAATAATGCAACAAAATTGATTGAGGAACAAACGAGTTTAGTATGGGTTGTTGTTATTGTTGTTTTTGCCAGCTGCTACAAGATCGACTGCGCCGGGTGACAGAACCCTTTGGGCATACCATATATTAGATGCTTTTGAGCGATTCGAACTAATCAGCTGTAAATTTTGTTTGCATAAAGTAAATTATAAATGGAACAAGCTGCTAACATTCAGGTCAGACAGGGGTGAGGGGGTGAGTGTGTGCAAGGGTGCTTACTTTATCGATTTCATCGATTAGTAATTGATAATGGCTATTGGCAGAGTCTCAGTTGACTTCATTGCCATTATGCAAATTAGCCAAGCATTTGATTAGCATTTCATTTTACGTTACGCATACGCCCCGTGGCTGTGCAATATTTAACGTTTGGCGTAAAGTCTATTAAGACCTTGCCCAAGTTTGAATGACAGCTGCTTGTGGTACTCAAGTCACATAATTAACATAATTTTAATTAATTTACTTTACTTACAACAGAGCCTTAGTGGGTTTACCTGATTGACAACAAGTTTACCTAAATGTGGCCGTCCGATGCCTAGGTAACTGTGCTCTGCCATATTTACGATTTGACATTTGACCTTAGTTATGCATTCATGAAGGAATCGTATGCGCGTCACATTCGCACCTGGCTTAAGGTGACAGCCAACGTTTGTTATGTGGCCTCAAGGTCTATGAAGGCGGCATTTGCATAAAGAGAGAGCAACGCCTTCTTCAATTGTTTGGCGTTTTTTTGGACAGGTGTTTGGTTAAATTATGCCAAAACTTGAACATTTCAACATGATAGCAAATCACGAGCGAAGCGTGCTTAAGCCAGTAGCAAACTAAAAGGACCAAATAGATTTAGTAACGGATTAGGCGTAACAGATGTATTCTAAGAAGATTGCAATACGTGAGAAGGTTTATTGGAATTTTAGGGAAGCGCCGCAAAAAAAAAGAGCAAGCAGGGTAAAGCATTTATATAATGTTGTTTTTTTTAAACATTTTCACAGAAAATTTGTAAAAATTATGAATATTGTTTTTTCAAAGATAAAGCTGTTCTTGGCATCTATTTTCTACAGATTCTTTCTTGGAAACGCTGAGCACAATTACTTTTTACGTATGTAACATACTTAAGGTCTAATATGGAGACACTTTTTGGGGCATTTCGGATGGAATCGGAGCAAGTATTCCAATGTTGTCGTTGAAGACCGGAATTGTAATTAGCTTACTTAGCAAAGCATTGAAAGAAATTAGCACTCAGAACCATGTCCGAGGGTGGAATACCCTGCACCAATTTTCGCTTGATCCTTTGTGGATTGTAGGCATATTCTAGGAAAATATCCTTATCGTGCACAGAGGGTTAAAAATAATAATAACAAATCACGTTAAGATGCTAAAGATTTCAAAAATCAAAACATAAAAACGAAAATCCTAAAGCAAAAATAGCCAATATGAAAACACTGTTCTAATACTAAATAAACATACTGATAATAAGGTGTAAACAAATTTTGGACACTCGACGCTGGTCCCAAGCACAAATTTTTGATAACACCGAACATGTTATAGGAAGCGTGATATATATTTAAAGATAATAAGTTAGCGGTTCATCAATAGAGACGTCATGCCTGGCTTTGCGAAATTAAAAGAGTTGTAAAGGACGAAACATGTATGATAATTTTTGGGAGGAATTGAAATCACCATTGAATTTTAATACTAAAAAAATTTTTTTTTTTTAAATTTGAAGTTTAATTTTTTTAAATTCCAAATTTTATCTTTCTGTTTACTATTCTCTAGTAGCCATATCACATATGTAAAAATCCAAGGAGTATAAAAATTTAATACTCCTTGGTAAAAATCATTTAAATCGAAGACGTCGACCAAAAAAGTGGCCCGCTTCACCAATTTTCGCCTTTTATACTTAGGCGATGAAAATAATGAATTAATTAATAAATTCATAATAATGTTTGAAGCTAAAGTTAACAAACCCAACAAAACACCCCCCACCCGAAATTTCTGGCTGCGCTTTTAGTTAGGAGGAATGGTGCATGGTTTATGGGTTTTGTTCACTTTTTGTCAAATTTTTCAAGTTTTCATCAGATCTTTATAATTTTTGGGGTATAGTAAAAAAATTTAACTTTTTGATCATTGTGCGCTTTGAGATGTAGGTGTTCTTTCAGATAGACGGACTACCATCCGCCCACATTTTTTTATAAAATCAGATAAAAACTTCAAAAGCAATGTATTCTTTTTAAACCCCCTATCCCCCTTTAAACTACTAGAATATTTTGTTTTCTGTGGATATAGTAATATTCAAGTTAGATTTCTTCAATATATTATGGAATCTTATGTGAGCCCAAAAATAGTAAATCGCACTGTTCCCGGAAAGCCAATTTCTTCCAATAATCTCCCATGCAAAATTTGGCACAAATAATATATTTTTTTTGGTGGATATAGGTGCGTGCGCATTCAGTTGCCCTGCTTTAGTTTTTATACCCTGTACCTATATGTACAAAGTGTATACTAGATTTGTGCAATGTATGTAACGGAGAGAAGGAGGCGGGGCAGACTCAAGTCCTTTATACCGAAATGCTTATCATAGCCTCGGGTATGAACACCTAGATTTTGGAGACTATAAGAGCTAAAGATACGAAATTTTACCAGCTGGTGCGCATATTTCCTCAGAAGATGAAGCTTCTTGAATCATATCGATATCTTTCCCTGTTCCCCGTTGTAGATTTTCGCTGTTTTTAGCCACACTGTTCAATAGTTTCATCTGAAACTCAACAAAGCGATGCGTCGGGGTTACATACATCTGTTTGTAAAAAATGAATCGGAAATTGGAAAAATACAACAAAAGTTATTGGCAAAAATGTACAAATTTCACCTGCCCTTGCCGATAAACTTTTTCAATATTTGACTTTACGTAATTATATTAACAAGTGACCTAGAATCAATCACCAATTTTGGTGGCTCGAATGAACAAATCCATATCCAAATTTTATCGATGCGGACCCACCACCACCCGCAATCGATTAACCGTCTTTTCTCCCACACCCCCCCACATATCAACTTAACTTGCCGCATATTCTTAAAAAAAAAGATGGCGTACGTTAAAGTCGGGCGCGGACGACTTTGGGATACCCTGTACCACTGCTTGCAAGAAAATCCGGTAAACTGCTTAAGAAAACCAAAAGACATTTGTTTGCCAAATTAGATTACGATACCTTCATAAACAACCAAAAACAGACAAATTTTGAACCAAAAATGTTTTTTTGACCGATCGTTCCTATGGGAGCTATATGATATAGTCAACTGATTTTGATCAAATTTGCTACAGTGCTTGGGAACTCTAAAAAACTTCTGAATGCCAAATGTGGTTACGGTATCTTCACAAATAAACGAAACAACGAATTTTGTACAAAACACGATTTTTCGACCGATTGGTCCTATGGGAGCTATATGATATAGTCAATTGATTTTGATCAAGTTTGGTACAGTGCTTGGGTACTCTAAAAAACTTCTGAATGCCAAATTTGATTACAATATCTTCACAAACAAACGAAACACAACCTATTTTGTATAAAAAGCGTTTTTTTCGACCGATCGATCCTATGGGAGCTATATGATATAGTCAACCGATTTTGATCAAATTTGGTACAGTGCTTGGGAACTCTAAAAAACTTCTTAATGCCAAATGTGGTTACGGTATGTTCACATATAAACGAAACACAACGAATTTTGTACAAAACACGATTTTTTGACCGATTGGTCCTATGGGAGCTATATGATATAGTCAGCCGATTTTGATCAAGTTTGGTACAGTGCTTGGGTACTCTAAAAAACTTCTGAATGCCAAATTTGATTACAATATCTTCACAAACAAACGAAACACAACCTATTTTGTATAAAAAGCGTTTTTTTCGACCGATCGATCCTATGGGAGCTATATGATATAGTCAACCGATTTTGATCAAATTTGGTACAGTGCTTGGGAACTCTAAAAAACTTCTTAATGCCAAATGTGGTTACGGTATGTTCACATATAAACGAAACACAACGAATTTTGTACAAAACACGATTTTTTGACCGATTGGTCCTATGGGAGCTATATGATATAGTCAGCCGATTTTGATCAAATTTGGTACAGTGCTTGGGAACTCTAAAAAACTTCTTAATGTCAAATTTGGTTACAATATCTTCACAAACAAACGAAACACAACAAATTTTGTACAAAAAAGAAATTTTCGACCGATCGATCCTATGGGACCTATATGATATAGTGAACCGATTTTGATAAAATTTGGTACAGTGCTGGGGGTTTCTAAAAAACTTCCGATTGCCAAATTTGGTTATGATATCTTCATAAGCAAACGAATTATCCATCTAAAATTTTTGCTTTTTTTCGAGGTCCTCTGAAACATCCCTATGGGAGCTATATAATGTAGTCCCGATATCAAAAAAATAAAATAAATTTGTCTCCTATGGATTAATAAGGGATCTTATCTGAAAGTTTGGTTGCGCTAGCTCTTACCATCTCTGAGATCTAGGCGTTCATACGGACAGACGGACATGGGTATATCGACTTCTCTAGTCACTCTGATCATACTTTAGGTAACTTTGGGGGGTCTCCGACTTCTCCTTCTGTACGTTACATACATTTTTGGCTTGCACAAACACAATATACCCTTTGTACCATACGGTACAGGGTATAAAAATGTTCCGATTGGAAAGTTCTTAGAAGGAATATGCATGAATAAAACTTTTTTGAGAAAAAAGGTACAGGGTACCACTTCGACTGTATTAAATTTTTTTTATATAAAACATTTTTATCACTCTTACAAACTGGCATGTAAGAATTTTTTTGTAACATCTGACACAAACCTTGTTTAACTTCTTGTCTAAGGCCCAATGTTTGGTAACAAACAATTTTTGCATCAATAAAGTCCAAACTCATTAAGATCAATTCGTTCAAATGACCATTTTCTGTCCAAGCAACAAACTGACAGTGCCAATAATGGCCTCAATCAGTGTTCCCCTTGTCATAAGCAGCAACTGTGACGACATTAACAACAACCATGTCTCTATTTCGGTTTTAATCAATGGCAAGCAACGACAAGGTCACTTGATGGATCGCTTGCTGACCTTTCTGACCAGGGTAATGACATTAGACGCAATCCGCTCAGTTCTGTTTCTATGTTTTCCATAAATAAGAAAATTATGCAAATTAAATTGACTTTTTTGCTCTTACACATGGTCATTGGGTGGGTTTTATATAAATCACTTAAAAACAGGTAAAAAAATAAAGGGGTTCAAATGTAATTATCACTAAAGAGTGTTCGCAGAATAAAGGGTTGACAAGCATACAAAAGCCAACTTAAGCTTACCTATATAAATAAAATTCACTGAAATTGAAAGAAAACAAAAAAAAAAAAATTATTTAATGTAAATTCATTTATTATCACTAATTGAAATGAGCATAGCAATTGACGGTGCTTAAGAAACAAACCGTTTGGCAAAAAATAAATTTTTCTTCATAAACGATTATGACCAGAGTTAAATTATGATGGATAGTTTATGGAAAAATTTCCGCTTAAGTGACTTGCAGTACGTTGTTTCATTTTTTTATGCGAATTTTTTGTAAAGGATGTATTTTGCTTTAAACTTAAGAAACTTTTGTTTTGATAATTCAAAGCGAATTTAAAAAATATTTTGCCTTTGTATAAGTTTTGTGAGACCCTTTGCTCCAACAGAAGTCACTCAGGACACTAACATAAGTTTTCAAATCAAAACTATTAGACTTCAACAATACAAATATTTGTAAGTTTAATTACTTTAAGTCATTTATTTTAAGCTATTTTAGGCAATCCACTTAACCTCGTTTTTCAAAACTCCGATTATTTATCGAGTTATCGATACTTGAAAAGTTAGACAGACCGTTTTGCGCATATACAATATGATTCTTCTTATTTCTGAGAAAAGCGCAGATGAATAATTTTAAAATTTATAAAATAAAATATTTTTAACAAATTAAATAATCAAAAAAATAATGCTGCAAAAACTAAAGCCATATATTTTACGTAAAATCGAAAATACTGCTTTCTTCCAAACACAAAACTTAAATTAAATACAAAGAATATGAAATGGGATAATTGCGTTCGCTAATAAGTAAAATTATTGATAAAATTACCAAAACTATATGCCTTCTGTAACCTTTTATAAATCGTAAATCTAAGCTTTCATTACACAAAAAATTAATATTATATGAATCTATAATTGTACCTAATAATAATAATAATTGTACCTAGAATGTCGAAATCATTTACAAAAAATTCAAAATTCCCAGCTTATTTTGATGATGCTACCTCCATAATAGATAATACCTTCTAATAGTGACAAATAAGCATAACTTTTCAGAATGGAAAGATAACAACTTGTTATTAATGTTCCATTTTGATATTTGACAACATTTAAAAAAACTCGTCGTACATCCGGACTCCAAACATTTTTTTATGGGAACTTTCGATGATTGTATGCTGTCCGACAATCTTTAGTGCATGTATTTGGGGTCGCTAAATACAAATCTGAGGTCCAAAATACCCCAGCACCTTAGCGTTCTGACATATCCTCAAAAGACCCATTAAACGAGTTATTTTAGAAGTTTTCTTAAGGCACTCTTTTAGTAATATGGAACGATATTGTGTTTCAATTTGGTCGTATATTATTTTTAGGCTAGGGACTAAGTCAATCAAAGTTGTCTAGGACAGCATAGTCAGTTTTTGTTTCAATCCCCTTAAGGGTCACATTTCAGTTCTTCAATGAGTCATTGTGCAATTTGCAACAATTTTTGTATCTCCAAGACTTTCTCAATAGAATCTGTTTAAAATTCCATGTCAAATTAAAACGAATTGGCAAAAGTGCACGTAATATAAACTGAAATAATTATTTAACTATTTTTTAATATTCTGCGTCGCTTCGACCAAAAGGAAACAGAATCGAAATTCGGGACAGGCCTATTTATAAATAAAACCACTTAATTCATTTAATTTAAGTACTTCTAATTGATATTTAAAATTGAGGATTGTGCCAAAAATGAAGCATTGTTATACAAATCATAAAACTTCTTTGTTATAAGGTTCACACAGAGACAACCTTCTTCGTGTGTATTTGTGAATTTGTGTTAGCATTTACGGTAGTAAAACAATCTGTAGAAAATCATCCAATGGATATATGTATATACATATATGTATATACAGAGACAGACAACCTGGCACATTGCCCAAGCCAAACGCTCCCTACCTTCATGCCCATAGACTCATTCCCAAGCAAGTTTACACAATCAGCGAGCAGGTGCACAATGTGACTGGTTGGAAGCAAGAGTAGGAGAAATAAAATGAGAGTGGGTGAGTAGGCCTGGTGTGGGTGTGACGTATGACAAACATGTCTTATCAACATTTATGGCACTTTTATGAGACACAAGCTCACAAATGTATTAAACTTTGGCATGCTGTGCTAGGTTGTTGCTGGTGCAGCAATCATTGAGGCATAAAATAGAGCTATAATCTTGGCACACAGCACACTGGGCTGGATCTTCAAAGTTGTTTGCATTCAGTCGATAAATGTATTGGCACATTTCGACACAATTTTCGGTCGATCGACCAAATACAAAATATGGATTTGCAGTTTCACAGTTGAGTTGTGAATCAAAATCATTTTTTTTCAGCTCAAAACAAGGTGCTTCAAAAAAATTAACTTTTTTAATCTCCCTTGATTTATTAGGAGTGAGCATGAAATTCTTTCAAATAAAAACTGCATCCTTTATGTTTAATTTCAGGGCTAAAACAGTGGCAGCATGCGTATTTGGCTTATGTCCTTTTTTTATTTGAGCACTTTTTGTCATATAGCTCCTTTTTGCCGATAATGTAAACAAGTCAACCTCGGGTAATTTTTTTCAAATTTTGCTATGAAACCAACCTCGAGGTTGGCTTGTAAAGAATCGTCGATACTTATAGCAATCCTACCAATATGACGAAAAATAATGTTTATATCTAATTCGCGGCTTATTTTATTTACGCATTTTCGTTTGTTTTTGAGCAAAAGATACTTAAGTTACGCGATTTGAGAAAATCCTTAAATCGAAATTTTTTTCTTGCTAATTTGGATTTCATTCAATTCAGTTTAAATCAAATGTAACATTTGTATAAATTTTTAATAGAAATAAGTCAAATATATGTAAGTATATTTAGTGTGTCATTCCAAAAATTTATTTTAAGGAAATTCATTCTTCACCCCATTGTGCACAGTGCAGGTGAGAGAACAACTAAACTCATAAGTGAGAGCGGTAAGGAAGGTGGCGGCAATGACGACATGCATAATAAACAGCTGCAGTTTTACTTTGTATGCATGTGTGTGAAAGAGAGTGTACGTTTTGCAACAATAAATACATTTAATAGCAGAACACACATGCACACACATCCAATCAATGTGCTCTTTTGTTGCCTATAACGACAGAGCCGTCTATAGGTCAGTTAGTAGTATGTCCTTGTACGCTGAAAAAGCTACGTAATCATATTATGACTGGCCTTTTCACATAGTGTACTCTTCTTTTACGTTGTATGATGTGTGTATTGGGTAGACTACATATGTACAAACATATTTATATCCATTGTCTTTTATACATACTTTGGCAAAATGTAGATTTTTTGTAATAAATTATTATCAATACTTTTTGCCTGACTGCAGCTAGCGCCGTCTCATCATCATCAGCAGCGTCATCTTCAAACATTATTAACAACATGATTGTGCACAGCTGATTCCATTGGGAGTTGTCGTTCCAAAACACACTCTCTCAAAAACGTATACAGACACAATTTACTCTATATGGCAGTCCATACATCAAAGGAAGTCTGCCAAAAGGTAATATGGCTGTGCAACCTTCTTTATACAGGGTGTTCAATAAAAGCATTAAATGAAAATAAAATACAGTTACAATCGAAGTCCCGTCGAGCAGTACTGAAATTATAGTTAAGCAACTATTCTGTCTTTAGATATCCAGAATGGCATCAAAATAAAAATGCCAAGCTTTAAAATTTGTGGATATTTTTATTATAATATGCATTACGTTATAGGCATAGAAACTATTTTTATTTTATTGTTCGGTGAACCCAATTAGTGGTGACACATATATATATCTTCATATCTAATAGTATTTTATGTCGGTAAAACATTTTGTTCACGAGATATTTTTGAATTTAGTGGCTTTTTGAATTCTCCCCTAGTAACTTTGAATGCAACTCTACTTCTATCAACAATCATCTGTTAATGCACTCCTGTTAACTTTTAAGCTGCATAATTTCCTTTGTTTCTGACAGCCATCGAAAGCGGACTATCTCGTGAATATTACTGAAAATAAAAAAAAGTGCATTTCGCGTGGTGATTTAACATTATTTTTTAGCGTAATAAAAAAAATGAAATGCTTGATAAATATTATGGTCTCTCTGCAACATCAATATTCATGTTTTAGAGATGGTATACTCAGTTTCGTTGAGGTCGTATCAGCACTAGTGACGCCGAACGTTCAGGTCTCTTCAAAAAGGTCTTCAAAAATGTTCAATAAAATTCATGCCATGATACTGGATGCTCGGCGAATTTAAGTACGTTAAGTGGCTGCGGCATATAGGCTGATCGGGTACACCGCTTAAATATTTGGAAATAAAAAAGGTATTCGCTAGATGCTTGATACTATTGCTGAAACTGTAGCGTGCAAGTTGCTCTTGCATGATTTTATTGCAAGCAATATATGAAAAGATTTCGGAGTGTGCACCTCTAGCTGTGCTCTTGCCAGCTCGCCGGTTTGTCGGGGTTCTTTCCTACTTTCTATAAAATTTCATATGCAAACACTAGCATAATAATAAGGTGCACATTTTAGATAATTATATCAAAATATAAAAAGATCAACAAAAGAAACGAATAGTTAAAGAAAATATATAGAGATCTGTAAATGTTATGGGAAGGTCTACCAAATAGGTTACTTTACACTGGGTACTGTTATGCAAATGTGACTGAAATAGGACTTGATCTTAGGAAGCCCCTTCTTTACCCATCCAACCCTTGCAAAACCAAACAAATAGACAGTCTGGATTCACCCTTATGTAAACGTATTACGTTTTCATTCTATCTAGGACACAGTCATGCTTTACTACGGAGAATTTAAATTAAAGGCTTACTTATTCATTTTACAATACGTTATAAAACTTCAGTAGTTTATTGAAATTCATAATAGTATTAGATTGCAAAAAAAAATTTAAAACAATTATAAAGAGTATCATATATGATTATAATGGGAACAATTTAACCTTAATTGTAGTATAATTCTTCATAATCAACCATTTAATTTTATATTGGTATCATGTACCTCCAAAACGTTATTGGTTACTAAACTAAGAACTATATATATATATGCGTGGGCGCACGTGGTTTTACAAAAGAAATAATTCAAGGTATGGGCGTGTATATATTTATATATCTAGTCATTCAAATAGATATCCAAAACCTCTAAAAAAAAGGTGATTTTGTGATGTCTGGTTCTTTTTAAGTACTCACAATATTTCACGTAGCTTTTATAATCATCATCGGAATCCTTGGGCCCAAGCATACGTAGAATGATGTGCTATTGCTTGAATCAAAATTAGTTAGTTTTATAAGACACACAGATATGAATATATATGTATATACACACACATTATTTTATACCACGCCTAGCTTTCATATTTTTAAGCCATCAATTCAATATAAAAAAAATTAATATTAATTTCTAAGTGAGATTTAACAATAGATATATTTATATATTATAATAGAGAAACAAAGTATCTAATAAGTATTCATATGATGCAGTTCAAATAAAGATATTTGGCACAATAAGCAAAGCAGCAGTAAACAAATGATAATAATTGTTAACAATGTAAATTAGCATCAGCTGTTGTCCGATCATTGCGCTCAAATTGTTTTTATAATAAAGCTCATGGTAAAGCTTAAGCTTGATCAAGAAGAAGAAATGCCAAAAAAAATCTTTCACGCATGGCTGAATAAAAATTTATACTGCTAAAGTCGGTTCACTATATTTCCTTGGCCAATATGAATATATAAGCTTGGTATTTTCTTAATGGTTTTAACTACGCATTTTCCTTAGATTAATTTGGTCGACAGTGTTGAAGTGCCTGCGACATTCCAGCAGTGTGGTCGTCCAATCACACCAAGAATTTATAGGTTTCCTTCTTTGCCAAATATATATAAGGGTCCTCTGACAAAATGGGAAAGATTATCATGTCCACAAGACACTATTTATAAAAGCGGGCCAACCGCATGAGTTGCCGGCTGAAAATATGCATTTTTAGAGAAATTGCCCACCACTTCTGAGAATTCGTACCTTTTTTTTTTCTTTTTTTTAAATAAAATCTTGAAGCACACGAAATAATTATAATTCTCTTAAGTTTTCGACTTGATCACACACAATATCCTTCAAACACGTTTATTAAATGTAACACTTAATATATTTAAGTTAATTGAATTTCCAAAAAGGTTATGTTATATTTGCTTCACTTTAAGTTTGTCTTGTGCACTAGACAACAGATCTCCAAATAATAATCTCACGTGGCCTGACAGAGAGCTTTATATCACATCTGATTTAAGCTTTTATCTACGATCCTAACTGTTTTAACATACGTTTATTAAGCTCCGCTTAACCGCAACATACATATATTTTGGGACTGTCGGTATAATCGTATGATCCAGCAGCTGATCAGAACTTTGATAACGGATCTGCATGCGCTTTTGCGTGGGCGACTTGAAAAGTTTGTTATTTATGTAAAAAGTACTAATGGCCACTACAAAACTCGACTGGCGCAACTGTAGTAACCATGACAAAATTTTATGAATTGTGCTGCGGATATGGGACAGATAACATATTTAATCCAGCTTTGACTTTTAGAAACTATTTTCTGTTTCCAAACCTGAATAAATGGAAGGAATAAAGCGGTCTTACTGAAAGAAACGACTATTTTGAGGGCCTTGAGAAGACTACTACTATATGTTGTTATTAAACTACCTTCGTACCAAAGTGATCAAATATAAGAAAGTATCTATTAAGCCATGTTCGCCTCTCCGCCGTCTGTCTGTCTCACGAATCAGAAGTTCTACGCCATTTTGTGAAAAGCCATAACATAAATCCGTGTTTCTATTGAAAAAAATCGATGCGTGTGGGATGTGCGGGTATATGAGTTGTCGAGACTTAATGATATACAAATTCGGAAATTTCGCGACTGCAGCTCATTCTCTTTTTATGAGTTTCGTGAAACTATAAAAACTTGGTTCTAAGGGGGTAAAAAAAAAAGTTTAATTAAAGTGAGGTGCCTCAAAATTAATTTTAAAGGTGATTTTAAAATCAGCATGGTGGGCATGTTTCAAGTGTTGACTAGAAGTGAGTGACCTCACTACCAGGGCACCGTGTGCCTGTTCAACCCAATCTCATATTTTTTTTATATAGTTCACTTACCAAACACCCTGTATTGCTACCATACTGCCAATCAGACCACCCAAACACACAGTGACTGCAGCACTTTTAAATATTTGATATTGCAAATAATTTGATTGGAAATCGACAGTGAAAGCACATATGCATACATATATGCTACGACTATACATATATGCTTGTATGTACATATTTACATACTTGGTATACGATGCTTATCTGTTTTGTATGCGACTACATTATTTGACCATTAGCCAGTTTAAGGGGGACTTCTTTTTAAAGCATTAACATTCAATAGTAGTCTGCATTTGTTGTATCTTGAGAAGATTAATAGTTTTATGGCCTATTGAGTCTTCCTAATAGGACTATGTATTATGCACATTTATTTTTTGGTACCTAACTTGCTTTTCAATTCACGCCTAATGAAGTGTGCTCCTAGGTATTTTCATTTCCTTTGTGTATTGGCTTCTGGCTCTTGGCTTCTGGCTATTGAGCATTTATGGCTTTCATCTTGTAATCAATGTAATTATTGCAAATACTTTGATTGCTTTGCTTTGCTTCGCTTTCTTTCTCTATTTCTTCTTCTTGTCCTATGTAAAAGCTGTAATTATATACTATTGTACATATATATATATATATATATACAGCTGACTAATGAGCATGTTGCGTCTTATTGCACCTGATGTACATGCTTAATTAGTTCGGGGTATTACATAATAAGTGCTAAGCGTAAAGGTTAAGGTTAATCGATAGAGCTTGTCACTTAGGCAAATCATTATTGAACAAGCTGTTGGCTATGAATAGTTTGAATTGATTGCTATTCGAATTTCACTATAAAGATTTTTTATAAAAGGAATGGCCTGGGAAACCGAAGAGTGGTGTGACCAAGTTAGCGCACAACATCCAAATGGTGTCTACTTCTATAAAGGCTGTGGGCTAATGTGAGAAACGAAGAACCCTGGACTTTAAGCAGAAGGGTATGGAACCCACCACATAAAAAACATTCCCCACTGAAAGACGTAGATCCTATCCTATTGGCGAACGCTCTTAAAAAATGTAGGGCTGATTATACAGGACATGCGAAGGAAAGCCTAAGGTTCTATACTAAATCTGTCAAGTGGGTTGCCTCGAATTTGTGTGAACGAATGACTTGCAGACCACTAAAAATATTATTGTACAAGGCATCCACCATCTGTAACTGCTGTAGGGAGCCTTATACGATTTTCCAGAAACAATAATTAAATGAGGGCAGGCTGAAACTAATCGAACTTGCGAAAAAAGTGGAATTCATAAAAATCGTTTTTTCGTTTAACATATTCACACTCATGAGTGCTTTCATTTCAATCCTCCTTCGACTGTTGGAAGCAATTATTTTATTATTTTAGCACCAGCGGCAAAGTTTCATTCAAAACAGTCAGTAGGAAAAGACAAACGAACGGATATCGTATACATATTTTGAGGCCGTATTCTTTTTCTTCTACGTATTACATAACAGTTTTGGAACATCATTAATATACGCTTGTACCTTGTAAAGTACAGGGTATAAAAACAAAATAGTCGGTAGCGTGGTTTCTTAGTTTCTTGGCTAGGCTGTTTACTTTTTATCCTGCCCTTGTATGTCGATTAAATTATTATTACAATTAATAGTGGTATTGATTTTTACAAAGTATACATGCAACAGGCAAGAGGAAACTTGGTTTGAAATGAAAAAGGAGACTTTGCAGCGTATTCAGCGAAAATCAATATAACAACATCACTTCGTGCATGGCAGCGGGAGTCTGAAATTGATTGATTCTACCTTGACTTTCTTTCGATAACCCATTCTAGACCTAGTGCACCATTTTTTAGTCTTTACACCTAAGTCTTTTTCTCGTAGTGGGAAGAAGGAAGCAATCAATAAAATGACAGATTTTAACCTTGGTTAAAAATGTGTGGAAGTCGGATAAAAACGGTTTGTTAAATGTAATTGGTCATATATACATATATCGTAGCTTAGTGCTAAGATAAGCCTAAAAGGATGGTCGAGGGGGTGGAAATGCATCAAGTGGTTGATGCGGGCCTTCCAATGAAACGTAAGGCTAGGCGGGAAATACTTTATTTCTGACTGCCGGTATTTTCGCATGATCTCTAGCTCTGTCGATCGGAATATTGTAAGACTGATACAATTCTTCTTGGATCTTTAACATGGATACTCTCTAGGATTTTAATATTTGAATTAGGTATGCCCTACACAGAGCCAGTTTGCAGCGGTTTGGAACATGGAACGCAATTGCATTTGCATCCTTTTGTTTCTGTTATGCGCATGCCTGGTAAGTCTTGTATTCATGGGTAAGGTACATGGGTAGTACCTTATTTTAGTACATTGGAGGCCAGTCTGCCTCTTCTGATTGCAAAGCAGATTTGTCTGCGTTCATCCAAGGACCCATGAGACTCTATTTTCGATGCTGTCGATGGCAGATGCTAGGAAGGTCATGTTTTTAACGTATGTAGCCGCAAAGCTCCTGATTTTAATTGGTATAAAAAATGGATTTAATTTGTTTGCAGCGACTTTCCTTCTCAGTGTTAAGCCAAACTGCCATTATACACCATATTCCAGGGCTGAAAAGAAAAAAATTAAATTGGCAATCTATGATGGCGGAAAACCTACAATACCATTTTAATAACTTTCAAGGACTCAGTTGGAGCTTAAGGGTTCGAATCTGCAGATTCTATAGAACGAAGGATAGACAAACAAACTATTTAAATCATCAGATACAACCGACATCAGAGTCTTAATAATGAAAATTTGAAATATTTTGCATAATAATAGTAAAAATAGGCAAATATCCATTAGTTGCAATAAATGCCAAGCACACTCACATTTACTACACTATATACTATAAATAAAATGCAGAGCGAGAGATACATACAAGTATTTAGTATCTTGTGCCATGTTTATTATGTATACGCCTGTTTGGAAAGTTTTTTGATAACCTTGCATTTTAATCGAAAGTTGTTGCTATTTAAGTTTTAATAATTGCCGCAGGTGTTTTGTTGGAAAACATTTCAGTCAGCCGCATGATTTCCTTCATATTTGTTGCTTGGTCGTGCATGAAATGCCCCAAAACGATGTCGGCCACAAATGTTGAATTATGAGCAATTTATATTGGTTGAGGGAGTATTCCGTCTGATAAGGGTAGCCAACTGTTACTGGAGCAACTTAAGAGACTTGGGGGACTTGGGGGACTTGGCTGTAGTTGTAAGTTATGTGTGTGTGTTGAAACTGCAAACTACTTTTACTTAATAATAATGCCGAGCCATGCTGAAATTGCCTTCGATGGCCAAAAGCATTCTGACCAATATTGGCATGTGCTGGCACAGAAGGTCAGCCAAATTGAATGAGTACATGCGAGGGTTGCCTGCTAAGAACTTGACTGTTGTAAGTGTGACCAGGTCTGGTAAAGGTTTTAAATTAAATGGATTTGATAGTGATGATACACACAACATTTTGGATTGATCTGGCAACGCCTATCTTTGCCGTCAGTATAAGGCTACATTGCGTATACGTAGTTATATTAGAATGTCTTGTAATTTTGATTTAAATTGTTCATAATATGTACTCACTTTAAATAATATTTTCACCCAAAATACATATTTAGCGAAATTGGTCGAAAGTTTTTTTTACTCCATTAAACTCACGTATTTTGGTTAGGTTTTCTATTTCTAAAGAGAAAACAAAACAATCAACAAATATTCAAACGATTGTCATATGTTGACTTTTTACATATACAATTACCTTTATTTTTCATATTTTCTTAGATTTTTCCCTTTACCTGAAACCACGCTTTTGTATTTTTAATTGAGGGTAAATTCCTTTTGGCATAAACAAAAAACAGTTGATTAATGATCAGAGTTTAAAAGCCTATTAAAAATTCAGGATTGTCGTCACATAACATTTATTTTTGTAATTTTTGTACTCTAGGTATGCAGTTTAAGAAAATATAACTGAAATCAAGGATTTGCTCATGAAAATTTCGAGTTTGTTCCAAAGAATTGTCAATTTAGCCCAGTGTTCACAGTAAAAAACTGGAAGAATGATTTTAGTAATGACTTTCATTCGATGCAGGATGAGTTTCGTTAAGCTCATCCTAAAACCGTTTTCATTTCAAATGTACGTTAATGATTTCAAGATTTTGATCTAAGACATTGAAATCTTTTTTTTTTTTTTTTTGTTTTTATTTTGCAAAATTATCAAAAATACATATATTTTTATGAATTGCAGGTTTCTTATTTTATGATCGCCAATCCAGCTTGTTTAGTTAGAGATGTCTTAGGAGTGTTAAGGAGTCCTGTCAATCAGGAGGCCATCATTTGGTCCGCTTTTCTGTCGGTCTTCTTTTCGTTTTCTTTCAGTTCGGCGCTTGTTGGAGCAGATTTTTAAAACTTCTTTTTTTAAGCCTTTTTATAGGATTTTCATTTGGGAGCCCTTTTGCCAGCCTATTACGATGTCTTTTTAGCCTTTTGTTGTAGCGGCTTGTGTGCTTATTTATCTGGAGTTCGACGTTCTCCAGTCTGAGGTCGTGGTGCAAGGTCGAATTCCTTACATACCATTCACACCCAGTTATTAGTGGTAGTAGGGCGTAAGGCCCTGTTCTGGAGTGTCTGAATACGTGAGCGACTCGAGCGAGCCGCCATACCCCAGATCTGGATAGCGTATCTCCAGGTTGGAACCACTACCATTTTATATAAGGCTCTTTTGCATCGGAGAGGAAGACGGCTGCGGTGGTTCATGAGCCAGTTCATTTTAGACATCTTTAGCCGGCAGTTTTTGACTGTGCTTTCTATATGTTGTCTGAAAGTCAGTCTGCTATCAAGGGTAACTCCTAAGTATTTAGCTTGTTTTTGTAGTTTTAGTGGTTGATTGTCTAACCAGACAGCAGGTGATGATTTTTTTCTTAGGGTATATAGAACTGCCTGGCACTTAGTTGGATTCATGGAGATGTTCCACCTGTGAGCCCATCTCTCAAGTAGGTGTAGGTACTCTTGAATTTCATCTGCTGCTTCGTACTCACAGAAGGCAGAGTGAAAAATTGCCAAGTCATCTGCGTATGTAGCTATCATTAGTTTTCCGTTCTTAACAGTTTCTGTGAGCTCCCTAGGTGTCGGGATATCCGCCGTGAATAAATTGTATAAAATAGGGGCCAGGACGCTTCCCTGTGGTACGCCAGCTCTCATTTTCCTTTCCGTAGATATAGATTCTTTTATTTTAACATAAAATTGAAATCTTAATCAATATTTTATTTATTCAAGTAAATTAGAATCGATTTTCATTTCAGGTTCTTTTTTTCTTAATTCAAGTATTTTTTTTTTTTCTAATTTTCAGGTTTTTTCGTACTCATTTTACTGTTGTTGTTGTCTTTTAAACTTACACTTTTTTTTTTTTTTTTTAATTTTCAGAATTTTTTTATATTTTATTTTTCTTAATTTTTGAATATTTTTTTTCTTATTATTTTTATTATTTTCTTTTAAGTAAAAAATTATTTTAAGATTGCAAATTCTTAATTTAAGTACAAACAGAGGTTTTAAACACTAAAAACGTCGAATTAAGGTCATCCGCCTTACAGCACTGGCACCTCATATATTTTTTAACCCTAGAGGAGGCTTTTGAAGCCTTCTAAATGCTCATTTTGAAGATACCCTCTTCTAAGTAGAAAAAGTGCTTCAAAAATTGTTTTAAGCTCATTTTCATAGACTATGTTATATTTCCAAAAGCAGTAAATCCAGTTTCAATGATAAATAATTGCACTGTTATGTCGGAAATATTAAAGCCAACCCTCGTATCCACTATAAATTAACTTACTAGCTGGACTTTGGCCTCAATGTTGCTGAAGTATCTTGTATGTATATAGTACAAGCAATACTCATAGCATGGTTATGTAAGCAATGAAATTGTTTACGCTTCGCTGCATTATGGCCAAAATCCAAATAAGTTGGTAACATTTAGCGTTATCGTAACAGATGACAGCTCCAAATGAAGCTAACACAACTTAATGCAGTGCTCCAACAGCTGCTTCTGGTATTGTTGTTCATTATACTAAACGAGCGAAGGCAACAAAAGTGTCCCTCGGGCAAGGAATGGAATCATAGCGCAAAAAAATGTACAAAATATTTCTTTGGCATCTAAACTTGGCCAACTTAAAGCCACAAAATGTTGGTATGAGCATAAGACAAAAAGTATGTTAAGCTTGCAATAGAACTTAACAACATTTATAACAATAAAAGGTGAGAGAGTTGACTATTAAAACTAATGGCAACTAATTTTTAAGTGCTAGAAAGCAAAGCGATACCCATAACTGTCATTTATAACACTTGGGGACTTTATTATAAAAAATAAGTGGAACGGTTATCCCGACTTTAATATACTGTGTAAGCGACTTGCATATCTCATTTTTACTATAATTTTGAAGTGTAGCAGCAAAAAGAAGATTTTTTCTACTCTTTACGCGAAGCTAATAGGAGGCTTATGAGTTGGACCTGTATATACAAGGTGGCGCAAAAGAAGTCATCCGATGTTGTTTGGCTCTTATTTTTTTTCTAAATGAAATTCCAAAATTGACCAAAAATGACCAAAATTCGTTGCAGGGACCGCCGGCTGAGGCCCAATTGCGTGGCACGTGGCGGCCATTTACAAAAATGAGAGCATCTTCCAATAGGGTGATTTCTTTTGCGCCACCTTGTATGTACCTATATTTATCTGTTCTTTCGTAGCTTCTAAACAGTTTAACATAATTTGACAAGTTACGTATGGCTGCAAGCGTCTTGATAGTCTGCTGGTTATAGACCATGTGACATCATATTAAATTTAATATGGCTCCATCCAAAAAAAAATTTTAGCGCTTTTTGAAAAAATGTAGTTCAAAGAATTTTAAAAATATGTAATATATTTTTTGCCCAAGTTCCTTTAATTTTTAAGAGAATCTGTCAATTACAAAATTCCTGTAGCTTTTTGGCTACGTAGATATAAAACAATAAAATCTAAAAAAATGAAAAGCGACTTTATTACTTTTAATTTTGACCTAAAAATAAATAAAAAAAAAAAAAAATAAGTTCGAAAAACTAATATCCGAGTATTGAAAAATCACGCTCGGAAAAAGATAAAACAAGAAAATCTTTTCTTCCAAAATAATTATGTAGACACTATTCCAAAATCAAATATCGTCTATTAAACAAAAACTTTCTCTTAATATTTAAATACATGTATGCAAATATTCGAGCCTAAAGCTTTTTTAAAAAGCGGATTTAAAAATGTGTAGCTATTTTTTTTTTATTCTATCCAGCGCAAAACAGACGTTGAATCCCGAGGTTATTTAAATTTATCTTACGCTATGCCGATTTTTTGTTTCAAAGCGTTTTTTTGTGAAAAAATTTTAACACAATGGTGTCATCCCTATCACTATCTGTTTTAGTAAATCAATATAAAAGCCCTTACAAATTTTCCTTTTTTTTATATGAACTTTGTTTTTTCTCCGTACTGACCTTAAGGAAAGGGACAATATGTAGAGAAGTATAAAGTTACGGACGGACTGACAAACAGTCAGATGAACATATCCAAATCGATTTCTTTTGTCTTCCTGATTACGCGTTTCCTTATTAGCCAAATTTTTAATACCAATTTACAAATAACCCTTTCGAATTGTCTGCAGGGTATAAAAATAAAGATACAAGCTCTAAAAAAAAGATGCTCAACATGAAAAATTAAGCGCAAAAACTGTTAAAGGCTTGGCTGTGTGCGTGTGTGTATCTGTGTGTATGTTTGTGTGTAATGGGCATACAAATGGCTGTCAAGTGTCCGCCCAAAGGTAAACAAAAGCCACAAACAAAATGGCGTCGAGCCAGATTGGAGTATATCTGCCAAAGGGTTGGACAGTACCAAGTATTTTGTTAGGCTCTCAGTTGTGAGTGCTGGGCATGGTACGGATTTTCGTGTTATTCACTGCTTCAAGAGTCCATTAAATTTGGTTAGGAGATTTGTGGGTTGCCCCAAATGACCGAACATTGTAGTAGCTTGAAAATCTTTTTGATGAACAGGAAATTCAAATTAGGATGCCCTTGACTTTTGCTTCTTAGAACTGAAAATAGGGCTATAGCGCCAGTCGTTCGACTGGCAAAAACATCTTTATCCATTCCTTTTGCAAAAAAGGACAATCAAAAATTGTAAAAATTTTCTGGAATCAATAAATAAAAGTGTTTGAATTTTTAATTTTACCGTTTTTATTTTTACCTTGGCTTATTAAACTTTATATTTAATTTTGATAATATTGATATCAACTTTTTATGTAAACAAATAGTTAAAGATGGCGTACCTTAAAGTCGGGCGCGGACGTTTTTAGGATACCCTGTACCACCACATTGCAATTAAATCCGATATCTTGCTTAAGAACTCCAGCAGATATTTTATTTGCCAAACTTGGCTACGATGTTTTCATAAACAAAAACGTTTTTTTAATCGATCGGGATATATGATACAGTCAGTCGATGAAATTTGGTACAGTGCTGGGAAACTCTAAAAAATTTTCGAATACCGAATTTGATTTCGATTTCTTTATAAACAAACGAGTTATGTATCTAAAACTTTTGGTTTTTTTCGAGATCCTCTGAAACACCCCTATAGGAGCTATATTATATAACCCAGATATCCAAAATCCCCCTGACATAATAGCGCATCTAATCTGAAAATTTGGTTGCTCTAGCTTTTGCCATCTCTGAGATCTAGGCCTTCATACAGACAGGCAGTGGTACAGACGGACAGATGGACATGGGTATATCGACTTCTCTAGTCACCCTGATAATACTTTGGCTAACTTTGGGGTCTCCGACGTGTCCTTCTGTATGTTACATACATTTTCGGCTTGCACAAACTTAATATACCCTTTGTACCATACGGTCGGTACAGGGTAAAAAATTAGATAATGTTTAAACTTAAATTGAAGCCTTAGACTTTGATAGAAAATTACATAAGCTAAGAATATACGATAATAAAAATAAATATAAAAAGCTTTCAGGAAACAGCTCATTTTTTCTTGACGGATATTCGTGTCTCCTTTGTCAATATGCCGCTTAAATGTTAACCGCCTATACAAAGTAACTCCAAGATATTTGCTCCATGAATTATGGTGCATTCACGAAATTTTATCAAAATCGATGGAAAATAATAAAAATCGTTCAATATCGATGTCGATCGATATCATTGTAGTCAAGTAGCAAAAATCCTTCCACTAGATCCAATTGATAGATCAATGATAGTTAAGTACACAAATTCTGATCTAACCTGCTTAGTGGAACCAGGCTACCTCTACTTCTGTCAAAACTGAAAGGGTACTAAACTTAAGTTAATTTTTAAAGCTTTTCTAAGCTGTTTTCCTGACTCTTAGAGTCGCCGTTCCTACTAGATATGGTGGCTTTAATGATTTCTTGATAAGGTAGATAATTTTATCTTGAATCACATGAAGCGAAGAGCTGTTTGACTTATTTCAATCTTTAATAGAAAATTTTGGTTAGCTTTGAATTTACATAACTTAATCTACTATTTTTTTCATATTTATATCCCGTACCGTATGATATAAAGGGTATATTAAGTTTGTGCAAGATGAAAATGTATGTAACATACAGAAGGCGACGTCGGAGACCACCCAAAGTTACCTAAAGTACGATCAGGGTGACTAGAGAAGTCGATATACCTGTGTCCGTCCCTTATTATTCCATAGGAGACAAGCTTATTTTATTTTTTTGATATCGGGGTTATATTATATAGCTCCCATAGGGGTGTTTCAGAGGACCTCGAAAAAAAACCAAAAGTTTTAGATGAATAATTCGTTTGTTTATAAAGATATCGTAACAAAATTTGGCATTCGGAAGTTTATTAGAGATCTTCAACACTGTAACAAATTTGATCAAAATCGGTTGACTATATCATATATCTCCCATAGGACTAATCAGTAAAAAAAAAATTTGTTTAATAAAATTCGATGTGTTTCGTTTGTTTGTGAAGGTATCATAACCAATTCGGCAGTTTTTTAAAGTACCCAAGCACTAAACCAAATTTGATCAATATCGTTTTTTTTACAAAATTCGTTGTAATTCGTTTGTTTATGAAGACATCGAAGTCAAACCTCACATTGGAAAGTTTTTTATAGTTCCCTAGCACTGTACATTTAATCAAAATCGGTTAACTTTATCATATAGCCCCAATAGGACCGATTTTGTGGTACAGGGTATCCCAAAGTCGTCCGCGCCCGACTTTAACGTACGCCATCTTTTTCAATAAAATTGGTAAAAATTGTTCTCAAGCAAATAAAATTGAAAATGGTGTTTATGTTTTTGTAAGGCTTATGGGGTCACTCAAGCATACTTCATAGTCCGCTTTTTAAATATACGGTTTTGAAGCTACAACCAATTATTTTTTAATTTATTTATACAATTTCGCAAACATTTTTTTTTTTATCTTATGATAAAGTTTTCATCTCGAAGCCCGTGAGGTTAACAGTCATTTGTCGGGAAGGGGCTGCAGTGGTTAGAAAGCCAGTACACTTGGAATAGTTTAAATCAGCAG
Source organism: Chymomyza fuscimana (assembly GCA_949987675.1). Lineage (NCBI taxonomy): Eukaryota > Metazoa > Arthropoda > Insecta > Diptera > Drosophilidae > Chymomyza > Chymomyza fuscimana. The sequence continues at coordinate 66,931,238 of OX465089.1, read as the reverse complement.
CTTATTGTAGCAGTAAAAATAAAGTCGTCTCACCAAGCTGACCCCTACATGTTTAGAGACAATGCGGTTGACTGCTTTGCTCTGATGTACTCCTGAATCCCATCTGTTGCCTTATGCTGGCAGTGCGCCCTGTGAAATATAGCCAAGTTTTTCATTCTCCACAGTCTTTACTTGCCGTAAACAGATCGGGCAAGGACGCTTTCCTGTCCTGTGCCATCTCTCATTACTCTTGTCGTAGAGAGTGCTTCCTTTGTTTTCACATTGAATCTGCAGTCACCCTAATATGTTTTATTTTTTTTAATTTTTATTTTTGCAAGAAGATCATTTATGCAGAGTCTATCAAACGCTTGTTTGACATCAACGAAGACTTCGTATTGAGACTCGAAGATTGTGATCGATTGTGCTTGAACCCAAATTGTTGTTCGAAGACTATTTCAGAGTTTTCGGCTAGCCTTTTAGGGAGTGAGCTTTTATAAGGCAGCTCTTGAAAGTATGCTATGATTTTTTTCTTTCTCCAAAATCTACTTATTTTAGTGCTGCAGCGTTCTACCTAATGAAAATAAAGTAAAAGAGGAAGACATTTGCCAGTTTTTATATTTTTATAGTGTACATATAGAGCTTTTTAAAGAGTATTTCAGATAGGGTTTCTGTTTTTGAGCTAAACAGTTTAACGCAGCCATGTCACTGAAATTTAAGCTCTTAATATAAAAGTTCTGCAAATTTGACAACTTAGTCAAGTAAAGTTTCTCATGGATTAAAAAAATTGAAAATAGAAATTAAAAAAAACATACGAAATATTTTTAACTTGTTTTAATTGTAATTAAAATTTGTAATCTCAATAAATGAATCTCTGTTTCGTTTTTATTTAAAATTACAGTGTTTTTTAAAAGCACTTGAATAAAATTAAATTTTGCTTGTACACAATTTCAGAAAAAGTTGTTTTTGCATAAATAATAAGCAGCAATAAAAAAAAATACACAATGGCTGACAAAATATGGCTATAAAATTGTACCACAGCACGTATGCGCAATATATTTTGAATTGCTATCATAACACGTTGCGTTTGACGCAACAAAATTTCCAATTCAAATTGATCTGTTTTATTGTAGTTTCAATTTTATTTTATTATCATCATTTTTGAATTTTATCAAGTGTAAATTGAATAATAAATCAGACAAAGATGTTTCGCTTGAAAGGTGAAACGCCTATAAGCAGGCTACAATAATTACAGCCAGGCTTGCGGCAAGGACGAGTACTCCTTTATAGAAATTCCACAATGATGGCCGTGAATTATGAAACATAATATACTTTTGGCTTTCATAGACAACATGGGGTGTTCATGATTATTAAATTTAATTATAATACATAGCATGCTTTCGGGCGCGAAGGCTGAGTGTATTATTATTACCAGAAGCTATCGTCATGCAAACAGACAGCTGCATGATAATAAAACATTTTCTATGTCAGAACACAACATGACGTCCTTCTGCTAGCTGCTCATGCATTCATTCGGAATATTTTGTTTATATTTTTGATTCGAATTTTTGTGATTTCACTAGTCTCAATTGTATTGAAAATCCATTTGCTGCTAATGCATTTCCTCCTTTTGGCCTTTATACAAATTTTTCTTATTTTATTTATAATTCTCAAAATTGCATTTATTTTTATTGACTGCAGTATTTATATGAAAGAGTCGCCGAACCAGCCTGTTCGACTGGAGGTATTTTCCCATCAAAAGGCTATCTTCATCGTCGAATGCTTTTCATGGTCCCTTTAGGGAGTCTTATAGGCTAGCAGACTTTTAAAGCTTATATTTTTCATCCTTTGGATATGGCTGGCATGCTCAAGCCTTTTGGCCAAACAATTTTGGTGCCTTTGTAGTTGTTCATTGTAGCGGCTAGTGTGCAAGGTTGGATTACCATTCGCATCCAGCGACGAGGCACAAAGCCCAGATTTGCTTGGCGTACCAGCAAACAGCTGTCACCACAATATTGGATGAAGCTCTCTTATATAGAAGTAGGAGGGGCTGCAGTGGTCCAGAAGCCAGTATATTTTGGATAGTTTTGATCGGAATTTTTATGCTCTATACAGCATATATGCTGTCCAAAAGTAAGTCGTCTATTTGGCTGCTGTTTGGATCATTAAATTGGTATCAAAATTAAAATATTGTTATCAAATATTTAGCATCAAGGCAGAAATTATGGATTTTCAAAATAATGGAGTATAACTCCCGAAGTTTGTTATAGCTTTTAATAAAGTTTGCGCCCGTCATGGGTTATGCACAAAGATATGTCTGTGATCAATATTTAAGATCGAAAACTGTAAAAGCTATTCGCGATACTTTTGAAAATTCAAAATATACTACTTTTAATGTCTGCAGATAAAAGAATTTTTTGTATCAAATTTCGCTAGTGTTTATATACAGACAGTATATAGTTTTTAGTTATATTCGTATTGTTTCTATGTAAAGATATAGATTTTGGATAATAATATATTTTTAATTTTTATTTCGTGGGATACTTAATGATAATCCTTCAAGAAATTGAAAATTTAATATTTCATTTTTTGTTTTCTTTTTAGTTATCTTATTTTAAAATCGAAATCCAAAAAAGAGTAATATAAATGAGTCAGAATCATGAATGTTTTTGTGACGAGAAATTAAATGGTGAGATCATTTAAAAATATCGGAAAAATTGCTTCTTTTCTTTATTCAGTAGTATATTCTTATATTTTATAAGTTTCAGACCTATTCTCGATTCGTTTTTGGAGGGAGTTCTGCTTATTTCGTCTGTTACACTCTCTGCAAAATTCCGCTTGACTTTAAGCTCAATAGAATTAATAAATATTTTTCTTTTGCAAAATTCCAAATACTTATCGAATTATCGATATCTGAATATTTAGGAAGACTTTTATTTGACAAGCCATATCTCGTAAGTGAATAAATTTACATAAAAAAGAATTTTTTCAATAAAATTTGTACTTTAAAAAAACTGTTTCTATTTTTTAATATTTTTTAACAATATTTTGTTTTTAATTTAAATCTCAAAAGTAATCTCAACTGTTGGAAAATTTTAAAAACATTTAAAAGTAGGACTAATAAAAATAAACAGATTTTTGTGATATTTGGCATTTAGTCCACCACTACTAACCTTTTAGAACTTTCTTCTCTTATTAACAATGGTTTTACTCTTCTTTTTATCTTAATCATTAATGATCTTCTACAAGTTATCCGGTCTTTACGCATTCTTATGTATGCGGATGATGAAAAACTTTGTTTGTCCTACTCCTACAATGATTTTCACCAAGCGTGGTATTTTCAAGACCCCCCCCCCACACCCTTAACGACCCTTACACAACCAAACTTCTTTATATTTCTCTCGTCCGCCCAATTTTGGAATACAGCTCATGCGTTTGGAGCCCTCCATACCGCCTTTATCAGAACAGGATTGAGTCTGTTCAAAAGCAATTTCTCCTCTTCCACTTCGCGGCTTAAATTGGGATCCACTTACCCGACAGCCTCCATATTCTGACAGACTTCGCCTTATAAACCGTAGACATGCCTAGATAACCGTAGGACATGCCACGGTGTACTCTTCTTGCATAAGGTATTACTCGGCCTTATTGATTCTATTGAACTTCTTAATAAAGTTACTTTTTTTGTACCTACCAGAGTTACTCCTTGCAATTTTGTAGATCAAATTTTGCTCTGCATGATCTACTCCGTGTCTTATGCTCAAATTATAATAGATTTTTTAATTTCCTCTCTTTTGAACGGTCTGTTCCTTCTATCACGTATTCTATCCTAAGTCATCTTGACTTGCCTCTTCGAGCATCCATGACCAATCCTGTGTTATGAGGCATCTATTTGGTCATTGATGCTATTTTGGCTTTTTTTTTCTAATATATGTAATGTTTAAATTTTATTTGAACTTCCTTTTTTCCACTTGGTTAGTGTAAATCCAAGTCTCTGGCCAGTTTTTGATGTGAGTCGGTGCATATAGCTAAAACGTTCATCTACCGGGATAGTGCCGCGGATTAGTTCATATCTATCTTTTTTCCTCGTTTATTTTTAAATATTTCATTTAAACTTTTTTTATAATTTAAGGCCAACTGCAATTTGTTTGTACCCCATTTAAAATAAAATAAAATAAAATAAAATAAAATAAAATAAAATAAAATAAAATAAAATAAAATAAAATAAAATAAAATATCTTGATATACCGTGCTGACATTCACTGTTACTCTCAAAATCTTTCTATTCCAAGGAGTTATGCTTATAAAAATGATATCATTCTTATCATTTTATTTATAATTGAACTGAGTTTCGGATTTAATAATTAAAAAAATTTTTGGAAATTATTAAATAAAAGTTCTAAAAAATGCATTATTTAAATATTCAATTCAATCTTAATTTTGCAAAAAAAAAATATTTACGAAGCTAATATTGGCAAGTACCTATATCACATATACAAAAAAAAATTAAACAGATCGACTTTCAAATTGGCCCTGCCCTCTTCACTTATTTTTGGCGATTTTTATTTCAAATAATTTTCATTAATATTTTGTTAAGCGTTTTGCCAGCAGCTCTGTTATCTAACCATAACAAATATACTCTATCAAAGTATAGCAATTTGCATTACAGACCCGCGACCGTTTCAAATATTGTATATCCAACATTTTAACAATTTTAGACCCACTTAGAAATATCAGTGTGCAATAAACAACAAAATGGGATTTATCATTGCACTGCTTATTGGAATATTTATACAATTGACAATCACGGAAGAGCCCGAAAAGTGCCCTCCTAATCAATCCTATATACCAATAGTGCAAAAGTGCGTTAAGTTCAAATCAGTTTTAACTCAGAAAAACAATGCTTCAGCTGATGGCAAAAATAAGACTTGTCCAAGAGGATTTATATGGCTACCAGTCAAGGAAGTCTGTGTTAAAGATATAACAAAAGTTATTGATATAGTTGGCGAAAACCCGGAAAATTTTGAAAATATAGCTGAAATGGCAAATTCCTGTTCCAAATCGCGCTATTTTGATGAGGAAAAGAAAAAATGCATGCCTCACAGAGCTATTGTCACTGCTGTAAAGGAGAAAAGTAGTAAAAGTGGAACCTTTTTAATAGAAGATTTCCCTAAACTACTTTAATAAGCAAATCATATTCCCAATAATAAAATATTTAAACAAAAAAATCGAATTCTTAAAATAATAAAAAAAAATGTATTCTGATAAAAAATCAGAAAATAAAACAAGTGTTGTCGTATAATTAATATTATTGTTTTTTGAAGTATTTTCCATTAAAATAGGTTTATAAAACGGTTTTCGTAGCAAATTTTTTAGTGGGTACCTCTAAATTGAGTGTTGTTTTTATAAAAAAACAATTTTATGACAACATTTACGGAACTAGTTGCCAAATTTTAAGAGTTGTTAAGCATGGTGCCTAATCGCCAAAAGTCAAAGTAAGATTCTTGCCCCATTCCTGTCTGGAACCAGAACTGTTGGCGGACATCATTGACCTTGCAAAAATATTTATGTGTTAATTGCATATATTTGTAAGTGTCAATGAGCAGTAGAAAAAAATGTCTTTATTTTAATTGGTTTTTTTTTTTCCAAAACCGAATGTTTTAAACAACAGAACTCTATAACTATTTCCTACCAAGCCGCTGCTGTTCATTGTGCTACTTTGTAACAGGGCTCTAAGGCTGGGATCCCTCATTCTTGCCAAACTTCGTTGATCACTATGATCTAAGAACCGGAAAGCAGACTATATCATGATTGCAATCTATGCTGGCGTTACAGCTGTGCTGACCTAGTCTTTATGTGGCCACAGAAACCCTTCAAGAATATTTAGACAGCTTCGAGAAATGGGAGATATATCGGCATTCACACCAGCAAGTGTGCCAATGTAACCTTTATCAAAAGACGGAATTAGTGTCGAGGTATTTCAATTCTCGTCACAAAAATCTCGTGGTTTTTCTGGATAGGAAGCTCACCTTCTCGAGGTACATAACAATGTACTACTATCAAAAGTGAGAAAAATGGCATGGTTGCTGGCTCCCAGAAATTAATTATATACTAAAGTGATAATTTATAAGTCTATTATGAGTCCGGAATTGTTGCCAAATCTAACTTAAATGAAATTAGAGTTGCAAAAAAATTATTAAACGACGTTCCTTGCTTCATGCGTACTAGGGATATAGAGAGGGATTTAGTGAGCCTAAAGTAAGTGATGTCATCCAATTGCAGGCCAATAAATATTTAGCACCACTTAGCTCTCATCAAAATTTGCTAGCACGAAGCGTGAAAGAAATATTTGAAACGGATCTCCCAAACAGAATCCTTTCCTAAATTTATTCAAAAAATATGACATTCGAATCAAAATTTGTACATAGTTGCTGTGATGTGATATTGGAAATCCTTGGAATAAAAATAAAGATAATTTTCAAATCCCTTTTATTTTTTGCTTTACTCATTATTAATATTTTTTCTTTTGCATAGGGTTTTTACCAATACTTACGATACTAAAAATCAAATGGATTTGAGCCAAAAAGAAATAATTTTTTGTGATTGAATTTGTCGACAGTCAGCAATATAGCTATTTATATTATGACGTAAGACAGTGAAAATAAAAAAAGCACCAATAATGCCTCAAACGAACACCTTTAAATATCACCTCAAATATAAACTGAAAGAGACATAAACGAATCGTTCAGGAGTAGAATATCTAATTAAGCCTTTTTTCATCAACAGTCACGTCATATCGAAAAGTTCACACATCTTGTAAAGCCACATATGAATCTGCTCAGGTTCCACTCTATTACATGGTACGTGGTACGCCATGTTCCATGAGGTGACTCTCACTTAGGAGCAGCTCAATCAATTTGGACTTAATTGGCTGTTGGCAACAACGATATGCGACCTTTCAATGAAGTTAAAATGAACAAGTGAGAAATGAAGAGCAATTGCATGAAACGATTGAATTGCAGCAATTGCTCTGCCTTTTCCCAGATAAGAACATAGGTATTATGCCCACACACACACTCACACATACACTTCATCTCACACATGCTCTCAGTCACATCCACATAAACAATGCGACGCCATATTGAGTGTCGTTCAAAAATGGCGACAATATACTAAAATGAAACGTAGCTGGCGACCGTTAACGCAACGGAAACGGCAATAACCGTTCGAAGTTCGCTCAAGTGTGCCGTTTACAGTTAAGCGTGCCACAGTGTGCACTTGCCAAAATGACGCAGTGTGCGTATGTGTGTGTATTTATCGAGTCGGAGTGTATGAGTGTGGGTGAATGCACTCGTTGGCTTATTTTGTGGCTGGAATCCAACGCAAATGTTATGAAAAGCATTCGGCCGAGGACACAGTGGCACTCAGTTGGTTCGTTGATTGGATGCAGCAGCTATTTGTCAGGGATTTCCATTTGCTTTGTCAAGTCCAAAATGGCGCTAGAAATGGCGCACTTACGACTGTAACGGTGCGATAAATGTATTCTTAAAAGTGATTTTAAATAGATCAATGTTCTCACTACAGTAGTTTGTATAAAATTAATGCGATACTTTAAAAATAAGTATTGGATGACTTTTAAAACACTTTACTGTGACTTCACAAAACAAATAATTATTTTAAAGTCAGGCGTGACCAACGTTCGAGGGGTTTCATTATTGTGGTAAAGAATAATCCACACAACAAATCGTTGTGCACTACTTAGACTAGATGGAGAGAGCTTGCTGCCACGGAAGCGAACCGTATGATGAGTTTTTCCGTAGAAATTGTCGGTCATTTCCTTGAAAATGCTTTGAATATGTTTATTTGGCAGCCTGAAGGCCTACGTTGCTCTGGCTACAAACCTTTTATAATTTAGAATTACCTTCTACTTTATAATTATATAAGTAAATGAATAAATAACGTTTATTTCGACTTGGCTGGTTATGTTCAGTTTGTGCCAGTCGAAAATAATGTAACAAAGAGAACGAGACTCATCTAAGTTACTTAGAGAATAATTAGGTTGACTAGAGGAATGGTATGAACTAGAGTATCTTAAATCTTTACAAGTTTGTCGATTCAAATACATTCAAGAATAGTATTTGTAAAACTTATTGAGAAGACTCCAAAGACACTAAAACCGGTATGCAGACTAATGTAGACTAATATAATTTACCTCCAAGGATAATGTAGCAGTATTACCCATCCGTGGACACAATTTTCATTAACCCTTTCATGCACGCTTTTTGCACAGGGCAGTTAGATTTTTTTTGACGGTTGTTTTTTACTATATTGTCGTCAAATAACAAAATTAAATTAAAAAAATTAAAAGAATTTAGTCACTCCTACTAGTTTTAATATTTTGTTGTACACGCATTTAAGGAGTAAAACTGAGTAGCAAAATTGACTAAAACTATATATAATTTAAATCAAGACAAACACTAAATTTTAACATTTGAAGGCCAATAATTTTGCTTATTAGTAAAAAAATTGAAAATTTTCTGAACATTTAAAGAGGAACTTACCATATAATTATATATTTTTAAAGTTAAATACATATTCAAAAATAAATAGTTGTTCATCTCATTGACTCAAAGTAACTAAATTTAAAACTAATATTAGAAAATTAAATGTTTAGCAAATTAAAAAAAATATTAAAATATTTCGAATTCATTAATTAACATTAAACACGTCTGAATAAAAGTCAGCTTTTCGTAGCTGCTGAGTTAAGAATCCAAAACGAAATTCGCATATAATATTTTCGGGTTCGTTGATTTATTCTATGTAATTCACAAAGCATGTCGGCTAGGTCTACGCCTCCCATAAATCGATTTTATTGCTGAAGAATTCTACGGATTAGCATTTTTATTGACTTTCTATTTTTTTGGCTACATCGATGGCATGAAGATATTGGTTCAATACCATAGTCTGTAGACAAAAATTGAATGGTTTTGTTACCATACCAGCAAAAATTTCATAGTTTCTCATAAGAATCCTTTCTACAGAATCCTAATTATATTTTCCCAAACGCTTGGAACAAATTGTTCCAGTTGCCGATATTCCTTTTTTTATCGAAAAATACTTCAAAGTGTTGATAAGCTGGACAGGCGCAATGGCTCAATAATAATTAGGTCAAGTTTTTTCTCCTACGTACAAGACAATCTCATATATTATACCAGACTTTCCACACCTAGTAAAAATTTAAAAACCTCATTTGTGCTGCTTCTTTGGATTAGACTGTTTGGTTGTCGTCCTCGAAAGGGTATAGTCTGCTCATCTCCGCAGTTATGTTGCACTGGTGGAATTTTTAGACAATTTTTGGGAAAGTCTTCAAAATTAGGCCACTTAACATATTCAGAGTCATCTTTCTTTTCGTTAATACTAGAGAAACGTAAATATTGATTTTTTCAAATCGTTTTCCACTCATAGCCTCATCTATTAATGGAATTTTAAAGTCTTATTGCCATAACATTCTTATTTCTGGATATTTAACTATCGTATTAGAAGCAAAATACGTAAATACTGTTCCATTAATTTGGGTCTTATAGATTTGTTTCATCACATATCATTATCAACAAACATTTGGAAGTATTGAAGAGTTGTGCACACTGCTATATCATTACCCATAAGACTCCCACGAATTATCCTCCGACTGTTCCAGGTCTTTTTTTTCTCAAATTTAATGTGTTAAGATCAACATTTTGATATTTTTGAATAATTTGTAACTGGGATCTAACAAAGTGAGAGATGTCTATGTCCTCTGCAACAATGTCATCAATTACCATACAATTATCTTGTGCTCCTTATCCAAACATTTTGTTTCCGACATTGTATCTTTTTTTTGATCCATATCTTATATTGATAAAATATAATATACATATAATAGGTTGTACCGGTAGGGGTCACACATAGACTAAATAGTCCTTTTTGGTATATATATAATAACAGCTGGGAAAAATAATTGCACTTAACAAAATTGCAATCAAATTTATTTTTGCAACCCAATACATACAACATATCAATTTTACGTTGTATTAATACTATATATTAAATTTACCTTGTTTCTTGTTGTAATTCGGTTTTTTATAAAGTATTTAAGCAGTAAAAAAATTACCAATGCGTTGGTGTATTGATATGTTAATCATTTTATTAACTAAAAGTAGAATTTTTTCGCTGCTCAAAAAAAGTCAGACTCAAGTCATCAACCAAAATATAACAATTAAACGCTAAAAAATTAGGCTAAATAATAATGCAAAATAAAAGTCAGGAGATCCAAGTTTCGTTTTTGTTTTAATTCACCAAAAAATTCACAGTAGTTTAAAATATATACGATCTCAAAGTGGAATGTTGTACAGAAACAACAAGTGCATGAATCCCAATGGAAACTTCGGGAGTTAAAACCAAAAATTACCAAATTAACATTAATTAATTAGAAGATCCTTTATAGAAAAATGTATTTCTAAAACTTTTTGTGAAGAAGCTACAGCCACCAAAATCGGTATGTATGTATCATGTTCAACAAAATATAAATTTTTTTTTTTACTAACACGTAAAAAATGTTTAAGCTGGATACCGGTAGACTTTGCATAATTGGGATTCGAGCTGGATATAGGGTATAGTGAGTCGGCACGACAACAGTTTTTAAATTATGTTTTTTCCAATGTAATTTTGCGGTATCGAATGGGAACAAATCCTCTATATCTTTCACGAATTTTTCTTACAGAACAATACCTGAAGGACGACGTTTACGTACTTCGTTCTGAGTGTGGGCCACTACTGGAATCCAAATTCCAATTTTTACAGTGGTCAAGCATGGTGCTTCAGCGCCAAAAGTAAAGGTATGACGGTTCAAGCATTTCTATCGTAATATTCCTTATCGAAAATCGTGATATGTTGCCATACGAAAAAGTTTCACATGTTAATTGCATGTTTCTTAGCAATAAACAGTACAAAAAGTGGTTGAGAATGTTCCGAGTATATTTGTTTTGAAAGAGTTAAGCAAAGTGGCAAATTAGATTTGGTCACACTTAATACAACCAGGGCCGGAAATATAAAAGGTAACCCTCGTAATGGAAATATACACGCTAGTTAAATAACAATACGGTTGCTTAAAATTCTTGGAATAATAAAATGCTCTCATAGAGCACAAAAACAAGCGGATCTATCTTTGCTGACTTAAGTTTCAATTTTACATACACTTAGTTAATGAACAAAAATTCTTTACTTTTGAAATGTCGGCTGAATTACTTTGGTTTATTATTGGTACATATATTCTTGGTAGTTACATTGACAAACTGAGGCTCCCAAAAACGACCTTGCATCCTAGTTTTCCTGGTGGGTCTGAGTGGCTGCCCACAATCTTTTTTTAGCGTACATTACGTATACAAGAATAGGGAAGCAAAGGCTCCTCGTGGAGATTGTGCATCATAGTGGTGAATCCCAAGATAGTAGCAGTATTGTAGAACACAGCCCAGTTAAAACTATGTTAGTTAACTCTATAGAAGATAACTATTAATCGCTTTTTATAGAAATACTCATAAAAAAACTAGTCGAGTTTTTAAGTAATTGTCTATCCGTATGAACACATAGTTCTCTGATATATATATTCTTATATCTGTGGTGTGCAGTCTCTCAATTTATATAACTCGCAAGGATACGGCACCAAAATCTGCCGCAGCGCAGTCAGCTCATGCACGGTCCAAGTGTGTGAAATCTCCCTCTCGTTTTTGCTTGATTGCGGTTCTTGCTCTCTCGTGCGCTTTTGCTTACTGCGCTGCTTACTCACACTGCCTTATATGCACATTTTCTGTGCGAAGTTGAAGTTTGTTGATTCATTTCCATATCTTGGTCAGTTGTTCCGTAGGATAGTCTTTCGACTAAAACTTCCATTAGAAAATCCCCTTTGAAATTTAGCACAATTATAATTCATATTAATGTCAGATGAAGACTTCTTAAGTTATACATTTTCAATCACTTCACTAATTAATGCAATGCAAGTCTAATTTTTTATATTATGTGTAAGCCACCGTTAAATTTTAAATTCACGTGAGCTTAATAAATAATGCAGTGTGGAGTTTTTTTTAAAACATCTAAACATCTGTCACATTCGATTATCTTAACGTATGTTAAATTTTGCCTGGGTTACATATTCGGATTATGGATTATTGTTTTCTACTGATACCCTACTTGAGAGAGAGTGTGGAAAGTGGGCAAAGATATATCTTTTAAGGATTCAACTGGAGAAGATATTATTATAGACCAATTTTGTATAGATTTGTAAGTAGTAAAATTTTTTGATTGCTTATAAAACTAATAAGGGACAGTGAAAAAGGCGTTATATTCCTTGTTACTTTTAGGATTTAACTTTTTGTGTTATTATGCATATTTGTTACTATTTTGTTACAAGATACTTCGTAACATGGCGATCATTCTTATTTTTTAGAAAACGGCGGATCACTTTTAGAATCGAAATCTAAAAGAAAAATTGTCAAGTATTGCTAAAAAAAATATAAAATAAATTTTCGGAATATTAAAAAAAAATAAAAATTATATAAATATTGGCTACTATCTTTCACATACGTGATAATCATCAAAATCGAAGAGATCTACATAAAAAGTGTTGTTCCTATAATATAGAATGTAACATACATTTCAGAATGGTCGCAATGCGGGTATTTTTAGCATAAAATCGAAAAATAATGCTATGGATTTAAAATTTGGCACAATCCTTTTCGAAATATTTTCTTGACGTTTATTGTCCATACTAATATATTTATATTTAATCAATTGCAACAATTTTGGAATTAATCGAAAGCTAGCAATTGCTAGCAATGCCGCTGTGGGACTATTGTGCATTGGTAGAATTTATGTCCAGGGTTGTCACAATTTTCTTGTATGTGAAAAGACGATCTTTCTTTTAAAGCCTCTGTAAATAGCACAAAAACACAAAACGACGCCAAGGTGTAAAATATAAATAGTTAATTACTATAATGTATAATAAATTATTAAAAAATAATATAATAAAATAATGAATTTAAGTTTTGAGGTCAACATTTTAATTATTCACTGAGGCGGTTGAAACTTTATATACGATATCTATGGTATTAATCGAAAGATTTGTTTACCAGATAAACTGAAAAGGTCAAAGCGTCAGTACTTAATACAAATATATTTATTTGGTATCCAGCAATATCTGCAACTCGTCATGTTGCAACTTAAATGTGGCAGAAAGGTCGTAACAAATTTAATGAGCCTTTAATTTGAATTTCAAATAACTCATAAAACCCAAACCCGAAGCCACAAAATGCACTTTGGGCCCTGAACAGTTGCAGAATATTTGGTGCGTATAAATAACGCATACGCCGTGTAGTACACACATATATGGGCATACACGAGAGACCAAGCGCGACTTTTTAAAGCCGAAGCATATTAACTTTCACCGTTAGCCATGAAAATATATATCTGGCAAAAAAAAAAGAGAGAGCAAAAAGTTTATTGAATGCCAGATGATGCTCTTGAAAGTGCTTTAGTCATTTTTGGTATTGCACACGTGGGATTTTCATTGACATGCCACACCGTATGCAGAATGGCAACACTCAAAATGTTGGCATTTGGAAATTGTACGTGGCGTTACGTGGCGTGGTGCACGGCTCTTTGTGGCAAGCTCAATTTTGCAGTTACACCTACAACGGGTATAGCTATTAGACTAGACCTTTGTATGTTGCCGTGGCACTGGCTCAAATTTTATGGAGTCCCTTCTTTGCCGAAATGTGCAACACTATTTTACTTTTTTTGTACTTCTACTACGGGGCTACCTTGACGCTTGGCTGCAAGGCAAGCCCCGGGAGGTTTGGGTACTATATGTTGTTTGCACATTGTCAGGGACATGCAGCTTTAGTCTAACTCGCAGGAACTAATTTTTGTTTTCCCTTTTATCTTAAAACCCGCTTTTGGCCACGCCTTGAACGTCTCAAGTGCTTAGCCCAACGAAAATCGTCAAGCGCGCTGTTGGGAGCACAATTTCAACAACGTCACACAGATATGCATTCGGTTTGTAGGTCAAGCGCTAGTGCTGTCGTACTCTTCATCATCGTCATCATCTTCAACATTGTCATCATCTGCGTCGAAGTCGTTATCATCTCTGCTGTAGTCGTCATCATCCGTTGCATCATCATTGTCATCTTCATCAGCGCTGTCATTGTCATGAAAATTCTTGTGCTTATGCTGAAACTGTCACTGAAGTTCGCGTCAAGCGTTGAAGTGTGCCAGCCCAGCGCCCAGTCCAAGCACGTTCCACCAGGCCCTAAGCCTCTCCGGTTCTGCTGTCAACATCATGTGACTTGCTCTTAAGTGCTGCAGTTGGCATCAGCTAGGCTCAGTTGTGCTGCAGTTAGTCAACTTGACGCTTATACTGACTACGCTCAAGCATTTAGCCCACTTAACTATGTCGCGGTCTGTGTCAAGTTGTGTAGATAGGCCATCAATAATATTATCAGCCCAGCAATGGTTTTTTATTTTTGCCATGACTTTTAGCCATTTTGTTTGCATATTTTTGACACTTGACTAGAAGTCTTAAGAGCATTAGGCCAAACGATTCGTAGTCCATTTTTTTATCCTATTTTTATACAAGCGCACTTTACTGCTAAATGTCAAATGTAAAAGTCCTTGGAAAATGGCGGCAGTAGCAGCAGCATTCAAATGACAGCTTCCGTGGAAAATGGAAACTGCTGTAGGCATTTCCCGAGAAAAAAAATGTTTTTATATTTAGTATGGAATAAACGGCATATTCATGATGACTGACTTAAAAATAAAAGCTTTGACATTTAAAACATGTACGACTAGGAGCTTTGTACTGATTTTCCGAGAAGAGATTAGGCTTAGAAAAATATTATATGAATTTTTAATACTAAGCTATTAAAAATAAGCATTTCTTAGTCTTGAAAACGACGTGGGAAACTCCCACTCTTTTTACCTCTTTGAGCTCATGGCTTACTAAGAACTTAATTTTCAGTTTATTTTTTTTTATTTTTTAATTAATGGTTTCAAAGAGGAAAATTGTATGTGCATCATCATTTTGATTGAGAAAATCATCCTCAGTAGTGTAACACATTTTTGACTAAAAGGCTTCAAACACGCATTTGGGGAGAGAGTAATCCAGAACAATATCAAAGACTCCATTGCAATCCCAGTACATCACGTATCGTGTTTTTAATTTTATAGCTGGGTTTATATAAATAATGTGAATAAAAAAAATATACAATTTTGATATATTGTGTTTTTTGCTTGATTCCCCCACTGCGGCACAGTGGGAGAAACGGCCAATCTGGCGGCACGAAAATAGAAGTTTCAACTCTTAAAATTGTAAAATTTCTTTATTTCTCGCCAATTAAAAAAAGCTCACTGAGGTGATCGACAATAGCCCTTAAGCGTTTATCATCATATTTGGTCAGCGGTGAGCTTTCAAACTGAACATATGTTGCATCAGCTGGAAAACAAAAACTTTGCGGCGTTTATTATTATTTTGCTAAATATCGTGTAAAAGTTACAAAAATTGAGAATTTTTGGTTAATTTTCTTTCAAGTTTTTTAGTACAAGGTATGTTATTTAAAAAATATTTTTTGGCCTTTGCATACGTGGTTTCGTAAGAAATTGTGTTGGAAATAACCCTTTGTATTGACTTCTATTCAGAAAAATTCCTTCATTTCTGTAGAAAAAAATTATATGACGCCCAACGTTGCCTGTGGAAATTCTTTTTGTTTAAATTAATATAATGTACTGTCAATGTAAAATGTCCAATATCTACAGCCGCGACCCGCCACTGCTCATAATATTGTACTTTGTAGATACCGAGAAAAACCCTGAAATGCAACTTTCAAGTGAACAGTCTTTTATTTTTTCAACTGTTGTTGATTAAAATAAATGCTTTGAGGACGAGTTAAAGGAAATTAGAAATTTTTAGAGAGATTTTCGTAAAGTGACCGAAAAATGGAAAGAAAGCAACAGAGCCTACGTCGTATTGACTGAACAATGTGACCTTGACTAAGGGGTGATTGATGGAAGTATTTTTTTCGGTATATATTTTTGTACTTTTTTAAAAAAAATATAAAGTAAAAAATTATACAAAAAAAAAAAAAAAAATTTTAATCTAAAAAAAAAAATTTTTTTTTAATAAAATAAAATTGTTCTCCTTTTTTGTCCCTTTTACCTTTACTATTTAGGGAAAAATATTATTTTCAATATATTTTTGTTATTTTAGACTAATTAGATTAAATTCGGAGGTTGCTGTTGTTACCGTCTTTGTAGTAGCTGTGGTGGACTGGCGAGTAGATTATCGAAGTGCCCCTTCTACATGCACTTGATGGGTTCCATTCCATTCCATTGATTCGAAAAGAAGGACACCTGCTCTTCAACGAACCAAGAGCATCTTGTGATCACCTCATAGCTCGGTGCTATGCAGCTTCTGGACCATTCGCTGAATTGCATGAGATGCGAAATATAATTAAACCAATATAAAATATTTATATATGCGCCCAATGACGCAGCTTGAGATCTCCTTACTCGTCCTGATTTAGAGCTCTGCTGACAACAAATATATTTGACTAAAAGATTGTGAAGTGTTTTTAAAGAGTGATAGGCTTTTAAGGCTTGTCGAGACGATTAAGATGTAGCCCTTGCATTTGCACAATCCGCTACTTGTTGGGCGAATCGATTCAATTTTTTAAAAAATTTAAATTTTTAAACTTTAAATAATTTTTAAGTAAATAAGTTGTGGAGCAATGTTTTTTCAATAAAAAGTTGGAAATATTCCATTATATATTCATTATGTATTCTAATTTTACACGTCTTTAAAAAAAATTTTTTTTCTTTTAGTATTTAACAATTTTTGTTACTATTGTTGCACAATATGGATAACACCATAAAAACCCGTGCTTAAAAAAATAAAATAATAATCATTGACATTTCTATGGAACACACTTAAAAAAAATAACACAACTAAAATTTTTTTTTAAGGATGAAAAAAATATTTTTTTGTAACTTATATTAAATGAAAATGTTGCAAAAATAGGCAGTAGTTTAGCCACAATTAAAAAAAAGTCTAATTCTAAATCTTACAGAAATGCTTGTGGAGACCAACACCATAAATATAATTTAAGTTAAAACTCACGTCTAGCATCTACTGTAAAACTTTATAATAATCCCGAAAGCCTATTTTGCTCTGGCTGCAAATCTTTTATAATCCAATATTAATTTAAAATTATAAAAAAAACTGAATAACGTTTTTTTAAAAACTTAAATTATGCAAAATTATTAAAAATGCATTATAATTTTTTTTTAAACTGCTGTAAAGGAATTCTGAAAATATTCTAAGTATGTAATAAAAAATACTAGATTTATTTTTGCATTTCTTCAAGTTTTATTTAGTTATATTACTCATTAAAATTTAGTTGGGACATTTTGTTTTGTTGTATATGCTTTTTGGTTTTTCATTTGTTTTCAATAAATATGGTTTCTTATTTAATATTTCTTTTAATATAATTATTATTTATTATGCATTTTAGTTGAATTTTACTTGGATTTCTAATATAATTGTTTAATGCTCTTCTTTTTAAAGTTAATTAGTAGTATTCAATTTAAGTTTAAACATTTTTAGTAGTTGCTTTATTTACTTATAATTTTTTTTTTGTGGTTTTGTGGTAACATTTTGTTGTTTGGATTTTTCCTTTCCTTTGTTTTTAATAAAGTTTTCTTTATTTACCCATATTTTGTCTAATATGTGTGTTAAATACTTTTTATAATATTTTCAAGTAGACAAATTTGTAGTACACTTGGTAAAAAACGGAAAAAAATTGTGCCTCCAGATTAGTTGAGTTGAGTTCTTATATCAGTTGAATAATTCTTGTTGACGTTTTGTAGCTGTTT
This sequence comes from Chymomyza fuscimana, assembly GCA_949987675.1. NCBI lineage: Eukaryota > Metazoa > Arthropoda > Insecta > Diptera > Drosophilidae > Chymomyza > Chymomyza fuscimana. The sequence continues at coordinate 66,913,310 of OX465089.1, read as the reverse complement.
TCTGGTTTCGCTTGAGTACCCCTAATGTTGCCCTCTCTTGGGCTTAATCAGTTTAACAATTTCTGCAGTAAATATTTTTTAGGAATTATTTTGGTAGGTACAACAATAGACTGCTCGATTTGCTTTATACGCAATTTTTGTTTTTTTAAACATTTTTTCCAACAATTTTGGAATATTTTTCCTGTTTTTGGTTGCTCTATGCAGTTTTAATGCTGTTTTTGAAACGTTGTGTTCACTTTTTTTATTATATTCTATGCAAAGTTTTTTACGTTTATTTATTTAAATTTCAGTTTTTAGATTTTTATCGATTTGGGCTTATTAAATTTTATTAAGTTTAAAAGCAAATTGTCAAATGATTTGGAAACTATGTAGATTTTAAATTATAGCAGAATCATATAAGAAGTTGGGGATTTCATAAAAATCTACTGGGACTATGCCTAAAAGTAATTAAAGCCTTTATTTAAACCATTTAAAGTGCAAGCATGTTTTCGAAAATCACTTCATTTTAAAAAACATTTTCTATGAATTTGAAGCAACCAAAACTCTATGCATAGTTAAAAACTTTTTTATTGTTTGTTAAAATCTAGTTTCCAAACTACTAGCTTCTTGAATACTCAACATAGATACATATATTAAAACTATTGCACAAATATTTGCCCAGCCATACATAAAGAAAAGCTCTTTATAATTTTACAACGAAAATGTAAAATCTCAATTGCTGGCGTTTTCATATCGCCCTATTAAAATATTCAAATAATTAATGTAATTAATTTATATATTTTATGACCCTTTTGTTTTAAATCTCATTTATTTAACGTATTTGCTAAAAAGTTTACAACCGCCTTGGCTGCTGTTGCACTGCGCATTTATTTTTTAAAATTTATATTTTTTTTTTTGTTTCTAACCAATTTACCAATTTTCTTTCAAATTTTTTTGTTTTTTAATTTAATCGTTTTAAGCTTAATGCATTTGCTTGCTTTTTTTCTGGCCAACAACATCATCAACAAATTCAAAAATCATCCAATTTATTCCGCATTGGTATCTTTGCGTGTCTTATGTCCACGGAATGAGGCTTGAATTTTGGTGGCAGCCTTGTTCAGCTCGGGATCGGTTAGATCAATATCCAATTCCTCGGCAACTTTTTTGGTTATCTCCTGTATATCCTCATCCTCGGGCTCATCCTTATTCACCAACTTACGTGCCAAATGGCCACGGAAAGTGGATTGTATCTTAAGTGCAGCATGGCAGAGCTCTGTAAAAAAGCGTAAGAGCGGGGTAAACTAAATGTTAGACAGTTTGTTGTTTAAAGTGCCCACACAATATAAATTAAATATATACATATATAATAAGTATTTATTTTTCATTTTGTTTTGAGCGCTTTTGAAAGTTGGCCAAAAGTTTGCTAACTTCAAGTGCTTCAAGTTGACCCATGTAAAAGTTTGAGTTTTTTCTGCAATTTCCAACACTAATTGAAAATGTAGACACTGCTAGACACGATATAACAATTTAGTTTTAGAGCTTTTAATTAGCCATTGTTTATTTAGTAAGTGCATAAAAGATCTACGCAAAGACATCCTTGAAATGCAACTGCAAGTTGACTAGATTTTTATTTTTCCCATGCGACGACACTTTTCCATTTTCACTTACCATGGTCACGTACTGAGCTTAACGAACCTTTACCAAATTGTTATTGGTTCTTTGTGCAGTGCTTAAGCAGAGGTTGTGCATAAACTCAGTTATGGCTAGGATGGTTTTAAATTAAACGACTTGAGCAATGCATTAACAATCAGATGGAATATAAAATACAATGTGGGTCCATTAATTGCTATGGAAAAAAAAATATTGAGGGAGTGGCTGTTATGGTTGGCAACCCTTAATACCGATTCAAATGACAATTCCTTGGTCAGTGTATTAATCGAATAACTATGGATTTATAGATCGCAGATACATATTTGTACTCTATAGAGTATACTAAGCTTATGTTTATGTAACAGTCAGGATAGCGAACCACAATATCTTTATTCCAAAATGCTTTTAATTGCCCAGGGTATTCATAGCGCTCTACTCAACTTAACACCACAGATCGGCTGTGTGTACATACTGCAATTCAAGTCAACTAGATGGCGCCAGCAGTAGCAATAGCTGTTCTGTTTTGCCGCCACAACCAAAACTAACGAAAATGCATATTATTACGGGCTGTTAGAAAAAATCGATGCAAAAAAAAAAATTTCGCAAAGCCACTTACGATTTATTATTTGTTGCTAGCTGTTTAGGAACCAAAGTATTAAATTAATTAAATCTCGGCTCGTTATGATAATTTCCATATCATAAGCATAAAACATTTTCATAGAAATTGAAAGTATTACAAAAAAAAATAATGAAATTATTTTACATTTATTTATTACGATTTATTATTTGTTGCTAGCTGTTTAGGAACCAAAGTATTAAATTAATTAAATCTCGGCTCATTATGATAATTTCCATATCATAAGCATATAACATTTTCATAGAAATTGAAAGTATTACAAAAAAAAATAATGAAATTATTTTACATTGACGACAAATCATGTTGTTTCTAACTACTTTGATTCAGCATATAACAACGTTTTTGAAACAATGAAATAAATAATCAATAAAGCTATATCAGTCCGTCTGTATGAATACCTTGATTGCAAAGACCATAAGTGCTACAGACAAAAATTTTTTTATCAAAAAATGCGCATAATCAACCTTCAATTCGAGCTTATGAAGATTTCTTGCCCCCTTTCCCCGTGGAAGCACTTCTTCTTCTTCTGAGCTTTTCTGTATAATATTTTCAACTCAAACTTAACTATGCGTCATAGTTATATTCATAAAAAAAAAAAAAAAATGAAAAAAAAATATACTAATTAAACCCCCCATTCGCACCTCATGTGACCCCAATAAATAACTCTAATTTTTCAGTTTTCCCACACTGTTTTATATAGAATCTTCAAACTTTCCACAAATTCCACAATACATTTCTTAGCTTAACTTCCGAAGGACATCAAAATTGGTTCTAATTTTTGCCGCTTATCGGTGTTAATATAATCTTGCTTGCATATACTATACCTGGCTTACACTTGTATTATTTTGAGAGTATTATTTAAGAGTCACTTTAGACAGATATCCAACCTATAAAGAGCACATTAATTGCACAATTTAAAGAGAAAGTATGTTTATCGGGGGTGCCACAGAAAACCATTTCGTTGCAATTTCGTTGCCATTCCGATTCTTGGTGCCACAGACATGATTCGCAACGGTTTCAAAATCTTTGACAAAATGGCATGAGATTTGATTAAATTCACCAATAAAAACTAATTTATTCAAAGAAAGTATTACTTATTTGGAAAGGCTATTCAATTTCAGATTTTTCTGTATCTTTATATTTTGATAAATCTAATGTTTTAATTCATGATTTTCATTTTTGCGAAATCTTTATTAAAATCTTTGGTACATTTGCCATTCTGTGTCAACGTGCAAAATCTTTTCGTGGCAAGGAGTTGCCACCTAGTTGCTGTTCTAAATAATAATAATTCGAAGTGATTATTTTAGCATATTTATAGATGTTTTTGATGTTAAATGAAAGTTAAAAAATTGTTTTTTTTATTTTAACTAATTTGTCGTTATGAAGTGCGCCGAATTTAATGCAAAATTAAATAAATAATTGCTGTGCACCTTTTTCTCCTAAGGTGGCAATGTACGGCTGCTAGGCAAGGTTGTGAATGTCAATAGTTTAGCAGTTAAGGTTTAAAATTAAAATATCAGTAGCGCAACCTAAGGAGAAAAAAGCCACAACAGCATATGATTTTAATAAATGAAGTTATATATTCAATAAATAAAAGCGTCGTTTTAAATAATTGGCGAGTGCATCGAAAATACTAAATCCATCTACTGCAAGGGCACAATTAGCATTACAATTTTCACTAGCATTTGCGTGTGTGTGTTTCTTTGCTGGACTGTATGACAGCCTTGAAGCGACCTAGAGGCTCTTCGACACCTTCGCTCTACATTTTCTTCGTCCACATGTGTTTTTTTTAAGGCATCAATGGCTAGCAAGCATTTTAAAAATTATTTTCTATTTTCGTGCAAATTTGCAAATGTAAACAAACGAAATTTGCCATTCAATAAATTTAAATAAAGTTTGAATATTTGTACCGCCCAATACAAGAGTTTGTATGGCAACCCTTCGGGTCAACAGCTGTCCTCAGCGTAGTGAATGGCAAATTTCGTTTGTTTACATTTGCAAATTTGCACGAAAATAGAAAATAATTTTTAAAATGCTTGCTAGCCATTGATGCCTTAAAAAAAACACATGTGGACGAAGAAAATGTAGAGCGAAGGTGTCGAAGAGCCTCTAGGTCGCTTCAAGGCTGTCATACAGTCCAGCAAAGATTGCAACAATTATGTATGCTGTGCACTGCGTTTAACAAATGAAGTGAAATTTGAATACAAAACACACACACGCAAATGCTATTGAAAATTGTAATGCTAATTGTGCCCTTGCAGTAGATGGATTTAGTATTTTCGATGCACTCGCCAATTATTTAAAACGACGCTTTTATTTATTGAATATATAACTTCATTTATTAAAATCATATGCTGTTGTGGCTTTTTTCTCCTTAGGTTGCGCTACTGATATTTTAATTTTAAACCTTAACTGCTAAACTATTGACATTCAAAACCTTGCCTAACAGCCGTACATTGCCACCTTAGGAGAAAAAGGTGCACAGCAATTATTTATTTAATTATGCATTAAATTCGACGCTCTTCATAACGACAAATTAGTTAAAATAAAAAAAGCGATTTTTTAACTTTCATTTAACATCAAAAACATCTATTAATATGCTAAAATAATCACTTCGAATTATTATTATTTAGTACAGCAACTAGGTGGCAACTCCTTGCCACGAAAAGATTTTGCACGTTGACACAGAATGGCAAATGTACCAAAGATTTTAATAAAGATTTCGCAAATATGAAAATCATGAATTAAAACATTAAATTTGTCAAAACATAAAGATACAGAAAATACAAAAATTAAATACACTTTCCAAATAAGTAATACTTTCATTGAATAAATTAGTTTTTATTGGTGAATTTAATCAAATCTCAAGCAATTTTGTCGAAGATTTTGAAACCGTTGCGAATCATGTCTGTGGCACCAAGAATCGGAATGGCAACGAAATTGCAACGAAATGGTTTTCTGTGGCACCCCCGATAAGCTTAAATTAATACAATGTTTTAAGTTTTTGTTTTAATTTTTTCCCTTTGCTAATTTTTTGAAAATAACCAGACCATGGTAACTCATTGGCAATTAACCTACTAGAAAATAGTTTGGACTTTGGAAATGATTTCATATATTAGAGCTTTCAAAGCGATTTGTTTAATATGAGTTGTTAGCATATTGTATTATTGTATAGGGTGGGCCATCTGTTGGTTTGGTTGTTAAACACTCACAATTCGGACGGGTATGTTTCAAAGTGGATGCTCTTCGACATATGTCCATACATATGTCCGACATATGATTATGGATCGTTTATCAACCAAACAACGCGTACTATGAAAATGGTCGTTCTGTGAAAAATATTTACATAATTGAGTTTGGGCTCATAAAATTCATAAAATTTGATAGTTGTAATTCGATAGATTAAAATTAAAAATTGGAAAAGAGTTCTATTGATTTAATGAAAATAAAAGTAAAGCAGCTATTACTTTTTTTATTTTAACAAATGAAATCTAGTATTAAATTCTAAATTTAAAGTTAATTTAACGAGCACTAGCTACTGGGGGCCTTCGACAAAAACAGCTATTAAACTGCAATTTTCCAATCAATTTTGCTTTAGGGGGTTCACCTTTTTGGGCATAAATGCATTATGCAAAAAAGAAAGTTCAAAATGTCTAACAATAAATGAGTTTATTCATTAATCGCGTAATTACTGCACATCTTCTAACAACAAGTCAAAATAATTTGTATTCCTGGGGCAACCAATAAAGTAAGTACATATCGACTACTGAAACACCTTAGCCCTAAGTCCGCGTGACAAAAGCAAAATTATTTGCTAGATCTTTCTTTCAATAACACGGAGGATATACAAACAAAGAAATTTTACACCTCTATCAGTTCAGGCTTAGGATAAACTATAGCCGTATAATTTTAAAAAAGTAAACAAACCAAACTCAATGGACAAGAAGCTCTTCGGCTCCCTGGAATGGAAGCAACACCTAAGCAAACAATAGCATTTATGTGCTTATTTATACACATACTCACAAATTCATAAATAAATAAATAAACAAATCTCAAATCTTAAATAAATTATATATGATTCAGAAAATTGTCTAAGTAAAATTTATTGAGTTTTTAAATTAAAATTGAAAATTATTTGAACAAAATTGTTGTCTTTATTTATTAAAGTATTCCATATTTTATTGACTTATAATCGATGTAATAATCTCGTAACTGCATTCGAAATTGAGGCTATGAATTATTCCTATCAACAGTTTAAAGCATATAACAATCTTTGTCTAATGACACAAATACAGCGTCTAATTAAAAAGGTTAAAAAAGTTGCGAGGATTAATTCGAAAACTCCCACAACATATTATGATACAAAACCAAATACAACTATGGCAAAGACCAATATTAAAAAAAAAGAAAAGTACTAATAGCATTAAGTATACGCAATGTTGACATGCACATATAACAGGGGAGCTGCGATATCAAGAGACTCTTTCCTGCATAATTAATTTGTACTGAGAAAAGTTAAAAAAATAAAGTTGAAATGCAAATTAAGCTTAATTTATATGCCAGAACTTGCATGGTCGTTGCTGGAAACGCACGTATACGGAATGCGGATATTTTTGTTAGCGAAGAGCCACGTATGGTAAAAATCGTTGCTATTTGTTTTACTCTGATTAGTTTTGATTTGAGATACGGAGAAATGAAAAAGTAAAAGTAACACGAAGATAAAGCAAACAAGCGTGGTAATGAGGGGAACATGGTTTCTGCTTTTTATTTCGGATGCCATTCAATCTAATTAGGAATTAATTGCCATCTATTTGCTGGCTATGCGCAGCAGGGATTGTGGTTCCTTGAATGTTGACTGTCAAGGCCAGTAGTTGAGAGAAAGAGCAAATGTTTTTACTGCGTTCACTTTTTGCAAAGTCTTGTAGCTAGGTATTTTGATGTGTTAAAGGATAAAAATTGAGAAAAAAAATGTCATATTTTAAGAAGTCTCAACTTAGTTGAACAGCAGAAAAAGCGTTACTAAAAAAATATAGCAAATAAGTAAGCGAAATGTAATAAAACTTTTAAAGACGATTTAGATATTGAATTTTAATTGCTTTAACGAAAATATGTATCACTGTATGATTTAATTTTATGATTTAAGGATAAACCTAATTTTGTTTTACACAGTCTTCTTTACACGGCACGATTAAAAAAAAAAACTATTTGATTGAAATTTTAAGGAAAAAACCTTGATCATTTATAAATTCAGTAAATTCCCTTTCTAATTTATTTTCATAGCAGCTTAATTATGTAGTTCATGTCTTTCTTACACGGTTTTATAATTCAATTCAATTGAACAATTTTTTTTTTTTTTTAATATCCTGTACCGTGTGCTACAAAGGGTATATTAAGTTTGTGCAAGCCTAAAATGTATGTAACATACCGAAGGAAACGTCGGAGATCCATCAAAATTACCTAAAGTATGATCAGGGTGACTAGAGAAGTCGATATACCCATGTCCGTCTGTCCGTCTGTATGAACGCCTAGATTTCAGAGATGGTTAGAGCTAGAAAACTTTCAGATTAGATCCGTTATTATCCTACGGGAGACAAGTTTATTTTATTTTTTCGATATCGGGTTTCTATTATATAGCATCCATAGATGACTCGTTTGTTTACGAAGAAATCGAAACCAAATTTGATGTTTGTCAGTTTTTTAGGGTTACCCAGCACTGTACCAAATTAGATCAAAATCGGTGGACTATATCATATATCTCCCATAGGGTCGATCGGTCGATAAAACGTATTTTGAACAAAATTCGTTTTGTTTCGTTTGTTTTACAAGATATCGTAACCAAATTCGGCATTTGAATGTTTTTTAGAGTACCTAAGCACAGTACCAAATTTGATCAAAACGTTTTTTGAACAAAATTCGTGGTGTTTCGTTTGTTTATAAAAATATCGTAACCAAATTTGGGAAGAAATATCTTCATCTTTTTTTTTTTTTAAACAATAATAAGTTTTGAATCCTTACACAATATGTACCTTAACAATAACAGAAACAACAATCCAAAAAGCCAAGCTTCGTGGGCTCAGCATAATTAAATAAATTAAAATTAAAATAAAATAAAATTAGCTTCGGGTCCGTATATCCGATAATGTGTTTTATATTTTTTGGTTTCGCTGCATCCAAGCACGCCAGGATTCGCAGATAACCTCCAAAGTAACTCGTTTTATTTGGTTTGTGAGATTATGTCAAAGTGCTGAAGCGCTAGGGTTCTTTGTACATAAGATGAAGCTGGGTTTCAAATTAGCTGCTCGATTAGCAACTAACTCATTAAGCGGGAAACAAGAAATCCTCAAGAATAGTGCAGCACCCGCTCTCTCCGCCTCTCACTAACTTTTCTAGCCCTCTTACCATTTGGAACCAAATAAGTCCCTTGGGGTTTGATTTTTATTGCATGTCTTGGGGTTGGCAAACATTTCTAACACATCCTGCACAATATGCTTCCATTACCTCATCTAGCGCCCTTAACATGCTTAATTTTTCCCTGCGCTCATACAAAATTGCATAACATCAGCGGCAGTTTTTTTTACTCTATGCATTTATGCAAATGTCGGGGGAAAAAGCTCATTTGAAATTTCTGATTACATTTGAGCTGTCTTTTTGTCAAGATTTCGAGATTTCGCTGCTTTCTGTACATAGTCAGTGCATATATTTAACTTGGCCCAACCAAAATGCAATTTGGCTAGAACTTTTTTCTTTTCTTTTTAACTGTTTTTATTTTCATTTGTGGCGCGTTAAAATGAATTTTTTTCCATAGTCCCAGAGGCAAAGAAATAAAAAACAGCTCAGCAAGCATTGTCAGAATTTAATTTAAGTTGTGGTGCCTACAGTTTAATTCTCTTCAAGGAGCGGTTGTATTTGAGTACTGTGTGGATTTTGAAACGATTGTTTCGACCAGAAAGAGGCATCTGAGATAACATAATATGTTTAATATAGCATATACCAGTGTGAACGAAATGCTTAACCTTTTTTTTTTTTAAATCACTCGTTTATAGTCGGCGATTGGTAATGAAGGTTAAGAGCTTTCAAAGGGAGACCCCAAAAGAGCGTCTCTTGCCCAAAATATGAAGGCTAAAAAAAAAACGGTGTCTCGACTTTACTGTATAAAAAATAATTATCGTTAGGTTCTTAAAGTAAGCATTTTTTGGGATTGCTTGAGGATTTCGTTTTCTTGGTTCTTCTTGACCATTTTATTCTGTGTATTTAAACAACATTGGAAAAGTGTGAAAACCGAAGTTGATTGCTTTCAGAAATGTAGTCCTCGAGCGATTTTAGGAAACAAGAAAGAATGTATGTTGAAGTTTAGAACAAAAGTTTCCTTTTGGAATTTTTTTTTAGTTTGATTTAAATATTTACATATATGATTTTGTCTTCAAAAGGCGCAGATAGTAGGCAGCACAATGCGAAGAGAATAGAAAAATCAAATTTTAGTACAAATATGATCTGAAGAATTCTTCACAGAAACATAGATTTTTAGGTTGAGAGACTAGTCCATGTTATCTTTATGCCATGAAGAGGCTAATAGGGTTCTGTAGGGTTCACTAAATAATATATAGGTATAACTTCCAAGACAATTATAGGATCAGCCGAACGTTTAATTTCTTAATCTAGAGTCAGGTCGCTCTAGTCAGCATCAGTCTGTCGCTCTTAGTAAAACGACAAAAGTGCATCTTAAATTCGCTATCTTGACATTTCCAGGGATACTTGCTATTTTTTGCTTTAATTTGTTGCGCCGAAGCGTAACTAATTGAGGTTGAAAGTTTGTGTGGCGTTTGGGCTGTTTTGCTTTTGAACAAATTACGCATACGCCGCGTGGCGGGTGTCAAGGCAAAACGTGACCAAGGCAAAATACACGTGCTGTCTTGGCCTGAGACATTGTTGCTGTAGTTGTTTTTGTCGTTATCCCTTATCTTTTTCTTTTGCTGTATTGCATTTATGTGTATCTCTATATATAAAATATTTAAACTAACTACAGCACGTGCAAATTGCTTGTAATGCCATTGGTTGGGCATGCCGCAGCAGCGCATGCAAGCACAAACATGTCCACAAAAAACGCACACACACAAAAAAGGATGCATATGTTATGTGTGTGTGTGTGTGTGTTTGCTTATGGGTATGTATGTGTTTTTGTAATTGTTCCTGTTGCCATCGCCTGCGGCTGAGCCCATGAATATGCATAGCTTAAAGTCAGTCCACAGTTGGTGTACAAACATTTCACAAAATTAAACAAAAACTTTTCTTTGCCTTGGCATTTCACTCTGTTTGCCTATTTCTCCTCTTTTATACTCTGTAGTAGACATAGGATGCGTCTGTCTGTATGAACACCTTGATACCGGGAACCACTTGGGCTGCAGTTATAAAATTTTCCGAAAAGATACGCAGAGTTATGCGTCTTGTTTATGTGCATCTGTATTGCATAAAAAAATAAACAAAATCGGTTTAATGGCACAATGAGTTAATGAGTTGAAGCCTAATAAACTAAACTCCAGCGATCTTAGCCGATGCAGTCCCCCCTAATCCCACATTATCAATAAATGAACTTAAAAACTTACGACTTAATTTTGGAAAATAAATAATGCAATCCAATTGGATACTGCTTGTTAGACAGCACACAAGCAGTTTTGACTTGGCGATTATTCATATTGTGTGCAGGGTATCCGACTGTCGTTCTACGTCTCGACTGTATTAAAATTTTTTTTTGTGCTGCTATCCTTGTATTCTACTTCTGCATAGCTAAAGCAGAGATTTTCGCTTCAGCAGTTGCAACACATGCTCTTTACCAAAGGAGCACGTAGCTTGGGCAGCTTGTCACAGCTAGCTTTTGGGAAAATCTAGCTAAAAGAAAATCTTGGCAACAAGCAGCAGTTGTTGTTGTTGGCATACAAATTGAGTTCGTCCACTGTTGGCTGTTTTTGTTGTTGTTGTTGGCAGCTGGTTTCTGCACCTGCCTGGCCTAAAGCAGTTGTTCTGGCCAAGTTGGGAGTGCTGCTTGTTTTATGCACTTGATCTGCAATATAGGCACTGGGCATGTGATTGACTAACTATGGACAGCTTATCCCTTTTTTGGGATTTGCTTTGATTGTAAGGAAGCAAAGTTTTCAATCAAAGCTGCACATAAAATTCGATGAGATACAATCATTGAGAGGGGGATGTCATATGCGATAGTTTTGTTTGTAAAAGTTCTAAATGAGTATATCTAAGAAAAGTGTTTTTTGAATCTGTTACTATTGGGGATGCTTTGTTGAAAAATAATAGAAATTTAGATCACTGCTTAGCAGCCACCCATACAAAAACAGCTTGGTATAGTGATGTAGATGGGCAGTACATACAGAACTGTTGCGGCTGGCTCTATTGCCTCCCGATAAGCATTCAAGGAACGTCTCCTTTCGCCTGATATACGAGGGGGGACCCAAAAAAAAGGGAATTACGCTGTGGTGGGGAGGGAGAGTGGGGGAACCTATTGTTTGACCACATGTTCGTTAGTGTCACACCACCTGCGTCAGTGTGCAAAGTTGTGTCGCTGTGAGTGCATCGGTCGCCTGTGAGATTTTTTTTAGTAAAACAACTTTTTACATTTCGGCGAAAACGTAATGGCAGATTGTCGAGAACAACGCGCGGCTGTGAAATTTTTGACCTTTCCGTGAAGCAATTTTTGACCAAAAACGCCATGACACCGATTGTCCACCCCCCATACTCACTAGATCTAGCCCCTTGTGACTTCTTTTTGTTCCCCAGACTCAAAGGAATATGAAAGGAAAGCGTTTTACCACTGTGGAGGAGGTGAAATAAAACTCGCTAAGAAGGCTTAAAGGACATCCCGATGAGTGAATTTAAAAACTGTTTTGAACAATGGAAGAATCGTTTGGAGAAGTGCGTTGTGGTCAACGGCGAATACTTTCAAGGTGATCAAAATTTGGTGTTAAAATATTAAGAAATAAAGAAGTTATGACGAAATTCCCGTTTTTTTTGGGTCCCCCCTCGTATATATGTTGCTTGACAAAATTAAGAAATGACGGCCGAATTCAGTCTGATAGGAACTTCAGAAGCACTCATATATTACTGTCATGCTTGCACAACATGCAAAAAAAGTATCCTTCGGCAACGGGCGGAACCTGTAACCAACACGTGGCCAACCTAACTTATTGACGCTTAAATTTTTACGCCAATTAATCAATACGGCTTATGTAATTCCCTGTGGACTTATATTAAAATAGTAGGTCTAATAATATAAAAGGGCAATCGATAATGGTTTAGCGCCCTTGGCTCGGCTTAGGGGTCGGGTGCTTGTTCAGTATTCAACGGCTGTAGTTATTTATGGGGCCGCACGCAAGCGGGTTAGGGAGTAAGTATTTCGTTACGCCATCTATAGGGTGACCAGATAGCAATGATAGTTTTTCCTATTCCTATGAACAGAGACTCGCAAGTATTGATGGCGATCTAGCCAAGAACACGCCATAAGTTCGCAAATTGGATACTGGAAAGGTTAATCAAAGAATCGGTTTTTTGTAAAAAATTACTCCTTTCTAAGCCAAGACTGCCATTCTAATGATGTCCTATTTCGTTCATAATGTCATGGAGTACATATAGATTTAAAGACAAATTCGTAAAAAATCTGCAAACGTTGTTGTTTTATTTAAATGTCTATAATCGTTCTGTTTTGGTCACCCTGTATGTGGCGGGCAGTTTTCTCTACGAACATCGGAAGTAGCTAGTTCCTGTGGAGACGAATGTTCCTTACAATCCACTGTGAGTACGTAATTCATTGAATGACTTTATTTTGCATGACTTGCACTTAATTAATTTTCTGGTCAGATATGTAACCTTGGAGTTAGGACACTTTGTGCTACGTGGCGAAAATGCCACAGTTTCTGGTGTTCCTGCTGTTCAACACGGTACTTAGTTGCCATGGCTTTCAATGGAGTCATTTGGGCTGTGAAGAATAAGCCAAAGTAATATTCAAGGGGTTTGTTTTAGTAAATAGTACCTAAACTTGAGATGAGTTAGGATTAAAATTAATTTCAAACTTTGTTTGAAATGATACGGGTTAATATTATTTTGCAACAGACAATCTAATGGCACGATGATAGTACTCGGTGAGTAAAGTAAATTCTTGAAGGATTTTGCATAATTTAGCCAAACTTTTTTTTATATATTATCTTTAGCTTTTTTTAATCTCAAATCTTTGGTCAAACTTATCCGATTGTGATTTAATACGTTATTTAATATTTTTTATTTATTTTTAAGTAGCATTTATAGTTTAGGTGTTACAATATGTTATAGTCATTTAAAGTTACACATTTAGCTAGAATTTAGATACTTTGTAAATCGTAATAAAGGCAAACATTGTGTGATTAATATTCCAGTGTTCTAAAATTGAATACTTGTCAACATAGATTTTTCAACCGCCCATCCTTACACTTCGCCATTTGCAATTCTTTCACACTCAACTGCTGCATGCATTTAATCAATCATACGCAGTGTTGGATTAGCTTTCTAGCTATTTGTTCGAGAACTGGCCAATTCTTAAGTCTAGATTAAGCTTGCCTTGGCTTGTCTTTATCCAATATTGACATTATTGAATATGTTGGCAGCTATACCTATATCCTACCCACAAGTGTACACATTTATCTATATACGAGGAGTGTAAATAGGTTAGTATGGTGTGTACACTGAGTACACTGTGTCCACATGTTGCCACAGCTTGCAAGGCATTCAACGCTCTTGACCCACATTCGTTGAACATAAACAACGTTGCTTACAGCAGCAGCAGCAGTGGCAACAACAACGACAACAACAACAACACCAACAACAATAGCTACACATATTAATATTAAAAATAAAACAATGCATATGCGAATAAAAGAATATAAAAGACAGTCATGCCACCTACATGGTGTTCTTATATTTACCATATCTATGTAAGAATGTGTATGAGTATGAGTGTGAGTGTGAGTACAAGATGAGTATGAGCATGAAAGTGAGTATGAGCACAAGTATGACTGACATTAGTAAAAGTGCAAATCTGTTACGTGTGCTAAGTAATTGTGTCACTCACATAAACGCACATGTACACAAGCCAGATAAAAAATACTGAAAGAACGCGTTGAGAGATGCCGAAGTTTACATACCCTTCAGAAAAAAGTTTTGTCATATGCGGATATCTTGAGAAAAGCAGTGCCCTGTTTTCCTCTACGGCCCCCTTAGAAAAATTAGGGTCCGGCAAAAATAGCCCACTCGACAGTGCTGGACAATAAATTGCTGTAATGCTTTAAGATTGGCCAATCCAGCCGTGTAGCTTGGGTTTCTTTTTGTCGTCAGACAATTCGTAATGAAACAACAATTCTAATTTCTGTTTCAATTGTCTTAGAATATTACAATGGCGTTATTTTGTTTATTTTAAATGTTTCAATGGATCTTTCCGGTTCGAGAGCTTTATCAACAGTCCGGTTAATATAGCAATGAATTTGTAGCCCTGCTTTCGTCTTCGGGCCGATGATTCGATGTCATGGAATGAAGGTTAGAACGCACATAATATTGCTTAAATATTATTATTTAACCTTTATATCGTTTACGTTTTGTTAAAATCTTACTTCCTTATATTAATTCTACCTCAATTTTCGGAATTAATAAATTTACTGCGGAAGCTCTGCCATTTCATTTCGAATTAGTTCTCCCCTAGATTAAAATACGTATTTGGTAACACAAAAGTTTTTTTTCTCCAAAACAGGATTTGTAGATTATCTCAAAATTTTTACTTCTACTATTGGCTCTTGAGTGCTGAACTACTTAGTCAAAAATGAAACTGTTAATAAATTTTGGAATCCTTTCGCCGACTTTTCTTCAAGAATCCGCACATTAAGTTTGATTTAATGTATACAGCATTTCTTAACATTCCCAGTACAAACGTTTTACCGCTTTACATCAAAAAGACAACAAATGATTTTCTCAACATTATTTTGAACTTGAAACTATTTTAGTAATTTTTTTGTTTCAGTGGAGCAGTTCGTTTTGTACTGGTTTTAAAAATATATTTAACAAAAACTGAATACGAAAATATATTACGGCCTGATCGTAAAATTATATCCTTTACCAAATCTACTAAGGCCAAAGCTCATGACAAAACTTAGTTGCTTTCGATAAGAGTGAAACATAAAATGTATATTTAGCTATATATAGTAGCTCTGTCACGCTTGCATATGCAAAAAGTACTTATAGTTCATCTTGCTCGCACACACAATTTGTTTACGACTAGCGGGTTGACTGTGTGCATCTGTCATTGTCAGTTGTCAGTTGTCAGTTGTCATAATTACTTGTTAAGTCTTTGTCATAAATCTGCGTTTTAATTACTTTAGCTCAGTACTGGGTTCTCATACAAGCGCACTCACTCATAACAGACATAAACACTCTGGCACACTCTTTTGCACTCACACAACGTAAAAAAAAGAAGAAAACACACGCATTTTCCAACACTCACTCACACTCACTTGTTCGCTCACTCACTCGCAAAGTAATGTTAAGTCCTTGCCGTGTCGTATTTACCGTCTCTGTCGTTTTGGCAACGGCTTAAAAAATACATTTTTATTTTGATTTACCGACAACATAAAAAGCTGCTTAGTAACGCCTTAATTGATGCCACAAAGTATGCTACAAAATGTTGCAACCACGCACACACATACAA
Organism: Chymomyza fuscimana; assembly: GCA_949987675.1. Lineage (NCBI taxonomy): Eukaryota > Metazoa > Arthropoda > Insecta > Diptera > Drosophilidae > Chymomyza > Chymomyza fuscimana. The sequence goes on along the minus strand of OX465089.1, from coordinate 66,897,318 downwards.
ACAACAAAATTTGCAGTTAGCCGTGTGGCATGTTCATTTGGCATTTTAAGTGTTGGTTATATTTTACTTTTTTGGCATGGCTTAATACACATTTTTGAAGCATACAACGTCAAGTGTTGACAAATGGTCTGTAAGAAAAAAATTTAATTGAATTGTTTGCCAACACTGTCTTTCTAACTCGCTTCCGTGGCAGGCTACTTTACGCAAGTTTTGCGGTTGCCAAGATTAAGTTTTTTGCCTTATTTTTTGCTGCACATTGTATTTTGTAGCCTCGGGTTGACCTAGTCGAGCAAATGAGAAAAACAAAACCTTTGGCCATTTTTCAATTTCCGTCTAACAAAGTCTTGTGGTCAGGTTGCGTTCCATTTCATTTGTTCGTTTCTAGGATATATTGTACATCTAGTTGTTGTTGGCATCTTTGCCGCAGATAAATCTTTGTTGTTGTAGCCGGCAGCGCTAAGAATAGCCGCAGGTCATTGTCAGGCATATTGAGAACACTTTGTCATCTGTTGGCCCTAATTGCGTATACGCAATCTTGTATTTGGATGATATGTGGGCAGCTATTATTTACTAGAAATATTTTATTGTTAGTACCACTTTGGTGCACAAACAAAAACAGATTTTAGCGTTGTGTTATTCGGTTAAGCCGAGCTCAGCCTGTAAGTGTTTGGTGTTTACAAAAAGATTTACAAGCTGTCATTTCTCAAATGAGTCAGATTTATCTAAGAGCACACAGAAGTGGCAGGCATTTTAGCCGCAAAAATTCCTTAAGGAGCAGCTTTAACAGAATTAGCAGCAACTTTTGATGTTTGCATACACTGTGAAAAAATTCACTTACAAAAGTCTACGAGGAATGTTGTTTTTCAAAAATAATATAAAAGCAAATTTTTCAAGCAGAATTGTATTTAATTTTGCAGCTGCGCTTTTTTGCAAAGTAATGCACTTCTGCCCAGGGGCAGATGTTTTTGGTATTATTTAGTGGTTGTTAAGTTTTTATTGCTTAAGACTGTTTGACCAGCCAATATATTTCCGTACCTGCGTCACGTCATTTATACCAAAAGACTTGCCAAATTTGCAGAAATGGGCGTTTTTTTAACGCAACGCCATGCGTAGTTTTGCTTTGATCGATAAGATACCTTGAGTATAAAGCATACTTTTTAATATATTTTTTTCATATTATATATTTCATAAAGACAGAGAAATATATTTATATTGTCAAGTTGTTGACTTTAAATAAAAATTTATTTGGCCTCGGTAAAAATTTGTTAAATAAAAGTGATTTCACATACCAATCATCATCCGTTTAGCATACGGAATGAGTATGAGTTGGAAAAAATTCAAAAAATAAACTCGTATGGTAATTTTTGAATTTGCTTTTCAAATCACGTAAAAAACTTTGAAGTCATCTGGGTAGCAATAACATTTTACTGTTCTGTGCTGCAAAATCAATATGAAGAAAGAGAAAAGCCAATCTTTAGCAGAACTCTTAGTGCAACTTCTTTTCTTTTTTTTTTTGCATAGCTTGCAATTGTTTATCTTTCAAAACCAAGAGGAATATTTTGCATTTAACTGCAATGAATATTTGATTGCAACAGTCTAAATGTGGATGACCTGCTTAGATCTGATTATAATAGTAAAAAACCCAAATGAAATTTTTATTCACTAAATTCAATTTGAGGTTACAAAAAAATTTTTTTCATAACACTATGTAAATAGGTACTTGTTAAGTGAACTGAAACCAAAAGCCACAAAACTTTGAATTTTATCAAAATTTTGAAAAAAACTATAACTTTTGGGAATAGTTAACAGATGGGTTTACGTCTTGCAAACCAGAGCTGAGCATCAATCGGAAAAAATTGTAAGGAAAACACGATTTTTAAAAAAATGTTTTCTAACAAATTACCGATTTTTTCTAGTTCTAGTTTCTAGTTTTCTAGAAGCTCTTGTAGTGGCGATTCCTTGATAATAGTAATATTTATTTAGTTTGGAAAAGCTGGAAATGGATTTATTGTGCTCAAAGCTGGAGCCCTAGAGCTCTTCAGCCAAATAAATTTAATTATTTGGGATGGTTCTATTCGGCTGGCATCGTGTTCCGAGATTTTCTGCCCGCCCGAGTGGGATATCCTTCTTCTGGCGAGAGGGTCCCACTCTGCACGAAAGGAGGAGAGGAGGTTTCCTGTGCTCGAATTCACTATGGCGATGCCTTAAAATCAGCTGATTAATAAAGACTTTAGAGCTTAATATTTCACAGCTAATATTTTTTCAAGTTTTATGGATAAAATTTTCTATGAAGAGATTATATTTCTGTGTCAATTATTGACGGTATTCGGAGTGCTGGTATATTTCTTAATGGAGTTTGTGTAGATTAGATTCTTTGGGTGAGATAGAATAATAAAAGACGGAGATATGCCCAAAACCGATTTCCGGTTATGTGACAGCTATATAATATAGTCAACCGATCCGAAACAAACTTGGCACTTATACGAAACCACCTAAAATATTTCTTAATGTCAAGTTTTATGGTGATAGGTTCATTACTGTGTGTCGGGTATAGTCTTGACTTATTTATCGTTCACATAGCGTATTCGAGGTCAATTGTAATATTTACAAATCGACTGCAAGTGATTTTAAAGGCATTTAGCTTGCAGTGTTAAATATGCCCAAAACTTAAGTTTGCTTATTATTTCCAAATGACAAACTAAATACCTCAATCATAAATTTACACCAAACTTACATAAAATATAATTCTATCGTTTTAGTTGTTATTACAAATTATTATTATTTGCATCCATTTTGGAAATAATTTGTTTATGGCTATTGCAAGTTTTATACTAATTAGCATGTTGCAGTGGTCTGTCTCTCCATTTAGCCACAGGAATGAGATTAAGTGATAATTTAAACTTTAATGCTTGGCTATAAATATAAATGTAACTAATTAAACTACCCTTACATAAAACACACCCACACATACTCATACATTCTAGTATATATATAAAAGTTTTCTTCTGCTAATTACAGTTAAGCTTCTTGGGTTATTAAGGGCTTTTAGTAGTTTGTGGTCTTTGTTTAATATATATGGCTATGTTTGTAGATTATATGCCTAAATATATAAACAAAGAACAAGTATACGTATGCTGCATAATACATAAACACGTATACAAACAAACGGATACGGAAGCAGGCTAAAAAGTTTCAGATTTCTCTTAGTCGACGTTTGATCCCAACAATAATATTTTTTTTTATAAAATTATTTATCCGTTTTAAGACCAGAAAACGAAATTCCATTAATTTTTGTGAATTTCTTCCCACCGAAGACTATACAGCGTGTCAATGGTCGACAGAGCAATTAGCTAATGGGAAATGCTTACAAAAAGAAACAAAATGGCTGCTAAAGTGCTTTATTGGCTAGGTTGATTAACTTTCAGACAACCCTCGTACCTTCAACCGGCTAAATCAAACAAAAAACTTTAATTAATATAAATCCCAATACTGAAAGAGGATTATGTATAATATTTATGCATATATAGAGCGCACATATTGTTTGATTAGGTTGTGTGGATTGCATTGCGGCCAAAAGCTAATTAAAAGTCAAGAGCAACACATAAAAAATTAACAGCTTAACAAGTAAATTAAATTAAAGCCTGAAGGTAGCTAAACTTGTCAAAAACTTAAAACCAAAAATGCCAGATAATGCGCTTAATGTTTTTAATTTATTTATTTTACTAAGCAGCCTTAAACCATATTTAAGTAAATATTTAAGCCGTTTAATTCTGCTTGAACTCGTTTATAACATTATGCCTTGAGGCTGTATTTAACTGGCCAACACTTTGGGCAAAAATGAAACAAAGAAAACCTAAAAAAGAAGGACCTATAAAATTCGACCAAGAAATACACTGCTTTAGATCTTTTAAAAGTAAATAAATTTTTATCACGAGACCTAACCATTTTACCATAATTTTTTTAACCAAGAACGAGATTTTATTTTAATAAATAAAATTAAAAATTTTTTTTTTTTTGAATTTTCAAAATATTTTGAAAAAGATTTTGTTAAATCTCGGTTTATGATTTTTGTCAATTTTTGTCATAAACAATTGACACTGATATCAAGTAAAACGCTTAGTGACTAAGTCACTTCAATTGTGTGATACGTTTAGATCGTTATGATGAGAAGATACTTTTGTTATTCAATTAAGGAGAATTTAAAAAATGTAAATACTTTTCAAAAAATTTAAGTATTAGTTCAATAATGTGTTGATCTCTCTCTGGAAGACAAATTTCGATATTTTCAAGAATTTTGAGATTAGGCCCTCATTTTATATTCCATAATTATTAAAAGTAACTCGAAATTTTTAAATAATAACGAAGAGCAAAGAATTAGGTGATTTTTTTTCAATGTAATAATTCAAATTTCTATTTTTATGAAATAAAGAGTAAAAAAGTTTGAAAAATATATATTTTATACCATTCTTTGTGACTCTTAGAGCTTTGTCGGGTAACAGGATGTTTTTTTTTTGAAAAAGCACTGGCTTACAAAAATTGCGCAACTCGATTTAAAAACTAAAGCTCTGGGTGCATATATGTGGCATTTTAAAGCATTCATAATTCTCACGAAATTTTTGGTTCTTGAAGTTCGTGTGAACTTGTCACGATCCCAGCTTCATTTGAAGAATTAAAGAAACCCTAATTATGGCAATTTCAAAACACAAATACATACTCAGCAAGCCCAGTAAGAAAAACAACAATAAACTGACGACCATTATTACAAAGGGGAGGGGGGACGCACAAACTGTGTACCTTTTGCAAAGGTGCCAAATTGCTAAAATATTTAAAATGTAAGCAGGTAAATGCTGTCACACAAATGCCAGAGACAAGCAAAACTTTTGCTAAACGTTTAGCAGTAGCTAAATAAATAAGCCAACCCCAAAGCTAACGAGAAGTACCCCAATCCGAACACAAAAAGTCCTCTCAAGGTGGGGGGGTACCTAGTGTATGGTGCGCTTGTTACCAACGTACATTATAAATTAAGGTCCGACATTTGTCGTCTGTTTTATATCAAGCTGCCGCCGGCATAGCATGCTTTTTGTGGCACCTGATGTCGTGTCAGTAGATGTGTGTGTGTGTGTGTGTAGAAGTAACTATATATGGCAGTGTGGGCACATGTACAACAATAACAACAAAAAATGCTGATTCAGCGCCCACAATGCTACGGCCATGTTATTTTTTTTTGTTTTCCGCTTTATTCGCAATATTACCGCGCGTGTATTTTGGACTCGCCCTTTAAATACCCTATAGCCATGTAGGGTCAAGGGTATTATAGATTTTGGCAATGAATGAGCATGTAACAGGTATACCGGGGCGTAGCTGACCATAAATCCTTAATATCCAAATGCTTATCATCAACTCAGCTACCGATTGAGGCATGTCTAAATTTTATCCAAAGTTGAGCATAATTCGTAAGTAAGTTTTTCATTTCATGTCGATATCTTACCTCGTTCCCTACATACCAAAAGCTTGTTATTGCACCTTATTCGGAGTAAAGCTTCAAATATATTAAGCTATCAAATTTTGTAAGTAGACTCGTATGAGCCTAAAAACTTGACAAAATGATAAACGTGAGCGAGCTTATTACGTGTCTTGCTAAATATTAATAATTGAAAATAAACGAAAGATTATCCTTTTAAAATTTATATATTTAAAGTGTTTGGCTTGCACTATGTACTAAGTGACATTTGAAAATATAAAATAAAAAATCAATGAAATTGTAAAAATCATATAATCACATAAAAAAGCCAAGTAGACCAAATTCAGGAAAATTTAAAAAATAAATTCAAATTTTCTTAGAACCTTTGACGTCAATTTCTACGTTTCGTTAAATTTGTTATACGGAAAAATTTTGTAAAGTTATGAATTTACATTAAAAGGTATGAAATTTTGATTTATAGCGATATTTCGCTTTTTCTGGCTTAATCTGGGTCTCGATGTCCGATTTATTTTTTTTTGTTTTAGTTACACCGCGAGGCCTCGAGCATTTTTTGGGGTTGTCAATTTTATTTGCTCAAAATAAAATAAAAAAAAAATTCGAATCTAAAAGTAGATCGGTTTTTTTTCTAAGTGTAGTTGTAATCAGTAGTTGAAGAACAAATATAATTCTCGTTAGGTCTTATCAATTTCTTTTATAGAAATAATAAAATACAATTTAAAAGTAAAGCTAAACTTTGTAAATGTAAAAAAAAACCGTTTGTAAATTAAATACAACTTTATAAATTTCGATATTTTCCTTTACTTTAATTGTTGTGTGCAGTGTATCCCACAGTCGGCTAAGACTGCTCTGACTGATCCACATTTCTTATTTTATTTTGTTTTATTTTATGCTCTTACTTTGCGATGCGTGCATAGGCGTAACAAACAAGCGCGAAAATGCCAGCAACAACAACGACAACAACAACTTGCAACAACAACAAAAAAACAACAACGCACTTAACATTGTACTTAAATGGCTTGGCTTTGTTTTTGGTGTTTTTGTTGTGGTGTAAATGAAATTACAAGCACGCTTAAAACCGAAAATCCAATTAGAAAAACGACGCCATTGTGGATAAGACTAATGTTGTTTTTGTAGTTGTTGTTGTATTTATTACAGCTGTTGTTGTTTTTGGTGTTGGTTGTCGCCGTCAACATCCGTTTACTTGCCTTTACAAGAGCCTGCATTTTTATAACCCCAACAATTCAAATTACTTTGCAGGAGATCATCATCAGTCAATTGCTTCAGTTTTCAAAGAAAGTTTGAGCTCTTGAAATAATTTGGGGATTTCTTCTAAGTATTGCTGTCAAAAGTTTTTCACGCGATAAAATCGTTTTCGTTTTATTTGGCAACAAATAAATAAAAGTAGAAGACTATCAGTGTTAAAACCTTGAGCTCAAGTATCCTTAATATTTTTAATTCAAAAAACAATTGTGGCAACTCACGCAAATTTTGAATTAAATACGTAACTCAGTTGAAAAATGTTTTCATAAAACATTAGTTTGTCCAAACTAAGTAAACTATATTTAATGAACTGATTTTAATCTTAAGCCATTTTCCGATATTTTGAAAACGGTGAAAATTCACGTTTAAATCTAACAAATTCTTGGTTAAAATAAAGTATATTATAGGTGTTTTGATTTTAATTAATTTTGTTTTATTTGTATATAATTTTTTTCAGAAAACTTTTTCAGAACTTGTATTTAAAACAATTGCAATAATATTAAAAGAATGTTTCGACCTACACTTATAAAAACTTAATTATTTCTATTTTAAAAAATAATTTTCAAAGCATATTAATACACTTTTTTAACGACTTTATTTTTAGTATTCAGCAGTGCTGCGAAAAACGAAAACAAATTTTTTTTTTATATCTTTGATAGTTATCAATAAATGAATATTGGAATTTTGCAATAAAATTTTACGTGGTTAGTAGCTCTCTCACACATGTAAAAATTATCAAAATTGAAGAGGTTGTCCTAAAAAGTGGCCCGCTTCATTATTGCCAATATATATATTTTTTTTTGATTTTCAAAAGACTTTACATAGTCATATTTTTTTATTATATTTTTAAGAGGTAGTGTAGCTCATTTAATTTTGATTAAATTCTGTAAAGCTATATTATCTGTTTTATTTTTTGTTTGATAAATAACGTGGAAATTGTTTGTTGCATGGTATACCAACCAATAAGACTTTCAAAACATACTAAGAGCAGTTTTGAAAAATTGAAGTTGCCAAAAGTAATTTATGGTTAGTGGCTCATTCTAGTGCGCCTTATACGACTGAAGCGAAAGAAAGGAAGGAAAGATATGTAAGTACATATCCTTGTTTTTTTTTTTTTTTAAATTTTTAATTAATTTTTATTTGTTTCAACTTAATTTGCTACAGTAGCACCTCTGAAATTCTTTGATTCCTTCAATGTTTTATCGCTTTTACCTTTGTCATCTCGCATTATAAATGAATTTATTAAATTATTTTTTTGCGCTTTTTAGCAGTTCTGGCTAAAAAAAGATTGCAAAATCTCCGGTTGTCTAATTAGAAACACGGAAAATTAAATAAACATTGGCTTTTCATTTTGTTTTGTGTTTTCCGCTCTGATAACAAAAAGCGGATTTCTCATTACGGTTTTGTTTACTTTTTGTCTTTGCTATAACTAGGCAAAGGTAAATTTGATCAAAATCGCATAACAAAAGATTAAAATAAAAAACAAACAAAGCTCAAAACACGCCTGAAAAACGATTTGTTTTACGAAAGGGCAGACGTGCCCTACTTTGATATACCCTTTGCCCGACACGTTGTCTGACCGTGGAATATCCTGTACACTTTTTGCTTTACGAAATTATTTGCAACAAACTGTAACAGCTGAAATGCTACTACGTTCTTCCTAACTAAAAATGGAGAAGTAATTTAATAAACAAACAATTCGATACTATATACTCTATATTTTTCTATGAAAGATTTAATCTGTTTAGATTCAGCCCGAAGTTCTCTAAAAGGATTATTATCATAGTGTGCTTTTTGGGCTACCAAAATTTGAATGAAAATTTTAGATTATTAATTTAAATTCAAATCCTCGGATTTCAGCGTTTATAAAGACAGAACTATATGTCTGTATCAACAATGATGTTAAATTTGTTACAAATATAGGAGTATATTCTTCTACCTATTCCATAAACTAGTACGAACTGCATATACCCTTTTAATCCTTGGCTATAATATACGAAAAAAAATATCCTTTCTGATAGGATTGCATGTCAGCGAGCGCGTTTTCTTTTGCTTAAAGCGCTTTTTGTCTAGACTGTCAGAATTCATTGCATACTTTCTGGCGGCCGCTGCCTCTTTTTTTCTATTTCTGCTCCTTTTTCTACTGAGCAAATGATTATGATTGCGCAATGATTATACAAGCTAAACGAGGCCAAAAAGCCGCACAAAGCCATGGCAAGGACCAGCACGCATTTGGCCAAAACAAATTGCCAGACAAACGGGCGGGCCAAATACTCTGCTCGAATGCGAATTATGTCAATGCGTAAGTGTGCGTAAGTCCTGCTAGAAGAACGTAGTACGTGTATCTTTGTGTGTGTATGTGAGGCCTTAAAAATTAGTGTAGTTTATGCTCAAAGCAAATGGTTGAAATGCCAAAAACTGGTAAACTGGCAAAAAGCAGCAGAAAGCCAAAATGCATGGCAAGAAAATATCCTTTAATGGCTTTTTGCATTTTCGATTTTTCGCCATTTTGTTTGCCTGTGGTTATTTGCAAACATGTATGTGTGTACTTGTGAGTTTGTGCACTGATTTGAATTTGTAATGCCAAAAACGGTTGCTTTCTTAACTGCCAGAAACACACACCCACTCACACAATTATAACCTCACATACACTCGCATATGCTTAATTTTCCATATGTGTTTGGGAGTATCTGTGTGTGGTTTTGTGTATATGTATTTTTTGCATAGTTGATCGCACGTTGAAGCACGAAACCAACTTTTAGTTATTTAGTTTCTCACGTATTTTTGTTGTTTAAATTTCATGCAATGTGTTGCAAATTTTGCTAAGTAGGCCAACTACTTTACTCCACTCTGCTCCACTCTTGCCACTGGCAAGTTGTTGGCAACATACACTAACTTTGAATAATGATGAACTGGCAAGAGTTGTTAGCCGGAAAGGGGAGTTACATTTATTTTTTTTGCGAAACTATAAATTGAGTTTAAGTTAAATTAGGTGAAGTTAGTTATTTGAAGGAACACGAATGGTTTTTGTGATAAGTGTATAAACGGATTTGATACGGCAGAAAAATAGGCAGTCAAAACAATATGTTGCACGTAAGTCTATAATTTTCTGGTGCCTATGGTGTTACCAATGTAGCTTAACATTTTTGCTTGACGTTAAACTTATCGTAAGGAAAAAAATTGGATATTTTTTTTAAAGATTAAGTTACGACTATTATTTTTGGGTTAACTAATGGGTTAACTTGTATCCATAACCAACAACTGTTGGGAATCCACAAGACGCGCTATTATACAATAAATATTTTTCCGTCTAAAATATTTTTCCTTGAGGTTCTCTTATCTGTTCTTAGCAGACTCCGCTCGTTTTACTGTTTTTTCTCTTCTGAGTAAGGAGTGCAACATATCATACTAGCGTAATATTTTTAGATGATTAATAAAAAAATGTATATCAATTTATTAATTTCCAAAACTTAATAAAAATTCGTATTCCAATATTAAGCTTATACAAACAAATATTTTGTGTAACTTTTAAAAGAAAACGAGTAAGACCTTACGAATTACTCTTGTCCGAATGATCGGGGTGACAAAATATATCGGTTAAGTCATCTGTTCAAAGCGCCCGTTTTCCAAAGATATAATTTTCGATTTTCATATACCTATATTCAGTGGTTTCAAATAAGTCTTTACAATACAAATAGTATGCGGTTTACGCCTGCAACTTTTTGAAATAAAATCCAATAGTTTTTGAAGTAAAAAAAAGAGATAGAAAATTGCCTAAATTTTCCCTAAAATATTTCCACTAAAGAACTATCTCTTTATGGAATAGCTAGACTCACGATAATCGGTATGCATAAATATTTAATACTTTTTGGGATTTTTCACAACCACGAAATTTTACAATTTAAAACCAAAACCACTCAACGTTAATACTTCATAACGAAGGTCTAATCATATTTTTTTTTATCTATTGTTACTTAGAGATGGTTATCGTTAAGCAATATGCCAGAAATCTGAACACCCTAACACTTTTTTATTTTTTATTTATTCAAAAAAAAAAAGTAAATAAATACAAACCGGTTTATTAAAAAACCTTTTTTGCGTTGCTGATGTTAGAAACCATACGCCCATCTTCTTCTTTCTAGAGTTGCTTTGACAACTTTATATATTTGCCCTTGATACTCATCTAAATTTTTTTGGGATAAATATTCAGGGATTTAAAGGTATATATTGATAATAAAATTAGCATTGCGTCGGTTGTTGTCTATACTAAATCTTACTGAAAATACATTTTTCATAGCTCTTGACAAACGTTTCCTTTTCCTTCCTTTCTATACAACGCCATTATTAATAAAATACAAAATAATTTGTAACTATATTCCTTGTTTTAATACTTTGTCTAATTAAATTAAGTTAAAATGAGAAATAGACTATAAGTTTTCTATTGAAATGAAAATTGTGTTCGAAAAGTTTCGTAGATACAGTGCAACTGGCAGATGAAGATAACTTTTACATTTTATGAGTATAAGTTAAGTGCAAACTAAGATTGCTCTGAAGGTATTGCAGTGCCTGGACAAACTACAGAACAGCAAACTAGTTAAAGATCTCTATTTAAATTTGAAGCAAAAACTTTTGACTGTAACAAAGAATTTCTTTAGTAAAATGCATTAGAAATAAATCCCTTACCTACCATTAATGTATGGAAACTATAGTTCAGCTGGGTTTAATTAGGCACCAACACATGGTCATAGTTTCATTTACTTTTTGACCCGCCAGGCGTGGCTAATTTGCCGTTGCCACTCTGGGCTCTGAGTGTGTCAGCCATTGTCATGTGTGAAAAAAAACCTGTGACAGACCTTTGAGATACGCCTTCAACTATAATGCTAAGAACTATAATTAAGCTCAACGGCAATTCCGCGCACACACATACACTTTAACAATCGGTCTAACACAGATACGCACACACGCACACACACATACACACACATGGCTGTCTGCAAGGCTAACCCACACACATTATGACACTGTCGACGTCCTTTAGTTGGCTTGGTTGGTTATGAGTTCTGACGACAGCGTCTAAGTTTTTAATGAGAAGCCTGGTTGTAACTGCCAAGGTGGCGGCAGGGAGGGAGGCGAAGAGTTAGCAACCATTATGCCCCAGGCAAATTATAGCTAAAATGGCTGAAAGCTGTTCAGGTCTACATAACATCTTAATAAGGTTAAGCATAGGCGACCCCAACAACTCGGCGCTCTTATGTTAAATGCGATCCTTAAAGTTTTGTAGCGTTATTTATGGGCTCTATGTGCCCAACATGAAGGCACCAAATGGAGAGTTTCCCAGCTTGGTGTTGTCACTAGTCAAGTTGGAGGTGCCACGCGCATTTCCCAAAAACTTTCAGGCGCAATGAGAGTTCTTGTTGTTGGTGTTGTCGTTGTCAAGTGACAAATTTTCCTTGCTCTTAAAATATATTGCGCAACAAGAAAGTTTTCATTACGGTTTAGATGGCTTTAGTGGGGAAACTGTAATTCTAACATGTACGCAGGTTGCTCCGTGTCTAAAGTTGCCTGTATATGGGCGTGTATCTGTGTGAGTGGGTGCATCTGTATCTGTGTATGTGCCAAGTTGTTGATTTGCTGACAATGTGTGAAGGCGTTTCGGAACTCGGCTGTCAGGGTGTGTTTGTGGCAAGGTTTACAAAGCGTTGGCATTGAGCTCTGTGTCTAGAATAGGTTGTAGGGTAATATATAAAATAGGGTAACCGTTTATCAAACAGCCAGACAAAGAGGAAAATAGTTGCAGCTTGTAAAAAGCTGAAAGTTATAAAGGAATCAAAAAATAAAACTATATTCTGCTCACAATAAATGAGGTGTATATGGTTTTTTATAATGGTTAAAAAGTCGTCTAAGAAAAATCTATTCACATGAGGTCTCACTCCTGAGAATAAAGTTGGGTAGTCCATTTAAAAGGTACCTGTCACATGGTTCGTAAATATATAGTATAATATTCATATCAACGCTATTACGCAAAATAATTTTGAATACTTTTGATTTTAAAAAATTTTGCCTTGGTTTTAGTTTCCAGTTTTTTGGTTCTTCTTATACAATACCTGTATGATTATTTAATAATTGCATGGAAAAAATACTCCAAGTGGTATTCAATCGGAAAACGATTAGTGAGTCATAAAAAACAGCAGTATCCTAGGAATAGCAGAAGATTACACTACAGGGGCAAATACCTTAACGAGAAGTATAGCATATTACTTTGATACATTAATTACGAAAAAATTTTAAGCTGACTGTACGTAAAATTTGAACCATACTTTAATAAATGAGTTAAAGTTATGCAAGATTCTGCTGCATCAGTAAGTATTTTATGTAAAAATAGTATCCCGGGTTAGTATCACTCAATGATGACTCTTCATCGACTAACCAATATCGAAATGCTCGCTACTAGACGTTACTTTTATCAGATAAAATTTAATTTAAAGGTTATAATACAACATATCCTCATATAAATGATTTGGACTAGCCGAAGTATCCATTGGTTTTTTTAAATAAACTTCCCCTATTGTAATGCAGCAATTAAACCCGTTCGCAATAATTTTTTTTCCCATCATTAATTTCTATCTATTTCCGAAAAAAGTTTACTTTACCCAGAACCAAACAAATGTTTATAAAAGCGGACTTGGAGTGTTCACTTTGTCGGGCATAAATGCTTAATGATAAATGGGCTAAATGTCTTAAAGCAATTTACAATGAAAAAAGGGCATTTATGCCCGACTCAGAACTTCGACTACGGAAATTGTGGCATTCTTACAAGAAAACAGTGCTTTAAAAAGCGCCAACATCTGCGAGAGTGACCATATTTTATACATTGTTTTTTCTTCGTATTATTTAATGCTTTAGTGTCAACAACCGTCAGATGTATAACAATATAATATAATTAAAGCTGCAATTTATTTATTTATTTACAATGATAATTAAAGTTAAAAACTAATAATTAACATAAAACAAAGATAGCACTGGCTACTCAGATGAAGATCTAAAAATATATATTTAAATGAAAAATTTCGAAAAAAATTACTTGTAATGCTTTTAAATGCAGTATTTTAACTTATGTTAATACAATGAAACCAAACTTTATAGCACTTGTAAACAGCTGATTGTTGATTGCAGATGCCAGAGTTAGTCTGGCATTTATACCCTTACCCTTAAAATTTTTTACAAAAAAATCTAGTTTTGCTGAAATCTACATTCTAAACGTTCTTTGCTTTCTTTTTCACAGTAACATTACATACGTAGACACATATGCGCTAAAAACCTTTCCATAAATAAACCAATATTATATTTCCCACTAATAAAAAATTTCACTTACAAACTTTTCCTTAAATCAGCATGAAAGTAATTGTAAAGAGCCCTACAAGATTCCGGTTAAGTCAACTCTTGAGCGCAATTTAACCTTAAAAATCTTCGAAAATCCCAACAAATATGTAAGTCTTACATAACGCAATTTGCTCCATCCTCTTTCTATTTGCTTTTATTGCGCTCTTCTTATTCAATTTCATCATTTGTGCTTTGGGACTCCAAATATTTTCGTTCCGTAAGCCAATGCCGTTGGTCAACCCAATGCCATTGCCGTTGAACCCTTAACAGATACTTTGCGCATCATTTTGGCCAAACTCAAACCCAAACCAAATCCCTATGCCCCTTCAACCCCTCCTTAAGTACTTACCTTTGTCATTGGGATCAAATTCAGCCTCGAGCTCTGCTTTGGTTGGCTCCGCAGCAGCTGCGGCTGCCTCGGCAGCAGCAACAGCGCTTCCATTGTTGGTTGTAGTTTTGGTTTCCGATTTTTTCATGGTTTCTCTCACTTTGTGGCCTCGATAGACGGCTTGGATTTTTGTTGCGGCTTTTGCTGTAATTAAAAATAGAAAATCCAAGAATAAGGTTAAATAAAGTGTCTGGATTTTTTTTGCGTGTCGTTCTATTAATGATTTTGCTGACTTTATAAAGTTTTACTATGTGTTAAGTAGTTCGCCCCACCTTGATGATATCGACGAAGCTGACACGCCCTTTTTAATGACTTTGAAAGGGCCACGTTGACAGTACGTTATCCTTTTTCTAGCTTGTGACCTTCATGTGTAAAAAAAACTTTCTTTTCGTAGTCAAGTTTGAAGCTTTCAAACAATTAACTTTCAAAGCATGCACGTACACACACAAACACATACACACCTAGATCGATTTTTGATTGAATTTCCTACAACAACAACAAATTCCATGAAATTCCACAAATTTTTGTGCACATTGTCGGGCTGACTGCACAAAGCTTTTCTAATAAACTTGAGCGCAACTTTTATCAAGCGGTTGGAGCACTCGGTGTACTTGGGGGTGTACTTGGGGTGTCTTAACGCCGCCTGCTGTGAAAATTGCAATAAATAGAATGGCATTTAAGGCATGCCTTTGTGTAAACAAAGTGCTTCACTTTGGGCACAGTTTTAAAGGACTGTCGATGGTCGAGTCTATTTTTATACTTGCTGGGGTCAGCATACATTTTTCATGGCTTTTTCACGCATATTCCAAAAAAATTAAAGAAAAAAAAATAAACAGATATCAGAAAACAGTGGCCTTGAATAAGTTATAATAAATTGACACATGCGGGTTTGGGCCTCTTCAGTGCCAACACTACGGCACTATCAATAAACATACCCGGAGCCATGTGGCATTGTGGCAGCGGAACAGAATACAGAAAACCATTTGTGGCATGAAAAATGGCATTGTGCATTTCCACAATTTCCCAAGGTTTACTCCTCCCCCTTCCTCCCACCCTCATTCGAAGTGCGTTTGTATCAGTTGTGGCACGTGGCAGGTGGCAGGTGGCAGCTGCGCCAGCTGTGGCAATTGTACTGCCATTCTTATAACACACACTTTGTCCGTCCTTCCGTAGGTGTTAAGTTTTATGGCACCGGCGCAATGCCTTCCACCAACAAAAGCAGACAAACTGAGCGTAAAGTGCTTTTTGTTGCATACTTTTGGGCTTACATATGAATGGCAATCGAAGCTCAAATTGACTGCGTCTTTCATTAGTCTTTTGAGATGATATAAATGAAATATGTATATGGGTCTGTTTTTATTTAAGGTGTGCAGCATTTTATGGGTTATATAAATGCGTTGCCATAACTACAAAGCTGGCGTTGCTGAAGGCGAAGGCGCTGCCGAATTTGAGATACCCTGTCACAGCAAATTATTAGTCTATTTTAGATTATTATTATTATTTATTATGATAGTAATGTTGTAATAGAATAACATACGATGAGGCAGCTACAATTAGGGGTCCCAAAATTTTTTTGCCAAAATGAAATACGATTATAAAATAAAAAATAAGGGGTTCCGCCCCTGCGTTATTCGCAACCCAATTGAAGTAAGGCTTTCTATGTTCGCTGTGAGCCTATAGTATCCCTTAAACATACCCTGGTTTCATCAGATTAAGAATATTTCAGTCGTGCCTGCCCGACTTTAAAATACCCTGTTTTAGTAGAGCTTGCTGTTCGAACTTGCTCCCGAGTATGCAAAGTCTTATATGTATCCATGGAGCATTACAAACAGACCATTTAAACTGCAATATGGATTTGAGATGGCTAAAAGTTTTCATACCTCTTTATATTGCGATTTTCGTCACTATAGCTTCTTCATAGAATGTTTAAGAAATACCTTTCCTTCAGAGATTTTCTGGGCAAAAGGGCTTAAAGCTCATTTTGGCTTTAACTTACGAAGTTAATAAAAATTGCATGTACGGATGGGTAATGAAAAAATTAAGGAGAGCCAAGTGGTAGGAAATGCCTTAGTTTTAATGACAAGGATTGTTGGTATGGAGTTTTCGTAGATGTCAAACTGACTTTTGACAGAGTGTGGTTAGATGGAGTTCTTCTGGTTAAAATCAAGGATCTGCAGGTTAAAATTAAAGATCTTCTTTCTTTGGGTTGAACTATGATAGCTGGGGTTCCACAGGAAAGTGTTTTAGCTCCATTCCTCTATAGTCTCTACACGGTCGATTTGGCAGTGCGCTACTCCGCAGCTTGTGAGCAGCAAAAGGAGTACAGGATCTGCTTGACAGCTGGGTTCGCAAATGCAATATGGAGTTAGATCCTCCTAAATGCAGGGTAGTGCTACGGATACTAAAAAGAAAAAATGCCGCTAACCTTTTTAAATGACGCCAATTATCTTGGGGTCACCCTGGACAGGAGTGTCACATTTAAATCCCATATCGACAAAACCATTAAAAGCTGTGGGCTCAAAACAGCCAAAATGTAAAGGCTTATCAGTCACATAGCAGTCTCCCGTTACGTTCCAAAGGAGCGGTATTCAACGTTATAGCGGCGCTATCTTTCACCGTATTACTAGCTGCGAATGGTACTATATGAGGAAATCGATCTTATCTAAGAAAATTTATCAAAATTATATAAAAAGAACAAACGCAAAAAAATGTCCTCAGTATGGGGTATAAAATGTAAAAATTTTTGTCCCGACTCTGGTCTGGAACTGGGACTCGAGTCGATTTTAACACTCAACCAACGCAACTACCTTTATATGTGCTTAGCTTTGGGCTTTGAGAAACTATATTGCGATTACCACCGATGTTTATGATCTAATTAAAGAGACGGTAATTAACTAAAAGGTTCCAAGGTGCGCACGTAGTTTTTAATTTCTTGTTTATAAGACTAACTTGAGTCTTCATAGTACTTACTTTGGTAGCTCGTTTTAGTATACTGAAATATCTACAAAACTAGATTTTTGTTGCTATAAAAGATGGCACTGAAATTTATACATTAGGCTTTTATCATTTCATCCGATCTTGTGCATTTTTACACCTCAAAAACAAAGATATACGATGGCTATGTTAGATGAACTACTTCAATAACTCTTATTGCTTAAGCGATAGAGAGTTAAACTTTATTGTTGCTAATGATCATTTATTCAAAAGCAACTTATAGTCGGCCACGCCGCTAAATCTTTAATTCCCTTGTTTTAAATCTTTAATTTCCTTGACCCCATGGCTATATTAAACATTTAGTAGCCTAAAAAAACATAAAAGTATAAATTCAACAATTTTGCTTTAATATACATATAACAATTTATTAGGTATATGCCTGGGGTTTTATGTATATGTTTTTGTGCTTTTTTGACAATAAAATGTTTTTTTTGTTGCATACTTTTGTGCTTAATTCGAAATGATTTATTAAGCCGTAGGCACTTGGCGCTTTTTCCTGCTCATCTATACAAACAATCTACATAAAAATGTATTCCTTTTGTCTATTTTTTCGCCCACACACAGACAATAAACATCCTTTACAGCAGCAATAAATCTTAAATTTTATATGGCTTTTTTTAGAGCTACTAATTTTAGCCAGAATTTACCTAATTTTAGAGCAACTGTCATAAGATTCCAAATTTATTCATATGTGAGTCTAATGTAATTAAATCAAATTTTTACGAGGCTCATTAAGGCAGGTACAAATCGTGGCAAATACACAAGTGGCAAATTAAATAAATAACACACCAGCAAACATACACAGATACTGCACACGCGTGCTACACACAGATACTTTACACACACCTTGAAATTGTGTTCGGTTGAAGTACGTAAACCGACATAAAAGACGATGAAATGTCATGAAAAACGCAGCAAGCAGCCAATTAAGGTTTCGTACTACGTGGCGTATGTGCAATTTGATGTCCCGGTAGCAGTCCTAGTCAAAAGACTCCACAGACATAACATAAACAGCCTTTGCTACTTAATTATTTCATAATAGGGCGTTTCCAGGAAGCATTCGCCATTTTGTTGTTTTGGCTTAAGTACTAAGTGCAAAATTTCCAAGCTGTGTCAATTCATTTCCGTTTCCTTTTTAAAGGGCTGATAAGCCAGAGAATAGAAAATGATGCAGCGGAAAAAGACAACGCTCAAATCTGATTAACTTCATCAAGTGCTGTGCGCTTTGTTTTTGGCCAAAGTTTCTGTGCACTTTTTTGTTTTCTTGTCTTGTTATTATTTTTATCAGCTTATTTCCGATTCAGAATATTCGTGTACACAGCTGTCCGGGCAAAGTATGCGGATACGGATGCGTCTGCTGGCACAGTGCGCAAGCAAAGTTATTTACGTAATTAAAATTCATTAGCTAATGTCCGCAGAGTTCTGTCTTTCGTCACTCCGGTTGTATTTGTTGTAGTTCTGGTTGGTGTTGGTCCATTCCTAACATTGCTGGCAAATAGTTGAAGCATTTCGTTTCAACAAAACATTTTTGAAATTTTTACATTAATTATGCAGTCAGCAGGAATTACATATAATTCTGGGAAATAACTCAATTAAGTATACGAGTAGTATACCTAAGTAGCCAAGTTTATTTTGCCATAAAATGTAAACTTGAAGCCTCAAGTATTAACTATTTCTATAGAAAAACTTTGCATAAAAATAGAAACAGCTGCTAAAGAGGATTAGTTCTAGATGTTTAAGCTCAGCAATTTGGTTAACCTGAAACAACATAAGTACCAACTCGAGCAGTAAAAGAAAATACCTAAAGTTTACTCAGCTGTGCTCAAAAATTCAAGTTGGCAGCCTGAAGTACTAAGAACATGAGCAAATAAATAAATAATTGTGAAAGTGTGGAAGGAGCAAAAAAAGCAAACAAATTGCGAAAAGTAGTTATTCAGTAGCAAAACAAAAAGGGCTGGAAGCAAATATTTACAGACATTTTCAGCTCATATTGTTTTTAGCAGTTTCGGCTGCTACATTTGTATTTAAAGGGGCTCACTTTTTTATGCAATCGGGTAAAATTACTAAAAATATTAAGTAAACGTATTGAAAGCTTTACATAGTTGTTATAAATTAGAACTACATTAGAATCTTATGATACAGAGTCATACCTGCAATATTTCAAAGTTTGTGTAAAATTTTAAAATTTAATATTACAAAGAAAATGCAGAGCTACTTAAAATTCTGTCCACTTGGGAAAACTTTATTATCAATATGTTGTTAAAAAAAAAATTGATATAAAGCACAAATGTAAGAAGTGTTTGTTCGGATATTGCGTATACGTACAGTAAGAAAATATACGTTCAATCGGAACTAATTTGGATGTATAGGCTCTTCAAATTATTGTAAGCAACAATAATAGCTTAAAATTAAGCCCATATATTTTTTTAATCCACCCATTTTAATTCGGTCCTGAGTTGTAACCCTTTAATTGTACATTTTGTCGCACTTTGAAATAGCCAACCAGAGGGAGAGAGAGAGTTTTAGAGGATACAGATTGCTACTAAAAATATTTAAAAAGTTTTGTAAGATTATAATCTAAAGGTAGACTTGAACTCAATAAAGAGGCTTTCTTATCGCAGACGTTACACCCATTGTATTAAACTAAAGCTTATGAATCCAGTTCTGAGATTGTTTACTATAATATAATTTGTGTTTGTATAGTAGCCTGTTTTTTGAGGGGTGTATGTATTAATGCAAAGCAGCATTTAAAATTGTATAAATTTTATTAAAAATCTTCTAACGTTTGGCAATGCTTTATTTTTTAAAGCCGACAATCTGGAAAACCTCATATAATGGCTTCAGCAGACTCTGTATAAAGATTTTGTGCACACCACAATATTTAGTAAGCAGGGTCTAGTCAGAGATTACGTTTTTTTTCGATTTTTTTGCTGAGCTATTTTATTTTAAATGGAATTCATTTTGGTTTGCTTAAATAACATTTTAACATACTTGTACAGCCTGAATTAAAACTCGATTTTAATTTTAGCCAACTATTTATTTGGTTTATCGTAAATGCAAATTTATGCTTAGTCGTGTGTAAGCCATAATCAGCATCTAACTAGCAGCTAACAAGCAAAGCCAATGTATTAACTTGGTAAATTCCATGTATAAATACGTACATATTACACATTGGCCTTGTTGTACAAGCGCACATGTTAGCCAAGTTAGTAGCAGTAACAATGGCAGCCATTTTGCCAGCCATTTTCTACATAACATAAAACCAAGACTCGTTTTTTTTTTTTCTTTTATTTTCGTGTTAGACTTGTATTTGTGTTTGTATTTCACCTACAAGTCAACGCAAATTGCTTGCAATTTATTGTTTTAATTAAATTGTTGGACGCTCTGGCATTTTTATACAGTTAAATGTCTGGCATAGTCAAGCCGCTTTTGGCCTAGTTTCAAGCCAAGTTGCAACAACAGCAGCAGTGGCAGCAGCAGCAGGTTGCCAACAATGCCGGAGGCACAAAGTATTAAAATGAATGAGTTATGCAGGTTGGCATATATGCAGAGGTATGTATCTATGTGCGAGGGTTGCCATTCATATTTCCGGTCAAATAGTGAAGGAGAAATATTTTTTTCATTACAGTCAATTTTTTATCAAATTTCTTGGCGGCTTTAGCAGTGTTTTCTGGAGTCGAAACGCATTTAATTCTTTATAGCCGGGAACAAAAATAATAAGTGAGGGCTGTAAGTCAGATGACATATTGATTCGATGGATTGAGTGCTTATCCTCTGGCAAATAAATTTTTGTAAACTAACTATGCAAAAGTTGCCCCACGACAAGGTGATCAATTGCTTTGCGAGCTCCGACAGCGTTATGGTT
This sequence comes from Chymomyza fuscimana, assembly GCA_949987675.1. Lineage (NCBI taxonomy): Eukaryota > Metazoa > Arthropoda > Insecta > Diptera > Drosophilidae > Chymomyza > Chymomyza fuscimana. Next base: position 66,875,949 of record OX465089.1, on the reverse strand, counting down.
CTTTATATTTGGCTCGGCTTGGAATATCTACACACACGGTCTATGGTTGATCAGTACTCATATTCATATATTAAGTATCCGTCACCTCTTACGACATCTTTTGAGGAACCTCCCCGCTGTAATCAGTTCCTTGCAACAATCGTTTCAAATCCCTTTTTGACTCATTGTCAAATATGCGATATCCATCAGCTACAAATCTTTGGATGTGTCCCCAATATTAAATATATACTATTCCCACTTATAAGCAACGATGCCTCTATCTTAAGATATTTCAAATGTTTCATCCTTCTCTTTTAGTTTTCGAACAGCATCAATTTTTTTTAGCACAATAATAGCTTAAGAACGAACTACATTTACAGAATGAGAATTTACTCATACTTGTCTTAAGTCCAGAATCAGAAATGTAAAAGTCTACTCTCGTAAGCCGGCATCTTTGGCCAAGGAATAACTTGGCAACAACTTTGGCTTATTCTATACACATAAGTATTAACTGCAAGCAGCTAAATGACTTGGAATCTTACTTTAAATATGTAAGCAAGCCAAATGCTGTCATCTTAACTACAAATGAGTTTTTAGACAATTGTTGTTTATGCAAATATCAGCCAAAATTGGAATTTGGCTAGCTATTTTTGGCTAAAGACAATCAAGCCGCAAATGAACTGATACGCAAAACAACAAATAATAGACTATTTGGTCAATAAACATAATCAGACCACGGACAGGGGTTCACTTTAGCATTGTTTTCGGAAATTTAATTCAGCCAAATTGTAATTCCTGTTGGAAGCATCGTCTGTAAGAAATACACAGGCCAAAAATTTTTGTTAGGTTAGGTTATAATTGTTTGAGTGGGTAAATCTCAGCATAAGGTGACCGGGTATTAATGAAGCGTTGGCATTTAGAGGTCTGCATAAATGCATTCAAAACGGCGAATGAATAGCTCAGCCTTAAAACATATGCATATTTTTTGGTACCCATTTGAATGAATATAAGTGAATGGTGTACTCACACAAACATGGGTTCCAAAATTGTGAGTAGAGTACTTTTATGGTGTACTACAGTAGTGTACTCTACTATACTCTAGTAAAATACGTTTGAAAAAATGAAAGCGAGCAGAGAGCAGAGAGCGACAGAGCAGCGATCGTGAACGTAATGAAAGAGATAAAATTAAATAAATGACATAGTAAATGCAGCAGGCATGAGCGAGAAAGCATAAATATTTTCTTTGTCAAATTGGGGTGGCTTGCGTGCTTGTTACGAGCAGAGTAAAAAAAAAAATGTATACCCTTTCGAAGTAAGGTAACTGCTATGACACTTGTTAGTCGTGTTTACATTCACACTAAGAATTGTATGTATAAAATGAGAAAAAGGGTACATTTGTATCGACTTTCAATCTGTTCAACGATTCTTACAGCGTGCACAAAAACATAAATGCGTTTTATGTTGTATGTTCTTTGGTTTAACACATAATTTTTTAATATTTGAATAAATATTATTTAACAAATTTTTTGCTTCAATTAAAGTAATAGATTTATTTAAAAAAAAAATTATGGTTACACATTATTATTTGCTTTATTGATTTGCAAAATGTTTGAAAGAAAAAAAGTCATATAATTAAAAAAATAAATAATTAATAAATAATAATAAATAAATAAACCAACACCTAATTTTTTAGCTCTAAAACATATCAAATTGATGTCAATTTAACTGTCTAAGCCAATTTACTACAACAAATACACACAGTTTCCAAAATGTTCATTCCTCCGGCTTTTTTTCTTTGCTTTCCATTTTTTTGCCGCAACAGCTACTCACGTACATGCATGTATGCTCATTTTGTACACTACTATACTCAGAGTACTCATAACATTTTGCCTGTGCTTATGTTAAAAAGACACCATACATAAATACTCACTGTTGGCATGTATACTATAGTAGTATACATTTTTTCTGTGGGTACTGTAAAAATGGGGTACTGTACATTTTTGAGTACGGTATTTGTGAGTACCACATAGTACTATATAGTACTATGTGAGTAGAAGTGCATGTAGCCATGCAGACCTCTAGTACCTATGTCATAGGATGACCAGATAGCAATGATAATTTTGCCAATTGTCGTATTTCAGAATCTGTTAAAGTTACCGATGACTAACCAACAGCCGCCTTAGCGACCAGTATTAAAAAAGACTCAGATATGTCTATTTGATTGAATTGGCCAAAACAACGCCTTTAGTTCGTTCCGAAGTTCCCACCCAGTGAAAAAATGGTTATTTAATTGATGTCCTGCTACACAAAGAATGACATGAATCTAACTTACAGACTCAATTTGATATCTTCCTCCCACTATTGTTTTGTTTAAGTTCACCCTGGTCACCCTGTGTTTATACAAAATAAATTGTGTCAAAAGTGACTTATACATGTACTACTATACCCGAATTTCTATGCTTGTAGCAGTATCTCGGAAACATACCCAATGTGCAATAATTTTGGGAGAATTTGTTGCTTCCAACTTGGTCAAGTCATTGAAGCATTCTCCAAAACTTTAAAACTTCAAAGAAGCCTTTATTTTTGTTCCTTTCACAAAATTTAATAATATTTTTAACTGCAAAAATTCAGAAATTGACTTGAGTTGGTTTAAGCTTTAAGGAAATATGGTTCGATATATCTTTTGGTTACGCGAACGGGTCTTTTCGATCATTATCGAATTCGGAAAATATACGCATTCAAATAAAACCTTTGGAAAGCGTCGTGAAAACTTGGCTGTCTGATTTTCATTCTCTTAATTTCTATATTTTTATTCATTGTGTAAATAAAATAATATAATTGAAAAATTGTCCCACGCTGATTTTGGGACACCGAAAAATTTATGTGGTAGGCAAATTCTTTGTAATTGAAAAATAAACTTTCAATTTTAAGTTTGTTTATTGTAATACTGCCATTACGAGAGAGATAGGACCCTATATAACTATCGGGGCTAAGTGCGCTTTATTTTTTCGAAGAATACAAGTTTCTTTATTTAGGGAGAAAAAAATATAATTAGTAATATAAATCCGAAAATTTCAAAATAATTTTTTACATTTTTTATCTTAAAAGTTTTTTGTTGTACTAATACTATTTTTATTATTTATTATTATTTTATTTAGCTTTCGCACTCATTTGGCAACAAAAACGGTGTAAAAACAGAAACCGTATCCGAACTTAGAAAAATATTTGTTTTTTACACACACACATAGACCAGCTTAAGTGAATTCAAACCGTATTGATTGCTTTTATTCACGGCTGACAATGAACAACAACAACAAATCTAACAAAGCCAACAAATCCAACAACCCGTCAACATTTTCAATGCCAGTCACCAAAATTATGCAGTAAATTATGTGAGAAAGCGTCAGTCTCATATGGGAATCGGGGGAACGCATTAAAATTGAATTGTCACATGGCACGTGTTTTGTAAAAGTATTGGGAAATATGACAAAATCATAAATATGTACACCTTGTCATGATTTCGGATTTAGTTTTTCAATCAGCGACAGTGTTGGAATTAATGCATTTATATTATGACTCAGTTGCTTAATCCATAATAATCTATGGCCCAAATGACAATATCTATCACGGTGATTTTGATTTATGTCAAGAATGTCAACAGTGACTTAATTTTATTGGGGTAAACTTTTGCGACTGCTAGAAGATGAGAACAGGTGATTAAGACAGAATGGCAGTAACTCTGTCTCAATCAACTAAGTCATTTTGCGTGCTACGGTAATAAGTTAGTTTCTCAACTGTAATACATAGGTAAAGTTAGAATATATGTATACAACATAGCTCCTTGTGCGATAAGGCTATTAGGATTTTCCGTCCTATAGGTATTTGCTATGACTTGTACCATAATTACTTAGTTCACAGTTTTGCATAGACCAAATGAAGCAGTTCGCCGGATTCAAGATGCGGTTTTCTTCGTCGTTTAAAAATTTGATAAAAACTTATATATGTACTGAATACTTGGCGTAGAAAGCAAGGCATGGGCTCCCTTGAACAAAAAATTAGGAATATAACTAATTTCAGATGAAATTTTTGAAGTACAAAAAGATTTAACTTTCTCCTCTCCACAAATATCCATTTTCTGTTTAAGGTTTTCATAGCATCAGCTTCTTTGCGTTAATTACACATCCACATAAAAAACAAGACTTTCTGATCCAGAGGACAGATCATGTTTTCCTTATGTTCTTAGAGACGCTGAATCAGAAGCTGTGGTGCAAGAAATCCTAGCACGTCAGAATTCTCACATAACCTCTAAAAACACGACAATTTTTTCGAGACAGGTTCGGTGATGTTTTTAGTGTTATCTCCAAATTACCTCGTTATGAGGGATTTTTTTTTAGCCTTAAGTGCTGGGCATTCAGCTGCCCAACCAAAATAATGAAAACATAGTCTGGTCTTTGGATCCGAAAGAAGCAGACACGTTACCTTTATGAACGTTAGTCGTTGATTGTACTTTTTGGAATGAGAGATTGCCTCTGTCAGAATTTTAGTGTGACTATAGTTTTGAATTCTTAGTTAAAATACATAACCTCCATAGTAAAAAATTCCATATGCTCAAAAGTTTGATTTTGTGATGTATTTCACATACAAATCAGCCCTGCTCCGAATTTCACAAAACTAAAGGAATACATTTAAATCGTTTTAGTTTTTATGTGCTCACAATTTCTCTTTTTTTTTTTGTTGTCGATATATCATTATACTTCCCCTAATCTTTTTGAAAAATTTTAATATTTTGCTAACTTTGTTGTTTAGCTATTTTTAATATAAAGAAATTTTTTCTTGTGCAACACATTAACCCTGTGACCCCTCACCTCATCTGTTTTCGATGTGTTGTGTCATGGCTTCACTTTGAAAGAAACAATTATCAATAAATATCTAACTTATGCCATTTAAATAGAATCTAAGAATATTAAAGAGTATTTAAAAAATTATTTCAGTTTTCGTTTAGATTTTTCTCGCAGACTGATTCAAAACGCGTAAAAAATTCGTTTTAGTGAAATTGGATGCACCAACCAAGTGAAATATTGGCTGAATCTTCGATTTATCTTCATATAAGTACAAAGTGTCCATCTAGGTTTAGCATATAGCTAAACAGCTCTTTTTTTTGTGCATGTACCAAAACATGTAACAATTAATTAAACTTATATATAGCAAGTAATTTGTATTACTTGCACCATTTAATAGCTAAGTAGGCGTTGCTGCCACTCAAACACTCAAACGCAAATGAATACACACAGATACTCGCACAGGCGAAAAATAACGCGCGATTTGCGTAAATAAATTATACGCATTTGACTGAGTTTGCATAATTAAATACGATACCCAGCATTCGCATATTTTGCATTGTGGTCAAAAAAGCACATGCGATTAAACATGAGTTAATGTGCATCAATATGTGAGTGTGTGTTTGTCTGCATTGGTGTGTGTGGTCTTGTGCGTCTGTGTCAGTGCATTGGTGTGCCATAAATATTTGCGATAAACGCAATTAAGTTAATTTTTGATACTCTGCAATCATTTTATCTAGGGTATTATAGATTCGTGCAATGAAAGTAAATAACCTCGCGGATATGAACGAGAATGGATAAATATGGTTTTTGCGTGCAGATTAAAAAATATTCTGCGTTAAAAAAAAGCATTTCTTAAACGAAGAAAAGGCCCTTAAAATACTCTGCATCATCAAGTTCAGGGGTTAAGAGTTTCATTGTGGTCGTGCCGAACGTTCAGATCGCCCAAAAGTGGTTGGCTTCCCAGAAGTTGTCGTTTAAATCCATGGAATGATAGTGAACGATCTTAAATTAAAATAACGTGGGTTGGCTAAGGCTGTAAAATTCATGAATTCGACTACGAATTTCTGTTCCATTCACCATACTCTCCAATTCTGGGCTCTAGCCACAATTTTCTTCTTTTAAACCTAAAAAAATTGCCTATTTCAAGGGCCTAGAGGCCAATGATTCTCCAGAAACTACTACGACTACAAGTTTTCCAAAGTTATGGGCTTGATATTGTCATAATATTTAATATTTTCCAAAAAATATATTCGAGTTGGAAACTGATTGTATACTTCATAAAAGCAGTTTGGACTTGAAAAAAAGATGTTGGCGTAAGTATTAAAGTAGAGGGACATGATGTCACCCAACTAGACGCATCTCAAATAATTAAGTTTGTCTCGGTTATTGGCCTAGTTGTCATAGGCAGAATAAAATTTTTTCGTGAAAAGGGCTATAGGGTATCCCGTCGTCGGGTCACGTCTGTATTGTTTCACTTATTGGCTTACAAAATTGAATTTATAATAAAAATTTTTTATTGCCAATGCAATTCTATTAATCACAAAATGAATACACGATTATCTGCAAAAAAAATAATAATTATCTTTGCTGTGAATTTGCATAAAAATAATATTTCTATATGCAATACAAATTTGTGTAGATATTTTATATTATAATAGTGGGCAGGCGCTGTCCTGGGAGTCGCGGGACCAATAATGCAACTGTCAAAAGCTCTGGGCAGACACCAGCAAATGTATATGCTACAGGCCGATGTGTGAACAATAACCAGGAAACAACCTAGCCAGGAAATATAAAGACAGACACATCACAATACTACGAAAGAGCCAGGTCGCGATAAACGCTGTGGTTGGATTGAAGATTAACTGGAAATTGGCTTTGGAAAGCAGAGTCAAGGTTCCCTTAGATGGATCCCAGGACACAAAAACATTCGCGGGACAAATAGCTGATGAGCTGACGAGGAACAGCGCTGCCAAAACACTAATTTGGTTTCGGTTTCTATAATTTAAATAGATTCCGAAAAATCGTCAAGCTGGGTAACAATTGTGTAGTACTGCCGCGGATATTTACGTGACACTGTAGACTCAGGAAAAACCTCCGCAAAATGGCCATCACGGATGATTCAGATATGAAGAAACTTAATAACTCAATTGGGGTAAAAGCTCAGAATAAAAAGGTCTTCTAAATAGTTTACAAGACATTGTAACATTTTAAAAATGGAAAAGTAAGCTTTCAAAAGTTGAAATATTCGGTCAAGTATGATATTTAAATCATTTGTATTTTATTTAGCAACAGACACGTTTCATCAAAATCCGATACGAACTTTTTTTAGTTTATTTTTTAAAATTTAAAATGTTTTGCTTAAGATTGTAAGTATTGAACCAAAGTCGTGATCTGTGGTAATTTTGAGAATTCTATACCTTAGAGGGATAATGATGTGGAATCATAATAAGGCGGTTACGGCTACGAAAATGCCACGACCATATCAGATGGCCGACGGGAATACATCCACGATGAATCTGCTTAGCAGCCCATGGGTAGGCAATATAATAAAAAAGAATAAGAATTCGCCGTCTTCTGTAACAATTGAGAATATAAATATAAAACTTTCTGTGCTCAACTTGGAAGAGAAGTTCCAACTGCGCCATCATTAATGAAAATGAAAGATTTTTAGATGAAGACAACTTTTTAAGCAGGACTTGATTTCAAGTGAGCAAAGTTGTGTCAAGGCAATGAAAGCAATGAAGACAATAAAACGAACTCTTAAAAGCTGTTGTGTTTTATTTGAAATCTCTATTTCTGGACTTGGAGTTTTTTTAACTATAAACCTGTGTGAACTATAAAATCAGTTCTGCGGGTTATATTTGAGGTATGCAATGACGTAGGCAATGCCTAAAATTTTGTTCGATCAAATATCGTTATAGCAAAATATTTGCCTAATTATGGCTAAGAATTTAAGCCGATTTATAGAATGCACATTTAATGGTGTGAAATTTTGGTCCCATTAAGTTGTTTTGGCTGATGCTCGCATATCTCAAGGAGCCCCGTCATGATACATCGCCGATAATACCAAGTTTTCTGGTATCCATATAGAGATTAAGATAAAGCTTTGAGAACAAGGTAAGTTGCTGGGAACGCGAATAAATTCTTAAGCCCCATGGAATATGAAGACAAGTTAGCAATAGGTCTCCTAGTGAAAACAAATTATCATCAAGCTGAGCTTTAATTTCTCCTCTAGTTAATATGGCTTTCTCTTAAACAGGCACATGTTTCTATATAACCTATCACACAGAGAAATTAGTGCTGTACCACTTATATATTAAAACGTTTCGCATTTGGTTTTGGAACATGTCTGACTTTAATTATAATACAAAAATAACAAAATAGTAATTTTAATCCAAACAGTATATTTGCACTAATATATTATTTATTCAGCTGATTTGGCATACCAAATTGCATTCTATATAATTTTTTTATATTTGTTTTTGTTATCGAAACAGAAAAAGTTCACAATCAATTTCAATTAAATAGAAAGTTAAGAGCTTAATACAACAACTACAGGGCCTGACTGGCATTTCGTTTATGTAAACTATTGACAGCTGTCTATATGGATACTCGCATCCGAGACAGTCAGCATATGTAACACTCATACGCACCGTGTGCGGGCAAAGAGCAAATTTCATGGATTGGAAAAGGGAGAGAACCAGAAAGGAACTATTTAATATGCATCCCAAAGCGTGTTGTTACTACAAAAAGAAATTGCTAGGATACTTATGACTCTGACACTGGCAAAGTGCTAGAAAACAAAGCCAGTTAAATGAGTCGAAAAATGAGGCTGAAAATGAGACGTTTTGGGATGAGCGACAAATGAAGTGACCCATGCTCGTTATTCTACTCACGCTGGTCACGTGCCAAGTTGGCAAATCCATTTGTTGACAATTTCATTACGTGTTGCCAGCCTTTTCGAACAAGTTGGCAGGCCTAGCTTGAGATGGTGCTGCTGCAGCAGTGGACTAAGTTTGGACTAAGTTAAATTTGTTTTAGTTGCTTAGCCATATGCTGCAGACAAGGCTTGCAGATAATTAAGTTGTTAAACACTTTTTTATAGCTGAGTGGAATTTGCATTTATTTTGACGATAAGGTTTATGGAAATATCTAAGAAGTTTAAAAAAAATGCATTTTTGTATGTCAAATTAAAGAGAATAAAAACTAAAATTTCAATTTTTATTGAAATTTCTTTTTAAATAATTCAGACTACGCCTTTTAAAATAAAATTTGCCATATTGTCCAAAGTACATACAAAGTATGCTGATTTAAATTCTTTTGGTAATTCTGAATTCCTAAATCATAAGTAACATTTTCGAGACTTTGGAGACTTCCAAGTATTCTTCACTAAGAATTCACACTCGCGCCCTCGACCTGGCGTCCAACGGAAACAGGTTCTACCTCTTAACATAATCCCGCTTGAAAATGTTAAAGTACTTGTAGGTCTTATAGCAGTTCGTTATACAGCTTAATTATATGGTCACTGCCAACTTGCATTAGGATATAGATTTCCGGGAGTACATTTCTATTAAGCACGCAGAGAGTAAGGCAATCTTTATAGAAGACTATTAAACACTCAGCCTGAAGTCCTTTGTTGCTCTGACTACTAATTATTTATAATTTAGAATTTATTTCTATTTTATAATTATATAAAACATATTTGCAAACTTCTTCCGGCGAACATGCTGTCTACTATAAGCCTTCTAAATAATTTTTTTTGAGTTGGTAGAGTCTTTGAAATGAATAAAAACTCCAAAATAGTTTTTTTTTTTTTTAAACAAAATGAAGTCATTAAGTGACGAGGCTGGTGGCCATGAATGGATGATGGATGGATGACTCATGAATTTAACATTTTGGGACGGTGTACAAGAGGACGGTGTAAATGATTAGTTTTCGTGAGCTCATCGTTTACTAATGGTTGTGGATCCAAACTATGAAGCTGCAATGTAATGGATCCGATAATTGTAATGGAAGAGGCGAAAATTTGCTTAAGAATGGAAGCTGCTTTTATTACTTATTGACTTATTGTTTAGTTTTGGATTCATAACATCCAAGATTTTTCACCTGTCGCCATTTTATTAACATATTTTGATTTTTTGTTATTATATCAAAGTTTTAATCAACTCGAGCTTCATGTAAAATTGAATCGACATTGCTGGAACAAATGCCTAGGGTTGCCTAAATTTGAAGGTATTTTTCTGATTATGGGGATCTTGCACTATCATTTTGAGCACAGAACTAACGTTTTCAGGTGAAACAAAACTTTCTGGTATTAAGCGAACTCCTGAGAACTAAACGTTAAGAAAAGAGGAGTCAATAAATCTAAATAAATTAAGATTTCTAAAGTGTGATAAAACGTTATTCTAAATTTAATTATCATCATCAACTTTACGAAACATCAGCTAAAACTGATTTAAATCATAAATCATATTAATACCAAAAATATTCTAGCTGAAAGCATTATGAAAATGTTGGCCAAAACTTGCCTAAAAGTTTGAACAAATTTTGAAACAGTGGCAACTCAACTTTCCAAACCATAATCTAACTTTTTTAATTTTTTGTTATCGTATTGTTTTGTAGAGCTTGCAAAATTTTTGGCTCAAATACCATATATGGCCCAAAGTGGTCTGAGTTTTGAAGCGAAAGCCGTAAAAAAAATGTTTCCATTCTTTTTGCTGTTATTAATAAAAAATGTGAAGCGAAACCCAATGGGAAATGATTTCAGATAAGTTTATTCATTTTTATTAGTACGAATTTTTGCTTATGTTGTCTTTGCTGTTGGCGTGTGTGGCAGATATTTGAAATTGAAACTTTTGTATAATGCTGATGAGGCAGCTGCATGCAGCAGCACATTGGGCACAATGCCAGTAATGTGGCAGACAAACAACGTACTACATATAATAAAAAACAAGTTGCTCTTTGCTTATACAACAATAAACACAACAAACACAAAGGGCAAAGTTCAAGTATATTTTTGATAAGGTTCAATTGCGAGTCAGGCAGCAAAAATTCAATTTCCCCAAAATGTTTACTAAGCTGGCAACGGGCAAGGTGAGACGATTACTCTATACACGAACATGCCTACAAAACGAGGGCTGTGAAATGCGTAAGTCTCTTTTGGGGTTTAAGTTTATGTTTGGGTGCCATTAAAAACAAAAACATGGTAAACTAAAAAAAAAAAAACAAAACATGAAAAATAGTAGAGTGCCAACCAGGCATTAATTTTTACGTAAAAAGCGAAACCAAGCAAGAATATGTGGACTCTGCTCCATTTATTTCAAGAGTTCAGAAGTGGTTAACCCAATTTCATTATGGTCGTACCAGAATTTGTGGCACTATACACCGAAGGCGTCTATAAATCTTGATACGCAAGAAAACGTCGATAAAATCCGTGGAATAATATCGGACAAGGTCGCTAAGCCTGCAAGCAATTCAATTGAGCGTGTATCTCACATTTTCCATGAATATTTGGATAGAAAAAACCGAGCTAAATGAGTTTTTGGCGATGTTTCAACGAAATCCAAGAGAGTTTTGGTGTGGTAACAACAACTCAGACTGAGGGAACAGTCAAAGCAGTGGAGTCCTCGGGGGGTTTGTTGGCCAACAAGGTCATACCGACCATTTTTTTTGGTATACACACATGGGCGGTATCAGAGTTGTTGGACAGACATTGAAATAAATCAAAAACGACCACATTTGACGAAATTGCTCTGCACGGATGCACAACACTTCAATATAAATTTTCTGTTTTTCAACGCAGATAATGACCTGTTGAGGTTTCAGAAGCATTGCACAGTTTGCGAGTCACTGAGCGGGCATCCATTATGCTCAGCTTCTTGCTCTGTCATTATATACAATTCGCAATACTGTTATACAATAAAGCGGCAAAAACTCTACTCACACACACACAAATATTAATTGCCTGCTGACATGCGAGAATTTAATTTACACTCTGTAGAAAGTAACGGTAACTACACGTCATGCTTTAAGGCTAAATGTTATTTTTTTTGTATTCTCTTCTCTTCCGTTTTTGTTTGCTTTTCATTATTTTTGTGCAGTTTGCATTGCGTTTTGTTTCCAAGCACATTACAAAGACTCAAAGCTATTGTTATTGTTTTTCTTGTTATTGTTGTTTTTTGTGTAGTCTTGCATTGTTATTGTTCACGATTTATATTTATTGTGTTAATTTATATACTTAAACTTTTACCCCGTTTCATTGCTTAATGTGCGCCATTTTGTTTATAGCTGCTGGCTTTTATTTAATTTTTGGTATCTTTGAGCTTATATGCGCAAAAGTGTTTGTAATGGTGTGTCGAAATATTTACATTTAAATTAACAAAAATGGCTGTTAATAAAACAAAATGGGTATTTAAGCTGAATATATTAGGGTGCTAAGACCAAGTTAAAACGTAATGAGTGCAAATGTAAGATAGGAGCAGAAAAATAAAAATTTCTTAAACTTTGGGGTTAAGGACTCGACTCATAATATAATTAAAGATGGAAAATGTTTAAATATTAAGTTTTTTTTAAAGTAACAACGTGTCCTGATGGGAAACTAGAAGTAGAATGGGGCTCGAGGTGTTCAGAATTTTAGAACAAAATAAAAATTTAAGCATACAACTTGGTTCTTTAAGCATTTGAGTTTGGGAATTTATTTTTAAAATTAAAAGGCAATGTTTAAGTATAAGGTGGGGCATCTGTTGGTTTAGTTGTTAAACACTCATAATTCGACATATTTCAAGTTAAAAACCACTCAATGCGGATCTGTATTTACACGCTTACAAAATTCAAGTGACGCAACAATTGAAGCCCAAAGACCATTATCAGCGTTGCTTATTCGTTCAATGGATGGGAGAACAAATAAGAATAGGGAGAAAAAATAAAATAGAAATACTTCGCAAAAAAATCAAAAAAAGGCTTTAGCTGACCATAGCATGTTTACATAAGTTAAATCGTTTTGTGGTGGGGGTATCCGAATGCAAAGTCTGTTTTGACCTCATTAGGCAGCTTTTTGAAATAATCGGTTTTAAAATTACAATCAGCCGTACTCCGGTAAACAAATTTTTTGTCGATAACTTCACTTTTTATTTTCGATAAATTTTTAAATTTCCCTCATTTTACCGATAAATTCTCATGTTGTGTTGGCGCGATATTATTTTTGTTTGATACAAAACAGCTGACATGGCTGCCGCAACTTTCCACCTTTTTATTACTGTTTCCGCAAATCCTAAGGCCAGGCCGGAATAAGAATTTCAGCTAAAAAACACGTCTGTTGATGTGCCTTACAGAATCGGAACGAAGACCGAATTCTCTTTATTGTGCCGTAAATCGGGTGAATTAAACTATTTACAATAATCAGCCGTGCTCCGGTATCAGAAAAATCCAATCCGAACAATTTTAATCGGATTCGGTTTTGCATGCTCCGGAATCAGAATTTTTTGTCGATAATTTCGTTTTTTATTTTTGATACATTTGTATATTTCCCTTGTTTTTATCGATAAATTCACATATGTTGAGGTGTAACTAGCTGACTGCCTTTTGTTAAAAAGTTATAAAAATTGCAAAAATAAAAATTGTTATATAAAATAACACAATAATAGTATTAGTTTAGCAACAATATTTATTGAAATTAAACACGATTTAACTATTTTTGTTACAAGGGAAATTTTATTTGTGTAACGCGGGAACCCTGTCGCATTTATCGGAAATGTGTGCATGTTTGATACACACGCATGCACAAACAAAACGAAAATTTATTTTGGCTTGTGTATGCTATTTTTGGTTTGTGCCAGGAAAAAAATTATTAAAAATAGTTAGCAGCTAATATGCAAATTAAAGTAAAGTAAAGAATTTTAAAAAAATTATTTCTGAATAAAATTTGTGCTTTTTTAATACTGTTTTGACGATTCGTTTTAATTCCACTTGCAACAAAGCATTCGGTTTCAAAGCACATGAAAAATTCGGATTGGTGGAAATGAGAGCACCAAACATTCGCTTTCAAAACGAATCCGCATAAATTATTCTGATTCGGATTCAGGAGCACGCCTGAATATACATACATCGAGGACGATATTGCTTAATTCATTACCATTTACACATTCTTTACTAACCTTAACAATACTTAATTAGTTTAATACTAAAGTCTAGTTAGTAACAATATTAAAATTGACAATGATTATAGCATTAAGCTATTTTGTGTAAAGCGGTCATGTGTTCATCTATTTTGGCGATTCGTTTTAATTCCTCTTGCAACAAAACATTCGTTTTAAAACCACATAAAAAAATAGATTTGATGGAATTGGGAGGACCAAACATTCTTTTTCAAAACGAATCCGAATAAATTGTTCGGATTCGTTTTCCGGAGCACAGCTGAATATACCATAACCTGTTATTAAGTATATTAGTTAAAATGTTATATTTGAATTTATTGTAAAAAAATATTTAGTTTTTGTAGGTTCCTATCACACACTAAGTTATATTTAGTGTGTAGTGATTTATTTCTTCTGTCAATATTGGATTATAACCTTTTGTACTTATCGATCAAGAAATAAAAGTTTTTGTAGGTTTGGGCAACTAATTTGTAAACTCTAATACGTAGTATATTTAAACCAATTCGGAAAGTGAATTCATGAGAAATGCTAGAATACCTACGTTATTGTTTTCGGAAATAGAAGAATTTAACTACTATTTCGGGAGTTTAAATAAAATATTACCATTTTGTAAAGACTTTATAGTCGTCCGGTTCCAATAGTAACTTATTCGGCTACAAGAGTTTAAACTGGTTTGGTTCAAAAATTTTGTTTTCGGCTTCTGATATAAAAAAACTGAAAAAAGCTCTTCTTAAAAGTAAAGGTATTTTTATTGATTACGAGAATCTTAATTGTTTGTGTTACCATGTCATCTATTTTGATTGATTGATATTTGACATATTGATAACTCCATCCATATGCTACACATCAGCCATTATTCAATCATTTGTTACTTTTTATGAAAAACATTTCCATTTTCATACCATGGCTTGGAATTTTTCTCAATGAAAGAGTTTGCCCAACTACTGTTGCTAATCTTTCAAGCCAAGACACTTGACCAAATACTTAATTAAGCAAAAACACAAAATTAAATTAACTGAGCCACACGATAGCATACCCAAAAGAGTCATAACAAACTGCCAGATACTCATGTCTTTTACCATATTCTCACAAGGGCAAAGTAAACATGCAAATGTAAACATTGACAGCATATAAAGGACCAATCTCAAGTGTCATTTTTGTGGTATTTCATGTGTAACGAACAACGTACAACGAAAAATGAAAGAACAACAGGAAACTGAGATAAAAAATGTAGCAGAAAAATCTCATCAATATCGCACCGAGCAAAAACAAAGAGCGACAAAGAAATACAAGATGTGAGCTACTATATCAAAAGAGGAAGGGAATATAGAAAGGGGATTATATGTAGTATGCGGAATTGTGCTTTAAGTCTTCAAAAATTCGCCAAGGGCATCACTACGATTCAGCAGCACTTTACGAGGCTGCCAACAAATTTTCGTGCCATGCCACAAAGTAGGCAACATAAAGTGGCAAACACGAACAATTTCCGAGTTTCTGCTTGATTACAAGCGGAGGCCAACTAATCCGGACTGACATGACGGGGATGTCATATTTGTTGTGGCGTAAGTGATTGTGTAGCTGTGTGTGTGGCTCTCAGTCTATCACTCTCTCTTCAAAGTCTCCTGTCAAATACTACCCACTTTACTAGCAGCTTAAAGCTGCTTAAAAACTCTGTCACTTAAAATATTTGCCATCAACCTGCACTGGCATACATAGCCCCTCTCAAACAGCCACCACTTTGCCTAAGAAGTCAACTACATCCATGCATATTTTGTTTTGACTCATAACGAAACAAGACGAGCCTCACATGGCGTATGCGCAATGCTTGACTTTGTAGAAATACCTAGCTCTTGCTCATCTTTATCTTACTTATTTATGATTGTTGATTACGAGAGCAGTTTGAGAAGTCAGTGGGTTTCTGCATAAAGGATTTTGTTATCTTTTAACAAACCTTTTAGTTAAAAACGTGCAGTTGTCAAAACTGTCCAAAAGCTCCGAAAACGAATGACCGGTGATTGATTTACGCTTTTTAAAGTAATTGATGTGAATGATACCGCATCCCAAAACAATGTCACCCACAGAGCCATCTTGACGCTAACGGCATTGACGTTTTCTTGATCTCTATTGTGTGGTGATGAATCAATGTTTGGTCCACGTTTATAGAAGAGGGCAAAAACTTGTTGGGAATGCTGCAAACAGTTGCGTGTATGAACTTTTTAAGTCCACAAATTCATGGAAAATGTTATGTACCCGCTTTGTTATGATACCTACACGCTCCTACACATATCATACCTTTGTTTTACGAAATTTACTTTTTTTCATCATTTTCGAAATTTACGAGTCAGTTTAAAGGCAAATGCTTTTCAACTACAACAGATTTACATTTAAAGTATCTACGCTAGAAACTCCAAAACACGCTTACTTATCAAACTGCTCTCGTACCTGAAGTTGTCCCTCTCTCTCTCATTCATACTCTCAGTAAGTGTATTTGCACTGCTCTGTTTGTTCTAAAGTTTCGGTGTCGGTAGCCATGTTGCAAATTGATTTTGAAACTCCCACGGCAGCAGCATGCAACCAAGAGGAATAAATCGCAGTGAAGGAAAAGTTTATTTGAATTTCATGTTGCCACAATTAAATATTAAAATCAATTAAAGCTCTTGAGCTCAAATGCATGTTAGTTTGGTCTGCAGGACATAAGAGTTTGTACGTAGTTTATAATAATGTTAAATTGAAATTGCAATTGGAAACGCGGAAATTGATTAAATTATAAATGTAAAACAAATATGCAAATTTCTGTGAAATTTGGCTTCGGACTGTCACGGATATTCATTAGATATTCTCGTTCAGGAATTTATTACAAAGTTGAAAGTGTTAAAAAGAATTTTGAAAATGTTGTCCATTATATAGGTTAGGTTAGGTTAGAGCAGTAGCTGAGACACGTCTCAGCTCACTTAGGCCAACAATTTGGCCCGTTGTGATACCGCAGTGATGGACTTTCATCCACCCTTCCCCACTAGTAGGTCTTTTAGATGTCTCCATTTACAGCCATCCGGTGGCCTGAATGAACCTTGAGAGGCATTTTGGACTCTGTTCTGAGAGCTGGGAAAGGTCATGTAGAAAATAAGACTTGAGAAAGCGGAATCTTGTCCTACACAATCCCGGGCAGTGACAAAAAAGGTGCTCTACCGTCTCTAGCTCTTCCTCATCGCCACAACTTCTGCAGAAATCGTGGTGAGGAGCGTTGAGCCTTGACGCGTGAGTCCCCACTAGCCAGTGTCCGGTGATCGCTCGGATAACTTTCGAGCAATGAGCTCTATTCAACCAGCAAAGTTCTTTTGTTCTTTTACTATTGTACACTGGCCATGTTTGACGTGAGATCCTGCACGTGTTGGTTATTCGGTTCCATGTTTGGTTTGTAATATGAGCGAATTGGGTCTTTATGCTTAATTTGCAGCTGGCCATAGGAATACCCAGACGCTCCTTATCCCGAAGGAGGATGCTGGTAGTTCCTTGTCTTGCCAGTTCATTCGCAATACAGTTTCCCTCAAAGTCCCTATGTCCCGGGTCCCAGATGAGGTGTATCGAAAACTGTTCTGCCATCTCCCCCAGAGACGAACGACAGTTGTTCACTGACTTCATGCATGAAGTAAGAGAGGCGAGCGATTTTATAGCCGCCTGGCTATCTGAGTAAATACAGATGTTCCTATTACATACTGGTAAGGTTTTTATTATTGTAAGAGCCTCTTGGATTGCCGTAACTTCAGCTTGGAAAACGCTGCAGTAATCTGGGAGTCGAAACGATATTCTAACGTTGAATTCCTCAATGTAGACGCCTCCGCCCACGCGGTCGTCTAATTTGTCCATTATATAAAGAAGTCGACTATAGATACAGCGAGATAGCTTTCCCGCTTTATTTATTTGCTTGGAATTACGCCTGGTCTTGTGAGTCGTTTACAGACCAAGTTGGGCTCCAACAAAACCAAACAAGGTGTTGGAAATTTTCAGAAAATGCTGACGGATTCTGTGCCATTTCTTCGACCTGAAAACTTTGCCGCAAAATGTATATAATTGAATTGCAAGATTAATTCATTCATTAACACATTTGAACAAACAGCTGATTTTTGTATTTAGTTTTTATTTGTTGTTCCTATATTTTTAACATGCTTTTATTAGCTTCTGATGACAATACTGATGACTGATGACAATACAATTATTTAATAACTTTGTTCTAATATCCTGACTAGGATCATCAGGATTTAAAATATAAAATGTACACTAAAACTATGCAACAGTTTTTCAAAATTATTAGTAGGTTTGTTGACAAAAGTCCATGTTTGTTTTTAGTCTTAAAATCAAATATTATAGTTTAAAAAAACTAAAAAAAAAAACACGCTTTAATAGTAAACCGAACTCTTTTTACTATAATTGAATTATTTTATTAATAATTTAATTTCTAATTTAATCTTATTCCAAATTAATTAGTCGTAATTGACTGTCGGAATTTTCTATTGCTGTAATACAAGCTCTTGAGACATCAAAATTATTTTCTACTTTTAAGTTCGGTTTACTATTAAAGCGTGTTTTTTTTAGTTTTTTTAAACTATAATATTTTTTTTCCAAAATTTCGAACGTACATTTTAAAATTATGAGAATTACAAAAATTACGCATACGACATGTTGGCTTTTATGATCTTGTGCAAATGTGATGCGTGCTATCATTATAAAATTCACCAAGTTTCAGCTCTGTGCAAATGTTTCTTGACTTATTTCCAAAAAGATTTGTCAATTTACGCACAGTAGATAAGCTCTTTAAGGAACTTCGCTCTTATAGTTCGTCATAGTTGCTGAAAAAGAAGCCTTTTGGAATGAGCACACAGAAAATCAAACAACAAACGACCGTATTATAATAAAAAAGTTTTCTTAACCACATTTTTAGACTAACAAAAACTATACTTCGACTTTAAAATATTACGTTCAGCTCTTAAAACTGTCAAGATATAAATCAACTGCAGCGAAACTCTTAAAGCATTTACTTAAATACAACTATCTCTTCAGCTACTCTTAGAATGCATAAGCATAACTGTAACCGTGTTCATAACTGTAACCTTGTGTGCTACCGAAACAAAAAAAAATAAACAAAAGTTCAAATTATCCCAGCCCCAAAGTTATATTCCATATTTATTCTTTTTTTGGTATTTGCATAAAATGGCGGCACTAGCTTGGAACTTGGCTTTGCCATTGCTTTTGTTGTTGTAGTAATAATTTTTGTTAAAAAGTCAAAGAGAAAAACTAAAGCAAAGAAAAAAGGAAATAATAAACAAAATGGCAACTGAAGTGTGAGGGGGTGTGGATCGACGGTTTATGAATGTGAGCGCCAAATTTGTTGCCTCAACCATTTTACGAGCATAAAAAAAAAAAAAATAAATACAAAGAAATGTAAAATATTTTGAAAATAGAAGGAGCAAGGATATGAAACTCTGGACACATTCCGTGATACGTTGAGTTGTTGGCGATACGCGCAAACAGGATAATAAAAACGGATTTACAGTTATGAGCACAAACATGGCGTAAAGCAGAAAAATGTGAACTGCCAAAGGGAAGGAAAATCAAGATAATGTCCGCCGGAAGTTTTATTGTTGCTTTAGTTGCAAGTTGTAGTTGTTGTGGCTGTTGGTGGTTGTTGGTATTGCAAGGTGTGACCCTGAACTAGCTAACTAAATCCAATTAAAGTAAAAGCAATATTGATAAACGAATCCGTATTATAACCCTGAAATTTTCAGTTTACGACAAACCCTAACTGAACTACACTTAAAATGGCCTTGGGCAGAGGGGCGGCAGGGTGCAGGTGCAGGCGCGATTAGTGTGCTCAATTTAATTAAGCACTTGCTACACAAAGCACAAGACGCTCTTAAATCCAACTTAACATAGTAGAGGCGGCTTAAAGCCGCTTTGTTGCATTGTCTAACTGAAGAGTGTTCCCTTGCACCAGCACTCGATGCCCCGACTGTCGATGTCGTCTAGAAGCACATTACATAGTCAGCAACAACAACAACAACAGGCTGCGCCTAAGTTTGTTGTATGCCACACAAAAGCCTTGCACCATTGTGCACCAAGATCCTGACACATTTTATTGAGTTTATTTGAGATGTCGTTTATCGAGGCAAATGCAATCCGCACGTTTACGTTTACGGTGGCATTATCAACGCTTGCATCTACGTCATTGCACATTAAAATTGCAAAAGCAACGTACAACGTATATTTGTTGGTAACCAGCGGCGTCCTTCGAGTCCTTTATGCAACCGCATCGTTGGTGAAGAGCCATATGAGTACGTAAGACTTTCAATCAGAGTGCATTGAAACGGAAATTCTGCGCTGCGGCACGGAAAGCAAGGAAGTACATGCTTGACTGGCTGTTTGAGTGACGAGCGGTCACAGTGTACGGGCATGAACACCCGGACATACTGATCCACTGACTGCTGACGCACTGACAGCTACTGGCTACTACCAAGTCAGTGTATCATATAACACATAAGAATAGACTATACATAATACATACCATGCTCTTGTATATATTTATTGTCTTCCCTACATGCTTAGCACTGCTTATAACGACAGTCTATAGTCACCAACTGGCTCTTCCTGGAGCAGCTCCCCCGTAACCACTCTCGTCATGAATGTTTACTTGGCTGTCAAGTGCCAGTGGCCATTTGGCTAAGCCGCGACAGCAACATTATTATATAGTATGTTGGCCCTGACAAGGTATCTCAAAGAGACTCGACTTTGTTGCCTGGCAGCGTATAGCTACTGATATCGCATACTGTTTTGAACTTGGCCAATACTTTGTTGTTTTAGATACAGATACCGCCTCTGCACTGTATGTTATAAGGGTAAAAAAAGGGCACTGTGGTCTGTGTCATGCCACAGATTAAGATAAATGGGGAAAATCTCTAAAACCAAAGTTTAGAGACTATGTACAAATGTGTTTCGACGTCATAAAGCTGGGGCTCCTTTTGGCAGTATTGTATCTATCTATCTTGATTATGAATATTTGGCTAAAAAAAGACAACGCTATGGTTAGTTTTCGGCAGAAAATTATGCAAAAAGGCTAATTATTTAAAATGCCTTACTTAAAGTCATAAATGTTTTAAAGCAAAAGTTTAGGTAAAGCATAATTAAGATGTATCTGCGCACAATTTCCAAATAAATTTCTCAAGATAACATTAGATACACCAAACCATTTAAGCATTTATTACCAACCATACTTGTACTATGATTTGGTAGTTGCAAATGGATTAAACTGAACTTTGTATTGTCGGATAGTGCAACTTATTAAGAGTCTTTAGGTTCTGCCTGATGAATGTGCGCACTTTATTTCAGAAAAATGGACATTTCCATAATAAATCTAGGCTATTGGAGTTGTCGCAAAATTTAATGCGACGGCTGAAATGAATCGTACGGCATTTCAAATGTTTGGGTTTGCGGACTGACATGCCCACATTCATATCTCAAAGTGGAATTCCAATCCGCTTCTGTTGTTAGTTATTTATAAAATGCACAGCCTTTATGCAAAATATCGTTAAGATACATTTTGTAAAAAACTCAAAAGAAAACTTTTAAATTTCAACAAAGTCCTATCGTGTTCTATTACCCTTTGTGTATTTAAAATTAAAATCGTATTTTAAGACATATGAATAAATAATAAAAAACAGTCGGAATGGGTATACACGACATGCGTAACTTATATGGAAATGAAAAAGGTTTCGACGAACTTTGACTCAACTTTTACTTTGATCAAGTTTCAATGAGGTCAATTTGGTTATTTGTAATTCAGGTAAATAAATAATGAATCATTTAAATAGTTAGGGTAATGTTTGTACATGAAAATGTTTGTGTGTACATGTAAATTGGGTTAGGTTATGTTAGGTTATGTTAGGTTATGTTAGGTTATGTTAGGTTATGTTAGGTAATGTTTGGCTAGATTTCAAGAAAATTTCTAAACTCTTACGTAGTGACAGGTAAGGCAGAAATAATAGACACGCTGAAACGGAAAAATGAAAAAAAAAATATTGTGTTGCCATACTACCGAGATACCATATGCATATTAGTATGATATATATATATCGTGTACCCCATGCACAAAAATGCTTGAAAAAAATATTTTCCTATTAGGTTACATAAAATTGTTGGCTGAAAACTTCAGACTTCTAGTTCAAGTGGATCTGGAGATGCTAATAATTGGTTAACTTAATTAGCTTTCTATATAGAACAAAGAAAAAGGAAAAATTATAAACGAGAGCGATGGTCCTATTTGAGGAATTCGTAACTGACCGCAATTTTGACAGCTTTTCTTCATGTAACGTAACAACAAAAAACCACGTTAGGTAATCGTTGAGCTTTGCTTGCAGAAAATTCTCTCGAGTAAACATTTGTCAAACCAGTCAAAAGGATAACAACAAAATCTCCCCCTTTTTGCTGCGAATGATTTATTTATTTAAATTACTATGCACACAAACAAGATATTTAAATATATCAGCTCTCACTCTAGCTAATTTACATTTATAGACCATATTAAGGCAGCTGACGTTCAATTTCCCGCATTAAATGAAAAATATATTACGAAAACAATCCGAAAAGAATAAAACTCAAGCTCAGATATGCTGACACAAACAAACTGCTGACTATGGTTGAAGATACTATGTATTTCATTCAATTTCCTGGTTGACTGACTTAACGAAACAAAACGCCAGACTTTGCTTAGGCTAAATTTAACCGTACAGGAAAAGTCATGGTAAGTAAGTAGCTGAGAGGTGCGGAAGGAAGGGGGTTCCAGCCTATCATGCTGCCAGACAGTCTGACAACAATCCATTTAAGCTCTTCAAGTAATGACCGAAAATCCGTAACAGAAATAAATTTGATTTTATTGACAGTGAATCAGTGCCAGTAATTTGCATTGGCAGCCAGACAATGGCCGTGAAGGAAATTACGTTCTCCCAGGCCCTACCAATAGCCTACACTATCCTTACGCGCGTTATTTGTTTGGTTTTTGTTGTTGCAAATAAATTATGATATAGCCACAAACGTGAACACGTGGCCCAAAGAACCAATCGTGCATTACCAGCTTGTCAACGTCGGGTATAAATCTTCGGGCTTAGTCTCCCGGGCTGGCTTAGAAGCTCGTTACAAACTTTTTTGTTTCAGGCTTTTCCGGACTTATATAATAGTTGCTGTTGTTGTTATTAAATATTAAGGTAATTTGTAGATTTACACGATTTTGTCGTTAATGTTGGTCATATTTATGGTTACACAGTCAATCCATCGATTTGTCTGAATAATTTATATATATCTCAGGTATGTTTTGCTCATCTGAACTTGCGTGTCTGCCAACTGCGTGAGAATATGTGTGTGTGTGGTAAGTGCGTGTATCTGGTTATGCCTACATATATATATATATATACATACATATATACAAACTTATGTATTTATTTGAGCTTGCCGTCCATTTGGCTTATTTATTGGCGATGTATTTCGATATTTAATTGAATACGCTGTCACAGTGTAAATAAATTGCCTTGCCCTGCGTGTCAGCCGAATTGGCGCATTAAATAATTAAACATTAAAACGAAGAGACTAGACACCATGACTATCTTTATTAACAGTTGAACAATTTTGGAAATAATTGTAAATTCAATAAACAATACGTCAGCAATAAAAATGATCCAATAATAAAGTTAAGTTAAATATCAAAAATATCAAAGTCAAAGATTTATAGTAAGCGTATTTGTGTTGTAGTCTAAATTATTAAAAATCTTTAAATGTTTATAAATTTAGAAATGAGTTATATATCAGAGTGAATGACGGACCATAAGTTTGTCTTCCAGAAGAGATCAGTATCACTGGTCGAGTAGATATACCCAAAACTGTACGCATGAAATTGGTAAAATTATGGTGACTAGCATTGTTTCATTCCCATTCGTTTTTATTATCTTATTTTGTTTTTTATTTTATTTCCTTAATATTACCTATGTATAGTAATACAAGATATCGCTCCTAGTCGGAGTATAGGGCAGATTATTATCTTATGCAATGTATTTATTAAAAATGTTACATGTATATGTATAAGTAGTAGTAGGTATAAGTAAAATTGGAAAAAAAATTAAATACCAAATAGTACAAAAAACCTGTCTCTACTGAGAAACAAACCTAGAACTCGAACCGACTCTGAAGGTTTTGAGACGAATGCTCTACCAACTTAGCTAACCTACCGTAAGCTCTTGCAAAAATTTTGTGGAGTCAATAATCTTACGGATATACATTTATTTCGTTACGTGACGATTTTTCTATAATTTCACTCTAAAACTTGCTTGCTCAATTGTCAGTGTGGTGATCAAATAATTATATCCAAAATTTATTTGGTGTCGTGTTTGCCAAATATAATTTCAAGCAAATATTTGCCCATTTAATGAATTCTTGCACAATCAAATTTTCATGATCTAATTGCTCTGGGCAAGCAATGCGCGTGTCCGTTATACGTGTCTCTCAGAAAAAGAGAGCGCCAGTTCTATTTTTATATTGTAGCGAGATAGTTGGTTGCGATTTCGGAAAAGATTTTGAAGGGACATAAAGCTATCTCTAAGGTCAAGAAAATGTAACGTGACTCCGAGGCGTTCCCCAACAGGAGCAAAGCGTTATCTTTATCCGAATCAGATATTTAAAATACATCAATGAGAGCAAAACAAATTTATGCAATTTTTATTTGCAACAAATTTGGAGAGTGTGTAATGGCAAAGAAAATATTTCCCCTACAAAAAGAGCAAATAAAGATTGCTCATCATGTTTCTGGGGTTTGCCAAAGAACATTTGGAGGAAATATTTACCAAAGTGTGATACCGTGAGCCTTCAACCTTTAACAAAGAGAGCAAATATTTATATCGTGTAATGGTAGCTTAAGCTTCGTGAAGGATCTTCGCTCTACAAACAAATATAAAATATGAAAGAAAAGGATATGTTCGGAATGGTTTTTTATCAGGCAGCTTTTTTAACCATACACCGCCTGAATGGAATATCATTGGCATTTAAGCCAATAATGATGCCAGTTCTTTAATCTACTATAGCTTTTATAAGTTTAATTACAAATTTTTTATTATTTATTTTTCCGACTTTTCTCATTTATCTTAATGTTATGCAATGTTCTGCAATTTTTATTTATATAGCAAAATGTTTATATAAATACTTGAATAGCATTACGCCCCTAAAAGTTTAAATGCATAAGTGCAGCTGCCACGTGGATAAATTTAGTTGTCAAGTCAAATAAGTATCTCGCATATTTTCTCAAGTTTAGCCAACTGCAGCTCAACTCAAAGACAAACTTAACTTGAGTGACTAAGTGGCTGAAGGTGGAACTGCAGTCGGTAGTTGCAAGGTCAAACGGTTGCAAGAGCTACATTTCAATTAGATAGAGCGTAAAATGTGGCACAGTTGAAAGCGAGATAGATACGTAGTGCAAGTTTCTCACTGGACACTTCTGGCGACACTCCTTGCTAGCTGCTTTCATATATTAATTTGTATTTTAGCCAGCAATTCATACATATACAATTACAATAGGCACACACACGCTAGCTTATGTAGGTGTTATTATTACACGCGGCGAATGAGCAATAAACAGGGTGACTAAGGCCAGTGTTGCCATAGAGCGAAAGTGATGCCACAAGCCTCCAATAGGAAACCTGCCCCGGGCAAATTTAACGCACTGATTGAGTAAATGAACGGACAAACAAGCGTTGGAAGTGGAGCCACATAAGGGTTGGGCGAGTAGACTGAAAGCGAGGTGAGCTGCGACTGTTGCTGCTGCAAAATGGCTGCCAGCTTTATAAAGTGGAAAATAACTGTTTACTGTGGCATTAATTATGTCATGCCCTGTGTGTATATGTGTGAGTGTGTTTGTGTTTTAGTTGGTATATGTGCGAGTATATGTGGAATTCTTTAACAAATTAATTGGATCTGGAGAAAAAATAATTTTATATATTTTAATTGTTTGGAAATTTCTTCAAAATATAATTTATTCGTCTAGCTTAAAGCTCTGGCAGCCATGGCTAATTATTATAAACTACTTTAAAATTGTAACTTTACAAACTAAAGTAGGAATTTTCGGTCAATTTTTATATTATTATGAGGAAAATTCTTAATTTAAGCGCGTTATTTTTTTTTGTAGACAGAAATTCATAAATTGAGTGTGTGTTGAGACAGCAATTTTCAATATAAGAATATTTTCCTACTCTTTTTAGAATGTTTACTCTTAATGCTGTGATTGAGATAGTATTTCATTTTACATTTCCTTCTCCCGTCTTTTTTTTTTTACATATAAGTACATGACCAATTCGCACAATCATCGTTTTTAACTTTTTTTATATAATAAGCACATTAAGACATTTTAGTTATTGGCTAATACGCAGCAGTGTAAAACCGCCTGAAAGAAAACAAAACTTTTTATAAAAAAAAAGCTAAGAATGTTAACAATAATTTTTTATTTGAAGTTTTGTTTTCTTTCAGCCGGTTTTACACTACTGCTTATAAGCCTTATTTCAAAAAGGATTTTTTTTAATTTTTTAATTTTAATTGTTAATTTGATTCTAGAGCACCCATCTGGGATTATTAGAGTTTTATGCATGTGTATTTAAGTTAAAAATAAATTATTCTCAATCTCAAAATTTTTTTATATTTATTTATTTTTTCCAATTCAATGTAATTTAAAAGTATTATAAACGCTAGTTAATTTTTATTAAAAAATAAACACATATATTATTCTGAAGTTAAAAATAATTTACTCCCTATCCCATAATTTTTTTATGTTTATTTTTTCCATTTCTGAGATTGACAGTAATTTATTTTTAACTAAAGGGGTCTACGCAGCATGAAAATTTCCATATGGAATTTTTTTCATATTATTTTATATGGAGCCACCAGTGTGCACAGTAAGACAAAGTGCCATTTTTATCGTCAAACATTTTTAATCGGAATTTTTCGCCAGCATTTTTTTATATGAAGTTTTTCATTTTTTTGCGTGCTGCGTATAGGCTTTTAACAATAAAAGAGAACGAAAAACTCGTGTAAATTCTATTCTCGTGTTTTGAGCAAACTCGAATTTGAAATTAGATGGGATTTTTTTTCTGAGTAAGACAACTTTATGCCAATAAATAGATTATACGATTTTTAAGGATTGACCTGGATAAAAATAATTTTTTAAATTATATTTAATCGAATTTTTTGAAAAACTAGTATCCAAATAACAAAAACTTGTGTACTTAAAATTGAATATCATGATTATTATTTAGTTGATTAATTGTTTTTTTAATTAAAAGGTTATCTTTCAAGAAAAATTAAAAAAAAAAATTGTGAAAGTGTTCCTTCGTTTTTTTTTTTTAAATGTAAATTTTGTTTTATTCAGATTCTATAATATTTATGTAAATTAAATGAAAAACAATAGTATTAGTAGCAGCCGAGTTATTGTATTTCAAATGATTTTTAAATAAATGTAACTCCCCAAAAAAACTATTTCTTGCTAAACTCGAAAGTACTCTTATTCACTACACTTTTTAACAAAATTAAAAAAAATGAAATAAATTTTGAAATTATTTTTTTTGCTTAAATCTATGCAATTTGTAAAAGAACCACCCATATGTGAGTCTTTATATAAGTTGCCCATAAATAATGGTATGTTTTGAAAAGGGAGCAATCGGAACTGCACACAGTACCATATAGTAACTATGTCTGTGGCATATCAAAAAAGTTTCTAAAACAACAACGCAAGCAACTGTCAACCAGACCATTAGCGTTTTACAATTGGTAACATGATTTGATTTTACAAAGCATATATGTATAGTAAAATATTTCAATGGAATATAGTTATTTGTTTTAAGTTATTGTTTTTTGTCGGTTTGTTTTTATGTTTATTGATTTTGAACAATATGAGGCATTTATTTGGCTGTCAACAAACCAAAGCACCGACATGCCACATATCACAATGTACATTGTATGTGGGTCGCCCCCAAATGTAT
Source organism: Chymomyza fuscimana (assembly GCA_949987675.1). Lineage (NCBI taxonomy): Eukaryota > Metazoa > Arthropoda > Insecta > Diptera > Drosophilidae > Chymomyza > Chymomyza fuscimana. The sequence continues at coordinate 66,847,926 of OX465089.1, read as the reverse complement.
GCTATGCATTTTGTATTGAAAATTGAATTATGGCAAAATAAATGCACAGCAAAGTCAAATCTAAGCCAGCCACGTAGTCAATTTGCTGGCTCAGTGCATATATGTGTGAGTGTGTATATGTATTTATAGCACATATTTATACACATGTATAAATATCTGTATATATATTTATGAATGTGTGCCATGTTACTTGCGCTGTGTTGTGGCCAAACTGAATGGTGTATCTGCCACTTGACATTTGTATAAACAGTGCGTATACACAATATGAAATGGCTTCAAGGCAGCGACTTTCCGACGCTTTCATTCGCCTGAATGATTCTTTTGTGTCTGTGTGTGTGTGTTGTGTGTGTGTGGTTGTGGCTGTGACATCCTATTTAAACCTAGAGTATTGGAACTTATTTAAGACTTTTAAGTACTATGTCTACAGATTGACAGCGCTTTCATTGTAAGTAAGTGGAATTAAACTGCTTTTCCGTCCAAAACATATCAAGTGGATTGAGAACAAATAAGGGAAAGTGGAGAATTTAATGATAAAGCAAAAATAAAACATTTTACTTGCAGCTGAGTCTATTTGTCAAACATTTGGCCAGTTGACAATGTGATTGATGAATAAATTGTCTTTGGAGAAAATACTTGTTTAGGCTTAGGGAACCGCAATCATAAATAAAAATTAACAAAATGAAACTTTGATAAAGAATATACTTGAGTGCGTCGTGATGTTATTTATGAGCTCTAGGATGAGAAAATTCTTCTAAAGAGAGCCAGGTCTTTTATAGTTATAAAACCATGAAGCTCTTTGCTAACGAAGAAACATCTGGTGTTGCAATCTGTGAACAGCTTAGTCCAAGTCTTTTAGGGAAAATCATTCAATCAAAAGAAACTGGCAATAAGTTCGCTAATCTTTAAAATATTTAAATTTAAAATCCGTGTTAAACAAAACAAGGACGATGAGTCACTTTAGTCAATGGTGAGGTGAGAAACATTCTGTTTACCTGCATTTGCGCAGATTTTATTCCAAACTTAAAAATTCTAAGTCTACGCAATATTTAGATCGGTTTAGATACGAACCATTTTGACTTATACCAACAATATAAGCTTGAAGATATGCAAGAAATAGCGTGAAGGGTGCAACGCCCATTGCCGGATGCAGCCCATCGTATGAATGAAGCTATATCTCGAGTTATCTTTTCGGGCATCTGTAGAAGGTATTCTTGTAGAAAATCTATCTTAAAAAAAATGTAAAGCGACTCTATAAAAGCTTTATTATAAAATTGCCACAAAATATTAAAATAAAAAAGAAAGTTTAAAAATAATATTAATATTATCATCTGAAATATTTCTTTAGTTTTTAGAATTTTTGTTAAAAACTAATCTTATACAACAATCAAATTTAGTTTCCATGACTCTAATTTTTAATTTGAATCTATTAAATTTTATATGGGGCTCTCAAAATACATAGCACTAGTTTTAGATATTCAAGAAGTTGCCTGGATAGACAAGTAATGCAAATGTGAATCTTTAGGGTCTAACACAACATTAAATTCAGCTTAAATAAACTACTTTAAACGTACACAAAAAACATATAAAAACTGAACTTTTCCTTAAACTACTCATTAACGTAACTCGTTAAGCAAGTTCATATAATATTTTTTAAAAAAAAACTACAGTTTATTCCTACCTCTACAGCTGAGTAACAATATAAATCATAATATCAAAACTTTTGTAAAATAATTCACAAATTAAAAAAATCCAATTTCCGCTGGACACGCTTGTATTTTTTAATGTAAAAAATTTGTTCAACTTTTGTGTTCAGTACAAAAAAAGAAGCGTGCAATGTCATGCAAATGACAAATAACCTGCAATGCTTTGTAATTTCCTTTTTATTTTTATCTCCTCGATTCGAGGCGTGTATTTAAAAATGTTTCCTTCTTTTTGTTATCCTGCAAAAATATTTTATGATTTTCTCTTGTTGCACGCCAGAGGCAACCAGAGGCAAAGTTCTAAAATACATTTAATTAAGAGAGCCGAATATTAAATGGTCTTTAAGCTAGACACATAAATTATTTACATGGTAGGAAAGGAATAATTTTGAGTTCTTAAAATATATCGAATAATGTGTAGAAAATTTTAGCTTATCCAACTACAAAGTAAGTTAGGAATACAAAACTAAATTCATAGGCCATTTTGTCTCTGTAGTTTACGTACTCTCTATTAAGGTGCACTAAAGACCCAACCCCCCAAGAAATATTTTATGAGCTCAAATTTTAAGTTTGAAAGATTTTTGGTAATGTTTTTCCTGTCTGAGCAAAAACTTGCCAATCAATCATCGTCTGCCACAGCTTTTAGTGGATAATTTACAAAGTAAATATGGAAAATGTTTGCTCTGTTTTGTGTATGAGAATAGTTTGGGGGGTTTTTGGGTGTGGTCTGGGCGAGGGTATAGTTCGCGATGTCAAATGAGTTATGAAAATACCAGCACGCAAATAAAAAAAGCAAACTTTTAAATCACATTTCTTTTGTACCTTCTTGTTGGCAAAAATTATATAAATGTGATTGATGCGCAGATCCGGCTCCGGTTTTGGCTGCAACCAGGAGTTTTGCCAATGATTGATGGCGAACATGAAAAGCGCACAAAATCAAATCGTAAAATCCACACAAAAAAAAAAAAAAAACTAAAGGCGTATATACATGAAAATCTGCAAAACAAATTGAATAATAAAATCTCTTAGCTTTTATATTTATAAGCCAAGTGCCAAATAAATCGTTACGAAGCTCGCATAAAGGCTATATATGGCTTTAACTATAAGTCTAAAATAAAATACGTTCCATATTTAAAATATTGAGTTCTGCTTCTTGGAATAAACGTGGCCTACTTAGTAGCATGCTTTGCTACCACTCTAAGAATGTTGTGGTCTTTGCCAAAACACTTTATAGCCCTGTTTTTGTTGTTTTTATTGCTATTGTAGTACAGCACGTGGCTTAAACTTAATGTTGGGCAAAGAGAAATTAAGTGTAGTTACATTTAAAAGGCGTGTAGAGTGTGCTTGGGCGTGTCTGTATATGCTTGTGGCCTTTAAAAGTAAGAGTGTGCGTGTTGGCCACAAAAACATACACATACATAGTACCAAAGTGGTTTTGTTTATTGTTCACCACATAAATCTGGATTATGGCAAACTTAAATCTTTTCAACACCAACCATCTTCATAATTAACATATGCATTGACAACATAATCCCTTAAATAACCAAACTACATAAAATGGCATTTAAATATTTATAATTTATGCAAATATTATAAGAGAGTAAGAGAAAATCTTACTATCCCTCGGCTTCCACTTTCGATGCATTTATATGAGCACCTAATCAAAGCACGGACTGTGCGGATTTATTTAATTTAATGATTTTAATTTTTCGTACAACCATACTCAATTTTTTAATTGAGCGATTCGGATACGGAAAAAAAACAACACTACCTTATTAATTTTTTTTTTTTAAATTCATTACTTAATGACCTCTTGAAGGCGCCATTATCAACTTAATGTAACGTCATATAGTTGAGGACCAGCGGACGACCAAGAACCTTCCGAAGATTTCTTATTTATCAAATTATGATTAGCGATTTAGAAGTTCAAAGGGAACAGATGCACATTCTTACATATATTTATAACAATTTTTAAGCATATAATCAATGCATTGACTTATTGTAAGAAAGCAATAGATTAGTATTACGTATTTCGATTTCTATTCCAATCTGACTATTTATCAACAGAAAATATCATTAGAGTCAGTATTCCACATCAGCAGTATCTACATGCAAGCGCTTAAGTTTCAAAACTTTGAATTCTTTCGTAAAATAAAGCAAATGGTAATGGTTCTCTATTTTATGTTTTCCCCTATGGTTTTGCTTAAACTTAAGATATTTTTGTACAAAAATTCCTTATATTAAGTTAAATTTGTTAAAAATTGAAAATTGTGGTTGGGTTTTCGTATAGAACTCATATTGATGACTAAAAGGAACAAGGACAAACACAGAAATAGCTATCATTTTGTATACATAAAAATAAAAATTCAACCACAAATAACTAGCTTGCATATATAGGGTGTGCCATCTGTTAGTTTGTTTGTTAAAATTGCATTTTATTCGTATATTTTCCAACAAAATTGGGCAAATGTATATTCCAAATACAAGTTTAACAACTCATTTATGTGAGAAAAATTATATCGCCCAAATGGCCGACGCGGCTGGCTCTACATCGTAATTTTTGATTACTTTTTCCGTGGGCAGATACGCATGCAAAATTCGACGCAAAGTGGTCCTAGCAAGGTGTACTTCTTGTTCCCGGCGACTCGCCGACACTGGTCTCAACTAGGTTTTCTTCATAGAACGACATTTTATAGTAAGCCTGTACCACTTTTACACGTTGTTCGGTTATTACATGATCCATGACTAAAATTGAATTATGAGTGTTTAACAACCAAACCAACAGATGACCCACCCTGTATATTAAAAGTGTTTTATCAAAGCGTCAAAAATATTATCTCAATATTCCATTACAAATTGATATTTGAGAATTTGGTATTTGCCAGGAGTTCTTCGACATTTCGTATAGTAGTGAGTAAGAGTATAAACTTAATATGTGAGTTGAATTTCTGGACTGTCTTTGTAATAATTCTTTGAAGCGAGCTGTCATATCATTAATCATGCTATCATTGTGGAAAACAGCAAACTTATTTTGGCTCTGATGTCTTAAGTTTTTCTTGTATTAATCTCTTTATAAAAGTATTTCAAAAGTTAAGCATCAAGTTATATTTTAATAATAAACCAAATATGAGTTTTTGGTACAGATTGTTAACGACTCGCTGGCTTTAAGCCTACTTAAGCCTGCAGAAAATACTTGCTAAATTCTTAAGAAAAAGGTTGCCCGAATGTTTTAATATTTCTTTTTATCTTGACAGTTCTTTTAGCTGCAAACAATATTTCATTTTTTTTTTCTTCTTATATCTGAAGCTATTAGCCGCCGCCAAACTAACTCTTAATGCTAGTTGCCCATTTCAATGTCACTTACTATAATTAAATCGAACGCTTCGTCCTGGCGCCAACGATAGAGAGAAGCAGACAAATTAAAACATATATAATAAAGACAAGAATAACAAAAAAAAAAAAAATAAGCTCATAACAAAATGTCAACTTTTAATCATTAAAACTCTACTGGACATACGACAAGGAGGAAAAACAAACTTGTTTAGAGAAGTAGGTCAGCAAAAATAAACAAAATAGTGCTTATGCATCAGCACAACAAGATTTGAGCTGGCATATAGCATATAGAGCATACATACTCTATATGGTATATAGTATATGTAAATAAACAAAGTTGAGCGCTTAATTGGCATTGAATAGTTTGAGTCTAGAGAAGTGTCATAACAATAAAAAGCAATACGCGTTTTTGATAAAGCCAAAGCGGCCAATAAGCGCCATCAGTAAGCTGATTAGATGCAAATGGCTAAGATAAGAAAATCTAAAATAAAAGCAACGTAGGCCAAAACCCCCCCCTACTAGAAAGCAAACAAACAAACAAACTACGGCTAAAAGAAACGTCAAGAAATTTGTGGTAAAAAGAAAATGCCAAATTTTATGTTATTTTTATGCATTCGAGTGTGTGAGTGTAAAAGTAAAAGAAAAGGCGGCATACCAAGAATTTTATTCTACACAGGATTTCTTTTATTTATAGGTAGGCGTACTGCCTGGACCTTGAAGCAACCGCCATTCCCAAGGGGCAAGCAGAATTTTTTTTTTATTTTTTCGAATGCCAGAAATCATAAATTTTTAATGCACGCACAGCATGGTTCTTGGGCTTCTCCAAAGTAACATGAAATACTATAACAGTACGCGCGCTTAACCGTTACATTTGAAAAACAGTTAGCAGCTGCAGCTACTGTTAGAACTAAGTTTTGCTGTAACAATAAATTTAAACAAGTGAAAATTGCCGTACCTTTAAGCCTATTTGTAAAACACTTGGATTTTGTGAGTTGTTGTCTTAAACGCTTGGCACAAAAGTATGCTACACTTTTTTAAATTTGAAAATATTTTTTTCCCTTTTTTTTGTATTTAAACGCGCACTTTCGCTTTTTAGATGAACCTATCGAACCGAACGCTACGCTTGATTTGTGAAACTGGCCTCGTTTGTTTCGTGGAATTGGTTAAAGTTGGTTTGTTCCATGCCAACGTTCACAGGAACTCGAATAGGCACACGTACAGACACACACTGCACGTGCTTGAGAGTTTGTCAGATGTTAACTGGCGTTGACTTGGCGCAAGGAACGATCTGGCAAAATGGAACACGCTGCTTAGGCCAAAGGCAGCTTTTTGTGGGCTTAACCAAAAGAGTAGTAGAAGAAATTGTCTATGGGCTCAACTGTTAAGAGGCGAAATGAGTGAGACCTTGTGAGCTTTGAGTGAAATGCCACGAAGTGGCTCAAAAGCTCTCTCTCAAAGCTTTAAGACGACAGCTTTTATTTCATTGCCAAATATTACCAGTATTTTAAAAGTGTACTGTTCAGTGTTGACAATTGCGCACTTTTTCACGCCAAAAGTAGCTTTTTTTAAACTGATTGCGGCAAATTCGAGCAAGTTTCTAATAAATTTTGTTTTTCCGCTTTATATTTTTTTATATTTTCGCTGATAAAAGAATTATTCAAACTTATCAGAAAATCAGAAAAATTGTAATTCCAGCCATAGAAGCGAAATATTGTCTAAAATATAAACCTATGCTGTAATAAACAAGTAGTTGTAAGAAGTATGTTTTGGTAAGGTAGTTAAACTTTTAAAGGCTTTGACGATATCTTCTTCTGTTCTTAATTGGTTTTGAAACGTATATACGAGGATAGTACCTTGTTTCTGCAATAGTTAGTCTGGAACTGTGACATATGTCTTCGGGGTTGTTTCCCGAATTGAAAAATTACCAAAACTCCATAAAAAAAAGACACGAATTGAAAAAAATAATAAAAAAAAATGAAATAAAGCCAAAAACAAGAGCATAAGAAAAACTTCTTTTCATGATAATAAACGTTTATAGAGCTTCTGGTCTCCGAGATATGTGGACATGTCTTGACTATTTATTTTGTCGTGCTGGTCTTTTTCATTTTATATGGGTAATTCCACTCATAAGTCAACCAGGGCCGAGAAATAAAATGTGAATAAGCAGTTTCATTTTCAACACTACATTTTTTTTTTTGTTATAAATATAATAATCTATTTTTTTCGGCTTTTCTCTATGTATATAAATTCTTATTATATAATTTAATCACTTTTTATTCATCATTTTTTAAATTTCGCCCATTTCTGACTGTTGAAGCAAATAATTTTTTTAAAATGAATAAAAAATAAATACTATTAATATTATTTCTAAATGAATGTAAAAAATTTAAAGCTCTTTTTTTTTGAATAAGTAATTAATAATATATAGCTTTTTTGGATATATCTTTTTAATCGACGTTATTTTTAATCCTTAAACAACACTGATATTGTTCTGCGTAAAATACCTTTTATTTAAAAGCACATAAATGTTATATCCTTTGATGAAATTCGTCAACCAATATTTACCTGCAAGTACAAATTAAAAAGAAATTATTTTAATGCAATCAAAATTAATTTAATTAATTGACATAATAAAACCACAATTATTACACAAACACGGGGAAAACAGCAATTAAGTAATAAAAAGGGATTTTTATTGCAAAAGTTTACAGAAAGTTTTTTTTACACAGATAGAGATAGTTATAGAGAGCTTTATAGAGCTTTCGGGCGCAAAGTGTTGCCAACTACAAGTTGTAATTTGAAAAACTTAGAGTGAGTAACGTTCAAAATTGCCCGGGGAGTAAAAAAGAGAATCTTAGTTTTTAATGTATTTTAATTTTTTAGAAAACATGCCAATTAAATATATTAAGTAAATTGTTTTAAAATTTAGCTACATTTAAAAAACGTGCAGTTACGAGTATACATGCCTGTGCCCAATTCCGTTTTCTGTTTATAATTGATCACAATATTAAGAGATATACATTTTCAGCATGGGTTAAATATTCAAATAATAATTAATTAATTTGTAAATAAATAGAATAATATTCAGCACCCTTTAACGTTTGTATATAATAGTACCCACAGTTTCGGATATTAAGACATTTATTTTAAATTTTTTTTTTAATTTTGTTTAAAATTTTTTAACTAAAGGCCTATACGCAGAATGCAAAAAAATTTCACACGGAATGACAAAACTATATAAAAAACAAACCCATTTGGGATATCATATTCAGGATTTTTTTTTTTGTGTATAAAACTTCGTCTTGAAAAAATCTTCTAAAACACCCATTGCATCAAAGGAACATATCAATTTAAAACTTAAACACATGATAAAAAAAAAATAAACTAAACGCAAAAAAATACCATCGCTTATTTTGGAGCTATAGGAAGCTTTACGGACACGGTTTAGATTTGTACTCATCCAGATCTTTATATTTTGTGGCTTAATGAACTGAAAGAGTAACTACTAAGTTAAACTTTTTGTTTAATTGAAAAATCGAGTTAGAAATCGGAATTGCGAACAGGCATGCTTTATTTCTTCAGCGCTTGGCAACACTTTAAAATAGTGTTAATTAACAGCACGACAACGAACACAACAACAACGACACAAAATTCGACGTGCTGATTAATTGCTACTACACATAATAAAACATTAAAAGTTGTTCTTTTTTTGTTTGCCAAGTGTTGTAAAATGCTGTGTTGCACAACTCTTGCTGCGGCACACGCACATACACACACAAACACACACCAGTTGTTGTTGCTGTATTTAGTGCTGGCTAAAACGAATTAACATCGAATTTAAAATCGAGATCCAAATTTTTCAAGGGATTTCGATGAAATTTCTGGCTGCCATGATGATGATGGTGATGTGGTATGTGTATCTCCACTTCCGGTTCGTCATCTGCAGTTGCACAGTTAACGTAAACATCGTTTTTATAATTTTTCATTAATTGTTTAACAATTTTTAGTTGATGTCGGTAGAGTTAAAAGACAAATGCAAAGAAAAATATCAACCATTATAAAATTTTACATTTGTTTTTTTTAAGTTTAGGTGTTTTAAGCATGAAACATGTTAAAAGGCGACACAATAAAAAGCAAATCTATGAAAATTCAAGCGTGTAAAAAAGACGTCGAAAATGTTCACACACATTCAAACATACAATCACACTAATACATATATACTAAATGATTATAAGCGAAGAAACGTAATGAAGCGCCTGCCCTTAAGTCAAATAATATATTGCGTATACGCCATGTTCACGCATATTGCTCAATTTGCAGCACTAAGGCGCGCCTACCCACACTCTATCCCTTGGGTCTCCAAATTGATTAACCGCACTCCTACCCCATTGTCAAGTAGTATTCTACTCACATATTGAAGTGTCTCTTTTCAGACACACAAAGATCCATATACCACGCTAAAAAGATATCAATACCATAAATTTCCAATTAATTTCCGCACGTTTCGCATATGTAGAAAGCTTTTTTGAAATATATAAATGGCCATAAAATCTACCCTACAAAACAAAAGAATAGTAAGCTGGAGAATGGTAGGCATTCCAGGGCTTCCCAAAACTTTTCGCAGAAAATTGAGCCAAACAACACAAAACTTTTTGCGGCGTAGCCTAAAAATAGCAACCCCCCAAAAAAAAAACAATAATTTCGACAACATAAAAAAAAAAAAATAATAATAATAATAAAATTGGTAAACTGAAATATGAGAGAGTAACTTGAGACTTGAGTTGGAAGTTGTATTGCTTTTGTGCAAGTGTTGGGAAAGAAAGTTTTTTATAAAGTTATAGGCATTATTACCAAAATAGTTGAAGCTTATAAACAACGAGAGTTATGAAAGATACGTTGCTGCGCAAACTTGTTTTAAGAGAGACTTTTGAATGACAGTTGTAGAGTTCAATTTTGGTATCAAACTTTAAGAAGTTTTGTAGAACAAAATAGAAGGCCTAAATACTTGCATAATCCTAGTTCTTCTAGTTCCTAAAACAAAGGCGTAAAATCAAAATAGTGCGTCATTTTCGTAGATAATATGATTTATTAATACACAATCAGCCTAATCAGGCCATTAAACCACAACAGAAAATTTACATTTAGGGTATTCACACTTGCTGTTGAGTTGAGGAGCTGAAAATTTGAGGACTTTTGCACAAACAAAATTTACAGAGCTGCGTTTCAACTTTCAACTCAACTTTTTCTCATACATATTCCACACTGCAACATTTGAGATTTTTTAGCTATAATTTTAAAAAATTGTATTGAAATTACACAATTAAAAGAGTAAGTCATGTGCATTTTATATTCTTAATTAGGTGAATTGAATATTATTTCTTGTAAGTGGCTGAATCAAGATTAAAAATTTAAATTATTAAAAATTAGAAAGAAGACTATTCGACTATTCAACTACGCAACATTTCAACTGCTTAAATCAGCAGCAAGTATGAATACCCTAATTGTTTTTTTGCACAGAGTTAAATGTGGCATCAAAAATGAAAAGTATGTAAAATGTGTTGGTATTTTATGTAGGTATTGCTAGAATATTCCACAAACTGGATTTTTTTTTGACAGCAGGGCGCCACATCTGGATGCCATAGGTCCAAACACAACAATTTTGTAGAGCGGAACTTTGTTGTGTAGGGAGGGGTTGATATTGTCTCCTAATAATTTTACCAGAGCACCTGAAGGTAATTTCATGGACATAATCTTTTCATGGTATCGAAGTTAATGCCCAGATGCGTGTTAACCAAAATTATATTTCGTCAAGCAGCTTAGTATCCGCTGATAGGATGGCCGAATCGTCAGCATATCTAGCTAAAAGAAGCTGCTGGTTTTGGTCAGGCAGTAAAAATATTGTAAAAAAGAATCACTTTTTCAGAATTTCTTCTCAAAAGCGTTGAGTACTTGCTGCACCCCATGACGAACCTGTTCCGGGTTGCTTTGGAAAAGCAGGGGGTCAATACGGTTTTGAAGTAATTGGTTGGAAGAATGGTTCCAAAGAAGCTCTGCCAGTAGCAACGGAAGAGAGGTTTTCACAAGAAATGTATGTACCAACGTAAGTTTATGGGAATGAAAAGAGTTAATACAATTTGCTAAAAATGGTTCTATTGTTTTTTCATTTAAGGATATGTTTTAAAGTTTAGAAGAAAAATTAATCAAAAAGTGTCGCTACTAGGGCTAGCACTTATTGTCTTTGAGCTTATTTAAGTTTCCGCGTTAATATAATAATAATAATTAAGGGACCTACAGCTTATAGCTTTTGGACAAAAATCTTAAAATATTTTGGGCCAAATTCTGGCATTTCGATAATAATTTTTGTATAGGGATGAAATTTTACACAAACATGTTCTTCAAAGATTGAAGCTCTCAGATTTTTTTATAAGACATGGATAATCCAGGACAAAATTTAAAAATGTTTGAAAAAGAGAAAAAAATTTAACTTTTTTAAAAAAATTGGTCAATGGGAATTGTAATGATTTGTAAATTTTGTCAAAATTTTTGAATTGTTTTGGGGGTATTTTGTCTAAAATCTGGCCATGCGGGCCAATTGTGCAAAGGTTAAAAAAATTATTAAAGCAATAATGGATAGAAGTAAATATACGAAAACGGGGCTTTGAAACGACTTTCTGATTAAGACGCGGCAAATGTCGCACCATATCTTTAAATGGCTCCAATCATTCCCGAAGGTGAAACCAAAGAATACCTGGGGGTATACTTAGATAGGAGACTCACTCGGAAAACCCATATAAAGGCCAAAAAAAAACAGCTAAAATTAAAAACCACAAAATACACTAGCTTTTAGGCCCATGGTCGCAACTCAGCCAAGAAAATAGAGTTCAACTTTACCAGGCACTCATTAAGCCAGTGGGGAACCATGCAGCTCTGGGGCATAGCGAGCACCTACAACATCGGAATCCAACAGAGATACCAATCCGTAACACTAGAAAGCATTGGGGACACTAATTGCTTTGCAAGCAATCAGATAGTCGAAATTATCAAAATATCTCAAAGATACCAAAACAGGCAACCAGATCGTTTCGTCTAATAAGTAAGTACTCTTAGCAAAAATTATTGTTATACATTGATTGGGCTCACTGGACTCACAATCAATACTATCATTTTGTTGTATTTATTTAAAAAAAAAATGCAATTAAATATTGAATCATTTTTATTTAAAAATCGAAAAAAAAAAGACTTGGACTGTGAATTTTGAATACAAATTGAATAATAACTATTATTTTATTAAAAAAAGTGTAAAAACTTGAATTAAAAAAAAAAATAAAAATATTAATGTATTCTTTTTTGATAGCCCTTTCATCTAAAACAATATTTTCACTTTAATTGTTTATCACACTGTTTGCTGTCCCTGCGAAATCTAGCATTAATATAAAAGTTAATAAACTATATTTTTTTCTCTGGTCCAATGCCCTTTTCTTGCCCTCAGGAAATGCATCCACAATTAAATATAGAACTTTGGCAAAATTGTCAAATACACTCAACGCATTACCATTACCAATATCTGGGGTATTCACCAAACTTGTACGTAGCAACACTGGTGGCCAAACAATGCCAAGTTTGATTATCACATTAAGTGGCATGTTCCAAATATTTTTGTTCTGGTAAAGGAAACGTCCAAAACTTTTGATGCCAATCGCTTTGCATTGAAGTGGAACGCTCGACTGTCTGCCAATTACGGGCACCATCATAAACAAAACATAATGATGAAAGCTGTCAATGGGAAAGCATGAAGTACACAAACACATACACAGACATATACACACACATACACGCACACACACACATGCTCATGTTTGTGTCTGAGTAAAGTCTAGCATGTTGGCAAAAAGTTTCAACGTCTGCCATTCAAACGTTTGCCTGCCTCAACTTGTTTTGCCTCAACTAACTGAGGGACCCAACTTTTAATCAGTTACAACCAGAAAGTTGCGTCTTGCGCTCACAATTATTGCCGAATTTCCTTCAAGAGAAAAACATAATCAGCTTAATTGCATAAAGAATGTTATAAGAAAGGCAAAAAAAAAAAGCAAAAGAAAGAAAAACGGAAGCAGCGGAAAAAAACGAATGAAAAAAGCCGGCGCCATGTTTATTGTCATGGCGTCGTTGTCGCTACAAAATGGCGCAAAGACTAAACATAACATGGTGTTCAGTGTGTGTGTATTGGTGTGCTTTTGTGTTAGTCAAAGGGCTTTATGTTACGCTTGTTGTTCCTGTTCCTTGTGCCTTTTCTTGTTCTTATAATTCACGACCCCATTGCCCGACCTACCGTGCGCTGCTGTTGTTGTAATACAATCAATTTCCGCTTTTGTTTATCAAGTAAAAAGCTGGCTGCCTTCGCATGCTTCATGTTTGTTTTGACTTTTATTTTATATTTATTTTTATTCTTTTTAGCTTTATTTTTATGCTTTAGCCGAGAGTCATGCTCGTCTTTTTATAAACGGAAGCAACAGCTCAGTGACGCTGGTTAAACATGACGTATACGTAATAAGTGCGCCGAAAGCCTGGCGTTTATTGATTGTCTTCCGTTACAGGCGCGTTAACAACTGATGCCAGCCCAAGCGCACTTTTTAATTAAATTTTATGCTTACCAAGAATGTGCTTATATACAATATATACACATACATAATGTATAGTCTACGCTATATGCTTCATTTTATATGCTTGTGTTTGTAATAATCATTATACATACAGTTGATAATGAAGCCAAAGTCCAAGTCAAAGGAAATATCTTGCCATAAGGCCTGACGCACTGGCATTGGCTTTGTGCAATTAGCTTTGTGTATGTGTGTGTGTGTGTAGCTTGTGTATGTATGTGCTTTAGTCACTCTGTATGTGTTCCTCTTCCTGCATAGACAAAAAGCATACAAAAGTAATTGTCATGTTTGTTTTTGTGGTATTAATTGGTATATAACATTTCTTTTAGCCGTCTTTCTACTTGACTCAAATTGGCAGCTGATTTATTAATTGCTTTTGGCCAAGTTTATAAAAGTACTTAATGCAATTTAAGCATTAAGTATTTAGAGGTATAGGGTGGCCATCAAATGTCAATGAAATGCTATTGAACTAAAAAACTTGGCCTACATAATAACATAAGGTTTTTAAGGCAGCTGCAAATACAATTACTATTAGCCTTCTTTCGGGCAATTAAGCTTAGTAAAGTAAATGTCTTATAACGGAGCTTAAGCCAAGCGAAAACTCCATTACTTATAAAATAATAAAATCAATTAGATGATATTTTGTGTGCTTTCAAGCTATTGACTTTGAAAATAGCGTTCAGCTCCTAAAGCCTTGAGTTCAATTACACACGGTCTGCTTAATTTATAAATTGAATATTTATTAGCCTAATTTTGGGCGTCATATATGTCATTAAAATATACTTTAATTTTAAAACGAGAAACAACAAAATAAATAACTTATATACGTAAAATAATTTCTGTACAAACATAATTTGCCTACATAATTTCATACATTATATACATTTTTTTCTGGAAAAATTTTATATTTATTCATTTTTAGTTTGCAAGGGGGCGTGTGTGTGGCGGTTTGGTTTATTCGCCTCATATAAACCAAAATGCCAATTTATGTGATTCTAGATTAAATTAAGAATTTAATGTAGTTTATAGTAAAGATATATCAAAATATTACTTTTTTTATTTAAAATTTTGATGTTATATTTTGGATTCTTTTTTTTGCTGAAAACTGTAGGGGAAAGGCTTGTAAGTTGGCACACACGGTCGATTTTGATGTTCCAGGAATGAAAATACCAAAATTGCACCTGTCTTCTATGGCAAATACGCCGTAAACAATTTTATTTTGTTTTTGATGCAAACACACTCTAAAACGCAGTGTGTGTGTGACAAAATATAAAAATTGTTTCTAAAGAAATCGGAAAATAAAAAACATTATTTTTGATTGCGCTCAAAAAGTGATCTAATCAAAATAAAAAATCAAGGAAAATATATGTGCTAGAACTGAAATTCAATAAACTTTCATAATCAAAAAAGGTTTTCGGACATACAGTGAATAGACAAATTTTTTCAATACATTCCAAAATGGCTTCAAAAATGTAAGTTGTCATACCTTTGGGCTTGTAAGTTGTATACATCTATTTTCATTTTTTTCCATTGCTATGTTATTTAAATGATTTTTTCATTGTGTGGAATTATTATTAAAACTAATTTGAATTGTTTTTTGTGCATTTTTTGACATTTTCGGATATATTTTTTCAATATTTTTCGTAACAACTCATTTTTAGTATGGCGAGCAAGAGCAAGAAAAACCGATCACAAAAAACCACAATTTTGACTTCTCCGAAAAGTTAAATTTTTATTTTTTTTTTAAATTCAATTTAATGCGTTTTTATATCAGTTTTCTTCAATTTTTAGCGATTTTTGCAAGTATGACAACTTACAAGTCGGTTTCAAGCGCTTTTGAAAATTGTCTGTAAAATGCTTATTTTTATAAATTTCAAATGAGATGATTATTGTGGAATATAGCTCTTTTTTTCTCTTTCCATCGGTATATTTAGATTAATGTGTATTCAATGGCGAGATATAGCTATGAATAAAAGAAAAAATTTCTAAAATTACGTATACGCAAAGTAAGCGTAGGTTAAGGTTGGCTGCTATCATAAGTAAATACACTAGGTTAGGTTGAAGCGGCCGCTGGCTTAAAAGCCAGCTTACTTAGGCCTAGACTGGCCCGTTGTATTAATATGTATTAATACACTAAGTTTCAGCCCTTTCTCGAATTTATTCCACACATTTTGACAATTTAAACCATCGTGCACTGTTGAAGTGAAAAATCCTAACAACAAATTTTTGTTATAATGGACAACAGGAAGTTTTCCACGTCAATGTTTCAAACGGTTTTAAAATAAAAAGAATCGATATTATTGATGGTGACTATAAGTTTTTCAGCCTAAGCTTAGTAGTTTTTATTTGTTATATTAATATGGTCTAAAAATAAAATCAGTGGACACTATTGATATATTTCCAGCGCCAGCTGCTGGTATTGCGGGCGACCTCGATATGGATATGCTTAGACTCTTATCAAAATATATTTTATTTTTTATGAAGATATCTGAAATACAGAATGCTGCTGTGTATAAAAAATTCACGAGGAGTCATTTCTAGCATATAAATAATAAATAAAGAGGGTTTTAGCAGTTACCGGCCCATTTTAATAAATGCCTATTATGTTTTGTGTATTTATTTCATAGCCCTTATTAGACAGTAAGTTTTATCTTATTATCTTGCTTAGATGGATAGATGTTGCTTTGTTGGCTTAATAATGTTTATATTAAATTATACAGAGATTAGATAGGACTTTTAAGATGAAATATTTACATTTAGTAATTGAAGGTATACTAATAAGGAATGATTATATACACAGTCTGCCTTAAAGTAAACAGGGACGTTTCTGGTGGCGCAACCTATATGTGGCTATAGGTGTTCAAAAGATACATCCTCCTACAGACCTCCAGTCTAAATTTCATGACATTTGGAATTATGGAAGCGAAATTATTGCGTTGTAAGTGACAGTACGTTTGTGTCATTGGTACAAAACTTCACAAACCTAGATTTTTTGGTTGCGGGCTCGTTAAATTCGTATGCATAAAATATGATTATTTTTATCTTTGAGAAATAAGAACAAAAAAGTAGTTTAAAAATATTAAAAAAGTATAATAATGAAAAATACAACTTTGAAATAAAAAAAGTTGAATTTGAAAAAATTTTCAAATATCTTTATTCGCTTACGAGCAGAGCATACTTATCTATCACTAGAGAAGACATCGAAAATTTGCAAAAAAAAAATTAATAAATTTTGTTCTATCACTTTTCGAGTTCGACTTAACAAGTGGCCTGCATCAAAAAGAAAAGTTTCAAGAGTTGTTAATAAATACAAAAGCAATTATTTAAATTATTAAAAGGACAATTATTTTTTAAGAAAGATATCACAATAGTCAAAAATGCTTGCGGATACTGAAAAGTAGCACGAAGAGCAGGGAAGGATTAAAGGTATCCTTTTATCTGGGTTAAAAGTGAAAAAAATTGTTGGTTTTTCAATTAGACATCGCAAACTTTTAAAAAAATTCAGAAAACTACTCAATAAACTAGGGCGGATGATCTGAATGGGCCATCCGGCAGTTGGATACCTTTTACAAGATGACTTTCAAAAAGACTATGTCGGAATCAATTCTTATTGTTACTAAACTGCATGTACTGTAAAAAAATGAGGAGGACCGAATGTAATATAGGGTCCCATAGGCCGGAAATCATATTATATCAATGGTATGCCAAGGCTCATGTACTACATTCTAGAATTGCTCAATGTATTTATAAAAAGGGATCAGAAAAACACTGCATTTGGTGAAAAACGTTTAATTTGGATGATTTTGATGGTGTTTAATAAGTTAAGCCATCTTTCAAAAAATAAATGTAATTAAAGCAATGCACATATAATTATTTGTCTAGGGTACTTATTGTACAAAAAGAAGGCTTATAAAGACACAAACAGGATATCAGCATTTTGAAATCAAATAACAAACTTAAACACAATAGTAGGTTTCGATGGAAACTTGCTATTATATTTATATTGTATTAATTATTTTAGTAAATTTACTTATTGTCTAATAAAGACAGATTGTAAATAAAATGCAAAAAAACAAAAAAAAAAAAAATAACAAACTTCCTATTTGAAAATTTATTGTTTGATGAAAATTGTATGAAAATTTCATATAAAGTTCGATGGCGCTTAAAAGCTGATTACGTTTGTTATATAGTACATACATAGTCATATAAATATGTCCAAGAAGCAATAACTTTTGGCTGCCTATATTTAAGCTGCACTCCATTGAAGCATATCCACAAATATTGCTTTGTCATAAAAATTTCATTCTATACCAATGAGTTTGCATAACAAGAGATAACATAAGCAGTGTGGTATAATATTCAAATGTTATTCCAGACTCTATGCTATCGTTTAAAATGCCATCATATTTATATATCTACTCGTATATGTATTTATCCAAGGCACAGCAACTATTCAACATTTATATGTCATTAAACCAGCTTACAATGCACACGATAATTTATGGCAACTTTCAATCCGAATATCCTAACAATAAAACACGGTCACAGCCAATTATTCAGACTCCCATGGACATAATAAATTTAAAAATGAGTGTGACAAATATCCAGCTTAGATGACTGATAAAGGCATCTTAGAATATATTTGATTGTGCTCCAGGATATATGTACATATACGCATATATTTGTGGCAAGTGACAAACTGTTGAGGAGCAAAATAATAGCTGAGCCTGCCAAGATGTCAGCATGTAGCGCTTAGACATCATAAATAATGCTAGGGATATCAATTCGTATATCATAAATATATTTATAAAGGCCAGACAGCAGGCAAATGGCACAGACAACACCCGAGCAAAATTGCGTCACACGGACTTAGATAGAGAGTGGAGTTGGAGAGCGGGTGTGATTTGTACATTTTTTTTTTTGTGGAAAACGAGGGCAGAATTTTCCATGCGCAAATAAAAACACACAATGCGGAAATATTTTAGCCAACACGTTGGCCAGAAACACAAAATAACAAGTCAAAAGGAAATGCTGGCAGTCAAGCGGCAACGGAAATCAGCCAGCAGCAAAAACCAACAAATGTCAATTTATCATTTCCGCAACTGAAAGCTAAATGCTGCAAATTGCAAGCTTAGGCAGCCATTTTGTTAAAGGCATAATGTACATTAACGCCATTTTGTTTTTTCAGCTGCAGTTCAGCTGTAACTTCCATTATGCACATAACACATGCATAATATTTGTGCGCTTGTAATGAGGCAGCGACGCCATTTTGTCTTTTTATAAAAAACTTCCATTTCAAATAACATTCTAGCATGCATTTCATATGTTTGTCATTAAGTTTGCGGATGCCAGCGGTGAATAAGGGGAACGTAAAGAAAGTAAGTTGTTTTAATAAGGTCGAGGAAGTAAGTTTTTCCGAATGTCTGTCAGTCTGTCAATTTTAGAAACGTTTAAAATCAAAATTTTCAAACAAATCTAGAATCTAAATAATAAAAAAATGGTTTATTATTTAGTCTATTTAAATAATCTACTATATATGTCTGAAGATCCGAGACAAAAGAGACCAATTTATGATCACAATTTTTTGCTGGTCTGGAAACTATATGTAGCTCGAGCAAATTCAACACTGTTAATGTAATCGCCCATATCAGCGACTACAATTTAAAATTCAATCTGCTATTAGATTATACTTCTAATTCTAAACCTTTCGATAGAGAAGATAGAAAAATTGTCTAACTAGGAAAACTAACTGGGCTAAAACGATTCCATATTTAGGACCTTCCAAATTCATATAATATTATATAATAATATTATCTAATATATATAAAATAATTAAAAAATTTAAAAATATAGTTTTGAAATCGATCTTCTCGATTTTGATCAGTTTTAACAGATGTGGTAGAGCTACTTGTCAATATTAACCACGTAAATTTTTTGCAAAAACTCCGATCATTTATCTGGTTCTTGAAAACCAAACATTTGGGTAGACTTTTAATTGACAAGATATATCTCGTAAATGAGTAAAGATAATGGAATTATTTTTTTTATTTTTGAAAATAAACAACGTAAAAAAATGTAATTTAAAAAAAAAAACGAATTGTTTTTATTTTCTTTTACGCACTCGATAATTATTTTAGTGATGGCACCTTCAATGGTCACCACAGCACACACTAGTTTTAAATAGTGACAAATAAGCCTAGCACCTCAGAATACAAAGATATCAACTTTAAATATTTAATTATAAATTTTAAAAGCAAAGAGATTAAAGGCAACAAAAATATTTTTATTTTTTTTTTAAAGTCTTCTTTTTTGCACATGAAAAATTTTTTGAATCCATTTTTTTTTTAAGTTTTAATTCTTAACTATCATTAATAAGAAAAATTATTCAATTATCTTTATTAGTTTACGAAATATGTAATATAAATAATCGATATTTGAAAAATAAATAAGATGTTGCGAGGGTTAATCTCTAGCGTTTATGCAAAAATGATCAAAATTCGAAGAGATCCATTTTAAGAGTGATCTTATTATTTTCAACCATGTGTTCATAAAAGATCAATAAATCGAGAATGAAACTAAGCTTTAAAATCACCAAGCTCTTCCTAATAACCTTAAAAAGAGACTAAGTGGGACCGCAAAGGTAGCTTCTATTTTTTTAAAGAGTTTTTATTACATGGGAACCATAACTTGCAGATGCCATGTAAATTAAGCCGAATACTCTACCTTCCGTTATCACACTTCCCGTCTTCAATAATTAATCAAATTGTTGCCAAATTATGTTTAAAAATGATTAATTTATTGGTATTCATGAAGAAACCTAGCTCGTATATGTTTTTAAACACATCAGTAATTTATAAGCTTTGGAGCTCCAATCTAAATACAGCTTTATTTATTTTCTCATATGTCCATAAGTTGATTTGATTCGAATACAAACTATACAGATGTAAAGCCATTTAAACTACAAATGACTTTTAATGTATTGCCAAATGTATTTAAATAAGTTTTCTCATATAAAAATATGGACACGTAGTGCACATTAAATTCGTCGCTCCAAAGCTAGACCCGATTCGGTGTCACTTAATTGTTTCCGTGTAAATATGTCTGATGGATTTGAAGCTCATTTTGCTTTAACAAACGTATACTTTTTATATACATAAATATATAAATGGTCTTCCCATTTCAGCAGTGGGCAAGTTTTTTTTGGCATGTTCTGAACGCTCCTTTTACATAATTATACCCTGCACCCATAGGGTCAAGGGTATCATGGACTTTAGCAATGTATGTAACAATGAGTCCATCATCACGTCACAAAGTGGCACATCAGACTAGAGGTCGTTGCAACAATCAAAGTTTTAGAGAAATGTTAAAAAAGTTTGAAAACAAGAAAAATAGTTAGTTATTCTTCAGAAATATTACAGTTTATAAGATATTCCTTAACAATGTCTAAATGGATTAATATTTCACAAAAAACGTATAACCACTGTACAAAAAATTATAACGAAAGTTTAGAAAAAATGAAAAATTCAATATTCAGTTATCGATAACTCGATAAATAATCGAAATTTTGCAAAAAAAAAAAATTACGTGTATACTATTCTCTAGTAACTCTATGTAAAAATCATCAAAATCGAAGGGGTCGACCAAAAAAGTGGCCCGCTTCACTTATTTTCGCCGATATGTTTTTCATAGGTGAATATTGCAACGGCAACAACATCCAGTTTCCACAACATATTTTGCAGCTGCGGAAATCGTATCGGCAAGCACCTTTTTAAAAGCCTCAAGTTTTTCTTTCAAATATAATTTGTTTTATAAAAATAACTTTACTTGTTTAGACGTTATAATTTTTGCAATAAAAAAAATCAGAATGACCCACAGTGCATCGCGCATGAGCACTAAAAGATGCGCGTAATCCGTTTCTGAAGTTTGGCGATTCGTAGTAATTAATATTTGTGGAAAAACAAAATGGATCGGATGATAACTTTAACTTTACCAATTGTGGACCCGCTGGCCAAATTACTTGTTGCACTAATAGACAAGCTGGAGCCACCAAACATTTTAAGTAGAGTCATGTGAGTCTAAGCAAACTTAGATTTTTTCACCAAACATTCCCCTAAATCCCATAAGTCACTTTATTTCATTTATAGGAATAAATTACTTTTTTGCCGTAAAAAGCGTGTGCAGGGTATCCCATTGTCGGTTACCGCCAAGATGATTCGTGATTCGCATTTTTTTTCTGTCCTCACATTTGCGCAATTTCATTCGAAATATTGACGCGCTTTGTTCGTTTTCGTCCTTTTTTGGAATTTGTTCGATGCCAAATGAACTGTAAATTGTTGCATGACGTCGAAAAACGGCTCAATTTGAATTTTAATGTTTGTGGCTGGTAAACATTAATGGCCAACAATTTGCACGCTGTTGTGCGTCTAATGGATATATATACTTAACCATAAACATCCATATATTTTTATAGTTATTGATTTTTTTATATAATTGTGGTGCTTATATAAATTTAATTGTCTTGAATGTACAATTTATTGGTTTTGTTCAATCGAAATAAAAAGTTATTTTTATTGTCGAGCGAAAGGCGGAACATTAAAATGTAATTAACTCTACAAATTAGTTCATGAGAAATAATTACATTTAGTGAAACGATTTACATGAAAATTTTAATTAAAGAATATAAATTTGTTATAAACTATTGGTTAGTTAAATTAATTTTCAACTGTTTCAAAATTAATAGAAGGAGAAGCTGTAGCTTTGATTCACACAGATTATTCACTACACACGTTTCATAAGGAATCGGGAATTTTGTAATATGTATTCGCTCAAAAAACTCATCAACTGTCAACTTTATTCCCTTTTGCAGCACTGTATTTTTTTGGGGCCCTCGGCTGGCTTACCCGTGGCAGCAGTAACGTAGCACGTACAGCACGGAATAACAGTGGGCCCAAAGGCCCATCTGATATGTTGTTAGCTACGATCCAAAGTGAAGTCTACGTTTTTAATTTGCCAAAATCACATTTAGGGTGCCAACAACATGCTCTCTTAACATTTGCCTTTGTGAGAGAGCGTACAGCTACTCTGCTGTCATGAGTTTTTGAGCGCATGACGTCATAGAATCACATTTTCTCAGTAACTTTGCTGTTTGTTCGCACTTAGCAATCTGACGCGCATCGCAAATAATTAATATTCAATAGAAAAGAAGAATTATAAGACTTGTTTATCGTTCTCACGCTAAATAAGTCCCGAACTAAATATACCCTGACTTTCCTTATTTTTCACGGTGTCTAGTCGATTTATATATATATATTTTTTTTTTTTATTTATTTATTTATTTATTGCAAAAACTCAAAAATTCATGTATTTTAATATATTGCATTTATCATATGTTTTATTGTCGCCAATCCAGGATGCAGCTAAAGCCATCATTGGGCATGAACTGCCTTAAGGCCAAATCAGGCCGTTATAACAATGTTGGAGTTAGGGAATTAAATTTATCAACGATCGCCTTTTTAATCTTGTTACTGGATTATCATTGAGCAAGTTTTTCGCCAGCCTGTTTGTGTGTCTGGTTAGACGCTCATTGTATCGGCTAACGTGCTTGTTGATTTGGATTTCCACGGTATCCAGATTGAGGTCGTGGTGCAGGGTCGAATTCCTTACGTACCTTCCTATACGTAAGCGATTCGAGCGAGCCGCCATACCCCAGATCTGGATAGCGTACCTCCAAGTAGGTGCCACTATTGTGTTATAAAGCGCTCTTTTACACCGTAGAGGAAGAGGCCTTTTTTTTATTTAGCAGCCAATACATTTTGGTCATTTTAAAGCGACAACTTTTGATCGTTTGGTTAATGTGTGATCGAAATGTTAGTCGCTTGTCGAGTATCACCCCAAGATATTTCGCTTCACTTTGAATGATGAGGGGCTGGCCATGTAGCCATACTGCGATTTATATATATTACTATATTATTTACATTTTAGATGACATGAACTTTAATACCAATTATGATGACTGAAGCTTTTTCACAAGCAGTTTAACAAAAGCTAGTTTTTTGTTTCAAATTTGAACATTTTGGCCTACAACTTACGATTTAAATAAACTGTGCACGTAAAGAAGGGCAAAAGATAGGGAACGTGTCTGTGCTCTCTCTGAAAAATATCGGTGTAAACAGCTAAACACGATTAAGTGGAATAGTGTGCAGTTTCAAAAATCAAAATTAAGAAAAATGAATGCATATTAGGGTGGCCGCCGCTGGTATGGAGGATTTTTAAACCGTCGATATCAATAACGGCACCCCCTAAAAAGTTTCTTTTTTACCTGCATATAGCCCCTGTAAAATTTAAAAACGATCCGAATGTATTTGATGGGTCCGGCAATAGGTCAAAGGTCATAACTTGCACTTTTCCCGTTTTTGACTGTATTGTTCTACATAAACTTTAAAATCTTGTTACCAATCAGACAAATTATGGTTCAAAAGGTCTCATATCTATCAAAACATATTTTAAAAAAATATAGAGTCGGCCTAAATAAATTTGGTAAGCTCTAAAATTGATTAAATTGACTAATTACACCAGTTTACAAATAAAAAAAATTTTGGTATCCTTAACATTTTTGAATCGTTTCTGTAGTAAAATGACATGCTAAAACCGAAAATGAAGTCAACATTTTTTTTCATGAAACGGGCTTCGAGATATTTTGAAAAAACTATTTTTCGAAATAATAAAAAAAAAAAAAAAAATGTGCCTTTACTTAACAGCAAATATCTCTGGTTATACTAAACTGATTTCGATAATTTTTGTTCTCGACTGTAGATAATTAAATTACCCATTGATTACGTTCGGGACATGTTTTTGTCAAACTTACGGTTTGGTCGCTATTTATGCATTCATATGAACATTTTTTATGACCTTTGACCTATTGCCGGACCCATCAAATACATTCGGATCATTTTTAAATTTTACAGGCGCTATATGCAGGTAAAAAGGAAACTTTTTAGGGGGTGGCGTTAGTAAAATCGTGAGATGTTGCAAAAATGGCCACCCTAATGCATATTGAACAGAGATATAAACATTTTCTTCTTTAAGTTATGAATTTTCCTTTAAATTGTTTTGTTTAGGCAAATATTGTTCTCCCTCTTTTATCAAAGCCTGTTTATTCTTTATACCATTCCCAGCAAAACAAATTCCCAACACACCCTATAAGTGTGCTAATTACAAGAATAGGCAGAGACTGAGAAAATAACAATAACAACAGCAACAACAATATTTGATATAATAAAGACACACCTCGTTGGGAAAAAGAAAAGTAAACAAGGAAAATATCAAATGGAAATCATTTGCTCAATAAATCAAATGGCTGTCATGCAAAACGTTTTATTTACTCTCAATTAGGCGTACCTAGTACATTATATGGCTGAGAGAGAGAGAGAGAGAGACAAACTCACATACACAAGAACAAGGCGCAGCATAATTAACAAGTCACACGAAGTATGATATATATATAACACACATATACATATATAAACACACTCAAACAAACATATATTAAATGTTCTTATGTATGAGTAGATAAGAAACACTAACATTAGTGCGACAAATAGACACGCCTTGGATACAAAGCCTTCTGTAGATGTGTTGGTGTGCGATATTTTGAGGTATCGAAGTGTTTGATGTCACAATTTTAATTAAAATTATGCAAATTTTGGTATTATACTTTTAACACATGAAGCATATGTGAAGTGAGAGAGTAGAGAGTGTAACAGAAGGATACTCGTTTTTTATGTGGCACACTTATTGGAGCAACTTCCATTAAGCGCTGAAGGCGGGGGCATACACTGCACAGATTGGACCAGCTACTTATCTCATAAATCTAAGAATATCGTATAATATGTATATAATATAAGAGATATAACTCGAAGGCGGGCTGGAAATCAGATAGACTATTTGGTAATAGGTAAGCGCCACGCGTCGTCGATTATTGGTGTCAAAAACTGTAGAGTAGCAAAATGGAATCTGATCACTTCCTGGTTAAGGTCAAATTAAGGCAGAGAATATCAACAATGGCAAAGAAAGCACCAAACGTAAGGATCAAATGGAACGTAGAGAGACTACCTGATGAAAACAAATGCGTGATTACCCAATAAAAAGCTAAGAGTGGTACGATGAGAAATGCAAAGGGCTAGTAGATCTAAAAAATAATGCCTATAACAAATACACACATTCCAGAATTCGCCAAAGGCGTCTAGAATATGAAAACTACAGACGTGAAGCAAAAATACTGATAAAACGAAAAAAGAAAGCGCCTTGCTGAACTCGTAAAATACGGCGGTGATGCATAACATCGGCAAATCTACGAGCTCATAAAAACGATTTGGTCACACGAGAAAAAATACCAGAAACTTGGCAAAACAGTATTATAATACCGATTCACAAAAAATGTGATAAATGAAACTGCAACAACTATCGTGGTATATCGCTACTCCCAACAATCTATAAAGTCTTTACAAACAAAATTTGTACAGAGCATGCTTCTGCCGTGCACTGTGCTATTTGATCTAAGATTTAATCTTGAATTTAATGCACAAGTATCTAAATGGCATAACAAAATCTTTAATAATAATAGATTCAGGATAGGAATCTGGTTAAAAGCGATTTCTGGTACATTACTGAAAGTCTATATTAAGGTTTTTCTAATAAAACTTTGAAAAAAAATATTTTTTTACCATTTTTGGAAAATTTGGTTCACATTGTATCTATCTACTGTACATTATTGAAATTCTATCTTTAAATATTAGTAAAAAATTAAATTATTAAAAAAAAAAACTATGAACAACCGTTTAAGGCCGGTATGCAGTTCCAAAATTTACGGCCGTAATAGAAAAACTTCATATAAAAAAAAGTCACGAACAAATACTTGATTACTTGAAGAAGGATTATACGCATCTGCTGATAAAGTTTTGTGGCTGTAGCTCTTGTGGTCTCTGAAATCTTGGTGTTGATACGGGCGCATAGACTTAAGGACGAACAATAAGCATTTTGGTATAGAGGACAATAAACAATAAACATAGGCATGTGGGTATAAAGATGTATAAAATAATATATATAATATAGGAAAATCCATTTAATAATGACAAAGTTATTATTGTAATTTTCTACTTTAACTCGTTGGTTTCGTCAAATTTTTTTCAGTGTATGACAACTTTATCGCATGTTTTTGCGCAAACACAATGTCAGCTGTTTTGGCCAATATTTCACTTGGTATTCCTTGTCTCCATATGACTTAATTGCTCGTGTGTGACGACAATAACAACAGGAATACCAACAATAATGAGCCACAAGAGCAACAACAATAACCATATAAAGTTAATTTACGTTTGATATTAAACAAAATGAGCTTGGTTCAAGAAAATGTCAGGGAGTGCTTAGGCTTTCCATCGAGTGGATCCTTCAACTGACTCCGTGCGTGCGCAACCCCCCCTTCGATTTTATTTATTTGGGATATTCATTCTAAATTTGCACACGATTTACGCATGAGTTGACAGCTTTATTGCTAATTTATGTTGAGCACTTTGTAATTTTTTTAGGATATTTTATTCATATAATATTTTGTCCTTCTTGTTGTTGGGTTGCCACGCTTAAGCGGTTAGCATTTTAATTACGTTGATTATTTTGAGGTCTAGGCGCGGTTGGCCCTAAAGATAACATAGATGTTTCATTTACTGCCAAAGGTTTGGACACATTTTTATTTTACGATTATTCAGCATTTTCTTAATTAGCTGCTTATGCCCAAGCTACTACCAATTTGGCTAAAGGCACTTTTCTCGCCTTCTTGGTCTTGGTCAAGATTTGACTACAATCAAAGTTGAATAAACTCTCTGTGCTAAATGCTTTTTACGCTTCTCCGAGTAACCAAACGGAAATCCTTTTTGTTTTTGTACGAGTTTTTTTTTTTTTTTGTTGCCAAGCTGCGTTTAATTTATTTTGATTTTCAGCCAAAAAATAAACAAAAGAAAAAACTGGAAAAAGGAAAATGGCCGACACACAAAGTGTTGAATACGTGTTTATAATATGAAATATTTTTCTTTTGGCAGTAGTCCCATAAAAAGCAGCTAGCAAGTCATTTTTATGTCTGCTTTGACTAGCAGTAGTTTCTCTTTTTATACTATATACTCTTAAAATTGTTTTTCTCTTATGTACTTTTACTACTATATAAGTAATATATGCATGTTGTATCTTTCCTGGCAAGCGATCAAAAAACTGCAGGCAACTTTAGTATCAGTTATCAAACTTATCAACTTCAAGTAGAGTGTGTTAGGAGCGTTGAAAAAAAAAAACAAATTGGTAATATCTTTTCTAAAATTTTATTACGTACAATTTAAAATTTTGTGTAGAAATCGTTTCTTATTTGGGGGTAACTAATAAATAAATCAAACCTCAATGAACTGTTTGTCTATGGAGTCCATTGCTATATTTCTGATGTTAAACTTTATAAAAGCATGTATATCAGACTGTAATTAAGACAGTAGAGTTTTTTAAACGAATCACATATGAAAAATTCTAGAAAATTTCGAAAGAGACAGTGACTGTTGGGGCTTCGGCCAATATCCTTTAGATATGAACTAGGTATGTCGGAATTTATGAAATGCTTAGTATAGTATGGCCCACTAAAAGACAGCAGACCAGGCTTTAGTCTTTTTCTAGACGCTAACAATCTTCATTAACAATTAGCTGTGTGAAAATTCCCAATATACCAATGAACCAAAAGGGCATCTAAAAGATGATAATTCGGACTTTAAGTTATCCTACTAAAAAAGCTCAAGTATGAAGTGACAGAGGGTGATAATTTAGATGGCACACTAATTATATATCGCACCTTGGCCATTGTAATGGTTCCAGAAGCAAATCGACATTATGTTTGAACCCTTGCCTCAGACAAAAAATGAACCGTGAACATTTTCGAGTCATGTTTTATTACAACATACCGATCAATTTCGTAAAAGTCGTTCAAAATCATCCGTAATCGCAGAAAACATCGATGCTATGCACGAACTGATAAATAAGATCGTCATGTGATATATTTTGAAACCAAGGGTTCCCTGGGCACTAGATCCAACAGCATGCACTTAATACTGCATTAAAAATTAGGCATCAATAAGATTTGTTCGCGTTGAATACCAAATAACTTGACTATTGCTCAAAAGAAAATTCACTTGGTATGTGACACTCGAAACATCTGGTCCCGTGTTGCCTCTGAAGATGAGGTCATGTCGCCATTGTGCCACTTGATCAACGTAGGACGGTCAATTCTGAAAGGTATACAATCATTTGTTTAAAAGAACCGATGATGCGATCTCTCACACATCGATTAAACGAGACGGTTTATTCCGCGGTAGAGTGCTAATTTAGGGCACTATGATTTATTTTTGTTTCCGCACATCAAAAGTAAATTCGTGGTTAGCCGTAGATGAGAGATGATGGTTTGTTTTTTCTTAGTCCTTCAAATTTTGGAAAATTTCATCACAAAAACGCCAATAAAATGTGCTACATTGTACTGTGGGCCTACATTGTCTTCTTTTGGTCAAAATTCTGCCATTACCACAATAATTTTTTCAGAAATTTGAAATTTTTGACAAAATTGAATCGAGGCTCCTCAGATTTTTAAGATATGGATAATCCATAATTTTTAATTTAACGAAAATGAAGAAATAAGATTCAAGCTTATAATAAAAAAGTAGCATACCCAAAATATTTACCAGTTTTATAGCTAAAGCCCAAAATAGTTGAAGCTCTCGAAGACAATTATAAAACGATGAAATCATCAATCTATTATTCGAAGACAATTTTTTAAAATTTAACTTTGGAGGAAGTACATTTTACAATTACAATTATAATATTTTATTCGATCAAATATCGAGTGGTAATCGTAGGAACCCTTAAATCAAAAATTCTGAATGATATGGAAACAAGAAAATCTCAATGAATCATACAATGTTTTAATATAAAACACAAAAGTTTTTTAATTTACAATAATATAATCATTTTTAAGTTTATGATAGCTTTATACTATGTCTCTAACCACATCCAACAATCATTTCATTTTCATATATTTTTTTGGGAATTTTTTGGTCAAAAACAGGCAATGCGGGCCTTATATGCAATTACCCAATACTGTGAGGGAAATAACCCGAACCGACTTTTGATCCCTAACTGACCTCACCATGATCCGCCAGACCTGCAGCATAAAAGTAACTAATAGGATTGACTGCACTAAAAAATTTATTCAGCCAAGTATAATCGGTTACCAACCAAACGCAATTAAAAGTTTGTAATTTTTATTTGCTCCGGACTTAATTTTTTCATTTTTTATTTGAGTTAATTTTTATATTTTTCTGCTTAGGCAGCAGTTTTAGTTTTGCAAAAAATTCGCCGTGCCAATGGCCATTAAAGAAAATCCGTCAAGAACTTGGTAACAATGTCTCATTTAATTACAATATATCTGGATATTGCTACTCAAATAGCCTTAAGAATTCATTCACCCTCAAAACTTTTCAAATTAAATACTATTAAAATGTAAAAGTTTGCAAACGTCCTCTAATTCCCGCAATTTACAAGACGGATGTCTAGCATAAGGCCGTTAAGCAGCAAGATTTGACCATTTATCAGCCCAAATTAAAATCTACCAACACGCGCATAAATTAGTATTTTATTTTTATTAAATAAAAAAAAAGCACACAGTGTATCAGCATTGCCACAAAAAATGGCAACAACGCCAGCAACAAAGTTGTTTAGCAATCATCATAATTTGCGGCATTAGAGACGCAACGTTTCCAACGCTCCCTTGAAGCACAACAGCATCATCATCATCATCGTCTGTGCCTCACGGCGCTGATAAAGTGTCGGTGTGCAATTTATCAGTAGTCGGAACAGGAGCAGCAGCAGCAGTAGCAGCTCAGACCAGTGCAATGACAGCGGAGCTGGTATCCATTGGCATAGCAATAGGGCTGCCCCACCGCATCTGTCATGCTGCGACGTGGGGGAAAAAACAAACTGGCAATTTATGAGTCATGCAACAAATTTCCACGCTTTTATTTGTTCTGTTCCCATGCCAATGGCATTTTTTTTTTTTTTTAATTATTTGAAGCGCAGCGTAACCTCAACTTTTTGGCTACGAATTTGTTGAGTATTTTTGAGGTTAGGTCAGGGGGCATTTCGCAGTCCCGGAGGTCAAACTTTGTGAAAGCAGACTGCATAAAATAGTTTAATGAAAATTTTAAACATGGCAAAATGAAAAGTTTGTAGTAGTAGTATTTCAGAAAGCATTAAAAACGCTTTATAAAAAAATGTGGTACAGTCGAGGCGGTGCCCGACAGTGGAATACCCTGTACCTTTTGTGTCAAAAAAATTTTTCCTGCATATTCCATCTAAGAACTTTCCAATTGGAATCTATTTTTTTTTTGGTGCAAAACGATATTTATACCTATAAGTTCCCTAAACTTTTACCCATTTTGATGAAACTCGAATGTTACAACAAAGAATTTATTAAAAGTGTACGGGGTAAGTTTCAAGTTGGTATGTTGAGGGGTGTGGGAGAAAACACGGTAAATGGATTGCGGGGGGTGGGGGGACCGCATCGATAAAATTTGGATGTGGATTTGTTCATTAGAGCCACATGAATGAGCTTACCAAAAATTGTGATTCTAGGTCAGTTGTAGCCATAATTGCGTAGAGTCAAATATTGACGCAGTTTATTGGCAAGGGGTGGTGAAATTTGCACATTTTTGACTATAACTTCTGTTGTATTTGTCCGATTTTGTTCATTTTTTACACATAGATGCATGTAGCTACAACGCATCGCTCTGTTAAATTTCAGGTGAAAATACTTAACGGTGTGGCTAAAAACCGCGAAACTCTACTGCGGGGGAACGGGGGAAGATATTGACATGATTCAACAAACTTCATCTGCTTAGGAAATATGCGCACCAGCTGGTAAAGTTTCGTGTCTCTAGCTCTTATAGTCTCTGAGATCTAGGCGTTCATACGGACGGACGGACGGACAGACGGACATGGCTTAATCGCTACCCGAGGTTATGATAAGCATTTTGGTATAAAGGACTTGGGGTCTGCCACGCCTCCTTCTGTCCGTTACATACATTGCACAAACCTAGTATACCCTTTGTACCTATAGGTACAGGGTATAACTATACCGTGAAGGTCGAAAAATTTGCGTTTTTGTCTAATTTGAAATAAGTTCTATAAGAACAGTAATTACTTCAAGCATAAACTTTCTTTCATACGTAAGCTTACTATACTTGTGCTCCCCTGTTATAAATCCTGTGTATGTGACTCTTGGGGTCCTCAAATAATATTACCTTAGAAACCATAAGACCAACAAACTACAAACTTCAGATTTTCCGAATGCAGCTGAGATTCCTTTCCCTCTTGGGAGAATCTCGTTGCTTACAGTAAAACTGTGAATCTTACCAGGTCGTAGGCCCTTTGCCGCAAATGCAGCTATAATCCTCAAATCTACTCATTTTTTGCTAAAAAATAGTTGCAGGGCCCCCTTTTTACTTTTTTACTCGATATATCCTGTACAATAAAAATGGTTTAGACTCTTTAGAGACATAATTCGTTTATTGTTGAAGATATCGTAACCAATTTTGGCGTTCGGAAGTTTTTTATAGCTTCACAGCACTGTACCAAATTTGATCAATATCGGGAGACTATATCATAGAGCCGCAATATGAGCTATCAGTGTCTCAAAGCCCTCTGCTCCCGACTTCAATGTCTGCCAATTCTTTTCTCGTGATCACCTATTTTTTAGATAACTTTTATATACCCATACCAAAAAGTGAGGTGTAGAAAAATCTGCTCGTCTCTGACGGCGTGAATAGCCTCGGCTGAACGTCGTAATCTGGAGCGAGTCACACGTAGATATTGCCACAATATAACTTGCATTGAAAGTGCGTACAGTTTTCGCACACGGCACATTTTGACCAGCATGTGGACATCGATGTGCACGTTAAGTATCCGCAACTAAGGAGTTACTAGCTAAGTAATAGTGTAGTGCAGAGTGGCTAGAGTTGTACATAAAATGTAAATTTTATGACACTTTTTCATAGGTAACCACGAGAGGATGCACCCTGTATTAAGGATAATCTAATCAAATCAGAGGCGACCATGACTACTACTCTAGATCTCAATGACCGTAATGAGGCAAATACTTATAAATGATTTCGGATTTTAAAACTAATATTATAATTTAGTCGAAATGTATTTATTTCTAAATTTTGGGTGGAGGTACAAATTCAAGAATAGCAATTGTAGGGCATGAAAGTTACAAAATAAGACGAACAATGGTATTTCGCCTCTCAAAAGTAAAAGTATATATACAAATTTATATGTACATATGTATGCTGCAGCAACATCATCGAACCTGGATCTAAATGAAGTTTCCGCGGAGTTTCAGTTATCCTAAATGGGTAAGCCTTTGATCGATTGGCTTTACCTGATAAATTTGGAAATTTTCAGCCAATTCGGCAAAGTGAATTGTTTATTCAAATCAAACAAACGTTATTTATTTACATAATTATAAAGTAGAAGTTAATTCTAAGTTATAAAAAGTTTGTAGCCAGAGCAACGTAGGCCTTCAGGCTGGTACAGACGTACTCGAACAAAAACCCCTGTATATACTTAATTATATAAAAAACATGCTCGGTTCATGTTATAAAGATAAAAAGTATATAATGCCTTGGCCCACAACCTTGATACTAATTGTATTATACATTTTAAATTTGTTGAACTGTGGTGAACGTTGGAGGTGCCATCGCCAAAATGAATTACCCAATTGTAAAAAATAAAAATACCTGGCCAATTTCTGCAAAAGCATCTATTAGCTATCTTCAAAATCGGTAAGATAGATTTAAAAAGTGATTTATTGCACTTATTTTCGTCCATTTGTAATGAAAAGGTGAACAACTATAAAGGTGACGTTAAATCAACTAAGAATACCTAATCGGCAAAGTACATACACATATTTTTAATTATTAAGTATGGCATGCAAGTGACTGTAAGTAACGGCTCAATAGCAATAATTTGTTTGAAAACATTCAAAGAGCTTCCAGAAAAGACAACACTAAAATATGCATATAAAAGTATCCGGCACATAAGTTTCGTAAGCTGATTTCAATACATTTAATCTACTTAAATCTATCAATAATTCATAGCTTCTAGTAGCTGTCTTCCAAATGTGTTTTCCTTGTTAAGTTACTCACCAAGTAGGCCTATAACATTCAGTGTCAGCCTAAAAGGCGGCAATGAATATTGTTTATGCTCACAAATTGGCTCTCGGGCTCACAAGATTTTCAACAAGCCAAATTGATGTTTTCATTATTAAATAACATAAAAAATATGCTTTGATGGTCGCCTTACGCCTTATATAGTGCCTCAAACTAAATCTCATACGCGTTTGGTAAATATAACAGCCAATGGGGCGGCTACTTAACTAAGTTAGCTGCAATACATAAGTTGCAGAGCAAACAAAGTTGGGGGCAGCACACACACATACGTCTAAAAAGGAAGCCCCTAAATGTAGTTTAGGGTGGCACCAAAAAGTGATATGTATATTGTATATATTGTGTGTGGAGTGTATGTGCGTGTGTGTGGTGGAGGTGAGGGTATAATGCACTTAAACATAAAACAATATATATTTGCGACGCCATTAAACACAAAATTGGATTAGTGTTGGCGTGCAAAATAAGTGCGAAAGAAGAGTAAAGCAACACCGATAAAGATGTATACATACAAGTTCATATAATAAATAATAATAATAAGGGCCCAGTCACACAACCCTAGGGATCTCATTCACGCACAAAAGGTCACACCATGTTCAATAGGTTTTTGTATGTATGCATGATTTGGGTATGTATTCGAACTCTTATATAGAAGTCAAGTCGCTGCTTACCTTCATCCTCCACATCATCGTTTAGTTCGGTGATTTCCGCCTTATCGCATTGCCGCTCGCCGCCATTTATTGTTGCCGAGGCTGAGCCGCCATTGAGCGCCGTCTTTGCGGCTGCCTTGGCATCTCCATTCGAGATAATTGAATTTGATTTGGCGTGATTTGTATGATTGTTGGCTGATTTGGTGTTGGTGTTTTCGCCAGACTCCAGCGGTGGTGCGCTGGCCTCTGCCTCGCCGTTCACCGCATCGATGGCGCAGCCATCTTTTGTTTTAAGCTCCTGACTAGTATTGCAGCCCATTGTTGTTGCTGTTCTTGTTGTTGTTGTTGAACAGTAATTGCTATTGTAGTAGCTAAGGCTTTAAAGGCAACACGCTGTTGCACGTTCTGGTTTAACTTTTTGCCTAGGTAACCAAGCAAATCCTGTGTTATTGTTTAATCAATTGCAGCAACAACAAGTCACACACATTTACTTATACATACACAAACTCACACACATACAAATACAGATACACACAACCACACACTAATGCACTAAACTATTTCACGTGCTGGTATGTTTGTTGTTTGGCTGGTATCCTAACACCTAACTCTAATATAGTTGCAGTTGGTTTGGATCCGGATTTGGGTTTGCACTTTACTTTTTGTTGAGACCTTTTTGGTTTTATTCTTAAACAAAAAATGTTTAGCTTAACTTTTGGCTTATGTGTATTCACAAATTATATTTTTATATTTGTTAGCAAAAAGGCTTAGAAAATGTGTACACAACCACAAATTAGCACGCAGCTAAGCGCACACTTTTCGATGGCACTGTGTCTGTCTGTTGCTGCTCGAGAAACGGGCAACCAAATTCAAATCTTACGGAAACCGCACAAACTCGACTCACTCGAACTGACTCTGGCACAGGCTCAGGCACAACTGAACGCGCAACACACCAAACGTAAAATGGACAGCCAGGCAGCAGTCAAGCAGTCACAAGTATCGTTATCCTGCAGGACGCGAGCTCAACAGTAGGCGACAGCGGCAGAAGCAAAGAGAATAGACGTTGGCATCAGCATCGGCAACCGGCAGTCAACGACATGGCAAGTGACATGGGTAGAGGGAGGCAACAAGGGCAAGGTGCAGAGCGTGTCAGAGAGCGAGAGTAAATAACTGGGAGAGTTTTGTGTCACAAATGAGTAAGCCAATGCTTACGCTCAATTGTTTAGATGCACAATGGTTCAATGCTGTCTATAACATTGCTTAGGATACATGTTGATGTAGTAGCCTAAATTTGCTCTAATCTTTCCAAATTTTATCAATCATTAAAAATTTAAATCTGAATTATTTCTTTCATGAGTACAATTTTTTAGGCTTAATGCAAAAGTACTTTAGAATTCGTTTAACCTAATAATCCAATAAAAAACAAAAATTTTTTTATTTTCGTAATTAAGATTATAATTTTTGATTTAAAAGTGTTATCAAAAATAATAAAAAATTTCTTTTTACACTTAACCGACAATTAAAAAAGTTTCCAAGTTAATTTTTTATGAATACATGAAAATAAAAAAAAAAAAATATAGTTTAAAAAAACTAAAAAACACGCTTTAATAGTATACCGAACTAAAAACTAGAAAATAATTTTGATGTACGCTTTTTTTACTATAATTGAATTATTTTATTAATAATTTCTTTTCTAATTTAATCTTATTCCAAATTAATTAGTCGTAATTGATTGTCGGAATTTTTTATTGCTGTAATACAAACTCTTGATACATCAAAATTATTTTCTAGTTTTTAGTTCGGTTTACTATTAAAGCGTGTTTTTTAGTTTTTTTAAACTATAATTTTTTATTTTAAGACTAAAAACAAACATGGATTTTTGTCAACAAGCCTACTAATTATTTTAAAAAACTGTTGCATAATTTTTAGTGTACATTTTATATTTTAAATCCTGATGATCCTAGTCAGGACATTAGAACAAAGTTATTAAATAATTGTGTTGTCATCAGTCCTTGACCCCTGTGCAAATTTTCAAGATGATCAGACTTCTTGAAATAGGTGAAAATTAAGTTGAAAGAGATTGTTACATATATACATACATACAGGTGAAGCTAATAAAAGCATGTTAATAATTAAATTTTGATGTTTTAGGTTTTTTTTCAATAAATATAGCCGTTGGCTGTAATACAAAATAATAAAACTTTAGAAAAATCTAATAATAATTGTCAAAACTGGCATAACTAAGCGTTTGGTCAACTTACTTACTTACTTATATTACTTTTAAAAACTGTAATCATAATTAAATTAATGTGAAAAACCTTAATTTTCACTTAAAAATAACTTAAAAACTAAATATTTAAAAAAATTAATGTTTAGAGTTAATATATTGATAATAAATTAATATGATTACATACACTAGTACCTAAGCGATCTTGAAAAAAAAATTAATGAACTAAAAAAAATGAAATGTATACCACTGTGCCTACCAAGACAGACAAACAGCAGCAAAAGAGAGCCAAATTATGAGAGAACATTGGTAATAGGAGCAGCTGTTGTTCTTTTCGGCTTGGCTGCAAAGCTTTTGGCAAATAAACAAACCGACAGGCAAAGCCGACAGCCGACACTAACACACACATACTAACACTAGCGCAAATACACTCACACACACCGAAAAAGGAAAGCCGCGAAAGGAATTGCGGTAGCAACAAGAGGCAGCAGCAGCCATCGCTGGAAAGTTTCAAAGGCAATGGCATCATCATCATACTGGCAGTCTGCACGCACGCACAAAAGTCTCTCGCACACACATGCAGACTCACACTCTCTCACACGCACACACACACACACACTCACATACAAACTAAAACAAGGTACAAAGTGCTTTTTTTTGTTTGTATGGTGGAGACCAGCCAACCGTAAACAGAGTACCAAAGAAACAAAAAAAAAATACTGCAAATAAAGCCTGCCTATAAAAATATCAATGAAAAAGTTTTTCTGTCTTAGCTTTTGTTGTGCGTTCTTTTATTTTTTTTTTTTTTTGTTTGTATTATTAACTATTTTTTGCCATTGATGTTGTGGGCCCCAGTAAGTATGCTACACTTTTTGCCACAATATTTTTAGTGTGGTTTTTTCAAGCATTTTCCCAACTTTTTTAGAATGCGCATTCTACAAAACTTTTTGGGCTATGACGCGTCAGCTCTTGTATCTCTATCTGTGTCTGTATATGTTTATGTGTGTGCGTGTGTGTGTGTCTGTGTATCTGTTTCGTTTTGTCTGCGCCTTTTGGGAGTTGCGCTGACTCCATTTCCATATATATATAAATGCGTCTGTCTGTGTAAGTGTATGGGCTACTCGCAAATGAATTGGATTTTTTTTTATTGTTTTTTGTTACAGCCAGCTCTTTCTCGCTCCCTTATCATATTAGACTGTTCTCTATGCGTCATTGTGCAAAAGTCAAGCACAGGGTGTCAATAATAATAAAAGTAAGTGGGTAGCTAGTGTCGTTTAGGACATATACATAACAATTGCCCTGTATATGTAAATAAGTTTATATATAGTCATGCTCAGGTAGCTAGAGCCATTTAAGCTGAGCCCAAAGGGTCACATAGTGTTTATATACGTTGAGGTATTATCTGTTGAAGTTTTAAGCATATTTGCTAAAAACTATTATTAATAAAGAGTTTTTGTTCTTGAGCAACGAAAAATAGCTTTCATTGCAAAGTAAGTGCACTTCGACTTTTAAATAAATACGGTAAAGACAACAAAAGCAGTGCTGGAAAAAAAATATATAAAAAAGAAATATATTTAAAGCGTAAATTAAAAATTCTAACTAAGCTAATGAAAGACACATGTAAGGGTATGTAACCTTTCAAGCCTCCATAATTACTAGCAACATTACTCAAAAAATATTTTGAGAACTTTAAATTAAATGATGTTATCTTGATCCTATGATAGTGGACCACACACTATTATCCTGTCACAATCTTACCATCACAAACAAACAAAAATTTTACAAATTTGAATCCTAAAAACATTTTTTCCACACACACCGAAGAAAACATCATAACAAAAATCACCTTCCTTAAATCAACACAATAATATTACTAAATATAAGTAGGGTCTTTTTGCCTGGTGTGTAGGTACAGGATATATAAGATATATGTATTAATAAAGACGATAACTGTACATTCAAAAAAAAAAAAAAAATGGCTTAAAAATGTTGCGTAGCAGCGAAGTTATGTCACATTGAATTTTAGATTCTCACAGTCTATTCACTTCATACTTCACGACCCAACAAAAACATACGCTGACGATGGTACCTTTATTTTGTATGTGCGTTATTTCAATTAAAAAGTAATAAAGTAGCCCGCAGATTTCTTAGAGAAAGGAATTTTATACAAAAAACACTTTAAGTTAATTATTAATTAAAAGACTGCAAATTTATAAAAGTTTTAGATTTCCATATGCATATGCAGTCAATTACTTAAATACATCGATTTTTCAAACAAACACCCTGTATAACTTTATTATAACTCCGCTTTTACAAATAGTTTTTATTGATATTTCTACCACAATCGCTATCGTGCACTCCATGCTTTTACTTATAATTAAATTAATATTTTTTTGTTTATCATATTATTTTTTTAATTATTGAAAATCATTGAAGCTTTTGACTTACTACTTCTGTTGTATAAACTATAGAAAAATAATTTCTGGCTTTTAGTTTGCTTTCAATTAAAGCGTGTTAATAATTTTTTTAAATAAGGATGGTAATTTTATTTGCCTTAGCCAGAACAGATAATAGGACATCAAGTGTCTTATCTTATAAAACCCCATGACTGGGCATTATGTCCGCTGTGTTCTTTCTTTTAACCTCCTCTTAGGATTGGCCTTCGACGAGAACTCTCGCCTATCTGTTCTGGTTACTTAAAAGAAATTCATTGTAACAACT
The DNA here is from genome assembly GCA_949987675.1 of Chymomyza fuscimana. NCBI lineage: Eukaryota > Metazoa > Arthropoda > Insecta > Diptera > Drosophilidae > Chymomyza > Chymomyza fuscimana. The sequence goes on along the minus strand of OX465089.1, from coordinate 66,808,350 downwards.
AATATGCCTGTTAATTTGTTGTAGATTCTTTCTTTCTTCTTCCAAGGTCTTATTTTTGCAGGGCAATGAAAAACCTAAAGGGACAGCATGTTAACAGTCAAACACCTAATTTAAAATTAATTTTTTAAATTTGTACAAATTATTCGTAAAGAAAATGCTTTAATGAGAAAGCACAATAAAAGACAACTGGCGCCGAAAAGTATGCACTGCAAAGGGCAAACGCTAAACACGGTGTTTAAAAGGCGGCACCAGCTGCTAGGAACTTGACAGTTTGTAGTTGTTGCAATTGGCAACAGCAGATACAACATACAACACGAAAACAACAGCAACAAGATAATGAACAACTGCAACAACAACAACAAAGTCGACCATGTCGTGTCAAGCTGCACTCAGCACAGCCTTGAAGCGCGTAAATGAACGTAATGCGCGAATTCGCACACCCAAAAAACAAAACAAAGATACGAAGAATGGTAAAAGGAACAATTCAGAAGTGGACTATTGCCAGTCGAGACATACCGACTACAATATACCCTATAAGCACCTATATTGCTATTGAATATTTTGCTATTTTCCGATAGATTAGTCTTTTTAAAACTACTTCATCTGAATAAAGTATCAACCAACCCCCAGGCGTACAGTTTTTTTTTTAATAACTTATTATTATTTTATTTTAAAGTTAGTTTTTCCTGCTTTTGTGGCGAGTAGTACTTGTAACCACAAACACAAAAGAAGGAAGTTCAGTGCCTAGGTTGACAGACTGACAAAAAAAATAAAAATTTATAAATGACAGTTTGACTGTTGACAGTTTGACAGTTGACAGTAGTGCTGGAAGTAACATCGATGTTATATCGATGCATCGATGTTTTTTTATTTTTTTCCGATCGTCGATACTTTTATTTCGATTTTCGATTATCGATCAAATTCTATTTCGGACAAAATATGGGCAATCAACGGTATCCACGTCGCAGACACTTTTCGCTTTTTTAGAAAAAAAACAAATCCCAAAAGTTTCGAAATAGTAGTAGTTGACTCAATTTTGGCACTTCGACAATATTTTAATGTCGAAAACTTAGATTCAAGCATGTTGAAATATTGGAAGGTAATACCTTTTATAGTTTAGCAAGGCTGGCGATCTAGTGAGCGACAAGCGGAGCTCGCTTAAATCAAAAAACGTTGACATGATTTTATTTAATAACCATAATGAATGGATCTCAAATTAGTTTAAAGATTATGAGACTACAATTCTGGCTGGACAAGAACATTTTTTTGTGATAACTCACAGGCTCGCAAAAAAAAAGTGGTGTTAACTTTACATGTGACAGAGGCATTCCTTATGGACTTTGGGCAGCTGAATCCGAAGTCCAAAAAATCCCGATCCAAGGGTTCTTAGATAATATCCAAATTATCTCGATTTAAGGGATTTTTTGGTGGTTATCCATAACCCATGTGCGAAGGAGTTTTCTGGACTTCGGATTCGGCTGCTCAAAATCCATATGAGATGCCTCTGTCACCTGTTAAGTTTACACCACTGTTTTGTGTGGCCTGTATTATCTTTTGCTTTCGTCCTTTGGATTGTTATTTATTATTTCTTTGCTTATTTGTAATTAATTTTGAAATGTATATTATGAAAATATAGTTATCTCTTGGTTTGTTTGTTAATTCCATTTTATTATTTGAAAATACTTATATAACCAAACCAACAGATGGCCCACTCTGAATTAATTTAAGCATTCAAAAAATGGCCGCCACATGTACCTCGATGTATCGAAACATCGATGTATCGATGTTGACAGTTTGACAGGTTGACAGTTTGATAGTTTAACAGATTAAAAGATAAACTGTCAAATTGACGTTATTGACAGATTGACAAAATGACAGTTCGAAACATTGGAAGATTGACAGATCAACTAAATTCAATATTGATCGCAAGACAGTTTGGCAATTTGACAGAATGACATATAGACAGATTGACAGTTTGTCAGGTTGAGAGATTGACAGTTTGACTGTTGGACAGTTGACAGCTTGACAGTTATACAGCAATACAGTTTGACAGTTTAACAATTTAACATATAAAAAGATTGACGATTTGACAGATTGAAAGATTAACTGACAAATTTACGTGTTTACAGAATAACAGATTAACAGTTTAACGCATAGACAAATTTACTTATTGAAAGATTGTCTTATTTACAGATTGGAAGATTGACAAAATGACAGTTCGAAACATTGGAAGATTGACAGATCAACTGATTACTATATTGATCGGAAGACAAATTGGCAAAGTGGAATTTTGACGGATTGACAGATTGGAAAATTAACAGATAAGAAAATAAACAGATTTATAGATTGGCAGATAGACAGACTGACCGAATTAACATGCACCAAGCCGCAACCGTGTCGACTAGAGATGATTGGCCGCCGCTGGTATGTCAAATTTTTCAACCGACGATCATAAAAACGCCACCGGCTAAAAAGTTTCCTTTTTTCCTGCATAAGGTAAAAGTTAAAATTATGACCTAATTTCGCGACTAACAAATACTTTCAGATCGTCTTTAAACTTTGCAGGCGCTATTTGCAGGTAAAAAAAAAAACTTTTTAGACGGTGACGTTATAAAAATCCTGAGATGTCACCCTAATGACTATGGCGAAAAGAATCAAGAATCTCTACTAAAACGGAGGAAATAAGCACATTCATGATCACTGACTTAATGGACATTCTTCCACACTTTAAACCGATCTGAAAATCTGTCTGTCTCCCTAAGGCTTAAATACTTATCACTTAAGCCTTCTTCCCCTTAAGAACTAATTCTAAGTGCTGTTGGCTTAAAATAGAAGCGGATTGCAGGTGATAGATTAAATGAGCTTTTCAAGCTTTTCCCACCTATGTCAACAAAATCTGTATATATAAAAGAGAGTTAAAAGTTATGTTAGTTACACCATTTATAACTCAAGAACGGTTGGGCCGATTTTGATGATCTATGGTTTGTTGGATTCGTCTCCGCACTGGTTAACAGAGTAACGCATAAAATTTTGGAAAAAAATCAAAAAGTAAACCGCGAAATTCTTGTATGGAGGCTGGGGGTCAGATATCGACGTAAATCGAAAATCTTCATCTGCGTCACAATTATGCGCATCTTTTGGTAAAAATGCAGCTCTATAGTTCTTATAGTCTCTGAGATTCTTTTACTAATATGGAGGCTCGCCTATACTGCAGCTAACAGCAAATATGAGAGTTGCTTTGCTGAACGATTCATCTACACAAGATTTTTAAAAGAAATTGCTGACTCTTGGTAATGGCCGTGTTCCTGTCGATGAATCGAGTGGATTGATTTTGTTTCCTCCGAATTTTTTTTACTTTTGTCTCATCGAAAGGCGAGCTCATCAGCAAAGTATTCCCGAACATAGTTGCTAACCTTAAAAATTACGAATTGTTCAGTGAGCGAGTAATTTTAGCGGCAAAAAAATAAAAATGTAGATGATTAAAACTTTGTAATACAGAATCAAATTTTTGGTACTTTCTATTCATTCAAATCTATTGACTGTGTTACGAACGAAGACGAAGCCACCAACTATCCAACTGAATTTTTAAACTCCTTGGATATGCTTGGCTTGCCAGCACACAATTTAACACTAAAGGATAGCGCGGTAATCATCATGCTTCGAAATATAAATCAACCAAAAGTATGTGATGGAACATGTTTGGTGGTAAGAAAAATTATGATGGATTTGATTCACGCGACGATACTCAAAGGAAAATTTAAAGGTGAGGCAGTTCTGATTCCGAGAATTCCGATGGTACCAACGGATGTCCCCTTTGAGTTTAGAAGAAATCAATTTCCGATTCGCCATGACGATTAACAAATCACAAGGCCAATCCTTGAGTGTTTGTGGGCTGGACTTCGAAAATGAATGCTTTTCTCATGGTCAATTGTAGGTGGCATGCTCACGAGTCGGCAAACCATCCGCTTTATTTGTTCTTGCGCGTAATAACAAAACCAAAAATATCGTATATCAAAAGGTGTTTCAAATCTAACCCATTATTATTTGATTTTCGTACTTTTATTGAAATATTATTATTATTATTATATAGAGCAAGATTACAAATAAATTTCTAACCTATCTTAGGGGGTATAGCGCTGGCTACTTAGGCCTTTGGCTTTTATTGAAATAAATTTAAAGTAATATAGTGATTAAGGTTTGTTGTTTTAATTTTTATGAATTCGAGGAGCGACCTGAAATGGGAAAGGGTATTTTTAAATAAATATAGAAAGTAAGTAATGCAAGTAAAGAGATATACATAGAACATTATAATCAGGATGATTTGAATTGTAGAAAAAAGACGGGGGGGGCAAAGCCCCCTAGTAACATATAAAAATAAATTTATAAAAAAAATTCAGAGAGACAGATAAGCAAACGGACATGACCAAAACGATTTCTAGTGTCATCTTGATAATTTTGGTTCGAAACATCGTTTTCTTCTATGTATTACTCAAAACATTTTTTGGCAAACAATTAATGTACCCTTGTACACTTTGGTTACAGGGTATAACGACTGACATAGCGGCGAGGAAACACAAACCAAGCGGAGACAGACAAAAATGTTTGCCACGCCCATACGCCCACAATGGCGGTTAAAATGTTTGGCGGCAGCTAGGCTGTGAAAATTCATGACATTTTCGCAAGAAATTTTCCACACATTCTGGTATTTGTGCCTCTGCTGGCTTTCCTTCATTTTTCTTGTAGCTTTGCACTTGGCTTGGCAGGCGTACACATGAACCCTTTTAGTTTGATAGAATGATAAAATGACTGACAACTGCTTGGGTGAGATATGAACTTGAAGTTGAGGCATTTCGAGGACCAACAAAATGGACGGACTTTGCATCTTTGCGCTTGATTTAAGCCGTAAAATGCAAAGTCATTACTTCACCAAGTTTCTAAAAATAGAGTTTCTTTTTAAAGATGGTATTTCTGGCTGTGTACAAACAATACGAACCCAGCAGGTTCTCTTCACTCTCGCTCTCACTCGAAATTAAGTGTACGTTGTCAACTGTTGGTTTAAAAGACATTGAACTGCGAGAGGAAACTTTCCACCTACTCTCATACTTGCCACCATTTGGGTTTCCCTTTGGGACATCTGCCAAAGTTTTTTTTTGTTATATGTATAATAATGTTTGTGTCGTTGCGTCTGAGGTTCTACGGTGCGCAAGAATTTCAAGGGTTGACAAGAAACATACCCACATCAACATAAATGAGAGCTGGTATCAGAACGCAAGTTTTAAAGTCAATCTTTAAGTTATAAATGAGCTCAAGTGCCAATACCCGGGGGCAAGCAGTTACGGAAGCTCTCGAAATAAGATAAATGGAAGAATCTGCATACGATTGACCAAAAGTAAAATCAATTTTTAACTTAGAAGCTTTGCATCTGCTTTAAGGCTATTGTGGGACTGTAAACAAATTTCCATAAAATCCTGACAATCCAAATTACAGATTATAGAATTTAACAAATATGAAACATTGTGTACTTATAGTGGAATGTCGTCAGGGTTGGACACCCGCCAAAGACCATCACCATCAATTTGGTATGGACTTTGCGATTTATTTAGTCAAAGGGCAACGACGTAGAAGGTGTTGGATGACGAATAAAGAATTCGACCTGAGGAACATGCAGTCTCTCGGCCTTTAGGAAACCCCTATCATTAATATAACTCCTATAACCATCCCGATCGGCTATTCGCATTGGATTGTAGCTTTGCCACAGTGTACTAGCTATTCCAAAATATAGGCTGGTCCAATACAAGAAAAATGTATTTTCAAATTAAGTTGGCTACTTTGCTTTTTAGCTTCATGAATATGTGATTAACGATATCTGACAAGTGACCAAGGCTAGTCGATGGTTCCAATATTGACGTTTCAAAGGCACGTGCTAAATGATATCATGGTAAATTTCAAACACTCAACTAACAAAAAAAAAGATGATATAAAACCAAGATGGCGTACTTTCCGGCGCCTTTATTGGACCATATATACTATAATATGTAAAATATTCACCATTTGGGTTCATTAGAAATACTTTATTGATTTCACATCAAATTCTTTATATACAAATACACTATAAGCTTCGTGATTTAAACTTAATTTTCATATAAGTTTCAGCAGAGTATCTACCATTTGCTCATTTTCCTCTAATACTATTTTATTTGTATTCCAACGAAATGAAATCTAAAATAGTTTTTGGCACACAAACAATCACATTCACGCATGTCCGCACTTTTGACATGCTATATACAAAATGAATTCCCGTAGATTCTCTTTTCATTTCCTACACAGAAAGTCACTAAGTCATAATAGAATCAGCGTCAGAAAAATAAATGCCTCATTTATTTAATTTGCAAATTGTTTGGTGTAATATATTAATCATACGTCATGTTAGCTATCCAATGCCAGCCAACCAAAGCCGTTAAAGCGAAAATGAATGGCTAGTATTTAAGTGTTATAATTAATAGATGAAATTTGAAAAGAATTAATCAAGAAAAATTAAATGATGAGAAGGAAAACGACAATATCAGTTTGGAAATGTGAAAAGTTCACAAATATGATTGATTGACAAACGCAACAATTTTCCCCAAAAAAAGAGTTCATAATTGTGTCAATTCTGGTTCCGATACAGAGGAAAGTTTTTGTGGTTATGAGGAGTAGGATGAAGTGATTCTTACTTTCAAATGCCAGCTTTTTTGAGCCATCTAAGTTGTATCTATTGATAAATGTATCCAAATACTCTCGTTTTGTGACTTTTGTATTCTCTTCTAAGAGAAGAAAAGATATCCAGATGTTGCATAGAATATATTAGCGCTGCATCTTAAAGGCAGCCATGTAAATTTTGCATGGTTCATGCCAATATCACGATTCGTGTGGAATTTCCTTCCTTTTCCTTCATGGGTTACTTACTTAATATTGAAAACACAGTAGACAACTGAGAAAGATGGGAATCATGGACTCTAAAACATGCAGGTTTGAAGAGAAATCCTCACATGCCTATTACATGTGATACTCTACCCAAAAGAAGGACATTGCGATTCGGGTGAATCTTGATGCTGTGTGTTATCCAGCTAGTGCCATGCTAATTAGGTTTGTCTTAGGAATTAGACTGTCCGAAGAGCTTTAAGGGTATAAAAAACTTCAAAACACTATTATTTACATTAAAACTAATAAAAATATTTTAAGTGAAAATCAAACAAATTCTGAGATTCTTGCAAAAGTCTCCGGACTTGGCTCTATTAATTGACCACAGGGTTATATCGATTTGTACCAAGCAGCTTTCTTAGCCTAAAGTATTCTTTTATTTGGCCTTAATGATCAATTGTCAAGAAAATTAAAGATTTTATCCTTGAGCCAAAACATTTTCTAAGAAAAAGTTTATCAGGACGACAAAAGAATTTGATTTAGCCATGTCAGCATCTCTGAACGTAATGCCTATTTTTCCAAGACCAAAAGAACTAGATATGAAATTTGTACCACAAGCTGCGTCTTATGGTTTAGCTCGCATTCAGTTTTTTTTTATAATGACCCCCTTTCCAATAGAATTTCGCCTTTTTTCCCGCATTTCTTAACCAACAATATTATATATACTTATATAACATATCGTTTTAAAGTTCACCCATAAGGCTAGAGACGTGGATTAGTTAATACCTATATATTTTTTCACTGTTCTATCTTTCCAAATGTGTTTTTTTATTATCTAAGGTCAACTGAGCTTTATTGAACCCCTTTGAATTAATAAATAAATAAATAAAACCCGACACAGACATTCCTTTTTTTTAAATGCATCGTTGGGTACCAATTTTATTAATATTTGTTGAGAACTTCGGGGCAAAAATGAAGAAGCAACCTGTATATGAACATGTTTGTAAAGAACCCACATCCACCAAAATTGGTATATTGAGTCAGGCTATAATATGAGAAACCTTTTTCCATTTTGGAGTGTCTACCTTAAAGTCACACCTAACTTTTTTTTTACTATTTGTCCTGTGAAAGTTAAAACTCGACACAGGCCTCCCATGTTACCTAACCCATCAAACAAAAATTGTTTATCTTAAATAGGTTGCGAAAAAACACATTAACAACAACCTTTGGGTAAAAAGGTTTATAAAGAAGCTATAGTCATAGAAAGGGTGTATAGACTCCTGCAACTTATGCATCATGCAAGACTAGAAATAAAAAAATTAACAGAGTATAGATTAGTTGGGGTGTCCTGACTGTAACCGTCCCCGGGTATTGGCGTGCGAAAGACCCAGTGGGCGGAACCCACTAGTTATACCAATAAGACTGAACAATCTGTGCACGTCAATGGGATATCTTTGATAAGTTACGAATAGTAGACGCATTCAAGGGAAAGATTCTATGGGTCTAAGAGGCAGCAGGAAGGTGTTTTGTGAAAATTTCGTTTTTTATTAGGATCACAGGAGATAACATACCAAATATTCTGGGATATGGAACTCTAAAATTGATCAATTTTTACCTTTGTATTGTGAATTTTTTTGCAACTTTCTTATTAAGTAAGTAAGTGTATCCCTATGCCATATTTCGAACCGTTTATTAGAATGTGTATAAGCCGCGAAATTCTCCTACGAAGAACGGAAAATAACGCGCAATTCCATTCGTACAAAACGTAGAGAAAGAGATGGCGATGTCGCTACCGTAGGTAATGGATAAGCGTGCTAAACCTTGCACAAATCTACAATACCCTTAACCCTACGAGTGCAGAGTATAAAGAGTGAATTTCAAAGCGTATTAAAATTTACTATTCATATTGAATAACTAAAGTCGACTACAAGCTTTGCCCGCTGCACGTCAGACCAATATTAATCGCAATCTGAAATGAACAGAAACCCTAGCAGAAGTATTCATATTAGCTGACGTAGCGGACTACAGCACGGAAATTTTCATGAACGTAACAGTGGCAGACAAACGAATGGACGGACGAACAAACTCTGATTCAGACAGGCGGTAAACCAAAAATGACAGTTCGTATATCAAGAGTGAACAATGTTGACTTTAAAGTCACATTGAAGAGTCACTTACCTACACACATACCCACTTATGCACTGACACACACATGGACAAGTACAGAGCACAGTTCAATTACACGAGTTGTTGTGGTAGCTGCTTCAATGCTTGGCTACATGTTTATTGAAAGGTTACATGAATGACAACTCATACACACTCATACCCACACATATACACAAAATGCCGGACTTTTGTAGTTGCGCTTCATTCGTTTCGTCTCATTTCGTATCGTCTCGTTTCGTTTCGTTGTTGACTGTACATCATTGCAGTGCATTGTATTAAGTGAATATACTACCCGTCTCTGTTTATGACAATAGCATACATTTAGGCGCACGAATGGACAGCAATTGCAACAGGGTATCTGGGGGAGTGGAGGGAGTATTTGTGGTGGGTGTGTCTGGTGTTCATGTCAAAAGACGTGCCACAACATATCTCAGCAGTCGTTACGTGCAGTCACGAATGCTTAAAAGTGCAACTTCTATTTCACATAGTCCGCTGCCCCTGCTCACCTGGCAGCTCCATCTAAATCACTGCAACTGCTAGCTATCTCTGTCCTCCATTCTAGACGACACTGTTTATGTCCGTTGATATGGATTTTTTAAATTGACATGGCGTTTAATATTTAAACAGTAAAAATGCACGTCATTTCCCATAGATAAATGTGTAGTCTAAATTCCGAGTACTACTTTAATAAAGCTACGTTCAGACGTTCAGAATAATGCTTTAAAATTGCAAACCAAATATAAAATAATCTTTAAGTCTTCATCCCAATGGTTTTTACTCCACTTTATATATGCCTTTTATTGTAAAAGGTTCTAAGAATCATTTCAGACATTGTAATGCAATGATTCTAAGCTGCATGTGGTTAGATTTTTATACCCTGTACCTATAGGTACAAAGGAAATACTAGATTTGTGCAATGTATGTAACGGACAGAAGGAGGCGTGGCAGACCCCAAGTCCTTTATACCAAAATGCTTATCGTAACCTCGGGTAGCGATTGAGCCATGTCCGTCCGTCCATCCGTCCGTCCGTCCTTCCTCCCGTCCGTCCGTATGAGCGCCTAGATCTCGGAGACTATAAGAGCTAGAGACACGAAACTATACCAGCAGGTGCGAATATTTCCTGGAAAGATGAAGTTCATTGAATCATGTCATTATCTTTCCCCGTTCCCCCGCAGTAGAGTTTCGCAGTTTTTAGCCACATATATATTTAATATTTTCATCTGAAATTTAACAGAGCGATGCGTTGTGGTTGCATGCATCTGTGTGTAAAAAATGAGCATAATCGGACAAACACAGCAAAAGTTATAGTCATAAATGTACAAATTTCACCACCCTTGCCTATAAACTGCATCAATATTTGACTCTACGTAATTATGGTTACAAGTGACCTAAAATCACAATTTTTGGTAAGCTGATTCATGTGGCTCTAATGAACAAATCCACATCCAAATTTTACCCCGCTATCGATTTACCGTGTTTTCTCCCACACCCTTCAACATACCAACTTGAAACTTACCCCATATATGTACTTTAAATAACTTCTTTGACGTAACATTCGAGTTTCATCAAAATCGGTAAAAATTTAGGGAACTTACTCACAAAAAAAAAAAATTCCAATTGGAAAGTTCTTAGAAGGAATATGCAGGAAACATTTTTTCGATCAAGCGACAGTACAAGACAAGTTTATTTTATTTTTTAGATATCGGGGTTACATTATATAGCTTCCATAGGGGTGTTTCAGAGGAGCTCAAAAAAAATGCTTATGAAGATATCGTAACCAAATTTAGCATTCGGAAGTTTTTTAGTGATCTCCAGCACTGTACCAAATTTTATCAAAATCGGTTAACAATATCATATAGCTCCCGTAGGACCGATCGATCAAAAAAAGTTTTTAGGGCATAACTCGGTTGTTTATAAAGATATCGAAACCAAATTTGGCATTCGAAAGCCTTTTAGAGTTTCTCAGCACTATATCAAACCTGATCAAAATCTGTTGACTATATCATATAGTCCCCATAGGATCAATCGGTCAAAAACATATTTGGTGCAACATTCGGTGTGTTTCGTTTGTTTAGGGAGATATCATAACCAAATTTGGCAATTGGAAGTTTTTTAGAGTTCCCAATCACTGTACCAAAATTTATCAAAATCGGTTAACTATATCATATATCTTTTTTTTGTTTGTGTATAAAAATATCTTAACCTTTGGCAATGAAATATCTTTTGGAGTTCGTAAGCAATATATCGGATTTGATTGCAATGTGGTGGTACAGGGTATCCTAAAGTTGTTCGCGCCCGACTTTAATTTTTACACAATCTTTTTCTTTAATATCATTAAGATAAGTACAGGCACACCCTGAACGCACTTCCATTTTCCGAAGAATTTAAATAGCTACTGCCTTTTTAGAAAACTCCAAGCCCGTAGGTATTTCTTCGTGCAAAAATGCATTGTGTGCAAGGTAACGAAGGAAAGTACTCCACAAAATGATCAAGACGAACATGTTCTGTATTTTATGCCTGTTTATCATAGACCGATTTTGTAAAATTATCTGTATGCTATTAATCTTCTTTTGCAATAAGATTTCTGATATTGCCCCATTAGCAAAAGAATTGGGACTTATGCGATCATTGAGAACTTTGGAAGTTATTTTTAATGAAAAAATAGTTTTGCAGGAACTGCACAATTTTCTATATGTCCAGTCGATTCAGCGAGTGTATTCTTAAATGAAAATAAAAGAAAACTACCCAAATGCAAGATTTGTTTTCTGTGCAAGTCATCGTTTGAACCTTTTTTTTGTCTAATGCTATGGCACTTTCTTTGATCCGGAACTTTATTGAAGTGGTTGGTCAAGTTACCGATTTTATTAGGAATCATTCGAATTGCAGTACTGTCAAACTAAAATCATAAAGAAACACTCGAGTATGCAAGTGAAAAAAAATTACTTCTTTGACTCTGTGATACATGACACCATCATTATATTCAAACGAAGTTCTTACATTACTATAATAAAGATATTGAAATTGAAATGAGTTTTTTGCTGAAGTTTTTCAATATGCAGAGAATACCAAGTGAAACGCGCAAGTCTTAATGTTTAAGATACTTGCTACAATACTCATTCCTAGCATATTAATAATATATAATATTGCGGTTGATACAGATGAAGTAATTTACTTTTATTCGAAAAAAATTAACAGTACAGTAGAAACATTGATCTTACTTCTTCAAATTTTGTCAATTGTCCCGGGAACGAAGCAGCTGATGAACTGGCGAGGAATGGAGCTACGAACACACTCATAGGGCCGGAACCCTTCTGTGGCGTTGGCAGATGCACCACCAAAAAGAGACGACGACTAAGAAAAAAGCCAAAAGAAGGTTATCCCGCTTCGGCGTGCAGGCTGGTTACCCAACTAGACCAACCCAAATAATTAAGATTGTCGCGGATATTGTGTCCGTTGAGGAACTCTAGGGCTAGAAGGGAGCGCTAAATATGCTGAGGGTCTATGGGCAGCATTCCCAATAATATAATCTATAAATAAATACGTTAACAAAAAAATTAGTGTGGTACCGATTGCGTTCGTATGCGTGAACGTATCGAGGTGAAACTTACATTATGTAATAGCCACACCTAATACGGTGTGCACAATGTAAGTTTCACCTCGATACGTGCAAATCATGCAGGTGAAAATTCATACGCAACATTAAAATGTATCATGAAAGGGGAATAGCAACAACAAAATACATGGTACACACAAGCGGTGTATACTTGATACTTTTCTTATTTCTCTTCCTATTATTCATTGACGCTGTCTATATGAAACAGAAGAGAGAGAGAATAGCAGCAACGGCATCAACGCTCATACAGAGCTGAAGTCCATATAAAATACACAGCAGGCATTGTGCTAGGGTATTCGAGCAGGACCGACTAAAGCATGCAATACAATAAAGAATTGTACAAGGTATATAATAGTCTGAATGATCTGAATTGAATAAAAAAGACCCTACGGGACTTGACCTGCGAAGCACGTCACCTACTTATTATAATTTCGTCTAAAATAAAACCTATTAACTCACTAAATAAAAACAATATATTAATAAGTATAATGATCAAGTCTTTACTTCAAAAACTATATTCTCAATATTTATATGTGCCCCTCGAAAAAGTTCCTTGATACGGCTCTGTTTGTTAGCCTCTCTCTATTATTGCGCGGTGAGCTTTGTATTTCGAGAACATATTCCCAAATACATACCATGTTCATAGTTTTAATTTTTTTATCATATATCACAACGTCTGACCGCACCTTGTAGCGTTGTTGAAGTTTGCGGCCTGCCAAATTTATGCCTGATTAATGATATACTCATATGTCAACCATGATTAATGTGTTATTGAACTCTTAAGGTTGACAAAAGATTTGTATGTTTTGGCCTTTTTTTTTGTTGTTGCTGTATGGCCGCAAATAAAATACATGTTGGGAATTTCGTTTTCTATCTACCCTACTGAACTACACTATTTATGTGCTGCGTCAGCAGATGAAATGTATCCTTGACCCATGGCACTATTTCAATTACTTTTAAAAAGCGTTTTTAATCTTTACAATCTTATTAAACATTTATTTGAAATGCTATCCCTACACCCACATAATACTTGACGTTTATGCTGATGAAAGTAATTTCCCGTCAGCAGTTAAAGGAGCATGATATGGTTCAAATGGAGTTAAAATATTTTTATGACTTGCCAGTTTAAAGTTTAATTCATTTAGCTGCAAGGGCATACTTGGGAGAGTGTGGGGCATTTAGGCTTTAAATTATAAATAAAAATTTCAAATTTTTCCTAAGAAATCTCTTTGCACGTTGTGTAAGCTACCAAAAAGAGTTCATTCTGAAAATACTTTCAGAATTCTTTCAAATTTGGCCGACAAGAAGGCAAAGTTTGGGAATTATATGTGGCACGATAAAAAGACATACAAACTTCTTGTTTTGATTGTTAAATGCGATTTTTATTGTACAATAATTGGAAATTTTTTTCTTGACGTAATTCAAAATGGCGACTGAAAAATTGCGGCTCTTGTCTAACTCTGCCAGCAGAATATCGTCCCCGCATTTCAGTTCTCCAGCCTCTTGTAGTGAACCGAAATGAAAAATGTTTTCTGTTTATTGAAGTTAATGAAATTCTCTATGACTTATACTAAATCAAAATGAGTTTTGACGAAAAATTAACTAAAATGTGGACGATCGATAAAAAAATTCATTTTTTTTCCCATTTTTTGTGATTTGACCTTGCTTAAAAATAACAATTTAACACTTTTTCATGTATATTGTTAGTATAAGGCATACAAATAATGATATCCTTTCAAACATGGTTTAAACGAAGGGAATCGGAACAATAGATCAAGAGCTATGCTTGAAATGCGGATGAAAAACATGGTTCCGAGAAAAACGCGTTTAAAGTTTTTAGAACGTCCCTCAGCGCGAGCGACTTAGGTGCGTTCAAGACGCTCTATTTCTATGATTATCGATCGCATCGAAAAATCCTTTCATACACATATTCTACGAATATGTAGCTTTAATTTTTTGTAAAAAAAAAATCGATTTTCTCGATTAAATTTGAAAGAACCTCCCCTTAAGAACATAAAAACATTTTTCATTTTTCTTTTCTACACAAGAAAAAAACATACTTTTAAAAGTAAAATTTTTCATAATATATCTCGTCGCAAAAATTTTTACATTTTTGGGACTCCCGAAATTTTTATTTCTGTACTTTTTGGAGAATGCTCATAATTTTTTTTTACGAAACGTCAATATGAATTTTTAGATTTGAATTCACTTTTTCGGTCACTGTGAGTCGCTGCCGCCACTAAGAATCGTGTCGACGACGGTTTTGGAAGAAACAGTCTATAGTACGTATTCCTCCATTTCATCTTATGACACTGCATGCGATTCCCACCCATAACTCCTGACAAAGAGCAATGTAAAGCTTATAAAAATGGTGCAAATAACTCTAAGCATATTCTTTAGCGTGATTTAATTTTGTAGCCCATTCTTTATATAATGTAAGTTTACTGGGTTGAATGCCAATATAATAAAAAAAAACAATATGGTCAACATAAATAAAAAAAATTCACGTGCAGTACAAGCACGCGTTAGAAGTAAAACTCTACGCTGTTTTTTTTTTTCTTTAGTTTAGCCGTCTTAACATTACTTTGGAGTTCAAACGGTGTCTTAACAATCAATTATGTATTATAATAATAATGAAAGTGAAGGAATTCTCGTTCCAGAGAGATATCTGATATATGTATGTGATGTCAATTTTTGTTAAATGTATAGCAAAAAGATAGAACACGTCAAATTATAATTTCTATGCATATTTTATTTTTTCTGATGTAGCATTTTTACAGTTGTATATTAAAGGTGTTGGATTAACTAATATTTTTTAGTTAATTGTTTTTATATAAACGAAATGAAACGAACGTATTTATAAACGTTATACATTTTATTGGATTGTTGTTGTCACGCAATCGTGTAAGTTATGTTACAGCGACGGCACAGAACCTAACAACCGTATGTTTAGCAAAAACTAATTTGATCTTGGAACGCTGGCGGCAATGCAAGGGCCGCAGCGCTGCCAAGAATCGTACATATTATAATACATTAATAAATGCAATTAAATTGATAACTATTATATTGCAGTAACCAATGAGATAAACAGTTATGCATAATGCTAGTTAAGAGTAATTAGTTGCACAATTTAAGAGCTTTTGTTTGTTTATGTTATGTTATGTTATAATATGTTTGACCTGCTTTTATTGGGAAGCTGCTGCTCCCGACAAAAGGTAACAAAGATAAATTGTCTAAATTACGTTACAAAATTACAAGTTATTGTTTGTTTATTGTTGTTTTTTGTTTCTTTACTTTAATGCCTTGCCTTTGGGTTTTATAACGGCTTTCAAGCGATGCCTCATATTTTTTAAGGATCTATTGGTCTCCTGGGGGTCAATCTTCAATTCCTTTGGTGTTATTTGGTGCTACCTTTAAATTTGTTCAATCAAATGTCAAGGGTATGTTAGTACGGAGACTGGAGTAGAGTTTACAGTTGTTTGCAAATTCATAAAAAACCTGCATTGCCAAAGATTTTAACAACTCTAGATCAGCGAAATCTGATAGGAGCTGTACTTAAAACTTCAAAAATGTCCATGCCAGTAGTAGATTAATATGTGAAGAAGCATTGTAATACAAAATTTTGACTCAAAAAGTACGCTATGGAAAATACAATGCTATGTTTCGTATGCTATATGCAAATTGCAAAGCTTTAATTTTCGTTGCTAATGAAAACCAATGGCTAGAATTCACCAAACACCAAAAAAATTACCGAGGTTTGATTTACTGATTTTTCGATGAAAATTTTAATACATATACCGAATATTCCATGGCGTACTTGCTTTAGCTGACCAGCAGCGGCCGCTTCTCTCTGCTCTCTATACCATAACCACGGCTCGCGTTCTCAACAAGAGCCGAAGTCATGACCACCAACACAACGTCAGCGTCAATTCATCAATTCGAAAGAGAAAATCAAAACAAACGCACCAAGGCCACGGCATTGCCGTGAGAGTAACAAAAAGTGAGAGAGAGAGAGAAGCAAGCAAAAATACGAGCTGGCACCAAGGTATACTTATTTAAGGTAGCATACTCCCGCCGAAGGCTCTCAACGAAAGTTACCAATTTTTGTTTCGTTGCGACTGCGCGTGAGTAGAGTTGTTTTCACGCATATTATTTTAATGTGTTTGCGTTCTCTCTCTATTTTTCTTGCTCTCAGTAAAATTGGTGACGACGCCGGCAGCATTACTCTACCTTAAATAAGTATACCTTGAGCTGGCACACAAGCTAATGGCAAACACTGGCTTGTATGTATGTATGGCGCTGTGTTGTATTCACGCAATGCATACAAAAACAATTCTTTCGTTTACACACATACACATGTGCTGCGTGCTTTAGCTGACCAGCCGCGGCCGCTTTACTCCCCTCTCTATTCCATGACCGCGGCTCGCTCTCTCAACAAACGCCGAACGTCAGCGTCGCAATGAGAAAGAGAATATCAAAAGCAGCTAACGTTTTTTTCGTCTAACAAAATTTCAAAGTTACTCCCATAGAAATTCACATTCAGTGTGCCCAACAATGCCCAAAAATGCACAATGCCGCCTAAAAAGTTTTACTTCAAAAAAAGAAAAAGAATTAGACAATGTAACTGTCGTGCAATGCTGCTTGGCTTTGTTGTTCGTGCAACTCTCACCTCCCCCGCACCAACTTCAACATCGTTCTTTGCGCAGCGCGATCTTATTTTGTAGCCAACCACCAAACAACACCAAGGCCACGGCATTGCTGTGAGAGTAACAAAAAGTGAGAGAGAGAGAAGCAAGCAAAAATACAAGCTGGCACACAAGCTAATGGCAAACACTGGCACTTGTATGTATGCATGCATGTATGTCGCTGTGTTGTATTCACGCAATGCATACAAAAACAATTCTTTCGTTTGCACACATACACATGTGCTGCGTGCTTTAGCTAACTTTACAAAATTTCAAATTTACTCCCTACGAAAAGTCACAATGCCGCCTAAAAAGTTTGCTCTCTCAACAAGAAACGAAGTCATGACTCATGACCACGTCGCAATGCGAATGAGAACATCAAAAGCAGCTAATGTTTTTTGGGTTAACAAAATTTCAAAGTTACTCCCATAGAAAAATGCCCAACAAATCCAAAAATGCATAACGCCGCCTAAAAAGTTTTACTTCAAAAAAGGGAAAAATACATTCCCCTTGCTCTCCTTAAGTTTCCACAGCGTAAAGCGATTATTTTAATAATCCTATTAAGTTTCAACTAACTACATAGAAAGGTTTTATTAAACAACTGTTGCGCTAAATAGTGGTGGGGGGTTGGGAGGTATATGAAAGTATAATGATGCAGAACTTTCCAAGTCGTTGGAAGCAGTTTTTTATTCCTTATCCAGCCAGAGCCTTTGTTAATTTTTGAATTGTTTTTTAAGGGAACAAATTTTAATATTCTTGTGGAAGGTTTATAACTACAAATATCAATTTTTATATAACTTCAAAATTGTTGGGTTCTCTTGCTAATAGTCGTTGAGTGCCTGGTTACGGCAAATACAACTTTTAAATATACACAGCAGAAACCAGCCAATTCACCTTTTAATTTGAATGGAAGAAAATTCAAATGACGGTAGTTTGATTTGAGAAAAGGTCAACATTTCGTTGTTCATTAGGCGCACATAACATATGGGCATTTCCCGCGTTGCGGACGTTACATTCGTATGCATATTTTTTAATATCATCGGCGCTGTGAATGATATATGTATGTCCATACAACTTTAACTATTTTTATAAAAAAAAGTTATTCGTGCCAAAAGTGCCGTTGCGGACGTTATAAAAAACGGAAGTAGCTTTTGAGGTTAATGTGCATTTGCGTCATTTTCAGCGAATTTTGCGTAATAACCAACAAAAGTGCAAAAACGAAAAAGAAAGATGAATAATTGAGAATTTCACATTGGGTCAGTTGAAGACTATATGTGTTCAGGTTCATCCAAAATTGAAAAAACGAGAGTTGCGGACGTTACATATTGTCCTGCTATAAAACAAAGATGGAATACGTTTTAGTCGGGCGAAAACGACTTTAAGATTGCGTGCACAATCACATTGCAATCAAATCCTGTTCAATACTTAAGTACTCCAACAAAAATTTTGATTGCCAACTTGGTTACGATATCTTTATAAACAAAAGAAATACATTACATGTTGCACCAAAAATATATTTTTGACCTATCGTTACTATGCAATATGGGTTTTTTGGTCACTTTGCACTTGCACCAAATTTGATACTTATGCTAATTTTGAGCCCCCAAGACGAGCTACCAAATTTCGCCCGGTTCGGCCCAATATTTCTTATAGCTGCCATATAGCCGATCTGTTCGATTTGCACTAACTTTGTTGTTTTTTAAGCTATTGAGTTGAAAATCGATTTGTACACATATTTTGAAGAAGACTTGCGAAATTTGATTTTGAGGGGTGTTTCAGAGCACTTCGAAAAAAACTAAACATTTTTTACGGGTTATTCATTTGTTTATTAAGATATCGTATCTAAATTTGGCATTCTCAATTTTTTTTTAGCTCCCAAGCATATAGCCCCAATCGGAACAAAAATAAAATTTTGAGGTTCCTGTAGGTGATTACCAACCATTCATAAATACATCACCGAAAATCTTAACGCTTTATATATTTTGAAGATTTAATATATAGCTTATTATTATATTAACAAATATATACCTATAGTTTTTACAACTTTAAAGTTGTGGCCCTTGGTAACGATTTTCTGCGAAATGCCCATATTTATTGGTTAGCAGCTACAATATTCCACTCTTTTTTAATAATAAACAAATAAATAATTTCTTATTTAACAATTAATAGAAAAAAAACGGGAAAAAGAATCAGATTATTAGGAGAATACCAAAACTTGATAGTTTCCTATAACTTTTGAAACTTTTATTCGACCATATTTTTACCTTAGTATTATTCAAATAGAGGAAACAATTAGATGCAGTTTAAAAATAATAAAAAAAATCATAAATATTTCAGTTGAAAAGATAAATTCGAACTCTGTAAAATTTGGCGGCTAGCTTTAATTTAAATATAGTATATGTTATTATGGCAACTAAAGCAAATTGTTAAAACTGAATTTTTTTCTAATTTACTTAAGTAAAAAATTCGGAAATTCTGGCACTATGAAATTTAGGGTTATCGCGAATTTTAAGCTTTTCCGGCTTGAACTAGAATGGGTTGGCTGATATCAAAACCTGAAAAATGTCAGCAAGTTAAGAAATTGGAAAAATATTAATCAAATTAATAATTAATGTTAATATATTTGATGCCTACGATATATTTGTTTTTATAACCCCTATTAAAGGTACAAAGGTAAAATAAGTTTATTCAAAAGAAGATGGGCAAAAGTTTTTCTATTCATGTCGATATCTTGATATAGCCAAAAGTTACCAGATTAATAACATTGCCTACAAGAGGAGACGGGCAGGCACGACTGAAGCACTCTCAAATTCTTAGATCACGGCAGATGCTCGAACTGCCTCGAAATTAATATAAAAGGACTTAGGGGGGCTGGCGTGCGAAGCTCCCAGAACCGCCTAGTTTTTTCTTACATTTTTTTTTTATATTTCCGCGGCTTCCCACCTTTCGGAATTCGAATTATATCTGCATTCTTCTAACGATAATTAATTCGTTATATAAACAAATCGAGTTCAATGCCAAAAGCGATTCGACTAAAACTGAAAATTATAATTGTTATTATTATTTAATGCGTTTTCGTTTACATTGTTTCTATATGTGGAAATTCAGAAAATATTGACAAAGGTGTAAGACTAGCTTTTTGCATCTTGTTGAATGTTGGTTGTTGTTTCTAAATCGTTGAGGGACTTCATATCTGCATTTGTCGAGTAAGTTTCTCCATTTGTTGGAAATGTAAAATCGTTTTCTACTTTTTTTCGCTCCTTATTGTATAAGAAATTAAAAACTATGGTTGATTGCTGCTTGGTTGTGGTTTATCGCTTGTTTCTAGCAGATCGGGTTAACGTGGTTCTTCATTTTGTGAATAAGTTCCTCCATTTGTTGGCGGATTTTGCTGGAGCTGTTGTTGCTGCTGCTGTATTACTTCTGACGGCAGTTCTAGCGTAACTAAGACAAAACTACGGCCCTCTTCATGCAAACTTACTTCAAAAGTGTGTCTATTGATGCAGACGCGCACATTTGATCCCACGGCCAAAGAGGCGCTGTCTCCACCTAAAGCCATAATGTAAGTACTAGGTGGCAGCAGATTACCGATTACCTCCGGGCCAAGCAAACGTAGAATTCTTACATGCGGTTCCTCAGTATATCCTTCAGCATGCATGCACAGTCCTCTAACATCCATCTGTCCAAAGCGCATATGAGTTGCAGCTCCATTACTATTAAGCATCGCCTGCCGCATCAACGGTTGATAGTGCCTGGAAAAGGCTTCAAACTCGGGAGACTGCTCCTGCTGCTGGCTCGACATTATTGTTTTTAGCAAAACCGAACAACGAGAAAGTTTAAGTACTTTGACAGGAAAAGCAAAACTGACTGCAAAAAGTCTGGCAACGCCAAAACTGTGATGTGAGGTAACGAGAATGGAAATTTGATCTCGTCTTGCTTTTATTGAAATAGTCGCAATCCTTGACGAATTTTTTTCATTTTTTTTATTAGAAAAAATGTTACCATAGTACAGTAATGGGCAGACTCTCAATGTACATGACTCGCGAGGCTATTGCACCAAAATCTGCCGCAGCGCAGTCGGCTCATGTACGGTCCAAGTGTGTGAAATCTCTCGCTCGTTTTTGCTTAATTGCGGTTCTTGCTCTCTCGTGCGCTTTTGCATACTGCGAAATGTTTGTTGGTATGAGTTTTGCCCATCACTGCCATAGTTATATCTATATTAATAATTTAATATAGGAAGATCAGACTTCCTTAAACTGAGTTTGTAACAATCTCTAACTTTCTCTTATAAGGCTGATAAGCGAACCCGTAGGCAGCCTCCTTTCACAAAGAAGCGCCCGAATAACATTTTTTTTCTTTTTGGTCTAGCTAGACGAAATTATATGCAGTGTTGTATTATGCTCTGTCAATCGTACAGTCAGTCCGAGAGCGAAGAACTGCTAAACGAATGTTTCTTCAAGAAAGAGTATGTGTTTCCTGATAAACTGTGATTATGTAACGGTTTTTTCAGTCAATATGATCATTTTTTTTTTTTGTCGCTTATCAATGCTGACTAACATTAGATCAATATTGTATAGGATATCGTTGATCAACACTGAAGTCATCTTCTTATCTCTTATTTGTGCAGTACTGCCCGAGTCTTATGCAACACAGTCCTAATATAAATTTTTTCGTTTACATATAAACCAGTGGTCGGCAAAATAAACATATCGGCGAAAATAAGTGAAGCGGCCCACTTTTTCTCTCGACCTCTTCGATTTTTAAAATTTTTACATATGGGCATTTCCCAGAAAATCGTTACCAGGGGGCACAACTTTAAATTTGTGAAAACTATATACATTTGTTAATGTAATAATAGGCTATATATTCAACCTTCAAAATATATAAAGAGTTAAGATTTTCGGTGATGTATTTATCAATAATAGGTAATCACCTCCAATAACCTCAAAATTTTGATTTTGTTCCAAAATAAGACCTTTTTTAGTTAATCATAAAACGGTAAAAAAAATCAAAATATGTGATCAATCTAATTTTTTTTTAATAAATGTAAAAAAAGCTTTAAATGAATATTAAAAAAAAATAAATGTTGTTAAGTTAAGTTAGGCATACGTCTTGTAACGTACGCAACGGAAAACAAGGTTTTTTCAATTTAGCGGCTTGGATTTTTTTTTTTTTTTTTGATCGAATTAGCTTTGTAAAAAAAAGTATTGTTTGTATAGCAGTTTAAAAAAAATATGTATCATAAAGTATGTAACGTACGCAACGGCATGAAATTCTTAAAAAAAAAGGCCTTTGTGAAATTTGAGTACAGAAGAATTTGAGATAACATGTACCATCATATTCCAATCAAATTCGGTTTATTGCTTAAATACTACTAAAAAATGTTTTGATTGCCAAATTTGGTTTCGATTTTCAACTCAATAGCTTAAAAAACAACAAATTTGTTTCAAATCGAACAGATCGGCTATATGGCAGCTATAAGAAATATTGGGCCAATCCGGGAGAAACTTGGTAGATCGTCTTGAGGGCTCAAAATATGCATAAGTACCAAATTTTTTGCAATTATCTCAATATTTTAAGGTTTATGCCAAAAAACCCCTAGTGCATAGTAACGATCGACCAAAAAATTATTTTTGGTGCAAAATCCAATGTATTTCATTTGTTTTTGAAGATATCGTAACCAAATTTGGTAGTTTTTTACAGTGCATATGCACTGTACCAAATTTTACAAAAATCGCTTGACTGTATCATATAGTCGCAATAGGAATGATAAGTAAAAAAAAAACATTTTTGGTGCAAAATTTATTTTTTGGATTTTGTTTATAAAAATATCGTAACCAAGTTGGCACTCAAAATTTTTTTTGAGTACTTAAGCAATGAACCGGATTTGATTGCAATGAGATTGTAAACGTTATCTTAAAGTCGTCTCCGCTCGACTTAAACGTACTCCTTCTTTGTTTTATAGCAGGACAATATGTAACGTGCGATACTCTCGTTTTTTCAATTTTGGATGAACATTAACGAACACATATAGTCTTCAACTGACCCAATTTGAAATTCTCAATTATTCTTCTGTCTTTTTTGTGATATGATTTTTTTTGGTTATTACGCTAAATTCGCTGAAAATGGCACAAATGCACGTTAACCTCCAAAACTACTTCCGTTTTTTGTAACGTACGCAACGGCACTTTAGTCACGAATAACTTTTTTTCTAAAAATACTTAAGTAAAGGTTTATACGTCATTTGAAAAAACTCTCAAAGACCTTTTTATGCTGAAAGTTGTATGGATATATCTCATTCACAGCGCCGATGGTATTAAAAAATATGCGTACGAATGTAACGTACGCAACCTGGGAAATGCCCATATGTAGTAGAGCTACTAGCCAATAGTAACCACGTCAAATTTTATTGCGAAATTCCGATTATTTATCGAGTTATCGATAACTGAAAATTGGATATTTCATTTTTAGACTTTTCTTTGACGAGCCATATCCCCTGAACGAATAAAGATATTGATGAAATATTGAAATAAAAAAATAGAATTTTTATTTTATTTTAAGTTTTTGTTTTTTTTAATTTTTTAACACTTTGTTTTGTTAATTTTAAAATTCAATAGTGATCTCCCGCGTGGAAATTCACTGTGAAAATCAAAAAAATAAAAAGTTTGTAACTCCTAGAATTGTAGAACTTATGCTTATTTTAGTGATGGCAGCTCGCATGTTCGCCATAGTAAACAGTACCTCGAAAAATTACAAATACGCATTACTCCTCGGAATTGAAAGATAAAAGGTTCAAACTTGACATGAATGTTCGTTTTGACATTTTAAGATCAATTTTGAAAGTAACAATGAATGTCATGACCGCGTCTCCAGATATTTAAGGTCAAAGGTCAGAAAAATCGTGTTTTTGCAAATAATATTTTACAAAAAAAAAAAAAAATTCTAAATGTTTCAAAAAGTTTTAGGGTAAAATTCTCTACTAATGTAAGCCTCGGGCTTTTGTTATCTGTATTTTATCCTCAATTCGAAAATTATTGAAATAAGTGTTGCGTAACACAATGAGAGTGTTGGCGTTTTTATGTAATTTTAATGATTTTCTTAATATTTCTTAATAACCCATAAAAAATTAGGGTATAAAAGAAAAATACCAACCATATTAATTAAGAATTAATTTAATAATTAATAACTTAGTAATATAAATACAAAAAAAAAAAACAGCATTTTAAGTTTATCCAATGTGGTGAGAAATCTCACTCTAGCGCAAAAGCAAAACAATTTTTCAAAAATCCGTCTTGGCGTATCTAATTTTTCAAATTTAAAAATATTTTTATAAATTTTTCAACTCCCATTTGAGGGTATACACGCCCACCACCTGTTCCAGCCCACGGAGGCATGCTCCACCTATTATGCACAGCATAAGAAAACTAGCAGAGCCCCTGGACCATGTCAATGTCGTCCTATCCAATGTGGTGAGAAATCTCACTCTAGCGCAAGCAAGTTGACGTAAAACCCACCATGGGCGTCTGCTAGTTAGTTGCTCTAGCACCACCGGTTCTGGGGACCGCGTCTCTTATGAACGGCGAAGACTCCTGGGTTTTAAGGGTTGATATGCACTTACAAGTACTCTCCCGAAAACAGGATATTTTCAATCATTTTTTCGCAAAGCCAAAACAATTTTTCAAAAAACCGTCTTGGCGTAGCTAATTTTTCAAATTTAAAAATATTTTTATAAATTTTTCAACTCCCATTTGAGGGTATACACCGTCCTGTAAAAACACTTCTTTTCAGACATCTCTAGAGTAAGCATGATTTATGGATACTGAATGCTTCATCTGAAATCAATAATTATGGGACGTTTTGATTAATATATAAATTTACGCAAGTGGCGATATAAAAAAAAAATCGATTTTTGGACGTCTTAAAGGTCTTAAGTTTTGTCCCAAATAAAAATTTTTTTTTTCACGAAAAAGATTGACAATATTACGGCGTATAGCCGCACAAAAATATATGCTAGAAAAAAAATCGATGAAACGCTTCAAAATAAAAATACATCTTTAATTTAAAATTTTGATTCTATAATAATTTAACTTTCTCTCTAAAGAAAATCTGTAGGTGTTACCACAGCCTGATCATCTGAAAGGAGGCATTGAATACCACTTTGCTGGGTCTCTGCAATTGAAATATTTGACACATTTCGCAGTAAAGCTTCTTCATCCATACCTCGTACATTTTATCATTCCATTCAGAGGAAAGAAAGACTTTACGTAAGCATTTAAAGTTTTCGAATCAAATCTCAACTCCCTTTTCTTTCTAAAGGGCATATAAAATTCGTTTGTCTCATAGTAAAATTTTATGTCCAGTTAATTAACAATTATACCATTAAGCAGGCAGGCAACACACATAAGAAATAACACGTGCTCTGTGATATACATACATGCGTACATATGTATATATGTATAATAATATGTGTGTATGGTATGTATATGTGTGTACTTGTTTGTCGATTGGATGCCTCAAATTAACGTAATAACTACAAAATTACAAAAAGCACACATATGGGAATTACGCTAAACCACACACCCAAACACACACACGCGCACACCTTCACATTAGTATCTGTGTGTTCTATGTGGCCCAGAATGTAGGCAACTCCCTACATGTTTGGGATGCACGCCAAATGTGAGGTTAAAGAAATGGCTTTATGGCGCACCTTTTCAGCCATATGACGTAGTCAAGAACTGCTGCTAAAGTCAAAAGGCGCTCTCTCTCTCAACACACAGACACGCATGCATTAATTTTAATTACGTTGTTCTTTACACCTTAACGTGTTGAAATACCATAACAAAACAAAAAAGGCCAAAAGAAATGAAAGCAAAACAAATAAACAAAAGCAAAAGGGAAAAGCCCAAAAAGGCGAAAATGGCAAAAATGTCGAGGTATTGCAACAATTAAAGCCAACTTAAGCACACTGACAGTTTATAGTTTTTATACCCTTACAAGAAATTAAACACAAACATATTGATTATGAGGTAATTCAAACTAATGTGATAGACAGACTGTGAATGCGTATGCGCAACAACTATATCTGAGAGAGCCAGGGACACCTAAATTTTTTAAGATATAGACATCCCTAAGAATTACTTTGATATCTCACCATTTTACCGTAGAAGAATTGTACGTCTAAACTCCCACACACATCATTTCAAGCAAAATAATTTACACTGTTATTGTAAGTGTGTGCTGCAGAAATCTTGATTTCCTATCATCTTTAGTTTTTTTGCAAGTAAATATTCGATTAAAGACCGCCTTAATGTTATTTAAGAGCAACAAAAATATTTAAAACTAATGATAGATGATCTTTGTATTAAGAGTGAGGCAAAGTGTGAAGGAAGGCCCGAAATAATTGAGAAAACGATTTCGCAAGAATTGGACATTTCAAAGGCTAGTTTCCTCGGTATTTGGCATAAAGACCTGGATTTCAACGCAGACAAGATCCATTCCTTTATCTTGAAAATACTCGATGAACCCATATGCGTTGGTTAAGGTTACGTCGGATGCTTTCTATGGGTGCATCACTCGGTAGGGAAAACTCGGGAGCCAGCCCTCGTAAGGCTTTTTATATTCATTTCGGGGCATCCATTAAAGGATCTTCTCGGCACTGGAGTGTGAATTTTGTAAAATTTCAAGTCCATAGCTCTTATAGACGTGGCTATATCCGCTCGGCTGTTGATGCTGATCAATCATATATATACTTTATGGGGTCTACCCCGCCTCCTTCTACCCGTTATACCTTTGTAGCTTTGGCGCGGGGTATAAAAATAAGCGCCATATATTTGGCGCAGCCTTGTATAATCGCAACCACAGAAAGAACTTTTAGCATTCTTGCGTTCAACTATCGGAATTAAGTATAATTGGTGGGAATCTGGTACAGGTCTCATTTTGAAGAAACTACAATTTTTTTTTAACTCAGAACAAGTAATTCAGCGACGGCAAACCAAAGCTTTTATTAATCTATGCCTTAAGCCCTAGCTTACAATAAATTTAATTTAGCTAGTTAAATTGGCGGTCTCGAGATGTTATGTTTTCCGAGTTACTTTAGTTTATATAGACTGGCATGGCAATATCGATTTAGCTGTTTGTGCTATGTAAGATTTTATATAGTTCACGGAGTCGGAGATGCCTCCTTCTGCCCTTTACATATATTTACATGCACTTGTTCTAATTTTGTTGCTCAGGTACAGGGCATTAAAGCTCATTTATCCAAAATATCATAATATTATATTTATTTTGTCAAATAATTGAATTAGCCTTTGGATTAGCTGATTGCCTTTAAAATAAAAATAAAAAAGGAAAATTGTGCCCTGGGGGTTTTCTCGTCGAACCGCCTTTGATCAGCTCTGTCCCTGTCCACCATCCTTTGGATCAATAAAGATCCAGACATTTAGTTTATTACCAAAGAGTATACAAACTTCGGTGCCTTAAAGTTCGCTTTAAATTTCTCATTTTTCTGCTCCCATAGGTGTGTATTGCATTAGTTGCGTCTGTGTGCGTGTGTGTGTTGACCTATTTGTATTTGTGTAAGTGGCTTTGTCAATGATACAACCAAAACGATAATTTCCGCCGAACAGTCAGCGGTCACTTTGGGAGTGTGTGTGCCTCTGGGTGTATATATGTATGAGTGGGTGGATGAGTGTGTGCTACTAAGTGAGCATTGACATGCAAATTTCAATTTAGTGAAAAAGCTCTTTGGCGGCATCAAATGAATAAAACTTGGCTAAAAATCAAGGGCAAGGGATTAGAACAGCTTAGAGTATAGAAATTTAAGTGACATTCGCTGGCATAATAAAAGGACACAGGATATTCATTTAAAAGCTATTATTATATTCCAACAGAATATTTTAAACATAAATATAAATTTTTAAACTTTAAATTTTAATATATTAACAATTTTGTTGTTAATACTTTCTTATCTTTTTGTTTGTTTTAAGTTTAAGTTTAACAATTCAAAAACCTTGGTCCAAAGGAAAAAAAAAAAAAATTTTTTAAATAAATTTACAGAAACTAGTTATATTTATCTATATATATAAAAATGAATGTATGTTTGTACGAGGCTTATAGAATCCACTATATTGCAGTGTGATTGTGTTCATATTTACAGGCTATGTTCGGTATGTTGTCGAGAAGGTTTACAACATACAATAAGTATGGACACCTTTCGATAGGTGGCGCTGAGTACTGAGCATAGCTTTCAAATGCAACGAAAAAACACAGTGTTCACTCAGTTTCCATTCAATTCAAATTTGACAGACGAACAAAATTTTGAGCTTGTAAATTGGTGTTCCTACTATACTCCTCAGAAACATTGATCCACCACGTCTTTGCAATGGAACCAGACTTGCAGTGAA
This sequence comes from Chymomyza fuscimana, assembly GCA_949987675.1. Classification (NCBI taxonomy): domain Eukaryota; kingdom Metazoa; phylum Arthropoda; class Insecta; order Diptera; family Drosophilidae; genus Chymomyza; species Chymomyza fuscimana. Next base: position 66,779,580 of record OX465089.1, on the reverse strand, counting down.
AAAAACGAAGAACAATATCATCGAAGCAACCATTTTGAATGGCAAATTCAAAGGAGAAAATGTGCTGTTACCACGAATTCCAATGATATCAACAGATATGCCTTTCGAATTTAAACGTTTGCAGTTTCCAATACGACTCGCATTTGCAATGACCATCAACAAAGGGCAAGGACAATCGCTAAAAGTATGTGGATTGAATTTAGAGAATCCGTGCTTCTCCCATGGACAATTTTATATGTAGCCTGCTCACGTGTTGGAAAACCATCTGACTTATACGTATATGCACTAGATGGAACAACTAAAAACATTGTGTATCCAAATGCACTTCAATAAATAGCATTCAATTGAAAACTTGAATTGTCAGACTTTTCTCGATAAAACGAATTAAAATACACAATGATCCAAAATAAAAATTGAATATTGTTGTAACGTTATTAGTATTTCTTTAAATTTAGTAAACGGCACAGCAAGGCGTGACGGGTATAGCTAGTTTATATATATTTGTTTTATAAACTTAATTGCTCAATTTTTTATTTAATAAAGCTTTTTTTTAAGCAAATGAGGACTAATTTTTGAGTAACTCTTTTAGTTTATAAGTATTAAAGATGGCGTACGTCGGGCGCGGACGACTTTGGGATACCCTCTACCACCACATTGGAATTAAACCTGATATATATATATATAGTTTAAGACCTCCAAAAAATATCTTATTTGCCAAATTTGGTTATGATATTTTCATAATCAAACAAAAAACAGTCGAATTTTGAACCAAACACTTTTTTTAAAGATCGGTCCTATGGGGCTATATAATATAGTCAACCGATTTTGATCAAATTTATTATAGTGATTTGGAACACTTCCGAGTGTCAAATTTGGTTACGATATCTTCACAAACAAACGAAACACAATGAATTTTGTCCAAAAAACTTTTTTTTTGACCGATTGGTCCTACGGGAGTCATATAGCTGATATAGTCAAAAGATTTTGATCAAATTTGGGACAGTGAGTGCAGTTGGGAGCTGCAAATAACTACCGACTGCCAAGTTTTCTTACGATATCTTCACAAACATAATAAAATCATGCACGCAGCATACAGACGTGAAGAGCCGGGTCTTATTGAATTTCAAAAAAATATTTTTATACAAACAAACGAGAGACACAACGCATTTTGTGCAAAAAACGTTTTTTTGACCGATATAGCTGACCGATTTAGATCAAATTTGGTTCAGTGACTATAAAAAACTTTCGAGTGCGAAATTTGATTACGATATCTTCATAAACAAACGAATTATAAATATAAATCTTTTGGTTTTTTTCGAGGTCCTCTAAAACACCCCTATGGGAGCTATATAATATATCTCCGATATCAAATATATAAAATAAACTTCTCTCCCCTGACTAGCTAGAACCATCTCTGAGATCTAGATGTTCATACAGTCAGACAGACAGACGGACATGGGTATATCTTCTCTAGTCACCCTGATCATACTTTGGGGGGTCTCCGATGTCGCCTTCTGTATGTTACAACTTAATATTCCCTTTATACCATAAGGTAGTATAAAAAGAAAATAAGTTCTAAAATAAATACAATATATCAGCAGTACTTTTCAGAGTTCATTTAAGGGCCAAAATTTAAATTATTTTGACTAGTGTTTAACTTAATTACTAATCTATAGCTAATACAATTGAATAAAAAATTATAAAAAAAAAAGAAGAACAAACCCACTTTAAACCTAGTACTAACAATAAACTGATTCACAGTTTCTTCATATTTGCTAGCGTTCACAATCAGGTTTTTTTATTTGTAGACTGCTGCTTAAGATTTACGTCTTGAAAACTCCAGGCAATGCCCCAGCGCGTAACTCTTCCCTGACAAAACTCTGTTTGACAAACATTTTTAATCTCACGCGAACTTAGATACTTCAATAGCTTCACCGCGTTGGCTTTGGCGCCCACCATGGAAGTGAAAATTCTGTGTGTAGAATATTTAAATTAAAAGAAAAGAAAGAAACATTTTTAACAATATTAACACTTACAACACGCGCTGCTTGTAGTGCTCGCTTTCATCGATGATGCGTTTTACAAAACTAAACTCACCACCCTCGCAGGTGAGTTCCTCGGCGACACCGGTGCGCACACTTTTGGGCGCAGGACGACGATCTGGATTGCGTGTGTTTGCCTCAAATGGATTATCTAGGTTGGAGTCAAAAAACGGAGGATTACATAGGCAGAATTGAAACTCCTTAATAGAGTCGTCTAAATCAAAGTAATATTGGAAAATGTGCTCATTGTCTGGCTGAGAATGCACAGAAATAAGCGTTTGAAGCTTATTACGTGCGACATTTTCACGTGCAAAGCTTAGATTTGTCCCATTGGATTCCAAGGCTAGCATGGACCATTGGTTCTTTTTGGCTGCCAGCAGCGAGTAAATGCAAGAGGAGCCACAACCTTTAAAGAAATTGGCGTAAGTTTTTGCGTATAAAAAGTTTAAAAACTGCACTTACCTATATCTATGCCCCGCACTGTAGTGCACTTCAGCGGCGCTAACAAATCCTCCAGCCACAGCAAATAATTCAAACGCAGCGACAAAGTGGGCACCAGACTGCCAGGCGCAAACTCCACGTGTAGCTCAAAGTATTCGAAAAGCAGCGCTTTAGCTAGTGCACGTAGAACGCTCTCATTTTGAAAGTCAAGATAAACTTTGCCATTAAGTCTCTATAAAAGAAAATAACGTTTTTAGTGAGATGTGAACAGGAGAGAAATGCCGCGGATCACGCAAAATCAATCCAATCGGGACTAAAAATTGTGACAAAAAAAAGTGATGCGGGATCGGGTGGGAGGCTATTAAACTTATTTTTCCGTTTCCATCCCAACTTGACTGTAAATTAAAGCAATTGAAAAAAAAATATATATTTCAACTTACCAATTCGCAAACCTCGCGCAAGTTCTTGTGCTTAATAGCTAACTTAGTATAGTTGGGCAATATACGTAAAGGATTGCGCGGATGCATAGAGCGTTTGTATATATTATTGGAATCCTTAAAACGATATCTGCCCATTTTAATTTGCAATTTATTATTATTTTAACAAACAGTGCTGTTGTTTTGCCGGTAAAATGAGCGAAGAAGAAGAAGCACGCACTGTAGCATGCCAATCAGCTGATCAAACGTGTGTTGGTATTAAAATACCGCATATCGATGCATCATTACCGATAACTGCAATCGATAGGCAGGCAACTAATTATATTATCGTCATCACAGCAAGACGTGCTTGCAAACAAGTATAATAACTTTTGCGCTTTTGAAGTGTTATAAATTAAATAAAAATGTCCGAAACGAGCTCCAAGGAAAGCGTTAAAACCGCCATGACCTATATTTGTGGTGGTATGTACATATGTATACAAGCAGCGCATAGCTAAGCTGAATCTGTGTTTGGCTCAATAGAGTCCACGCACATGGCTTCACATGCAACCAAAAATGCTACCAAGCAAATATGTTATAAATTGTTTAATTCTTTAATGAACAGAATGCCATCATGAGAATGAAATGCGTCCCCGAGATCCCATACGTTGTCGTGAATGTGGCTATCGTATAATGTATAAAAAACGCACGAAGCGTCGTAAGTAGCCGCAAAACAAATTGCATAAAGTGCTTCCCAAACTGTACTTATATACTTTTGCTTTCTTATTTTTGCAGTTGTTGTTTTTGATGCACGATAAATTTGCGGCGGTTTTAAAATTACAATCTTCTAAACTAACAATATGTTAAGCATGTAATACCCAATATACTTTCTAAATATAAGACATTTATCCACAAGCAAAAAATGTATACCTACATGGTTTCATTGAGAGTTATGTCAAGTTGATTTTGTAGACAATGTAAAGCAGATTATGTAATACCTGGAAGGACATAAAAGAATTCCAAAATATTTACAATACAATTTCGACAAAAGGTGCTTCTATTGTTATTGATCACATGCCCAGTGGAACTATGCAGTTTAAAATGTCAAGCCCAAAAAAGTCTTATTATTATTGCAATAAAATGGCTTGAAAACTTTTAGCTTCTCTAAAAACCACCCAGTTACAAAAAAGCTAGTCATCAATAATAATATTTAGAATAATGTGCACTTTTTTTTCACCTTTTAACGTAGAGATTAAAACTTCCCATATGTATAGTATGTTGTAACATTATCAGTTGTGGGTAGAGCCCAGGCCAATTTATTAAGATGACTAGGTTAGGTTAGGTTAGGTTATAACGGTAGCTGGCTTAAAAAGCCAGCACACTTAGGCCTAGACTGGCCCGTTGTGATACCGCATAGGATCTCAATTTAAACCCCCTTCTCCAGATAAGTGTTCTTAAAGGGAATCCCAGCCTGTTGCTGCTATATAGCTTGCAATCATTCTCGGACAGATAGGACCTAGCTCTTCTAGGTTATTGAGGAAATAATTCCCCAGGTGTTTTTTCCTGCGTCTACATAGAGCTTCACAGGAACAGAAAAAGTGCTCTACTGTTTCTACTTCTTCCTCATCTCTGCAGCTTCTGCAGAAGTCATTGCTGGAAGCATTCATGCTGGTCGCATGTGCTCCGACAAGCCAGTGAGCGGCGATCGCTCTAACAACTGCCGAACACTGTGAGCGGTTGAGTTCCCAGAGTCTGCCGGAACGTTTTGGGTCTATTTTAGGCCATGTTTGGCGACTGATTCTACAGTGGGATATGTCTTCCCACATCTTTTGTGCCTGGGAACTAAATTTTTCCCTTGTGTGTAGCTTAAAAGTAGCCATTGGCATACGGATATCCTCCATGTCGGCAGTTGTTGACTGTCAACGAGTTGGAAGACAACGCTGGTAGTGACTTAATGGCTGCCTGACTGTCGGAGTATATATTTATTTCCCCGGTGTACAGGCCAGTATTACGTAAGCAAATAAGTGCCTCGTTTATGGCGAGGATCTCTGCCGGATGTTTAGTTGCACCGAGAAGACCCCGCCCCCAACCTGGTTGTTGAGCTTGGAGCCATCTGTGAAGGAATTTATTCGGTCCCTTTGACCTGGTTGGCTTACCACTCCCGATTCCCTAGAGGGGATGGTGGTTGTAAATAAAGTTGAGGAATGCTCTAAGGGTATGCAATAATCCGTGACGGACACATTTGTGTCTTCTTTTAAGATGGACGAGTGTCCATATCTCAAGACTGCGCGGCAATTGGCATCCTTAAGGCGCCTCGCTGTTAAGGTTGCAGTTTCTTTAGCCAATAAAAGGATAGGAGATATGTTAGTGATGGCATTAAGCGCTTCACTAGAAGTGGTTCTTAGGGCAACTGTGATACATAGCTGTGCCGTTCTTTATACCTTGATTAGTACTTTAAGTTTTGATTTTATTTTTAAGGCTGGCCACAAGGTGTATACCCCATATGAGAGGATGGGTCTTACTATGGCTATATAGATCCATCTAACTACTTGAGGGGACATACCCCATTTGAGTCCTATTGTCCTCTTGCAGGCAAAGAGCGCTGTATTCGCTTTTTGCACTCTCTCTGCTATATTTTGGTTCCAGCTTAATTTCTTATCTAGTACAAGCCCCAAGTATCTTGCACTGTTACTAAAAGATAGGACGGAATCGTTTATTCTAGGGGGGACAGATTTGGGATCTTATACCTTCTCGAAAAGAGGATAAGTTCAGTTTTTTCCGGGTTAACACTCAAACCGCTTTCGAGTGCCCAGAGTGACAGTTTCCTAAGTTTTACGGTGGATTGTGGGAATTTTCCATTCAGCATTAAGATGACTATAAACAATGGTAAATTTGAACTAAAACAACCCTCTAGTACGGGTGGGTAGTGCGGAACTAGTGATTTCAGTATTCACCAGGTAATGACCAGTACTTACCATGCTATTTACCTCTTCATTTCCATCTTATTAACAAATGTCATAGGCGGTAAGCAATCGCCACCACCCCGTTTACCAGTAGACAGCAGAATCACTACTTACGCCTTCGTTTACCAGTAGACCGCGGCATCGCTACCTACGCCTTCGTTTATCGGTAGACAGCGGCATCGCTACTTACGCCTTCGTTTACCAGTGGACAGCGGCATCGCTACTTACGCTTGTGTACACTGGTAGACAGCGTAGTAGTCGCCAGAATTTTATACCTACTGAAATTCATTAAAATTGAAAACACATATATATTTTAGTACTATTTTATATTATTCCAGAATTATTTTCATCATTTATATTTTTTTTATTTAACACGCTTGTTTTTTTGAAGACGCGTTTTTTTTGAAGCTGGAGGCCCTTTTTAAGGTCGACTTCTGACGGTCCAGCTCCACTTCCAATTGCATCTGAAATTATAAAAATTTAATTAAAGATATGAAAATATTTATGGAGAGTTAAAAAAAACTAACTCGTAAAAAGCTTCAAACTGCTTTGAGCTTGCTTTACCCTGTACGCCATCGACATTCAGCTGCATTACCAACTCGTCACACATCACGTTTTTTAAATTTTTCGTCACTCCGTCTTGACCGAAAATGGTTTGCATTGCCGATACCTGCAATAAAATGAAGTATTTGAAATTACAGTTCGTCATAATTTGCATAAACATAAAAACATACGTATGCTGTCGTTTCCAGGAGTAATGTGTTCATTCATTGAGTGGAGGTCGTCGAGATTTTTAATTGGAAATTTCCCAAGCAAATCATTACTAAGCTTTGGTCCCCTCATCAAGGCATCTGGCAAGTGGCCTTCTGCCCAGCCACAGCATCTGCCAGAAACTCAATTTGCTTCTTAGTAATCGTATTTTCAACTGAAAAGGATGTATGTTTTATTACAAAATAAAAAAAGTTCTTGCCTTCATTTTACCTTTTTGTTCTTCCATTTTCACTAAAATTTTATCAACAGTTTTTTTAATGTCTGTTAATCTAATTTCGCAGTTGCATTTTGGTTCTTTTTCTGAAATTAAATTAAAGTAATTGAATCATTCACATATATCAACATAAACAATAAATTTTCAACTTCTTACGGCACAAAGTAAATTCTATTTTCTTTATTTTTGGTGGTATTTCGGACATATTCAATTAACTTAAGGGTAAATATTTTAAATTTAGAATTGGGATTATAATACATATGAAATAAGATTGAGGCCATTAGTTTTTGTAATGATGTAGCATAGGCAATAGCAACAAATCATTATTGTAAGGAATACCTACGGCCTTACATTCGAAATCTGACAGTGAAAAAAACTCATCTACATCACCAGGCTCAAGATCAACTAAGTAAATCCCTATATTGGTAGAATCAAGTGGCTCTGTATAAAAACTCCTAAGATTCCTAAATCTGCTACCAACTATGGTTCCACCATTTTCTTCGGTAAAAGATTTTATTAAAAAGGGTATATTGTTTTTAATATATACGTAACAGTCGGGAGGTTTATCTGTCAAAACACATCCTTCAAATGCAACAGAGTTGCCTCTTAACTCTTAACTGGGGCTCATTTAAAAAAAGAGGGACTTCAATTTTTTCTTCTTCGATTTTTCTATAAATTTGTTGTAATATTTTGCTAGGTTTACGAACACTGCGCTTAAGAACCTGTAAATAATTTTCAAATGAATAACAAGACCCTTCTATTGGATCGCCTACCTGCTGAATGGTCTCCTTTAAATGAAGCAAACTATGAATGTTATAGCTTAGACTATTTTCCCCGAAAATAAGTGGAAATTTTTTTACAAAAAGGTTTAGCAATTGTTGGCATTTATTTAAGTTTAGAGAACGTTGTTTTGGGCTACATAACATTCTATAAGCACAGTGGAGTAAGAGAAACACATAATATTGGTCGTCCGTCAGTTCGTTTTTAAAATCAATAATCCCTGTCTATAATAAAAATTGCCTTAATTCTGTGGCTTTCCAATGTAATAGTTCATTTAATGATCTAGGCTTTCCAGCGAACTCTCTTGGTATATTTTTTCGCATTGATATTAATTTATTGGACATATTTATTTTTTTATGATTTGACAACTTAATATTCACTTTATTTGACATAAATTTAATTAAAATTTTTCGCATAACCCCCAACTCAACTAAATGCATACAATCTAATGGGACTTGAGTAACCATAGATATGTTAATGTTTTCAAAAGGAGATTTTTTTGATAAGTATTTACTTAAGTGATGGCTCGGATATTTTCTTAGAGAAAAATCTTTGTCTGATATAAAGTTACCAGAATGGTTGCTATATGTAAGTTTGCAAGCAGCTTGAGTACATTTGGAACACCCGTGGGAAGAAGTGTGGCCAGGAATGCCAGCTACAAAGGCTCTTGCAGGCGCGCATCACAAACTATGGCCCTTATTTGAACTGAGAATATTTTATTTTGAAATTGAAAGTGTTTTTCTAAAACTGGTTGTAATTCAGAGATGAATTTACTTAAAAATTCATCACAACAATTGGGCTTACTTGCGCCCAAAAATATGCCCACTGGAATTACAGGTACATTTATAATATTATTAATTCTCACTAAAATTGGCCACAGTTGAACTCGTGAACTTTTAAAAAGTGGGAGTCCGTCAATATTTATATCGATGCTTAATATCAATGCATCAGCATCTAAAATATTCGAAATATTATGAAGTTGGTTAACCAATCCAATATGGAGGTAGCAGCCACCCACTACTTTTACAATTTCTGGCTTAGACTGTGGGATATGTTTGTAAAAGGGACGCACATCCAAATTATTGTTTTTTAAAACTCTGACTAAATCAAAAGCACATTCCCGCGTAGGCCTATGCTTTAAAAACCAATCTTTTAAATCCTGATTTAAATTATTTTTATTTTTTATTATTTCAATTTCATTTTCTATATTCATATTTGTTTCGCTATCAGTATTTTTTATTCCTATTTCTATAAGCCTTTCTCTTTCACACTCATGGGTCTTGGCACTAAAACTTTTTTCACTGGAATTTTCTCCCGGCATTCTGCTGCAATACGTTTAAATACGCATCGAGTTTTTTCTCGTTCGACTTTATTTAAACGTTGCGAGTGCCTTTTGCTATACATTTTGCCTCAATCTTACTTTTAATATATATTAACGTTGTTTTAATTATATTATTGATCCACTTAATCTTGACGGCGGTAAGAAGTACCCGTGTTTTACGGCGACAAGAAACAGAATAAAGAATAAAGCAAAAGAGCGTACACAAATGGTTTGTGTAATTTGCCTTCCCGCCAAATTCATATACTAACAAAAAGAATAGCAAAAAAAACTGCGAACGTTATATTTGCATATATGTATGTGCATACTATGTATATAATATATGTATATATTTACTATCACAATAAACATATAATCCGTTTCGATCAAATTCGGCATATATCTTGGGGTTGTACGATATAATCAGCCGATTTTCATAATATATTTATATATATATTTCCGTATTAACGGCGAATTGCTTTATTTTTTTTTATTCGCTTTGTTCTTGTTGTTTGTCATATTTCGTTCGTCGCCCGTTTACCTCGCGCATTACCAGGGGTTTGCAATGTAGGTAGCTACCTGTAACAAACGATGTATGTACTTACTGGAGGACAATAGCCACCAGCCGTACTAGAGGGAAGTGTTTTTTGATTGAAATTTTTTCAACAATTTTATAAAGAGAAAGCAGTGTTTAATAAAATAGAATTTATAAGGAACTCAGATATTTCAGTGGGTTTCCGGTCCTCAACTATAAGTAGTTATTAAGTACTTTAAAACGTTTTATGGGTACATTATTATTGCATTCTAAATGAAATTCGATGACTACAAAACCAAGATACGAAAGAAATATATAGCTGCTTAAAAATATGATTCGAGAAACTACCAACCAACTTGTGTAATACGTTTGTAATTCCACACATATTTCGAAAACGGAACCTCCGATTTGCTCTTTATTTTATTCCTCCGATTCTGATTTGCTATACCTACGAGGGTTTCAAATGCTCAGTAATTCACAATTTTAAGCTGTCCGAGCCGTTTGCAACAATTTCGGGTGAAAGGCATTGATTTTTCTTATCGCCCGCAACACGTAATCATATGGAATCCACTAAAGCCTACAATAAGACTAGAATCATTCGACTATGCAGACGATAAATGTGAGCTAGCCCATAGATGTGCTAAAATGCAAGAAAACGTGATGATCTCGCAAAGACTGGCCCCTCAAGATCAACACCAGCAAACCGAAAGAACGGTGTACCAACGCAGCATCCGCCGAGCCATTCTAATCGAGTGGGCAACCAATTGAACTTCGACTCGTTCCGACATCACGAAAGCATAATCATTTCCAAAAGAGGTAGCCGCTGAATTCAAAAAGCAGTTGAGGCTTATACAAGACTGAATAAGATTTGGCCATCGAATCTCTATACTAAGAGAACTAGGATCATCATTTTCAAATCCTGCGTCTTGTCTGAAGTTTTAGTATATGGCAGTGAAATGTAGTTCGTGACAGAGAAAGTAAAACAGAAACTACGCGGTTTTGTCAATCGTTGTCTTCAGAAGATTTTACATATTTTCTGGCTGAACCGCATATCAAACGAAGAGTTATGGTTAAGAACAAGCTTTTCTTTTATCACCTGGATTTCAAAAACTTTTTTATGTTCGGATGCTGTCACACATAAAAGTTTGAAACTTTTTGAATGATTTAAGTTACTCTTTTATCAAGCTAGAAAAAAAAAATCAAATAAAACAAACATATTTGTATATTTTAAACTAATTATCATTTATTTGAATGTTTTGGAAATATAATTTTAAACTAAAAACACCCACATTACATTAATGTATTTATATATTTTATTACTCATATTTTTTATATATTATCTTCGCAAGTTTTGCTTAAATAAAATTTAAAGTAATTTATTATGTTTTTGTCTTAAATGTCTTTTTTCGTCTCAAAAATTTTGTCTAAATGGCTTGTCATCCAAAAATTTACTTTAGTTAAGATTTGCTCTTCTTTTTTTTATTATTATTAATATTATTACTTTAGTTTACCTTGTGTAATAAATTTATGTTTAAGTTACCACATTTAGCAAAAACACACATTTTACACTAAAATTTTATTTTTATAATTATTATATTTTTTTTTACTTTCTTAATATTTTCCCCAGACACTTTTCAGTCAAATATTTTTGTTCAGTGTGGTAAAAAGTATTTTATGTGAATTTTTTGTTTTCTTTGAGAGTATTTAAGTTTGTGTTTCTTTTAAAATTAAAAATACAGCTACACGTACAGTTAAGTATATAGTTTGTCTATATGTTTATGTTTTTTGTTTTTGTTCATATTTATATATGTATTCTCTTCATATGCAAATTGGTTGCGTGTGTGAGGTTGTGGCTGCTCAGCTTTGTGAAACTGCAACTAAAACTAGAACTTAGTTTACGAATATATAAAATTGATTAAAGCTTAAATTAAAAATAAGGCAAAAAGGTATGTTTGTTGTAAATATACAAATATATATAATGTAAATAAAAAAAGTGTATAATTAAAAATAAAAGCTAACTAAATTTTAATTTGTAAATAATAAAAATGATGGCAATAAGGCTAATAATATGTATAATCAATCGAAGCTTTGTAATGGCAAATTAAAGCTTTGTCACATGGAAATCAAAGAAATATCCGTAAATAAACATTTGAAAAATGCTTATTATTTTTTAAATTAATAATTGTTTTTGTGTTTATTTTGTTCATGTCTTTGCTTTTGCCAAGGCGGCATGAGTATTACACAAGCGCGTATAGTGTATGTGTTTGTGAAGCGTGTATATGTGTGCTTTTATATAATCTCAATTATACAACTTATATAATGAATTCATTGAAATTATGCTCTAGATAATTTTTTAAATGTTGATACAATTTTGTTTTATACAATTTTTTGTTTGATTTTTTTTTTTGTTTAAGAGAAATCATATTTCAGGTACATCACAACTTAAAATTTAACAAATAAATGCAATTTTATTTTTAAGAAAACAATTTATCAATGCATTTTGTATGGCAAGCAAAACATTTGCTAATTACAGAATATTATTTGTATAAACAATTTGCAGATTAAAAAAAAAAAAAACAAAGTAACAAATTGTTGCAGTGTTCAAACACACAGTTTGTGACGCTACAGTTTGACTCAAAGTTTGGTATGCTTGAGACGCTTATGCAGCGCCAAACTATAGCGCCGCTCAAACTGTGTGCCACACTGCCGGCAGACATGTGCTTGCCGCTTGCCACTATGCTTCCAATAACAATGCAGCGCCAGGGAGCCCTTGGTGTGATAATTAAATGTCATGCCATCACCTTGACCACGTCCATTGGCGCAGCTGACGCAGCTTAGCTTCTGATGCACCATGCGATTAAGATACTTGTCCCGCAACATGGCCACCACAACCTCGGGAGCCAAGCGTATTTTCTTCGGTTGTGCCTGCTTGCGTGAGCTGCGTCCTTGCTCTGAGCCGCCCAAGTACGGTGGCGGTGTTGTTGGCTTCTTGCTAAAATCCAGTGGTGCGGCCAGGTACTCCTGCTTACTGGCTGCATCTGCCAAAAGTGGCAGCAGCGTCGCCAGCTGATTCAAAGACTTGCGCGAGCCGTTATTACTCGCGCCATTGCTGACTGCTGACGGTTTCTTGGGACTGCGACGTGGCGCGGACAAGTCAAGCTGTCGCTTAAGCAACGAGCCGCTTGGCTGCATGTGTTTGACAGTCACAGGCTGCACGGTGAGAGCTGGTTGCGCCGGCAGTATGGGCACCTTGGGCGTTATGGTCAAGGTAATGTCTTCCTTGTTGCGCAGATATTCAATATACTCCTCGGTTTCGCTAAGCAAACGGCGACGCTTGCTAGGCGAGACATCCTGTGGCAGCTGATACTGCTGCTGCTGACCCGTCGTGGTGGGCGTCGGCAATGCAGCGGCTGCTGCAGCCAACATAAGTGGCGTCTCAGCTGCATAGTATTTATTGATAATATCCTTAACATAATTCTGAAATTGGTTGCCAAGTCGATTGAGATTCTGATATTCCATTTGTGAAAGAAAGTTTGTGTTGTGGTTTGGTGTATTTGTTGTTGTTCCTGCTATGGGTGAGATTGTTGTTGTAGCTGTTGCTGGTTGATTAGTGTTGTTCTCCTTATCATCCAGACGATGATGCACGGCATTTCTATGCGAGCCAGTCGACGCTTTGTTGCGCTGATTCTGGCTGCTGTTGTGGTTGCTATAATAATTGCTGTTGTTGTTGTTATTATTAGTGTTTAATTTATACGCGGGAGACGATTTAATAAGCTGCACTCGCTGCTGCTGCTGCTGGAGTTGATTCTCTTGATCCTCATCATTCTCAATTTTAATCTTACGTTTGCTTGCAAGCAACTCGATGGCCGTTTGCTCGTAAGCAGCCGCTTCAAGAAATGCCGTGGCCATCATCGCCTTGTTCTTTTGCACTTGCTCTTGATCCTCCTCCTCCTCCATTTCCTTTTTAAGCTGCATGTTGCCATTGCGGGACAGCTTCATGGGCGATGTCATATTACCTGACGTGTGATATTCATCGCCCGAATAGCTGGACGAGGATGCCGATGAGGGAGTGTTCTCATCATCCTCGCCAGTGGAATGTTGGCGTGCACGCATGCCAAACTTCTGTCGCTGTTGTTGACTGATGTTGTTGCTGTTATTACCCATGTTGCTCAGGCTGTGTAGAAGCGCAGCAGCCTCTCGTGTCGTCCATTGCGAAGGCAGTTTATTATTGAACAGGAGTTGATGATTTGCTGGAATTTTCAACTCGTGCACGCCTCCCGCTTTATGAAAATCCTGAGCGACCGAAGCTGTATTGCGACTAATGGCATCCATTTTTAGTAGACTGTAAAGTAAAAGAAAACAAAGCAATTAGGTAAAGTGGTAACTTATATGAACATAAGGAATTGCAATAAATTTAAAAAATAGTAGGTATATAAAACAATATAAAAAAAGACGCAATGATATTTGGCAAATGTCCATAGTTAATAAAAATTGACAAAAGAACTCAAAGAGGTAATCAATTGGCAAAAATAAAAATTAAGAAAAGGCAACATTTTGAGCATAAGTGAAAATGGGCAACGGGGCTAACGATCTTTGTTGAAAACGGAGAAATGAAATACAAAATATTTAAATTTGACAACGGGTCAAAAAATCGTTATAATTGATCAAAACAAAACTTTCTCGAAATTGAAAAATATGTAAATGAAACCAAAAATGATCAAATTGTTAAGATTGAGGCAAACTGGGGGGTAATAAACGGACCAATGAAAAATAAAAACTTGCAAAATTGAAATTCGGCAACAAATTTTTAAGCAATAACAAAATGGAAATGAAACGAAACAAAAAGTGCTTAGTGGGCAAACAGAGACGAAACGAAACGAAACTCAATGGCAAATACCGCGCATAGTCCTCCGGATCGCTGCCGTCGGCCTCAAGATATTGAAACAAACGTTCCGAGCCGCGTTTTTGTGCGGCTGCATTTGGCAGGCCGCCTGTGAGTAGATCATGCGGGGGTATCAGTGAACCGTTGGCACTTAAGCGCCAACCCACCATCGATGTGGGATTCACAATGATCTCCTGCAGTGGGCCACCGGTAATGTTGCCACCACTGCCGCCACCTACACCAGCTGCATCATTTGTGGTCGTGGTTGTATAGATGGTGACGGAACCGCCGCCAGCATTACCTACAGCGTTGCCGCTGCTACTCGAGTTGTTGCTAATCAGGGGCACAATGAGATAAAGTGGGGGGTAAAAGGATTCAAGTTAGTCGAAGATTAAAGCATGGCGCAAATCAATTGTTAAGTTACCCAAATGCATTGCCGGCATTGTGGAACGTATTAAGTTGATTGTTGGCCACCAAGGTGTTGCCAATGGTGCGCAAAACATTCAGATTATTATTATGTGTCGTATTGTTAGTGGAATTGCTGTTGTTATTGTTGTTGCTGCTGTTATTGCGCGCTGGCCGATTGTCATGAGGACTGTCAAAAGCCAAACCAGGCGTTAGTCAAAGCTATTAAGGATTAGCAATTAATAAAATACTTACTGCACATCGCTCATATGGGCCTGGAACTCCTCCTGGGTATCAGCCAGATAAGAGCACTTGCTGCAGGCGCGTTTGTTGTGCACCTTAAGTACATGGGTGGCCAAGCGCTCGGAACGCGCTGCTTTATAATCGCAGAGCAAGCACACGAATGGCTTTGTATGCGTGTTCAGATGGCGCTTGAGGCCCCATTTGTCAGCGCCTGACCAGGGGCAATAGCAGCAGGTGAAGCGTTTCTCACGCTTAGGTTTGAGCAGGGCAGCACCATTTCCATTGTTGGCATTACCGGAGCTGGAGGCGATTGGCGCTGTTACAGTGCTGGCCATAACCACGCCCAACGGTAGTACAGTGCCATCGTCCAGCTTCTCCTGCTTCAGCTGTGTTAAGGAAATTTCGGAAGCTGAGGCCACTGCCTCTATGGTTTCCACAATGCTCATGCTCGTCGAGGTGGGATGACGCTGTGCCTCCAAGAAGGCATTGTCTATGTTAACATTGGCCGCATTAATGGTAACGTTGCCACGGCCACCGGAATGATGCGAGCTTCCACCTCCACTGCTGCCAGAGGGCACATGGCGACGCGTCTTATTAATGTCATACTGCAGCTCACGATGCATGCGCAGAAAATGTTTTTTCACGTGATCGGCACGATTGAACTGCTTTAGGCAGGCATAGCACTGAAAGGGCTTCTCATCTTTGTGTATATTTTCATGACGCGTGTACAGGTCACGCCGGTCTGTGGAATAGGGACAATGTGTGCAGGCGTAACGCTTTTGTATGTGCACGCCATTGGCGGCGGAGGCGGCCTGCGCCTGTGAGGATTTCTTGCGACTGCCACCACTGCCGTTGCTGGAACCGCCACTGCTGCTGGTGCTGGGCGCTACAACATTGGCCGAGGCGGTGGGCGTGGATTGCACCAGATTTTGTGCCGCTGCATTGGCTGAGGTTGATGGACTGGCATAGATAAGCTCACTGGTCGCTCCAGCATGATGCTCCTGGCGGTGTTTTCTGCAAATAAAATATAAAATTTAGTCATTGTCCAAAATGCAACTCTAAAGAGTTTAAAACTTACTTGGATTTTGGCGTGTTGCCCTGATGCTGTTGTTGTTGCTGCTGCTGCTGTTGTTGTTGTTGATTGGTTGCATAGCTTTGTAGCTTGCCGCCCGTTGTCCATTGGACAAGCTGCGGCTGTTGCTCGTTGCCGGCGCCATCCTGTGACCAGCGTTGTTGCTGCTCACCAGCTTTTTGTATGGCCTGCTGTGTACCAAGCAAACTGCCCGCTTGGCCAGCAGCAAAACCATTCTGCATGAGCGCGGCCAACCCAAAGGCGGTGCTTAAATGATCCTCCGACTTAAAGCTGCCCACGGCGGCAATACTAGGTGCTGCTACAACGGTGCCGCTGCCGCTGGCCGTAACCACAACTGAGTTGATGCTTTCTGTTTGTTGCTGCTGCTGTTGTTGTTGTTGTATTACATTAGACTGGGTGGTGGAAAGGCTGCTGTTGTTACCCGCTGTGCCACCATTACCAGCTGCATTATGCTCATACTCAATAGTGGGTGCCACCGAGCGATCAATTTGCTGCTGCAGAGCGAAAGGGAGAGACTTTATGACTGAGTCCATGCCAGCTTCATCAAGTTGCCTTACCAAATTCGTAAAGGATCGCTGTTCGCCCTCGGGCGCTGCTGTGGGTCCACTGGTGGCCACTTGAGCCACGGGTGTGCCCAAGGTATGCAAACCGTTGCCGGTCTCTTCGCCATATAATTTACGTGTGATTTCTTTAAACATATCTTCATATGTCGCCTCAACATTTGAGGACTGTGAGCCGTTCGCTTGATTGCTGGCTGGGATTAGTGTTGCCATTGCTGCGACTGTTTGGCCTTAGCTTGCGGGCGCGTTTCTATTATGTGGCGGCGATTGCTTCTCTTGCTGTTGCCTCGACCTGCGCGCTTTGAAAACTGCAAAGAGTAAAAAAAAGCACACAATATTAAGAGTGAGAAAATTACCATTAAAAAAAAAAGAGTTCGGAGAGCATGAGAAATAGAGAGAGCTCGCAAGTTCGCTAGTGGAAGAGCGTTTAGTTAGTCAAAGTGTTAACGCACATCCGGCAACTACGAAATGTTTAAAAAACAAAACCCCGGAGACTTCATCAGTTCTGGGAATTACTCGCTGACACATGAAGCTGCTTGGCCACTTGGGCTTCAGTTGCGACTCTTGTTGCGTGGGGGTTTCGATTTCATCGCCTGCTTCTACTGCTGCGGCTGCCCTTGCTGCTGCGTCCACGGCTAATGTTGATGCTTTGATTTAGCGCCAAGTCAGCGACGCAGCCGCAGCAGCAGCTGAGTCAGCAGAGCTAAGATTAAAACATATGTATGTATGTACTTTGTTTCTTTTGCGGCACAGGCGACAAAAATTTACGACAATAAATTCGAGAATACAAACCCTATTAAAAGTAAAATTTGTTTTGCGTATAACAGAAAGTTCTAAACGCTTTTCTCAAAGGCTACTATCTACATATATCAAAAGATTTTATTTCAGTAAATATGCTGAACAATAAAAATGCACTTTTATTGATTGATTGATTTTAATTTGTTTTTTAGTGTGTTTAAATTTTTTCGATACGGAAAGTTGGAAAATTAATGGTGATATGTTTTGGACTTTTGAGAACATTTCCGAAAAAGATTTTCCTCTTCGTTTTTTAGATATATTAGAGAAAAGTAAATAAACCACTTAAGTAAATCAGCAGCACTTCATCCGCTGATTTCTAATATGAAACATTTGTCGCCTGACAATCACTTTGATATGGGCAACCTCACTCTTGGCTTCGAGGCTTGGCTTATATTTTTTTGTCTTGCATAAATTAATACATTTATCACAAGAGCAAAAGCAACAACTACCACAACACCTTGACGTGCCCAAGTAGCAAAGGGGGCGACCTAAATTACAGAAAAACCCATAGAGATCTGTTATAAGCGCACCCAATTCTTGGCGGGCCTTTGCTTTGCGCATCATAAAAGCTCATGACAAATTGTTTGCAACAAAAGCAACAACAAATACACACTATATCAGTATCTTTAGCGGCACTTTTGTTGTTAAACGGCCAAACAAAACTTGGCCAACATCCATTTGGATGCAAGACAAATCTTTGGTGGGTGGCTGGCTGGCTGCTTGACTGACTGAATGACTCCAAGCCCACATGTTGCTTACTGCGCCCACTTTTTTGGATGAAGCAAAAACTTTTTACAATACTTTGGCGACAACATTGTTAGCCACTCAGTTCCACCAGTTGCTGAAGCTCAAACACCGCCACCCACGCCAGGCCAAGCCGGGCCTGTGTTTGTGCCCGTGCCATAAGCAAGTTTTTTATACTCTACACGTGGTTGGGGGTGTTGCTATTTTCTAAGGCAGTTTGTCAACTTAGCGTATTTATTAGTACAAGCCTTACCTTAATTTTTTCAGAAACAAGAGATCTCTGCGCACATCATTTTGTTTTTTTTATGTATACCAGATAAGTACTTCCTATCTACACAAAAAAAATTTACCAACAATTTAATTCTAAATCTTTATTTTATACGCGAAGTCATTTTTATGGCGTACAATTGCTGCCTGTTATGTAACTGATTTAAAAATAACCAACCAACTTTATTTGTTTTTGACTTAACCTTAGCGAATTATGGACCTTCAGCTCTTAAAAAATATATAGGTAATAGAGAGCGTTAAATTTAATTATACAAAAATATGAAAAATTATGGGCTATACAATAAAATGATGTGAGGCAACTCTGCTCACAGTACGAATATTTGAGGTAATTCTATAACAACAACAAAAGCGTAATTTTGAATCACTCTCATAGAGACTCCAAGCACGCCGATTCTTTTAATTAAGCCTGAAATTGGGTTGAAAGAGGTTTGGAAATGGGTTGCCATAAGAAATGGAGTTCAGACTTCCCTAGAAGAGTTACACGCAAAGAGCATGTCAGCTTCGGCACCCCTAGGTAAGGCTCCACATATTTTCTTTGTTGTTTTTGGCTTTTTTTACGCCGTTTCTTTTGCTGCTTCCCTAACTTTGCCTTTCGAGTTCATATTTCGTGTTTGAGTTTTGCATATTTGATTTTATGCTTCGTGTGCTTTTTTACACACACTCACACACACACTTACATATATATGAGTACACAAACAAACATAAATGAATACACTTTGGATAAGAGAGTTGGTTGGGTGTTGCTGCTGTGACCGCCAATGTGCCATTGGGGGCGTTTTTGTTGTTGTTTGCTTTATTTTTTTTTCTGCCTTTTGTGGTTTGTTGGCTCCGGCAGACTGACTGAGTGAAGTCTCTTTGACTGCGTGTGGTTTCTTGCTCCCCTCACTCTTTCTCTCTCAGACTTCTCTGATTAAAAGCGAAGGGCATTATTTCTTGCAGTTTTTGTTGTTGTTGTTGTAGTTGGAACTTGACTTTAATAAACACACAGAGAGATCAAGATCTAGACAGCTGCAAACTAACCTAAATTTGACTAATACAAGCCCCAAAGAAAAGTGCAAGTGCAAATTCCAAGCAGCAAACACTAAGAAGGATGTAGCCTGGAAACTGGGGAGCGTGCAAGACGTCTCAATTAAGCCAAATGATGCAAGCATATAAAAAAAAACTTGGATGTCATGCGTTGCCAATAACAACACTAGCATTAATAGCCACAAACATGTGGGATGTGGGTGCTGCTGCCAATGCGACTTGTTGCTCTGCTCTAATCTGCGTTGGTTTTTATTCTGACTGTAATGCTGAGTTTACACTAGGCCACAATGTGGCAACATTTTACAATTATGTTTTACAACATATGTTTTCTATTTTTTACTCAGAATATGGGCTAATTTTAACCAACTTTGAAAATGCATTCATGGTAGGGTAATTAGACGCACGAATAGACAAAAAGGTGTGAGACAGTCCGTAAAAAATCCGGTTGTATGGTCGCTGACCATTTTGTTTAGATGATCAATAATGTATGCAAATCTTTGTTACAATTTCGATACCAGCTAGCTTTAAGAAAATCCCAAAAAACGTGCCAGCTACTGTCAAAGTATGAAAAACTAAATAAATTACTTGTGTCCTTACTTTACACCGCACTGTGACGCAGTGTAAACCCAGCATAACAAACAACAACAACACATCCGCTTTGCTAATAGCAGACGGTGAGCAGCAAACAACAACAAAAATATCCCCCGCAACAACAACTACAACGGCGTCAAACGGGCGCGTCAGTGAGTGGGCTGAAAATGGGCGCAACAGCCGCTGCCGCAGCCACCACACAACAACACAACGAAATCAATTTACAACAACTCTACGCGCACATCAGAACGATCAGCGTCTGCGCTTGTTTGTGTGTGCGGCTGTGTGTGGGTGTGCAAAAAAACGACGACGACGCCAACAGCGACAACGCAATTTGGGGGAGTCAACTGAGGCGCTAAGCTTCGAGAAATTGAGAGCGCGTTGAGAGCGCATGGAAGAGAGCCCAAACCGGTTGGCAGCTGAAATGGAAAAAATGCCGGCTGTAGAAGCAACACGCAATGTCGTTGATGTTGTACTTGTTGTTTATTTTATTGTTGTTGCTGTTGCTGCTGTAATAAGTGAGAGCGCACATGGCAGCGCTCACGTTTGTCTCCCTCGCTGCCCCTTTAGATTAACAGCGCTCCCCTCTGACTTATTGGCAGCCGTCGTTGCGGATGATCATTGGAACTTTACTTATTTTTATACCCTGTACTCAAAGGGTTAAGGATATTATAAATTTGTCCAACTTTTGTGACAGAAAGAAGGAAGATGCATAACGGAAATTGTTTATACCAAAATGATTATGACCGCTTGAGCATTGAGACTCAAAATGTCAACAAAACTTGTCAATTTTTTGTTTTTGTTTTAAAAATTTACAAAATCGGATAATACAACAGAAGTAATAGTCGTAAATATAAGAATTTCATCTCCTTTCCTACGCTTACACTTTTACTCTCATTTAGAATTTAACGTGAATATTTTCAAAAAGACTTCGACTTAAGTATCGAATCAGAGCAAAATCGTTTAAAATTTGAGAAAGTTTTATTATAATAATAATTTCAATAATTTTTTTGAGAAATCCAAGGATGCAGGGCATCCCACTGTCGAGCATATCATATGTATTATATATATTGTTGTCCAAAAGTAACTGTAAGCGCATTGTCATAGGGCATAAAGTGTACATCAATTGTTGTTGTTGTCTTTGGCATAATAGTTGCGTGTTATTAATAAAGCCACAGTATGGCAAAAGTTTTAGAAATGGGTCGACTTCATTTGGCGGTCGTTCATTTGTTAGATTGCTTTTGTTTTTCTTAGTGTTGGTAATGGGGGAGGCGTTTGGTCAATCTGCTGAGTCGTTAAAGCGCAAATTACTAAATACCAACACTCGCGCATAGATACACTCAACACCAAGATACATTTATCAGCCATGTGCACATGTGTGTGCATTTAACTACACATTTTTTAACACCCGTG
Organism: Chymomyza fuscimana; assembly: GCA_949987675.1. Taxonomy (NCBI): domain Eukaryota; kingdom Metazoa; phylum Arthropoda; class Insecta; order Diptera; family Drosophilidae; genus Chymomyza; species Chymomyza fuscimana. The sequence continues at coordinate 66,758,057 of OX465089.1, read as the reverse complement.
GGCTGGTCCGACCTGGCAGCTCAGGGTGAGCCACAACATTATTTGTGCGCTTTAAGTTGTTTTTGTAGCCATTGTTGGTTTATACGCCGCTGTTGCTGCCGCTGCTGCGGTGAAAGGCCAGGCAGCGGCTAGCAAACGATGAACGCCAATGCGCAGCTAATGACATGTTAACGCCAGGTTGCCGCAGTCATCATCGCTGCCATCGTCACCTTTACCGCCCTCTCCACCCTCAACCATACGCAGACATAAAAAAAAACCACACATACACGAATTTGTTTAACCCGCACAGTGGTACGAATGGATTTGATTTTGCGAACAGGAAATATAAAGCCGATAAAGAACTTTATAATAAATCCTTATAACCTTACTAACCTGTAGTAATTGCAAATTTGTTACATCTTGCAACAAAAAAATAGCCTTTTTAATTGTTGACTTAAATTTTTTACAATACAATTAAATTTATTCGCGCCTAAGTTTTAATTTAAGAAAAGGGTTTGGCATATATATATTGACCACAAGAATAAAATCAACGCCCATGACGGAAATAAAATGCTCTCACCTTAATCTGATAAGTGGCACTTAGTATACGAATTAAACATTTTTCATCAAATATTGCATTGAATTTGTGGTGTTTAAAAAACTTTTTTTGAATCCAGTGAAATAGTTCAAGATTCCCACCATGTCGCCAATATTTTCAAATGTGTTGCCGCAAAAAACGATATCGTTAAAAAATTTCACTCCTTAATAAATATTATTTTTTTTAATATAATAATAATATCAAAATATCGAGTTCCTAACATTGAACGCCAGTGCATACTAAAAGAAATTTTATGCCTACAAAACAAGACATCCTAACCACTGTACTAACGTAAACTATGTATTGGCAATTTCTTGACCGTCAACAACAACAGCGAATACAATCACGTCAAGACGACAAACCACATACAGCCCCAAGTGGGTGGATGGCAAAAAAACTGACCAAAGCGTTGAGATCACATTTAGGTATTAGCTGAGAGCTGCGCTGTCGAAGATGACGATGATGATAGAGCAAGCGACCACATAATAGCTGGCTAAATAAATTCTTCAGCTTTATGCGAGCACCAAATAGACGCAAACATCGGATAGATTTCTTTGAAGCTGTCTTACACCCACACAGCTCCGTAATGTAGTAATGAAATGGCGTAAAGGGCGTAAAGGGGCAGAACCAAAGCTTGTGGCATGTGGGTTGTTGCATTAGCATGACACTTAAATGTTAAAGGCGTTGCTGATCGGGGTTGAAGCTTTTGCATTGACACATTGATTGGGAAAAAAATGAACCGAAAATGAAAAGATTAAAAACTTTTTTGTTTTTTTTTTCTTAACCCATGTATTCCAAATTTACGAGCGAGACAAAATGTGTCGCCGCAAAGATGTCTGCTACAGGTTTCCAATTTTTATATTTTTTTTTTATATTATTTATACGATTTGGTTTTTGCAGCTATGGGCGGCAGCAGATGTGTTAAACAAACTGTCGAAGATGTTGCTGTCGCGTCACGCAGACGTTGGAAGATTGTAAGTATGCAGTAAATTTTACAAGCTCTTTGCAGCAGCGGGTCGAGGTGCGGGCGGTAGGGCACAGCACAGTTTGGAGAATTCACAAAGCGTTGCTTATATGGGCGGCAGGTGGTAAATTTTGTGGCCAACTCGAGGAACAGCAGCTGCGCCTGCGCACCACAGTCTTCTGCTTCTTCTTTTGAGTTACTTCTTTTTTTTGTGTCTTCTTTGCACAGAAGCAGACAAAGGCAAAGCCAAAGCTGGTTTTGCTCGAGTTTTTGTTTTTATTTTGGGTGGTGGTTGTAATGGCGTGGGGCCATCATTTGTTATATGAAGGTATTTTGTGTTTTGGGAAAGGCAACACAATAAGTTATAGCGCTTTTCGAACGCCCACAAGGCATCTACAGTCACAATCAACGCTCAATGGCAACTTCTTCAAGGGCAAAAAGACGCATCAGTCAGTCGACTGATCGTTCGTTCATTCGTTCGCTCCGTCGCGACGGTCTGTCTGTCGGTCAGTCAGTCATACTCCATTTAACATTTTTATGCAGCTTTTGGCTGGCAGCTGTTGGCAGGTGCGCGCCCTCATAAAGTGAATGCCAGCAGCAGGCAGACAAACGGAAAGTTGGAACAGTTCGAGGGACAGCGGCACAGCCCAGAGACGACCCAAAATGCAGGCGCTGTTGCATATGCTCAGCCATATAGTAGCAGACACATCAACAACCAAATAATACAAAAAAAAAATGGCGTTGGCAATGGTTGCGGCGTCTACTGTCTACGGTCTGGCTCTGGCAGTGGCGGGGACTCTGCTTGCCACACCATTTAGACATGCGCACACCACACGCACCCTCCTATCCTTATGTGCCTGACTGCTGCTCCTTTTTTCTTATGAAATCTTTGCCTCAAGTCCTGTGCAACATGTGCGTCGTCCTCACATTCTCGTCTTCATTATTGCTGCTGTCCTGCCTGCCCTGGGGTAGCAATTTCATTGCACATGCGCTAACTGCCACTTGGTTGATTTTTAGTTTAAGGGTGGGTTTTTTTTTTGTTCTCAAAGCATTCAAAGCGATGCCAACCTGCTTGGGCAAACCAGATCGGAGCAATATCATGTGTAGGGTTGTCATGCGGCTAGCAGACTCTGTTGTCTGCAGGCATTTGGGACGAGTAAGTTTGACAGGTTGCAATGGGCAGCTGCGGCAGACCAAGGACGAAAGACAGCAGCTTGTTGCTATTTGTATGAAGCAAATCCAGCTTAAAACAAGTTAAAGGGCTGGGTTAGATCTCATGTCTGTGCATCCCTTAGAATGCCAAGTCACCTGTAGATCGAAATTTCAACCGAAGGACTTGAAGAATCTTGCAGGCTATCAATTTGACTTGACTGTGTTATGTGCACCCCTCGTAACTGAGAAACCCCTGCTGAGACAGGGAGCACAACTATTATTCCTGCATCTAAATGCTTTGAACTGAAATATTATCTAAAGAGAATATATGCAAGTATTTTCTAATTTGTAATAACTTTTTGAAGATGATCCATCAAATTAAAACAGAAGAAAATGCAATACATCTTGATTATCAATAATATAAAGATATATTGTGCAAATTATACTAAGTTGTGTGATACCAGATAACTAGACATCTGCTTCATCCATCGTATTCGAAGATTGTCGATAAGGTTGATTAAAAATTTTACGATCATATAGTGTATCATTTATGATGATTTAATATCTGAAGTGACTCAAAGAGGGCTTCTCTTCCGCAAAGTAGCATATTTTTAGTCGTTCATCCATTGATAGGTTCTAGAAAGTCCCTACGTCATATTTATAGACACTCTCATAACCCACTTTGAGTATTTACATTCAAACAAGACATATCCAAATTTGTATTACCATGCGATGCGCATTAATATATTTTAGCATCCCACGCGAGAGTTAGAAATTCTGCTCATATGGCAACATCAGCACATTTTTTTTTGGTACCGTCCAACCCACTAATACACACAGAAACCCTGAACAGCAAGAGGCAAAGTCAGCCCAAAAATCTCTCGCTTCATCGTCTTTGTTAGCAACACAAGCAAAAGCAATGAAGTGTAGTAGTTTGTTTCTTTGCTTCTACTCTTCTCCTACTCCTACTACTTCTCCACCACCTTCTATACGAAATGTTATCTTATATACAACGTATTTCCAAGAAACCACCTACCTACACACCAGAAATACCACGCCGAACCGCCATAACGACAACGGGCTGACAGGCCTGCCTCTGACTACCCTATCATGCATGCATACACTAAGTATACAGATATACCCAACCCAAAACCCAACAGCAACAACAACCACAACGAATATTGACGCTGGACGCCTCTTAAAAATAACAACAACAACAACGAACCATCACACACAGCCATAATGAAATTTCACAACAACCTTCAGACGTCGTCGTGGTCGGCAACGTCGTCTGAGTTTTTTTTTTTTTTTTTTTGGACCGTCTGCTGTTGAATATTGAAAAACTGTTGATCTGAGCCAAACCGAGTTGAGGTTTAGGCAAATTGTAGTAGGAGGCGGCTTTGGGTTTGGGTTTTTGGGCCTGCGTTTGCCATAGAATGAGGCAGAGAAACGCAGATAATGATGATCACAAAGCACAAAGCAAATTGAAGAGGCGACTTTGGTTGCGACGAGTTTCTCGTTTTGGGCCAGGGCAACAAAAGACAAACAGCCAAAAAAAAAAAACAACAAAAAATTTGAAAGAAAGAAAAAAGTTCCCCTACCCAGGGCCCAACCCAGCCCAGGAAAGAGTTTGAAAGCAGCTTCGACCCAAAGCAACAAATTAAATGAAATCCTACGCAATGGGGTGGCTGCCGCTGCTGCTGTTGCAAAGGGGACGAAGACGCTGATGAAGATGATGACGCTGTTGACGGCGACGCCACAGGTAGAAAACAAAAAAAAAAAAATGTAGAAACCTTGAAAGCCGCAAACAAACAGCTGCTGGCCCAAAAACAGGTAAACGCGTGCAGGTAACTCATGGTTGTTGGCGTGTTGAGCTGGGCTGAAACCAAATCTGTAGATGTAGCTGAGCCTGAATGGCTGACTAACTAACGGGCTGTAACAGGAAATTCCTATGTGATTTTTGGTGAGATTGCCGACTGGGGTCGCTTGTACGTGATCGTCGTTGTAGCGTTGCTGTCAACCCTCGGAATTAAATGTATGGCAGCAGCCGCAACAACAACGGCAGCAGGTACCCCGTGGCAGAGTCTTTCTGCAAGCCACCCTAAAATTGCTTTACATTGTCCAAAGCCGATCGACGCATTGTGACGGGAAGTGCGTAATTTAGTTTTGAAGTTGGCTAAGTTTTTGGGGTCGACATGAGTTCATGGGAACTTAAACTTTTGCGGGGAGTGGTGTTTTTACTTGTCATGGCGTGGGTTGGCCAACTGAGGGTGTGTCGGAAGCAGATGCCGATACCATCGGGACAGTCAGCCAGCTAGCAAGTCAGTCAGTCCGTCAGTCAGTTTGCACAAATGCAAATGTCTCTGGCAACCCTATATAATACGTTAAGTCAAAGTTTCTCAGCAATTACCGTGCCGAAATATGAAAGCGCAGCATAAAATAGATCCCAACTCAAGCAAAGGCAGAAGATGCATGCACTAAATTTGCAAAGAAACATTTCAAACAAGAACAAAATGAAGTTGAAATACTCTATATTTTGGAATAGCTTTTATCAGCAAGGCGTTTTTATTGATCGTAAGAAACTTTAATTAGGTATTTTAAAGCACACTGTGTCACCTGGATATATTTTTGTAATTTATTCCAAAGGATAATTAGATTTGGTGAACAAACGACCTTGTAGTTATGACGCTTAAAATCTCGATAAAACCAAAATGTTGAAAGCATGCCGACGAGATTACGAGACTGGGTAATTGTAACTAAAAACAATCTCTAAGATACTTCTGTAACTATTGTACCTGAACCTAATACTTTCCATTTTGCTCACTTAAAAACAAAATGTAACAAAGTTCAAGGTCGCTAGTTTTACTATTTCTGCCTAGCTGCACTTAAGTTTATTTTTATAGTAAAAAAAAATTGGGTCTTACATACTAACGTGGATAACAAAGATCATAGTGAAAGATATGTATATTGCTCACTGCATATAATAAAAGAGTATGGAAAATAATAGGGAACTGTTCGTGGGGGCGGCAACTAAAAATTATGTCGGCGCGAAAAAATTGGTGGGTGGGTGTAAATTCGTAAGAAGCGACAGCAGGCAAAATGTTGCACTAAAGTGCAGTCGTCAGACAGGCCAAAGTTGTGATAAATAAATAAATAGCAGTTGGGAGGGAATATCTGTGTGTATGCAAGTGTGTGAGTGTGAGCGATGGTGGGAGAAGTAGATAGCAAAAAAAGAAGCGGGCCCTGTTTAGGCGACGGACGCCACAGTTAAATTAAAACCTAAAAAAAAACCATTTGAAACAGCAGGCGGCGACGGTCAGTCAGCCACAGCACAGGGCAAGGGAAAAGGGCAAGAGGAAAAAGCAACACAGAGAAAGAGCGAGAGAGCAACGCGCAAGCATGCGAGGCGGCAATTAAAGAGAGCGGGCAAAAAGTCACACACAGAAACGCAGACGCAGACGGACATGTGACAAAGCAGAATAAATAGGGTCTGTCATGAGGTAGACGGCGGCGTCGGCGGTGGCGTAGAAGAAGACGGCGACAGCGACCGCCTGCTGCCCAGGCCAAGGCAGGCAAGATTTACCAACACATGCACACATAAGTCACCCACTCATAAGAGCATGTGTGCGTGTGTGTGTTTGTTTGTAAGGCGACGCGTCGCGCATTAGTCAAATAGCCTTTGGCTGGGTCACGAAATATGACGCGGCCACAAAAAGAAAGTAGGATAATGTTCATAACGTACACACACACACAGACACACACACACAGTGTTGCAAGGGAGCTAGGGATGCCAGATTGGGCCAAAGGAACACTCTACAAGTGTGTGCGACCAAACGAACAAACGGCCAACAGTTTCCGCCCCACAAAACGCAATGAGAAAAAAATAAAATAAAAAAAAACTAACCAACGCCACAAAGAGGGGGAGATTGTACATAACTTTGGGTTCGACAAATAAAAATACGAAAAAGAAAACAAACGTTGACGTTCCATTGAGATGGCACCACACGCGAACTCTCTGCCTGCTGCTGCTGCGCGGTATAGAGGATGTAGCTCTTGGCAGGCTTATGGCGTTGGTTGGTGGTGGTGGGTTTCATTTGTGCCCCTCACGTTGCGACTGCGCGTCATGCGAGGGAGGGAGGGCATTACTGCGACTTGTTTTCGTGTGAGCCGCCTGTGTGCTGGCATCTTTTGTTGTTGCCACAGGCACTGTTGTTGCCACTCAGGCATGGAAGGGGTGTACAAAGTGCTACGAGTGAGTATGTGCCGATATGTGTGTGTATGTTTCAGTTTGGCTATGGTTATGGGCTATGGTTGTGCATTGTACATAGTGCGTTTTTTGGGCGTTGGAGTAGCCTTTTTTTCGGTTCATAATTGGAAATTGGGTAACCGGTTTTTGAATGCTAGCTACCTGTGGGCTATGCCTTGGCCTTCGTTTGATTTTTTTTTGGTCTGCTCTTAGTAATTATGTCGGCCGACAGGGAGCTCTTCAGGCTATGGGGTTTGCTAAAGACTATAAGGGTGTACGGAACATAGTACATGAAAGTAAAAAAGATCAATGTTTTTACAAATGGGTGATGTATCCATTTCCATTTTGTATGAGATCTAATGCTAAATATAAATTTACATAGATAATATGTGTCAAACTAAACAACTCTAAAATGGCCAAATACAAGAGTATCTATCTACCACATGCTACCCTTAACATGCTTAGCAACAAAAAAAAGCAAGAGAAATGGTAACCCAGGTTCGCAAAATTACCCGCAGCGCGTTTGTTCTTGACATACCAACACATGTGCCGCACAATTTGGCCACCCCAAAAGTTTGGCAGCATAATTTCTAAATTTTTTTTAAAGATTTATTTAATATGTACCTTTTGTTATTGTAAGTGTCTAGCCGGTGGGCCACTAGGCCATTTCAATAATTAGCACAACCGGCCTCTGCCAGCCAGGGTCCAAGACGTCTAGGCGCACGTTATATTTGTTTTTTTTTCTTGTTGTTGCCGCACTTGTCACACGTTTTAGTTGACACTCTTTTTTTGTTGTTGGAAACTTTTATAAAATGCAATAAACTGTAAACTAAGGTACACTATGCACAATAGTGCGTAACTTAATTTGTATCTTAATTAATAAAATTCTAGCCAAAATATGGCAAATAAATAAGAACACACGCCGCAAGTAGAATGCGAAACAAAAATACACCGAACCGCACGCTACGATAAATTCCCAACGAATGCGCGCAGGCAACAACGAACGACGACGAGAGCCACAGCAAAACGATGACGCAGCGCGTCGCTGCTGCTTGTTGTTGTTGTGTAGGAGAGGGGGCGAACGAAAAACGCACAAAGCAGCGACAGCGGCCGGCCACCTTACAATGGTTGCTTGAAAGAGAAATTGCAACAAGCATCGGCTAGAGATGGTAAGTGCTTATATGATTATAATTTATATGGGTATGCTATAATTTTCAAAATAATCGTCACAAGGACGAAGCGTGTGTATTTCTTAGTGTCGGGAACAGCAGCTTCTCAAAAAACAACAGCACAAAACAAATTACCAACACTTAGGTTAAACACATTTTACAAAGTTCTGTTAAAAATTTGTTTTAAAATTAATATGTATTGTTTTTAAGCTTTTAAAAAAAATTTATTTTTAATAAAAGGAAGCAGTCGAAATTGGTCACTTTATAAACTGTCTGTAATCCAGTAGCACTCTACTATCGAAGTCGATACTGAATATTCGATACCGATATTTTGATTCTCGATTAACCGTCGATCCGATACCAATTTGCTTAGTATCGGAATTCAGCTAAATTTCTTTATACATTTGGCGCTTGAAATTTATTTTGCAAAAAAATCCCTTTATGGTTGTTTACACATGCGATTTTCAAGTCTGGCTGACGCCACTTGCAAAAAATAACAGAGTGAATAGGAAAATTAACCACTACACGTGCCCACCGCTGCAGCAAACTATGCGAACAAAATTTATATGAGGAAAAGTTTATATCATTCTTAGCTTCATTTTATAACCCCTATCTCAATTTATTATGAACATTAGAAAATTTAGGTTTCTTTGTCGAGTAAATGCCTCCATTCTTTCTTTAAAAAAACGTCAAAAAGTCGATACCGATACCGTCGATATCGATTTCTTTTTGGGAGAATCGAATCGGAATCGAGTTTTTTGGAATACTCAATACTTCGAAATGATTTTTTGTTCCGGTATCGACCATCCCTATAGCACTCACTTCTATTTTTTGTAACTCCACATCAAGCGTATTTTTGCACATACAAGGTATTTCGGAATTGGTGCAAATCATTGTGCTAGTGATCGATGTTTTTTATTTTTTTTCGATCATCGATACTTTTATTATCGATTCTCTATTACGGACAAAATATTGGCAACCAACGCTTTTTTAGAAAAAAAAACAAATCTAAAAAGTTTCGAAATAGTAGGGTTGACTCAATTTTCGCACTTCGACCATATTTTAATGTCGATAACTTAGATTCAAGCATGTGCCCGTTGAATTACTGGAAGGTAATACTTTTTAAAGTTTAGCAAGGCTGGCAATCTAGTGAGCGACAAGCAGAGTTCGCTTAAATCAAAAAACGTTGACATGATTTTATTTAATAACCATAATGAATGGATCTCAAATAAGTTTAAAGATTACGAGACTGCAATTCTGGCTGGAACAGAACATTGTTTTGTTATAACTCACGGGCTCACAAAAAAAAGTGGTGTAAACTTTACATCCATATAAGATGTTTTATAAAACTTCCTTGGATGACAATTCTGAATTCAAAGTATTAGACCTCTCACCTAAAAGAGGAAGACCTAGAATATACGAAAATATTGATTTGCTTCCATTATACACAACCATTAGACCAATAACACAAGAAAAACGTAAAGATATGATGGAATTACTACCCTATGTCCCACCAATTTTTCGCAAACACTTTATTTCCCTAAATACTAATAAATAATTTACTTAGTTAAAATAAAATGAGTTTGAATAAAATGTTAATTACTAATAAAAATGTTTCCTTGGTAGTGTAAGTCATTTATAAAAATTTTGAAAGTGGTATAAGTCATTTTAACCTTTCGAAACCACATTTCCTTTTAGATATGGTTATAATTTTCACAATCATAATAAATATTTGTTTGTTGGCACAACTTTACTGTCGAAAAATCATATTCCATAATACAAAAATATTTTTTAATCCTTTAAAATGCAAAACTCTAAATATCTCGAAACAAGACAAATATGACCTATACCACTTTCATAATCATGGGCTCATTTCTGCTATATTCTTTTATCAAACGACGCCTTATGACCTTCAGAATATACATTTGAAAATAGTTTTCGTTAGTAAATTAAATTCATTGCATTCAATGTTTGCTCACGATTGAGTGCATATCAGGACGGATGAACAAAAAATATCTTATTCTCAAGTTTCATTTACAGCGAGATCAGTATTCACAACATCGGAAGAACTGTCGCAACAACCAACGATGCGATATTTTACGTGACTTGAGTAACAACGTGTGCCTTCGCCCTTCCATCTCTAAAATAAGCCACCCGCTCATTCACGTATTTATTTTCAGTTGACTGTGTGGGCTGCTGCTGAGAGAGTGCCAAAGAGAGAAGGAGAGAGAAAAGACATAGAGAAACAACAAGAGACAGAGAAATCCGAGTGAGGAGCTGCTTGTTGCGTAGGGTGGATCAGTGTTGGTTTTTTGGGTAGAATTTTGGGCAACAACAACAACCAGGTCAGCTATGTCTGCGCCGGCGCAACTTGATTTTGTTGGTGTTGTTGTTATGCGGTGCGCGTTTTTTATCCGACGGCGGGTTGAGTGTCGACTTCAGTGTTGTTGTAGTTGTTGTTGTTGCTGCTGTTGTTGGTAATGATCTTCGTCGTGTATGTATAAGTATGTGGGTTGTTGTTGGCGGCGGCGGCTGTTGCGTTCATTAGCGAGCGTGGCTTTTGGGTTTGCTATGTGCTACATGGCTTGAAGGAGGGCGTGCTGATACATAGCTCAGGTAGGCAGATACATATATACCTACATAGGTGAGGTAGGCAGATACAGATACACCACACACTCACACAGATTTGTCGCTGGTTTTTGGGTGGCGCTGGTCACAGCGTGGGTTGCTTGGATACCATTTATTAACGCTAGGTTTGGTTAAAGTTTTGCAATCACAACCTATGACATTATAAGTAACTTCCCATTGCGAATGCACAGCTTGAAAACGGATGAGTCATGATGGGAAACACCGCACTGACTTACTTATTGTATAAAGACGTCATTAAAAATACCTGTGCAACGACTATAAAAAAAGCAACTACAACTAGCTACAAATCAATGAAACTGAAAGTGGAATGCATGCAATGGTCAGCACGTTGTGCGAGCTAGTGCAGCATGTTGCAAATCCAAAAACCGGAAAACAACAACGTTTAAGATAAAATGAGCTTTAAGGTAGTCTAACAGATAGATTAGTAAGAAATATGTCTATTAGCTGAGTGTAATGGCAAGATGTGTAAACATCACCATATCGCTATGAGAAAGCCAACCCTTTAAAGCAGATATGCCACACCGTCACAGATCCGACAGTGACCTACACGAGGCAGCTTAGCGCTCAGTTTACAACAAAACAGGTTAGCCCATGAAATGGAGCACCCTACATAAACTTCATTGCCACTCAAGAGACGTTGAAGGAGCACAGAGAACCGGTTTCCAGTCAACATGTGGGCCAATCGCCAAGGCACAAACGGCACCAAAACCAAGTGAGTCAATAGCAGCTGCCGCTCAATGAAACCACTTTGAAAACTTTGCTGCCTGTGCCTGCACCGGGTAGGTGTTATAGGTGCAGCAGCTCCTCCTAACCATCCTTGATCAACTTGTGATATAACAAAAGCTGCGTAATGAGCAATTCAATTACAAAATACTGCAGAGTTCAACACATGGCTTCAGCCGGAAACCTGTTGCCTTGGAAGCCCTTCTTTGGTCTGCGGAGAAAGTGTTGAGTGTGAAGCGACCTCGGTACGGCTTCATTTCGGCGCCAGCTTAAGCATAGCTACAAGTCCTGAGTAATTGGCGATCATTTGTTGGGCTGCTCTACACGAATTAGTTAAACTTTGTCACGTACCATTTAACAAGAGTCAAGAGGGGGCTACTATACGATTATGCGACCCTTTTTTTCAACTTCTATATGGTATTTGTTTTGCATTGTGTGAGAAAAAAAATAAAAACATGCAGTGGGGTGGTTGCGCTTGCTTACACGCTCCCCTCTTCATAGTTGATTATACGTGTACGTGTGTGTGTCTTTCTTGGTTTCAATATGGCGACGCGTCGATGCCAACGGCGGCGTCGACTGCGACTAGCTACGGCCACGCATGCGCATACTGCGACGCGACGCTATGTTTGACATTGCTGCGCGTGGGTGTATGGGTGTGCGGGTGTGGGTGGCAACGATTTTGTGTATGAGTGTGCGTGTGTGAGTGCTGACTTTGTTCGTGTTCTGCTTGGGTACAGTCCCAGTTCTTTTTGCGGTTGGGCTGAGTGACTGACTCATGGGCGACTCTGGGTGTTCTTTCAATTTTGAGAAATGGAATTCAGTCAACAGGAAATGGTCGACAGCCTAAGTAATTATCATAAAGTTTTATGTAAACGTTATGGCAAAAGTACTTTACAATTTCTATCGTAGAATGAACTTCAATTAATGATATAATGGTAGTGGGTCGTTTTCAGGTTTGTATAGAGCGAACTTTAACGTAAATCATCTGTTTTTAAAGCTCTTTATCTCTTACTAGAGACAACTTGTTTTTTTAACTAGAAAATTCCGAGGAAATCTATGATGCAAATTGACAACAAGTAATAAGTAAACTGCGTGTATATAAATAAATAAACTGCTTGGCTATATACGCTGATGATGCTATTGTGGACACGATAGCTAAAGACACAAAAGCAATACATGAAACATTCTCCAAAGTCATAGATGACATCTAAGCCTGGGAAGATCCGGCAGGTGCAACACTTTCCACAGATAAGTGTAAAATTCTACACATTTGCAGAAAGCACCAATGTTCCGCAGAATCTGCAACCTTTTTCCATCGCAATACCCTTATCGAAAATGTAACTAACCTGAAAAAGTTTAGACTCTAGACTCAATATCATTAAATTTCTTAGTTCTAAATTCTCACATATTCACATAAACACCTTAAAATAAATTCAACTATGCGAAATGCACTTGGCTATACACTGACGCCTCTAGAAGTAATGGCAACACAGGATTTCTATTGTCACAAGTGATAACGTACTTATCGCAGGTGGTCTCCTGCCAGACTACAGTTCAGTATTCACTGCGGCAGCATTTGCTGTCCTTCAAGCCTGCACCTTCGCCCATAGTAACACTGGTCTGTTTACCATCTGCACAGACAGCCTCTCTACTGTAGAAGCAGTCAGAAATCTAAACTGCCACAACAAAATAATATCCAGCATACGCAATTTCTGCATACAGCACCCTAGGAAAATAACGTTACTCTGGGCCCCAAGCCACCAAGGTATATCGGGCAGTGAATACGCTGACGCCGCTGCTAACGCCATCACCAAAGCTCCTACTATAATCTTCAAACCCTTACGAGATAAAGAGTTGAAGAGGCATATAAAGCAGATTTTTGAACAAATATATCTTGATGACTGGTCGACTTTCCATCACAAATACAAGGTAATTTTCTTCTAGGTGGCGATTTAAATTGTCGAAATAGACAATGGAACTGCCTAAGAGCAAATTGCTGGGGCAATACTCTGTCAGAGTTATCGGCAAAGGGCAAGTTAAGCATTTTATATTCGAGAGATCCGACATACATCCTCGCAAGCTACAAAGCAAAGCCATCAACGCTTGATCTAATACTATCAAACTTACCCAACCATATCACCGAGCCGAAAGTCCACAATGATTTATCATCAGATCATATGCCTATTACTTGTGAGCTCAAGGCTGAATTTATTCGCCAAACTGTTTCTAGATTCCAATTTTGTAAAGCTAATTGGAAACTATTTAGGCGCACCATTAATGAATTTCTAGAAAACAGTCCTACACTTGACTCATATATAACCCCTGCAAAAGGAGAAATAGAATCTATGGTTGATCATGCTACAAGTAGTATTGTAAGCGCCATCGAAACATCGATTCCTAAAAAGTTTTTCGCGGGATCTTATACCAAATTACCTGAGTCCATAAAAGAGCTCATTAAAACGAGAAACATTGCCCGTAGACTATGGATTAGAACAAGACAGCCCATACACAAAGCAAGGCTTAATCACCTTAACCGCAGAACAACAAATGTTGGAATGAAAAACTCAGTTCTCTTGAGTCCAATTCCAAGCCATTCTGGAATCTTACTAAAGTTATCAAAAACAAAAAACAGTTTATACCTAGTTTCCTCCACAATGGTCAAGTATACACTACTCGCGAAAAAGCGAACATAATGAGCGAGATATTTAAGGAAAAGCACCACCTCACAGAGTCCTTCTCAGATTCTACCACTAAAGCTCTGGTCGACAACTCAGCAAATTTGTCCGATGTAAATGATTTTTCAACTGAGCTATTCATTACACCAGCTGAAATTACACAAGTAACAGGTTCGTTAAAAATAAAGAAAGCACCTGGCCGCGACAACATACCCAATGTTTGCCTTAAACACCTCCCAAAATCTGCACTAGAATTTCTGTCTGAAATTTTTAATAAATGCTTGCTGATAGGCTACTTTCCTTTAAAATGGAAACTAGCAAAAATAATTGCCATTCCAAAGCCTAATAAGCCGCTGGCATCACCTGAAAGTTATCGTCCAATTAGTTTGCTCAGTGGTATCTCAAAAGTCTTTGAGCGCATTATTAAGGTTAGACTTAACTCATATATTGAAAAGAACCACATACTTCCTGATTTCCAGTATGGGTTTCGACGTAATCTGTCTTGTATCCACCCACTTAGTAAACTCAAGGACTACGTTAAAAATAATCTACAAGAGAAAAAATCTGTTGGTATGGTAACCCTGGACGTGCAAGCTGCATTTGATACAGTGTGGCATAGCGGTCTCATTCACAAACTAATACTTTGTGGCACTCCAGTCTATATTACTAAAATAGTTGAAAGTTTCCTAACTGACAGATTCTTTCGAGTTGTTATGGATGGCCATGTGTCAAATCAAAAACAGGTGCAGGTGTCCCTCAGGGATCCGTTCTCAGTCCCATATTGTACAACATTTACACCCATGACATTCCAACGCCTGCCAATTGTACGATTTCAGTCTTCGCTGATGATACTGCTTTATACTGCTCCAACACAGACCTTAATGTAATCCTTACAAACCTACAAAACGGCCTTAATACCCTTAGCAGATATTTCTTCCAATGGAAAATAAAATTAAATGCTCACAAAACCAACTCCATCTTTTTCACGCGAAAACGCAAACCTTGCTTTTTACCAGCCACAAACCTCCACTTAAATAACGAGCCAATACAATGGGCTACCAACATTAAATACCTTGGACTTACACTGGATAAAAAACTAACCTTTA
This sequence comes from Chymomyza fuscimana, assembly GCA_949987675.1. Classification (NCBI taxonomy): domain Eukaryota; kingdom Metazoa; phylum Arthropoda; class Insecta; order Diptera; family Drosophilidae; genus Chymomyza; species Chymomyza fuscimana. Next base: position 66,742,796 of record OX465089.1, on the reverse strand, counting down.
ACAATCATATTAACAACACAATTGACAAAATTAATAGAACTATTCGGATCTTGTATCCTTTTATTAACAGAAGATCCCATCTCTCAACAAAGAATAAACTCCTTCTCTTTAAATCTATATTTGTGCCCATTTTTTTATATGGCTGTGAAATTTGGGGAGATTGTGCCGTCAGTCACCAGGCCAAGCTTCAAACAGCACAAAACAAACTACTTAAAATGATGCTCAACCTCCCATTCTACTACTCGACCTCTCGTCTCCACGATCGGGCAAATGTCAGCCTCGTTAAAAAATTAATTTATTTTAGAAAACATAATTTAATGTTACGCAACTATTAGAGAATCTCGCGAATCCCGCAGGATTGGTACTTTTGACGCTAACCTAAAGTTAGTACTCTTAAGTATCAATCTATAGTTAGAGTTTTAGTTTTAACAAGTAGTTTAAGAAAATTAGCAGCTTTAGGTTTTTTCCAATTTTCCTAACAAATTAATATTGTTATTGCAAACTTAATATAATATTTTTAAGATTAACCATTCAGTTGAAAAGCTAAGTCAGCTAAACTCTGTATACATTTCTTTTATCTGTTAAAACTTAATATTAATGCCATGGAATAAAAATTAAATTAATTAATTAATAAACATATTTTATCAGGGAATCCTGCGAATCACTATTCGTGTGGAGCACCCCTTTCTACCGATCATATAATGGATACCTGCGTAAATTTGGCGAGGATAAGATTCTGCTTTTTCAATTCAAAAAATCCATCTAACTTTCTCAAAGAAACATCATTTAGCAAAATTAAAATTGTGTATAAATATCTTAAGCATTGTAACTTGTTAAACAAAATCTAGCATTAACTATATACATATTATTTAAATCGAGTCGAAGGCCTTTGATGCTAGTGCTCCAATCCTTTTTTTAAGTATATTATTGTATAATTTGGTTTGTAAACTCATAAGAATAAGGATGATTTATGAAAGTCTTAATAATTATGGCATAGAAGAAAAATAAAAATTATACCCAAAATAATGTAACAAATATGAAAAAGTGAGAAACGGTCTATTAAAATCAAATATATCATGAAATGTTAGTAATTAGTTAGTAAACACTAATCAAAAAAATAAGCCATTTAAAATGTTAACAATATTAGATTAAAGTTAAACAAATATAAATGATTCCTAATGAAATAAAAACAAAAAAAAATAATAAAAAAAATAGTAAAATGCAAAAAAAAATCGATCTCGAGCCAACTTTAAAAGTTTTGAACCTCATACCCTATCAACTAGATTATCGTAATTGTTTGTATTTTATATTCTACTCATCCTTTCGTTACGTTCCGATTTTTCAAGCATTTAACTTTAAGCTTCTTTAAAGAACTTTATTTTAATAACAGGATGAAAAACTTCTTTATAAAGGGGTCTACGCAGCACGAAATATTTCGCACGGAATGACAAAACTTCATATAAAAAAAAATATCCCAAATGGGATAGGCCTTAGGCCTTAAACTGCAAAAATATTCCTCTCTATTTCAAATGTCTAAATGAATGTGAAATGTTACTTGATATAAAGTTTACGAAAATTTTAATATCGAAAATCATTTGACTAAAGTCGCTTATATCAGGCAAACCAGGTACAGGTTCGTACAGGACAATGTCTGCTGACTCCTCCAATGTACCTATACTATCCAAATATTTGTTTTTTAGAACTTATAGATGAAAGTCATTATATGATTAGACATACTGGGGTGCCACAGAAAACCATTTCGTTGCAATTTCGTTGCCATTCCGATTCTTGGTGCCACAGACATGATTCGCAACGGTTTCAAAATCTTCGAAAAAATTGCTTGAGATTTGATTAAATTCACCAATAAAAACTAATTTATTCAATGAAAGTATTACTCATTTGAAAAGTGTGTTTAATTTCTGAGTTTTCTGTATCTTTATGTTTTGACAAAATTAATGTTTTAATTCATGATTTTCATTTTTGCGAAATCTTTATTAAAATCTTTGGTACATTTGCCATTCTGTGTCAACGTGCAAAATCTTTTCGTGGCAAGGAGTTGCCACCTAGTTGCTGTACTAAATAATAATAATTCGAAGTGATTATTTTAGCATATTAATAGATGTTTTTGATAGTTAAAAAATTGCTTTTTTTTATTTTAACTAATTTGTCGTTATGAAGTGCGCCGAATTTAATGCATAATTAAATAAATAATTGATGTGCACCTTTTTCTCCTAAGGTGGCAATGTACGGCTGTTTGGCAACTTTGTGAATGTCAATAGTTTAGCAGTTTAGGTTTAAAATTAAAATATCAGTAGCGCAACCTAAGGAGAAAAAAGCCACAATTGCATATGATTTAAATAGACGAAGTAATATATTCAATAAATAAAAGCATCGTTTTAAATAATTGGCGAGTGCATCGAAAATACTAAATCCAGCATTACAATTTTCACTAGCATTTGCGTGTGTGTGTTTTGTGTTCAAATTTCACTTCATTTGTAAAGCGCAGTGCACAGCATACATAATTGTTGCAATCTTTGCTGGACTGTATGACAGCCTTGAAGCGATCTAGAGGTTCTTCGACACCTTCGCTCCACCTTTTCTTCGTCCATATGTGTTTTTTTTAAGGCATCAATGGCCAGCAATTCCGCAAGTGGCATTTTAAAAATTATTTTCTATTTTCGTGCAAATTTGCAAATGTAAACAAACGAATTTCGCCATTCACTACGCTGAGCACAGCTGTTGACCCGTACGGTTGCCATACAAACTCTTGTATTGGGGGTACAAATATTCAAACTTAATTTAAATTTATTTTGTACAAATAGAAATTAAAATGATGCAAAATATGTTGAAAATTATCTCTTAATGTAATAAAGAATAAACTTTATTGGATCACTGTTAATAGACATTTATTTAAACGAGTGTCTAAATGTTCTAAAATAATTTTTGCAAAGGCGTAAACATTCGAAATTAATTGTTCGAAAAATGAAATCTTTGAGATTTCTGTGGCACCTTTCAGCGAATGGGTTTCAAACCGTTGCCAAAAGCGTTAAAGATTTCTGTGGCACCCCGGATAATCTCTGATGGAAAATGTGTTTCTGTGAGTTTTGGAAAAATAGCCCAATATTCCTGTAATATACTGCTCTGCAAAGAACTTCCTCCTATTATGAATATGTAATATACTGAAGGAATAAACTAAAATGTGAGTTGTCATTGCTCAGTTAAAATGCCAAGGAGATGTAGCTTTATCTCTTGGAAAAAAGTGTTGATAAAGGTAAAGTTAAAAGTGAGTAATACGAAAGATACATTAAGTATGTTGTAATTCTTCTGAGCAAATTATAGCATTTTGAAATTCTCAAGAGTCTAGGAGCAACGCACCCCTAAGAGCTTTAAAGATTTGATTAAGAAAGAATGTGGAAAAAGTCATATCTTAACAAAGTTTAATAAACTTAACAAAAATAAAAAAATATCATTTCTGTATTCCAAATTTTTCAAATCAATATTCTGCTCCTGTGCGAATTCTCTATATAGAACTTCGACTGTAAATGTATAATAAAGGAGTTTGATTTAATTTTTATATCTGTATAAATATGTATATAAAAATGAATGTATGTTTGTACGAGGCTTATAGAATCCTCTATATTGCAGTGTGATTGTGTTCATATTTACAGGCTATGTTCGGTAAGTTGTCGAGAAGGTTTACAAAATAAGTATGGACACCTTTCGATAGGTGGCGCTGAGTACTGAGCATAGTTTTCAAATGCAACGAAAAAAACACAGTGTTCACTCAGTTTCCATTCAATTCAAATTTGACAGACGAACATTTCGAATTGGAAATGAAAATTGAACAATATCATCGAAGCAACCATTTTGAATGGCAAATTCAAAGGAGAAATGTGCTGTTACCATGCATTCCAATGATATCAACAGATAGCCTTTCGAATTTAAAAGTTTCCAATATGACTCGCATTTGCAATGACCATCAACAAAGCGCAAGGACAATCGCTACAAGTATGTGGATTGAATTTAGAGAATCCATGCTTCTCCCATGGACAATTTTATATGTAGCCTGCTCACGTGTTGGAAAACCATCTGACTTATATGTATATGCACCAGATGGAACAACTAAAAACATTGTGTATCCAAATGCACTTCAATAAATAGCATTCAATTGAAAACTTGAATTGTCAGACTTTTCTCGATAAAACGAATTAAAATACACAATGATCCAAAATAAAAATTGAATATTGTTGTAACGTTATTAGTATTTCTTTAAATTTAGTAAACGGCACAGCAATTCGTGACGGGTATAGCTAGTCTTTATATAAATATTACAATTATTTTTTTTGTTGCGAGATACTTTATCTAAAAAATGTAGATTGTGCAAAAGTTTTCATATACAGACAAAAGTGTATAACTTCATTTAATTAAAGTTCAAGCTGAAGCAAAAGCCCAAAGAAAACACTTAAGGAAGGATTCTTAGCATTATGTATATAATACATATGGCTGCGCATATACAGATAAGTATATATGTACATGTATGTACGTACATTCAATTAACTTCAAAAACGTTATTTCTGTGGAGTGGAACATATTCCATTTTAAATTTTGCGATACATAAGCACTTAGTATGTATATACATACATATATATAATGCATGCAAAAACACATACATATGAGCAAAAATGAATTGCTATAATCCCATGTATACAAGTGCATAAAACTTGCAAATTATATAATAATATATGTATATAAAATAACAACTCTCTACATCGATAAGCTGCCATGTACTATGCAATACATACATCCTTCCGTCCATATGTCAACTCACACACTCACACACTCACACACATATACATAGAAGGCTCACCCACAATATTAACCCCACAATTGTATTGCCTAGCAACAAAAAACCAAAATTTTTAGTTTTCCATATAAAATTCATTTGCAAAAATAATAAAATTCAAATTATATAATAAAAACCGCACACACACACACGCATGCAGGCAATGCACTCACACACAGAGACATTAGCACACACATGTCAGCACATACATGTGCAAAATGCCGCATATGTTGCATAAAACCAAAACCATATGCAAAAAACCCATTGACACCCCCCAACCCCGCCGCAACAATGCAAAAATCAAAGAAAACTGCAAGTGCAACAACAACATACATGCAAGAGCATGCACTATTGAGGGGGCGAGCGAGCGAGAGAGAGTTTGCGATAAAGAGAAAGAATGCGCGCGCTCTTTGCATGTTTGTTTGTGTGCCGTTATGCGTGAGAGAGCGGAAATGCGACTGTTGTCAAAACTGCAACAATTCCTTTGCAGTTTTTGATAAGTTGTCGACGAGCGGGGGTATTAGGACGGGGAGGACAGCAACAAAAATTGTTATAGACACAAAATTTATGATATGCGCTCATGCAAGTGTGTGTGTGTGTGTGAGTATGTGTGAGTGCACAAAACAACCACCCCCTTAAGGGGACTGTAGTTTTCAAATACCAAAGCAGCAAACATTTTTGTAGACCAGCAGCAGACACAAACGCTTTCGTTGTGTGAGTGTTTGTCTGTGTGTGTGTGTGGGTGTGAGTGTATGCATTGTATGTTGGGGGTTGGTTATTGCATAGCGCGCCTGCTCCATACCAATACCAATATGATATCATATAAACGTATCTATGTTTGTGTAAAAGTATTGATGATGGAAAAATAGAAGTTGGCGCTTTTTAGTTTGGGGGTTGTTTGCTTTGTACAATAGTTGCTCAGCATGTTGCTGTTGTTGTTGTTATTTTGGGGAGCGACGCGCGCTGGTACTGGCTGGGGGTGTTTCTCTGGAAAAAGTGCATACCGAAAAGTATACGCACACAGACAGCATGACACACACATACTCACACTCACACAATTAAACTCATACTTATGCTCACTCATACAAAAGCGTAAAATTGCGGAAAAATCAATAAATCATTTGTTGGAAAACATATAATTTTAATTAAGTTTTTCCCACATTTTAAAACTAAATACAAATGCCTAGTTTGCAACTTACCATATCCATGTTAAAGTTGTATTTTCAGTAACAGCTCAAAAGTATGCAACACGAATCCACGACTCTTGCGTTTTATTTGCCTGCTTTACGCGGTTTGTACGATTTTCTTATAAAATCACTTCACCATTTTGACATTAGGCATTTGCTTTACTTTAAATTAAAACTTTTCACTTTTAATGAATTTTTTAGCTTTTTTGTTTTTGTGTGTTTTTTTTGCTATTTAAATAGGCGCACTGAATTTTTACAACTGCCAAACAACTAACCTCATCAACACTCACACACTGAATGAATTTTGTAACTGAATGAATGAAGCTCCTAAACCAAGGCGCCGAGCACCGCCGATTGCGAGCAGCTGTCTGTATGTCTGCCCCTCGTTGAGCAGCCCTGGCGGTGCCGACGGCCCAACCCCACAGAGCGTTTCCCCCGCGTCTTGTACACTTTGCTTTTATTTGCGTTGTATTTTCTGGTATTTTGTTTTGAACTTGTCCATTATAATCACATTCTGGAGCCGCTCTTGTTGTTGCCACACCGATTGCCAGTCGCGCAATAATTGCGCTCATCATTGTGCAATTGTACAAAAAGCTTCCTGTTTGAATCTGCTGCCGTTGCTGCTGCTCTTGTTGTTGTTGCTGTTGTTGTTGTTAAAAAGCGCGCGCATTCCATAACGCTCCCTCACAAAACAAATGCTCTCTCCCTAAACTGTGGCTCTCTCTCTCTTCTCTCAACAAGGATGGCTCATACCCTGGCCGCCATGTTTATTTACAAAAGTTTAGCGTTGTTTGTGCGCTTGTTTTTGGGTATGGGCTAATATATTTACTAGTTTTAGGTTCTTTTAAATTTACAATTAAATATAATCGCTCCAAAAAATTACATTAATTATAAGCAAATCAGAATTAATTTTCAATTTTTTTTATAAAATTATTTATTTCCGCTTTAGTTTTGCTGCAAATAAAATTAGGAAAGCCATGTTCAAATTTTTAATAAAATGGCGGCACATAAAATATACCAACAAAAATACTAGTTGCATCGTGACAGAAGGTAGCTGGTACTGTACGCGAACAAGAGCTCGCTGCTACAAATTAGACGCTGTCTGTCAAAAGATTGTCGCTATGAAGAAAGCAGTCAGTTATAATTAATTAAATATACTTGTCGTTAATTTCAAAAAATGATTGCAAAAGTTTTCTTAATAATAAGTGATTTATTTTTAAAGAAAAATGCATTTCAAGTTTGTTAAACAGTTTTTAAGATATTAAGAACGCCAATCAGAACCAACTTTATTGAACACGAAAATTAAAGCAAAAAAATAAAAAATAAAGTAACCCTAAAAAACCGATAATACTGGAATAATTTAAGCTAACAAATAGCCAGCTGCAGCTTTTTAAATAAAATACGTTTTTTTTTTACCTTTCCGCTGTTAACATTTGTTGGATCAGAAAATTATAGAAACATAAACAAAATGAATGGAGTTTGCCTGAATTTTACGTTATAGTCCCAACAATTTCTTTAAAATCTATTCTGTAGTTTTAATTTAATTAATTGATAACTAAGTTCCATTGTAAAAGCGTTTCTTTCATTCCATACGTTTAAAATTAATTACATTTTCAATTTAAAATAAATACTTTATTAATAGAATTAATTAACCGACTAGAAAAAATAAAAGGTTGTACCAATATGAAAAATAAAAGAAATAATTAACCGTCTCCAGTTAACTTAGAAGATAGGTCTTTATATAGCAGATTTTTTATGGTCCCTTTACAACTTTTTCAGTTTCTGACCGTTTATATTATATAAAGTCTTGAAATTTATACCAAAGACTGATTTAATCAATCACTTTAATTAAAAATTACAAAACCTACTGTTTAATTTAAATAAAAGTAAATAAGTAAATAATTTTGGGAAAGAAAATTTGAATACTATAATACAAAAAAATTGTTTTTTTTAGGTACACAAATTGTATTTTACTTTTAGCTTTATAAAAAAAAAAATTTCATACTCTTTATACAATGTGTGTCAAAAAATTAAGGTGACTTTTTATATACATATAAATTATTTATTTTAATAAGTTTATTATAACATAAAGATGTATGGTGAGCGTTTGCTATACAATGAGTCATGTGCTGAGGTGAGATCTTGCTCTACCTTCAGAATATTAATTGAGACTAACTAATGAGTTATCAATAGTCGAAGGCCAAGCCGAACTTCTCATAATTATTTGTTTATGATTGTAGGCGTATTCATGTTTCAAGAGAATAGGGAATTTGGGTGGAAGTGTTGAGACAAGTCAATGTTTCATTGTTGATCTTTAAAAGTTTCGGGTGCCTTGTATAGTGTGGGAACGCGGCAATTTATCGACGTTAGTCAACACATTTTAAATACGACAATAACCCTCGAATATTAAGAAATTAATGGAAAGAGAAAAATAAACGTAGCATTAAAATCGAGATTTGGATCTGCAGCTTAGGCCTCAACTGCTAGGTTCCATAACTTTAACAGCTTAAAGAACATATCCCAAATGGGTAAGAACATCCTTTGGAGACTGAGTGCTTAGCGTATATTGGAAAAAAGAACCCCCCATTAGTTAAGATAAGTTCTAAAACCTGTCGGTTTGTGTGCTCATGAAGGAATCCTCGATGCTAAAAGAAAGTCGTCCCACTGTATGCTTAATATAACGCTACTAAAACTGTGCTGTTTAACTACATTTATTTTGAAAATACGGCTTACAGCGAAATTTTAAGCTAGTACATTGAAATCGCTTTCCAACTTCGAGTTAAATCTTCTTCATTAAATATATTCAAAACCAAAAAAAATCTAATTAGAGAATAAACCACAATTCCAGGGTACCCTTTGTTCGTATGGCTTGCACTCTCCAGAGTTCGCACTTATTTTCATTTACAATCGGGCACTTGTTTATTTTTGCCCCGATTTTTTTATTTATTTCACACAACTTGCAGCTGCTGCCTGCATTTTGCCGCAAGCAAATTCGATGCAATTAAAAAGAATTCATAATGCCGAGAGTCAGAAGCAGTTTCAGATATAGTTTCAGGCTACCAGTGGGAGCTGGCTGGCTTTTCCCATATGCAGCACAATTTTCACTACGAGTATGTAATTTTCCACAACTAGTAGTTTGTAATTTTTTTAGGTACACAAATTGTATTTTACTTTTAGCCTTATAAAAAAAAAATTTCATTCTCTTTATACAATGTGTGTCAAAAAATTAAGGTGACTTTTTATATACATATAAATTATTTATTTTAATAAGTTTATTATAACATAAAGATGTATGGTGAGCGTTTGCTATACAATGAGTCATGTGCTGAGGTGAGATCTTGCTCTACCTTCAGAATATTAATTGAGACTAACTAATGAGTTATCAATAGTCGAAGGCCAAGCCGAACTTCTCACACCCGGCAGCAGCTGCGCAGCCACCGCTTGTGACGTCGCCGATTATGCGCTTCGTGCAAGAGTGTAACTTCTCTTAAGCGCCAATGCGTTGGACAGCTTTGTCAGCTCTTGCTTTACTGCAAGAACCCAGTGCCCAATTTGCACATTGATAGTGCCCAGTGTTAACTTATATATCAAAAATTTGTTATTTCTACATCAATATTCATGTGCTCCCCAAGTTGTTTCTTCGTAGCTCTATTTGGTATAGCCGTAAGCTTTTCCAGAGATGCAGTTTTTATCTCCTGAATCGTTCAAGGGTCTCTTCCGTTTTGAAGCAGTAAAAAGTTGCAGGGAGCTACATCCGGTGAGTTAAGGCAAGGCATCATTAACGTGATAAATAAAGCCAAAAATTCTTTTTTCACAATTCTCGCAAATAGAGGTCCAGGTAATACTCCTTATTGGCCTTGTGGTAAGAACATCTGAAGAACAACGCCACGTTAATCGAAGAAAACAAAGAGCAAACGATTGACATTTGAACGAACTTGGCGTGCTTTTTTCGGTCTTAGGTCTTCTGGTAGCTTTCATGGGAACGATTGCATTTTGGTTTCGACGTCATAACCATATACCCATGATATGTCACCAGTTATTTATCTATTGAGCAAATCAGGATCATCATTGACGTCATTTAACAGATGCTGAGCGATTTTCGAAACTCAGCAGGTTTGGGAAAAAGCTTTGCTGGCATACGTCTCATGCCCAAAACATCCAACTGAGATGCTGACGTCATCCGCAACTTCTCATATAGTGATTCGAGGATTTTTCAAAACCACTTTCTTCACTTCTTCAAAGTTACCTTCAGTTGTGGTCGTGCTGGGGCTTCCAGAGCGAGGTTTATCTTCTCGGCCTTCTTGAAAGAGCTTGGAAACATTTTTTTTACTCAAAGTATCACTGTCAACCTTTCGAGTGTTTTGCCCATTTTTAGACAAAATTGGTAAAGAATTTTTCGAACCATTTTTTCGACAGCAGAAAATCGCCGAGAATACCAAACACTTCTAGTCTCTATGACTCTCACATACAAACTAATAATACTAAAAAAAAACAAAAACCGAAATGAATAAAATACATAATTATGAGTTAACAGCTTTAACACGCTTATTAATGTCCATCGGTTAAAACTGATTTTATCAAATTAAAAATCGATATTTTTAATGTATTCATATTTAATTTAATTATTAAAAAGCCTCTTAAATTAATGCATGTATATACAAGCATAAAATCAATTTTAAATTCAAGTAAAAAAAATGTAGTTCACTGACCAGCAGCTGCTTCACTTTTCATGACATCTCACTTTTATTTGGTCTATTTATCTTTTTATTATTTGTAGCAACAGTTTTTAATCAAATTGCACATGGTCCATTCACACTCTGGAAACTTTCGCAAAACCCACAAACAACCAGAATATATTGCCACCAAGGCCCACTTCTACTAACCTTATTTTCCAGTTGATGATTTGGAGTTTTTTTTTTTTTTTTGCTGAAACGTCAACTGCCTCAAAAGTTTTTAATCATCGTCACCAACAGTTTGTGGCACTTATTTTTTTTAGTTTCTTTATTAATTTTTTGCTTTGTTTTGTAGCTTGCCACTTTGTATACTCTATAATTACTCAGAAACGGATATCCCACTTATGTGCCAAGTTATTTTCTTAACTATATAATTCCAGTATTTTTATTTCTAGGTATTATTAACTGCTACTTTTTTCGGCAAGAATTTTTTTTTTATTTTTTATTTCTAGTCTAGGTCACTTTTTACCTTATAAGATTCCAATTCCATTTAAGACATTGGAATTTTCTGGCATAAACTCTTTTGTACGGTCACACTGTTTAAAGTTTACATTGAGTGTAAAGCGCATATTCAAAGAAAAAAATGATTGGAATGGTAGAAAGGCACCAGAAAAAACAGATATTGCTCAAAAACTGATAGAGGAAGATTTTTCATTTGATTTGCGGTAAGATTGAGTTAACATTGCATAAATAGTTTTTAAAGTTATAAGTATTGGTGCAAGGAATTGATAGAAAAGTACCACCGAGGTAAGGTACCTCAAATATTATGGCATCTTTGGCCTCTAAATGGTATCCAAAAAAGGTATGGTAAAATTGTAAATCCGATGTTTAAAAACCACAAGCACCCCCGGAGTTCTGAAATAAACTAAAAAACCCCTATTAAACGAGGCATTGGGGGTTATCTCAGAACCCTGACGTGACTATTTTTTTTCGATTTTGGAAGTTATGCTATAACACAGTCACAAAAAAACGATTTTTTGACTTTTTGTGCAGATAATTTTTATTAAAACATCGTCGAAAACCGTAAGAAGAATAAAAATTGGGTTTTTTCGAGGTTATCTCAAAAACCTGTAGTGTTTTGTTTTTTTTTTGTCGGATTCGAACTGTCACATGGTAGTTGGCTAAAGCCAGTCGCCGAAGACGGATAGTTCATCATTACGACAATCTCGGTTTTCACAAATCGGATTTTTAGAAACTATAATCATCGTTTTCCGTTGTACATGCCTGAATTGGCACGTAATGGACTTTTTTCTTCCCAACAATCTAAAATTGAAATGTCAATGTTTTTCAGCACTAAAAGAGGTTGAAGTATTCAAAAAGTTAATTTTAGAGACACTATCGTTTGAGTGGCAGAAGTGCATCTAAAATTGGAAAATTGTAATCAGCAAAATGGGAAATATTTTGAAAAATAATAAAACCATTTCCCATAATACATTAGCGTATATTCAAGTCTGTATGAGCACTTATTCCGATTTTGGAGATTGCAGCTTTAAAACAAACCTATTTGTAGGCTAATTTAGACATTTTTCCGAAAATCTCCCGTAGTTTGGCAGAAATTAAAACTTTAAGAAAGGTTTGCGTCGAGTTCTAAAATTATAAATTTAGACTTGTGGGAGACAACCTGAAAATTCTCTTGCTGGTTTATTAAAATAATGGTGATTACAAAAATTCAAGGGCTACGTACATTCGGTTTTAAGATTTTTTTTACTCAACTTATACTAGGAGCTCCCGATGTCAATGTCTGCTCAACACAGCACATAAAAACACGATAAAAGCCTTGAGCAGTAGAGAAAATTTTTATAGAGAATAGTCGATTTATTTTTAAAGAAGTTGCCAACAATATTAGAAAATCGGCTGTTTCATCTATTGTAGTTTTTTCGGATGTTTTGGACATGAAACATCTAGCTGTGAAGTTTTTTCCAAAATTGCAAAGATGTGATTTTTTTTTTGTTTAGGAACTGTTGAATGACGTCACGACGATCAATATTTGCTCAAAATGATCACAACTAGAGACCTCTGATCATGTCAGAGACATAGGAACATGTTTACTAAATGAAAAAAATTTCAGCTTGTCAGGGCGGTCCTCGACAGTGAGATACTAATTTCTTTAAAAATATAATTATTTGTTTATGATTGTAGGCGTATTCATGTTTCAAGAGAATAGGGAATTTGGGTGGAAGTGTTGAGACAAGTCAATGTTTCAATGTTGATCTTTAAAATTTCGGGTGCCTTGTATAGTGTGGGAACGCGGCAATTTATCGACGTTAGTCAACACATTTTAAATACGACAATAACCCTCGAATATTAAGAAATTAATGGAAAGAGAAAAATAAACGTAGCTTTAAAATCGAGATTTGGATCTGCAGCTTAGGCCTCAACTGCTAGGTTCCATAACTTTAACAGCTTAAAGAACATATCCCAAATGGGTAAGAACATCCTTTGGAGACTGAGTGCTTAGCGTATATTGGAAAAAAGAACCCCCCATTAGTTAAGATAAGTTCTAAAACCTGTCGGTTTGTGTGCTCATGAAGGAATCCTCGATGCTAAAAGAAAGTCGTCCCACTGTATGCTTAATATAACGCTACTAAAACTGTGCTGTTTAACTACATTTATTTTGAAAATACGGCTTACAGTGAAATTTTAAGCTACATTGAAATCGCTTTCCAACTTCGAGTTTAATCTTCTTCATTAAATATATTCAAAACCAAAAAAAATCTAATTAGAGAATAAACCACAATTCCAGGGTACCCTTTGTTCGTATGGCTTGCACTCTCCAGAGTTCGCACTTATTTTCATTTACAATCGGGCACTTGTTTATTTTTGCCCCGATTTTTTTATTTATTTCACACAACTTGCAGCTGCTGCCTGCATTTTGCCGCAAGCATATTCGATGCAATTAAAAAGAATTCATAATGCCGAGAGTCAGAAGCAGTTTCAGATATAGTTTCAGGCTACCAGTGGGAGCTGGCTGGCTTTTCCCATATGCAGCACAATTTTCACTACGAGTATGTAATTTTCCACAACTAGTAGTTTGTAATTTTGTGCGGCACAATTTCGGTGTATCTTATTTTCCGTAGCTTATCACGCCCACCGGCCGCATCAAAGTGTTACACTTTTCGGATTGTCTTCTTTGTTGCGATGTTTGTTTTTACCAAAATGATTTTTAATACAACATTTACAGTAGAAATGACGGTTTTTTTTTTGTCTACATTTAATTAAAATGCAGCAGACTGCAGAAACCCGTGAAACCAAGTTGAAAGCAAAATACAATAAAAACAAATAAATAAAATATGCAAACTAGAAACGGAAAAACTTATTTAGACGCCGCAGAGAGCTACACAAATACAAAAAAAAAAACAAATACAGAAAAAGAAAAACGAGTTCGTATTGTAAAAAGAAAGATGCGCAACAGCTAAACACAACAAAAACAATAAGAGCAACATTAGAGACAAAATGTTGCCACAATGTTGCTTATGAAAATGGCGTCAGAAACGGAAACTCAGAGCAGCACACACACACACACACATATACAAACACAATTGCAATGTTGGATCCCACGCGTGTTATGCTTTACGTGTGTATGTGTGTGTGTGTAGGAGGGGAGTATGTGTGTCTTTGTTTGTTGAAAAAAAGTCTGCAAAGACGTACAATGGTTGCAAATTGAAATAAAGAGATCAAAATACAAAAAAAAAATGTAGACTTTTTATTTTAATTTTGTAATAATATTTTTTTATAAATTACAACATATAGCTTAAATACAGTAAAGCTAACCCATAACAAATTCCTCAACCACAAAATTTGTCCTAATACGAAAATAAAAAAAATAAATAAATATTTTGGGGGAATCCCAAAAAATAAAGAACAAAAGAGATTGTTTTTTTTTATGATAATTGATGATTACTTCATTAATTGGATTTTTTTTTTAACGTTTTTAGGGAAAACACGAAGAAGCTTTAGCAGATTTTGTTTAGTAAGAAAAATGGAAAAGTAGAATTCGGACAAAAATAACTGGTTTCATTTATTCTTGTATTACGCGTTTTCTATGTAAAGAGCCAATATTTTACTACCGTGCTGTAATGGGCTGAAGAATTTAAACTTAGTACTTATTTTAAAAGCTTATTCTAAAAACTAACAAGTAAGTTTTATATTTTTAAAGACTAAATTAAAAAAAAAACAGTACGTACTGCTTTTATTTATAAGAATAAAAATTTAAGTAAAAAATGTATGCTAAGAATGCTTTTTTACGGTCTTATTATCCACTTAGGTTTACAAAAAAATTATTTTAAAAGATGGAGTACGTTAAAGTCGGGCGCGGACGACTTTGGGATACCCTGTACCACTGCTTGCAATAAAATCCGGTAAATTGCTTAAGAACACCAAAAGACATTTGATTGCCAAATTAGATTATGATACCTTCATAAACAACCAAAAACAGACGAATTTTTAATCAAAAACTTTTTTTCGACCGATCGGCCCTATGGGAGCTATATGATATAGTCAACCGATTTTGATAAAATTTGGCAAAAAAACTTCTGAATGCCAAATTTGGTTATGATATCTTCATAAGCAAACGAATTATCCATCTAAAACTTTTGCTTTTTTTCGAGGTCCTCTGAAACACCCCTATGGGAGCTATATAATGTAGTCCCGATATCAAAAAAATAAAATAAACTTGTCTCCTATGGATAAATAACGGATCTTATCTGAAAGTTTGGTTGCTCTAGCTCTTACCATCTCTGAGATCTAGGCGTTCATACGGACAGACGGACAGACGGACAGACGGTCAGACGGACAGACGGACAGACGGACATGGGTATATCTACTTCTCTAGTCACTCTGATCATACTTTAGGTAACTTTGGGGGGTCTCCGACTTCTCCTTCTGTACGTTACATACATTTTCGGCATGCACAAACACAATATACCCTTTGTACCATACGGTACAGGGTATAAAAAGATGGCGTACGTTAAAGTGGGGCGCGGACGACTTTGGGATACCCTGTACCACTGCTTGCAATCAAATCCGGTAAATTGCTTAAGAACACCAAAAGACATTTGATTGCCAAATTAGATTATGATACCTTCATAAACAACCAAAAACAGACGAATTTTTAATCAAAAACTTTTTTTTTGACCGATCGGCCCTATGGAAGCTATATGATATAGTCAACCGATTTTGATAAAATTTGGTACAGTGTTGAAGATCTCTAAAAAACTTCTGAATGCCAAATTTGGTAACAATATCTTCACAAACTAACGAAACACAACGAATTTTGTGCAAAAAACAAATTTTCGACCGATCGATCCTATGGGACCTATATGATATAGTCAACCGATTTTGATAAAATTTGGTACAGAGCTGGGGGTTTCTAAAAAACTTCCGATTGCCAAATTTGGTTATGATATTTTCACAAACAAACGAAACACAACAAATTTTGTACAAAAAGCGTTTTTTCGACCGATTGGTCCTATGGGAGCTATATGATATAGTCAACCGATTTTGATAAAATTTGGTACAGTGCTTGGGAACTTTAAAAAACTTCTTAATGTCAAATTTGGTTACAATATCTTCACAAACAAACGAAACACAACAAATTTTGTACAAAAAGCGTTTTTTCGACCGATTGGTCCTATGGGAGCTATATGATATAGTCAACCGATTTTGATAAAATTTGGTACAGTGCTGGGGGTTTCTAAAAAACTTCCGATTGCCAAATTTGGTTATGATATCTTCATAAGCAAACGAATTAACCATCGAAAACTTTTGCTTTTTTTCGAGGTCCTCTGAAACATCCCTATGGGAGCTATATAATGTAGTCCTGATATCAAAAAAATAAAATAAACTTGTCTCCTATGGATTAATAAGGGATCTTATCTGAAAGTTTGGTTGCTCTAGCTCTTACCATCTCTGAGATCTAGGCGTTCATACGGACAGACGGACATGGGTATATCGACTTCTCTAGTCACTCTGATCATACTTTAGGTAACTTTGGGGGGTCTCCGACTTCTCCTTCTGTACGTTACATACATTTTCGGCTTGCACAAACACAATATACCCTTTGTACCATACGGTACAGGGTATAAAAAGTGAAAGCTAATTTTTTTTTTTTAAAACTTTTCAGTTACATTTTTTTTTCCTATGAATTATTCTCATCATACCTTTTTTGTTTCTTATCGCACCTTGAATCGAAATTTTTTTGAATAGGTCCATATAATTCAGATTGCACTACTAAATATCGAAAAAGTTTAGCCTTATTGATCTATATTGAAAAAAAATAAGTTAAAAAAACTAAAAATTGAAATGTATAAAATAAGAAAATATTAATATCATATACATATTATGATAAGCAGTTTAGATGTTACGAGGGAACAGATGAACATACATACATACATACAAAGTCGGTTAAAAATGTCAACATAGTTTAGTTTATTAGACTCGCATTAGACTATAAATAAGATTAATATATTTTAAAATGCTTTATTGTAAACTAGGGGGCTCTGCCCCCTGCGAGCTTCGCACGCCAACCACCGTCTTTTTTCTTCAATTCAAATCATCCTGATTATAATGTTCTATGTATATCTCTTTACTTCCATTATTTACTTTCTATATATATTTTAAAATACTCTTTACCATCCCATGTCGCTCCCCGAATTCATAAAAATTAAAACAACAAACCTTAATCGCTATATTACTTTGAATTTATTTCAATAAAAGCACGAAAATCAAATAATAATGGGTTAGAGTTAAAGCTCCTTTTGATATACGATATTTTTGGTGAGCATGCCACATACTATGAGAGAAGCATTCATTTTCTAAGTTCTATATTTCGAAACAAGATGATTACCGCGCCATCCTTTAGTTTTAAATTGTGCGGTGGTAAGCCAGGCATATCCAAGGAGTTTAAAAATTCAGTTGGGTATTTGGGGGCTTTGTCTTCATTTATAACACAGTCAATAGATTTGAATGAATTCAAAGTACCAACAATTTGATTCTGTATTACAAAGTTTAAATCATCTACATCTTTATTTTTAGCCGCTAAAATTACTCGTCTTTTGATGAGACAAAAGTGCAAAAATTCAGAGGAAATGAAATCAATCCATCCACTGGATTCATCGACAGGAACACGGCCATTATTCAAGCAATTTCTTTGAAAAATCGTGTGCAGAAGAATCGTTCAGCAAAGCAACTCTCATATTTGCTGTTAGCTGCGGTATAGGCGAGCCTCCATGTTAGTAAAAGAATCTCAGAGACTATAACAGCTATAGAGCTATAGAGCCTCCTTAAGAGAATATCGCGGTTTACTTCTTTATATATGATTTTTTTTTCCAAAATTTTATGCGTTGCTCTGTTAACCAGTGCGGTGACGAATCCAACAAACCATAGATCATCAAAATCGGACCAACCGTTCTTGAGTTATAAATGGTGTAACTAACATAAGTTTTAACTCTCTTTTGTATATATAGATTTCGTTGAAGTGTTATTAAGTTATAAATAAGTAACAATAATATCAAAAAGCTATGCTAAAGCAACCAGTAGCGATGTAGTTGTTTTTATAATATTGAAAGGCTAATTGCATTTAACACAGAAATATTTTAAAAACATTTTTATTAAAATTTAAGATGAACTCAAAAATTTACTAACTTTGCAAGTAATTAAATCTAAAATCTAATTTATTTTCCTATAAATTGTCAAAATTCGATAGACTTAAGTTCTGTCGCATAAGTAATAGGTATAGCTAGAGGTGGGATACTATAGCTTAGACTTTGATAGTTGTCGATAGTGCCATCGATAGTATCCCACCTCCAGGTTTAGCAAAAATAATGTAACAAAAGATTTATTAACTAAGCGATTTACAATTTCGAAATTTTTGTGCCGAGTAATAATCAAAAATGGCTTTCGGACATACAGTGAATAGACAAATTTTTTTCAATGCATTCCAAAATGGCTTCAAAAATGTAAATGCCACCTTTTTTGGATTGTAAGTTGTCACAATTTTTTTCCATTGCTATGTTATTTATGTGACATTTTTATTGTGTGGAATTGTCACTGAAACTAATTTGAATTGTATTTAGTGCATTTTTTCTGCAATTTTCGGATATATTTTTTCAATATTTTCCATAAAAATTCATTTTATCAATCATGCGTTTTTATTTCAGTTTTCTCCAATTTTCAGCGATGTTTTCAGGTTTTTTTGGTGGTCGTTTTCAAGCTCTTTGGAAAATTGTCTGTAAAATTCTTACTTTTGTATAATTCCAATGATCTGCTTATTATGGATTGTTCGACTTTTGTTTTCATAATTAAATTCTTTTGTTTCTTATCTATTTTTTTTTGCAACAATGAAAATTTGTTCAACTATACTGAATAAAATTCATCAAATGTATAATTAATTCTTGGAAACTAGTCACTAAAAGCGAATGCCATGTAGCAAGAAAAAGCAAAGAGAGTAATTTGTTTTGTTAAAACGCAATCTTTGCAAAGGTATCCATATTTTTGGCCGGCACTGGATGTGTTTTCCTTGTCTTCTTAAACCAAATTTCAGCTTAAGCGCATTCCGTTGATAAGGAGCAAATAGTATTCAGAAGTTGTATTAAAAATGTTCTATAACGTATAAAAATGCGTTATGTAAGAGATTAAAACAAGATTTTTAAATAAAGGCAAGCCCGTCTAGAAATGTCTGGAACTTTCTCAAAACAGTTTCAAAAAGTTCTGAGTTCTTATTGATCGTTAGTCGTAACTTCAATGGTTATTTGTTTATGGTTTCATAGTAGGACATCTAACGTTACAATACGATCTTGTCAAAAATTTTCATACATTTTTTTTTAAACTAGGAATTTTAAAATATCTAAAATTTTAGTAATTAATTAGGTTAGACTCAGGCCGTGGTCATCCCGAGAACGTGTGATCCAATGTGCTGCCTAATGAAAACAAGGAACGAATGGGGAAGGGGAAGTTAAGGCAGAAGTAGTGTGATATAGTTGGGTACAATAATAGGTATGCCCTATCAAAATCAAAACACATGAGAATATGTTCAGTTCCTTTCTACACATATTCGAACTAACGCTGCTCCACCCAATTCAGTTCAAATCCTGCCAGCAGTCTTAAATTTAACTCTACTCTTGGATCCAAAGTTCCATTGTACCATGTTTGGTTGCAATGAATGATGAGTAAGTCTCGAAAGGCCCCAAAACCCATTTGACTATTGCTTCGGCTTCGGTTTCTGCTGCTGGGGCTGCTGTTGTTGGCGTTGTTGTTGTTTTTGGTCTTACCAATGGTAGCAAAATTCTCTCACTATTGTTGGCGCGTGGGAATCATTTCCATGTTTAGCTTTTGTTTTTTTGTTTCATTTTTTAAACTTGGCTTCTTTTGTTGCTGCAGCTTGGCGCATAAATTTTTGCGCTGTTGGGTGAATCAGCTCGAAAAAGCCATTTAGCCAGCTTTGCGGCTTCCACTTGGCGCACTGCTGCAGCAGACAAGCAGACACACACACACAGATACATACAGATGCATAGACACTCAGCTACAGAGCGACACCCACACATATGTGTGCGCTTATATGCCATACCGAGTTTATTAATACATAATTCATATTTAATTGTCTGCGGTCTTATTTTTTTTCGGTTTCTGTTAATTACTCGGCTGAGTCCATTTTTTTTTTTTGCAATTTGCTTGGGAAAACTTTTCATGGCCAGACGGATAAAAAAACTTTCGCTGATTGGGTTGCATTTAGTTTTCAATCAATGCGTTGACAGACATTTCAATTAGCCAAAAATTGCAGCAGGTGGGCGTGATTGAGTCAACTTGAGAGCCATTCAATCTAAACGAATTCAATCTAGTTAAAGACACACACACACACACACACACACACACACACACACACACACATAGTCAGCTTGAGGCAGCTGAATGAAAATTAGATGAACGTTGACGGGTTGAAAGTTGCACGTTTGAGTTCACAATGACGACAAAGACTAGGGCGGCTCACTCACTCTGACGTAGACAGAGATAGCTCACATTTGTACACAGCTAAAGAGAGACAAGGAACGAAAGACAGAGAGAGACTGCGGCAGGTTCATTACCACGCTGCGGGTAAAAAAAGTTGCAGGTGGTCACGTCACAAAAGCCAAAATGCTTAAATCGGAAGCGGACATTAAAACTTAAATGGTTTGTGTTGTTGCACTTGTTGAACTCTCTCGAAGAGTACATTAAATGTATTATGTAGTTTGAAGTACCTTGGTCCTGTTGTTGCATACCCTCGATCAGCGATACGGCGTTTTATTAAGCAGAATGTCTGCAGTTTAAAGAGTTTGACAATTTTGACATTTTCATAGAGAAAGAGAGATAGATAGACAGACGGATATATCAACTTTTTTTTGTATTCCCATATTGATGGTAACTTTGGAGGTCTTCGCCGTCTTCTTCTCTGTGTTACATAAAGGATCTAGCTGAATAAGGAGCTAAAGATTGTCACAATGATTTTGAAAAACAAATAATGTAGATCGACTCAAAGCTCAAAAAATATGTTCGAAAAATTTTAGTTTTTAAATTAAAAATTTAACTTAAAAAAAATGTGATTTTTACCATTCAATTAATTTGAGCTACTTAAGCTAATATTTTTTACATGAGTTAGAATACAGTTTTTTTTTCTTTTTCGTGACTACTAAATTTCCTTAAAAAACAAATACAATTTTATGTTATTTTTTTTTTGTATGTTCCATCACCATTTTTTTAAACGTCACTTTCTATCCTTTTTTTATATGGCATAAATATGAGTTAAATCGACTTAGCAAAACAATGTAAAAAATAAAACAAAAATTTTTAAATATTATATATATTATTATTATATTTTTTTTTTGTCAAAAATTAAAATTTAATTTTTTTATATTTCATTGAAAAACTTATGATTTTATTTTATTTAAAATTAAATTTATAGTTTAAAACTAATAATTAATATTATTAAAATTAATAATTTGCAATATAAGAAATTCTTAATTTTTACGTATATCTTACATTAGTCAATATATTCTTGTCTTATTTGGATTTTTTAAATTAATAATAGATTCGGTGTGGTATTCGGTTCGGAGTTGGTACATAAAACAGAAGAATATCTGTGTTTAAACCGAAACCCATTCTTTTTGGAACGAAGTCTTTTAAAAAATCGTCACGTAACGAAATAAGGTAGGCCGCATGCGTATGCGTGCGAGTATATAAATAGTATGTACACTACAAACAATTGTGGTAAAACCATACGTAAGGATTACTGAGTTGGTAAAGTATTTTTTTTACTATTTGATTTGCATAATTATACCCTGTACCGTATGGTACAAAGGGTATATTAAGTTTGTGCAAGCCGAAAATGTATGTAACATACAGAAGGAGACGTCGGAGACACCCCAAAGTTACCCAAAGTATGATCAGGGTGACAAGAGAGTCGATTTACCCATGTCCGTCTGTCCGTCTATCTGTCTGTCTGTCTGTCTGTATGAACGCCTAGATCTCAGGGATGGCAAGAGCTAGAGCAACCAAATTTTCAGATTAGATGCGTTATTATGTCAGGGGATGCAAGTTTATTATATAGCTCTCATAGGGGTGTCTCAGAGTTCGTTTGTTTATGAAGATATCGTAACCAAATTTGGCAATCAAAAGTTTTTTAGAGTTCCCAATCATTATATCAAATTTTATCAAAATCGGTTGACTATATAATATAGCTCCCATAGGACCGATCGGGCAAAAACACGTTTTTTGAACAAAATTCGTAGTGTTTCGTTTGTTTATGAAGATATCATAACCAAATTTGGCAGTCGGAAGTTCTTTAGAGCTCGAATCTCTGTACCTTTGACCGAAATCGGTTGACTATATCATATAGCTCCCATAGGGCAGATCGGTAAAAAAAAGTTTTTTGCACAAAATTCTTTGTTTCGTTTGTTTGTGAATATATCGTAACCAAATTCGGCAATTCGAAGTTTTTTAGAGTACCTAACCACAGTACCAAATTTGATCAAAATCGGTTGACTATACCATCTCCAAAGGGGATCGGGCAAAAAAACGTGTTTTGAACAAAATTCGTTGTGTTTCGTTTGTTTATAAAAATATCGTAACCAAATTTAGCAAAGAAATATCTTTTGGAGTTCGTAAGTAATATATCGGTCTTGATTGCAATGTGGTGGTACAGGGTATCCCAAAGTCGTCCGCGCCCGACTTTAACGTACGCCATCTTTTTTTTTCAAATATGTGTATAATTCATTTTTTTTTTTTTTAAATAGTTTTTGATACTATTGTGTAAATATGTGGTTTATTATTTTAGTTCAAATTGTTTAATTTATTTAGTTTTATTTAAAATTTTGCATATAATTTTTGAGAAAACAAATATTTTTCATAAAATATTAAACGAAACATAAATTATTGTTTTGAAGAGCAACTGCATTACTGAAGGGGAACCATAGAAGAGCTCAATTTTATTTTTATTTTTAAATTAAGGACACTGTTTTTAAAGACTTTTTTTTTAAATTTGTTTTTTACCCGCAAATTGATTTGAAGGAACAAAAGTTTTTGAGGAAAAAATACTTTTTTTTTTAAATAAACGTTTTACGACAATCCAAGCAGCTCCTCGGTTCCTATGATCTGATTTGGTTCAAGAATGTCCCCCACTTGGACAAGAATTCCCTTAGGATAGTTACTGGATTACTTACGGGACACTGCAGGTTCAGGAAACACCTGAGCATGATGGGCATCAAAGACTCTAGCACCTGTAGGTTCTGTGAAATTGACGAGTGTGACGCTCTTGCTGGAAGAAGGGTGAAAATCCATAAGAGTTTTTATGGTTGTTTTAGTTATTTTTAATAAATATAGTGAACGCGTTTAAATGAAAGTTATTATAATTTTTGCAAAAAAACGAAAGGAATGAAAAAATATGTGTGCGCTCGCATATAATGTAATTCGACAACTGAACTTACACTAGACTTCATGAAAGGGACAATAATACTTAAATTAAAGGTAGCGATTTGCGCCAATAAAGGGCATCCCTCTTCGGCGAGGGAGCGCAATAGATCCCAAGACTCGCAATGCAGTTTTCCCCTTACAATTATTAAAATAAACAAAGTAAATCTTTCTTAAATGTTAGGGTATCCGGGCATTACCTACTAAAATCTGACTTTTTTTCATCTGCTTGTTTTTGTAGCCATAGATTTGGTTAATTTTAAACGCTGCATTTTCTTACTGTGAAATAGTTTGGCTTGTGGCTGCGGGCTTTGCTCTCTGCCAGGTTCAAAGTTTCAAGTGCAGCAGCAGCGCAGCAGCAGCAACAACAACTGCACTATGAAGAGTGGATTTTACTTTATACTGTTCGCATAAAGAGTTATTGGCCTTACTCTCTCGCTCTTTTCCACCCTCCTCGCTGCATGTCCCGCATCAGTGGAGTACAATTTTTTAGTTTATTTGCTTTTAGAATTATTTTGAGTGTAGTGTGAGTATGTGTGTGTTTTTAAAATGCGTGTTTTTGTGTGTGTGTGAAACTTATGCTCTCAGTTGCTTTGATTTGTCTACTTTGTATGCCTAACGTATCTGTGTGTGTGTGTGTGTGTGTGTGTGTGTGTGTGTGAGTATCTGTGTGATTTGCTGGTGTGCATGATTCTAACGCCGCGGGTGATTAATTTGTAGAAAATTTAAAAAAGAAGAAAATAATCATAAAATACTATCTGCATTTGATAAAATTATGATATTTCACATACGAACAAATGAAGGTACAAAAGTTTTCTCTGAGAGATTGAGTTGCTTTAACAAAAATAATTTAAAAACCTTACGGCCCTTTAGAGTATTTGATTAAAGTGGACTACTTTTATTTTGCATGGGTTATGCATTATATTCATATGAACAATTTCTGAAAAACTTTTTGAATAAGCATCACTTGAAGAGTTTTATTGCTGAGTGTTGACTTTGCAAGTCAGTGAAAGTTTGTCTTACTCGGGATGTGCATCTTCATGTTTGGCAAAAGTTTTTGTTTTTAACTAAGACTTAAGACGTTAGAAGGACTTAAAGCTTAAGGTCTAAAGTCAAAAGCAATCGACATTTTTTATATATTGTGTTTAAAACAAAGGTGTATATAAATTAATTTCAATACCTACGCACATTAGTTCTGGGCCCAGATGACTTCTTGAAGGTAATGGTGAAGGGTGTTAGGGGGCATACACTCCCCTAGGTTTTAACTTCTAATTCCTATTTTTTAATCCATATGATTCAGATGAACATTTGATTGAGTTTTCGTTTAAACGCTTTAATCTTGTAATAGGTTTTATAAGATGTAAAAATTTCAAAGAGGGTTTCGCAACGTATTTGTGAACCGTAACTTTGACTAGCTATCGACTTTTGAATTATATTATTTAGCAGCTTTCAAAATATAATTTTTAAAAAACAATAGTAGTTAAGTGCAAGGCATATCGTAAAAACAAATGTTTTTATATGTTGGTATATTTTTAAAAATAAATTGCCAAAATAACAGAAGTAAATTACACTGTATTCCTTAAAAAAAAATTTGTATAGTAAAATTTTTTTAATAAAAACTTTAAAAATTCTCTCTCTATTTGTTCATTAATCACTTTTATTCCGAGCCATTAAAACTTAAACATTCCCCTTATATTGAATTAATTGGCTATTCGATTGTTTTTAGCCATAATTATATGTGGCATATTCTCTGCTCAATGCTATAATAATTTATATAATATCTTTCACAATCATATAATTAAGCTAGATAATTATATGTACATATATGTAGATGGATTATAATTAAGGCTGCAAACTGGATTGCACTGAAAACCATGGCAATTTTGCATCGTTTGTTGTTAAAAGAATAGTTGGTTTATAAACTTAAATGTTGCATATAAAAAATAATATAATGGGATAACATATTCAAATTATAAATTAATAAATTACTTATTACTCTATCGATACTAACGATTTTTTATAGTCGTCCTCGTGGTCATCGTCATCATTAATTTTTCTGTAACTAAATTTAGATGGAAACATCATATCAAGCGTCTAAATATTAAAGTTGTGGTTACCAATGTGCGTCGCTAGATGGCGTAAGCTAGCAATAATTTAAAAAAACGAATATTTTATATAAAAAAATATTAAATAATACAAAAAAAAAAATACAAATTTTACTTCTTTATCTACACGAGTCTTTTTACCGATTTTAGAGCTTCTTCACAGGGAGTTTTTCTAATAACTTATTTTTAATCCAGCCTAGCAGGCAAAATGGTTAATATTTGCTACATTTCATTTGCAAAAAGGGATTTTTATCATCATCATTTTATCATACCTTCAGTATCTTGAGACGTGTCCCGATATTAACTGTTACTTTCCAAATTTGGCATTAAATATAAAAAAAAAGTTCCATTCCGAGAAGTTGTGCTTATTTGCCAAGATTACAAGGCACTATGTACTATGGAGAACATGTGAGGTACCATCACTAAAATAAGCACAACTTCCTCATTTATATTTACACGCTCTTAATTAGTCTCATTTTTGAGAGAAGTCGAGATCGCTTTCGAATTTTAAAAATAAAAAAAATTGTTAAAAAATAATAAATAATAAGTACATTAAAAAAATATTTAAAGCTTTGTTTTTCGTTGAAAAAATGTTTTCAAAAATGTTCACTCATTTAGTAGATGAAAGAAATGCCAACAACAAAAATTTAATATTCAACTATGGATAACGTGATTAATATAGTAATCTGAATCTAGCAAAAAAAAATTACGTGGTTTATATGGGCTAGTACCTTTAGTAAGTACTAGCCAAAAATATGTAAAAATAATCAAAATCGCGGTCAACCAACCAAGTATGTATGTATGTGTAAAGTCCCATTTTTTCGTATGCAAAAATTGGCGAAGATCATAATAATTTAATAATAATTTAATTTAATTTAATAACTGATTTAATTCTCTCTCCAACGATGTCTATTGCTCATCCGTCTCAAGATTTTAGTCTATACTATTTCCCTTGCTATTAAATAATCTGATAAGTATAAAATTAAAAATTACTATATAAATAAAATATTTGAGTTAAGGGAATTGAGTCTCAATCCTTAAGCCAGCTTTAAGTAACATTATTATGTAAGTATAAAAAAGAAGAAAAACTTAGTGAAAATAAAACTGAAAAAAAATCTCCAAATTTTGAACTATCGCTTAAGAGTAGACTATCCTAGAACTCTCATCCCACCTCACAATAATGTTGCAATATTTTTGCACAGTATGCTACGCCATTTTAGCGAAATTTGTATCTCTAGCTCTTATGGGTTAAGGTAAAATTATATGTACTTTAAATGTTTTTAGATTGGATTTTGTTAAAAAGAATTCTATGAATTTTTTAACTGAATCGCAAAGAAATCCGAAACAAAGGCTCAAATTTCGAATAGACTTTATTCATTTCCCACTCAGAGCTTAGGTAAATTTTTGTACATTTAATTCTTTTGTTTTTATCAAAAAATTATTACCAAATATGTACACAGAAGTATTCAGAAAAATAATAAAAAAAAAAAATTGAGATTTTTGATTAAAAAATAAAAGAAACAACAAAACCCATGTAAATATGCCAACTGTTGTGGCATACGAAAAACTCCCCAAGGCTAAATGTTTGCAAAACATTTTCGCAGAAATTGGATCGCTCTTGAATGTTTCTTGAATGAATTCATATTTAATTTGTTTGGGAATCAAGACCCGTTCGTTATTCATCATTCCGTCTAGAATTGTTTAACGTGCAACAGACAGTCTTTTTTGTTGTGCCTCGGGGTGGTTCTTGTTGTTGGTTTGGTGTCAAACTTGCAGATGTAAACACGACAAGTGTGTCAAACATGACAAGCTTAGCCAACTCCAACTCCAACTCCAACTTGAAGCAACAACACGCAACAAGTTCAGCTTATACACATACAACTTATACTCTTGCAACTGTATAAGTTGCATGCATAACTGTTATATGCTACGTATAAGTTGCACTTATACGCCACTTATACGCAATTTCGAATGTTTTTATAAGACATTTAGCGCTCTTATACAAGCGTCTTAGCAAATACACAAACCTGCTACGCAACTAGCTGGTATGAGCGGCAGCATGTGGGCATTGGCAGTTGGCACGCAACTGTTTGAACAGCATCAAACCTGCGCATGCAACAGAATGCAGTTGCAGTTTAAATGCCAATGCAACAAGCAAATTGCAACATACCAGCACACACACAAACACACGTACACTGGGCATGCTTGTAGACAACGCCATAGGTGAGAGAGAGAGAGAAGTTGCAGCAGGCAAAAAGAACTTGGCTTTTTGCGCTGACTTTTCGAGTTTCGTTTTTTTTTTTCGATTTTTTTCAGACTGTTTTAATATTTATGAAAAAAGACAAAAGCCATAAGCAAAAGCCGGCAGCAGTTTAGCCCAAAGCTAAGTGAGCGCAGTGCGCATTCTAAGCCAACTACATAAATACACGCCAAGTTCCGAGCACGGACCCTTTAACACACACATACATAAACAAGCTCACACACACACGCACATATACATACAGACATGACATGCATATATGCGTTATGTGCCACCCTTAAGTAAAGACCAACAGCAACAACTACAACAACAACAACAACAACAGTAGCAGCAGCAGCCCCCTTTGTGCTGCTCAACGCTGTCAAGCGTAAATTCAATAAATATGAATATAAGATCCACACACACACACTCACTCACACATGTACACAAGCACTTGTTGTTACATTTTTCACTCACTTGTACTAACTTGGCTAACAGCGTCGACTACCTCTAGCCCCCGCCACGCCTATCAAGCGAGCCATGCGATCTGCTGCTTCCTCTTCTGCCTGACAATGACGTTGATGTTGTGAAGTACAACGACTTGAGTTTTTCCTTTTATTCTTTCTCCTTTTTTATATTTTTGTTGTACTTTTATTTTCTTTTTTATTTTGTCATCTTATTTACTCGATATCGAAATCTTTTTGTTTGTGCTTAATATTTGTTGCTGCTTGTGCTCAGCAGCAGCGCAACAGCAGCGCTCTTGGCTGCGAAATTTTTACGATTGACAATGACAAAGACCGATTGAGAAGCAGCGCACAGTGGGTTAATAGCCACCAAAAAGAGTTGCTTCTTTCAAAAATTTGTCCATTTTTTGTTGCTGAGATATCACAATAAGGGAAATTTTATTGTATTTCAAATCAAATAGACTTTTCAATTTTGCAGTCCAATTTTTACGCTCTTCTGCAACTCTTTATGGATTTGCCAATGGTGCTTGAAAGCTCAATTTTTTTTTCAAAATAATGGGATTACAATATAAGCAATATTAGTAATATACGATGCATTTGTAACTAAGTATTATAGAGTATTTGTCTGGTTGATAATTATAGCAGCATGCGTCGTGGCTGCTTAAGTTAAATCTAATGGAAAGAAACAATTTGAATGTTGAAACTGGGAACTTAAAATTTCTGGCAAATCATTCATACCGATCCGACCACGTCCACTCTTAGCGCCCATATAAGCCGTATTCAAACTTGGCACATTTTGTATAAGAACTTTCTTTTCAGCACACTTAAATTATTTTAAGTGGCAAACCAAATCTAATAGAGGATAGATTTCCGGATAAGGGATATCTTATATGTATATTTTTCCAGAACTTTTTCAGAAAGGGAGAATATTTGTTGAGCCAAGATAACGTGCAAAAATACTGTTATATTTTCAATCTGCTTTCGATCTATGAGCAATTACAAAGAGAGCATACAGGGTTGTATTTATGTGGCCAGGTGTGTACGAATTAATAAGATACTCTAACCACCCATTGGTGAACTTTTTTACGAAATGGTTTTAGAGAAACAAATTAAGAAAATGGAAATGCGAATAAAAATGTGGTGATCCATATATTAGAATTGTCCAAGGATGCTCAAGATGACTTAAAATAGAAACAGTGACAAAAGTAAGATTTATTTCGAAAGAGGGGACATTATAAAAACTGTTACAGTTTAAACAAAATGGCGAACGTTAAAGTTAGACTACTTTTAGAAACCCAGTACCATCGCAACAAACAGGTTAATAAACCAGTTTCGATCCAGTAAGCAATAGTGTTTAGATACCCCAAAAACACGTTTGATTGCCGAATTTGGTTACGTTATCTTTATAAACAAACGAATTGTGCAATAAATAAACTTTTTTTCGACTGATCAGTCCTATGTGGGCTATATGCAACCGATTTTAATCAAATTGGATACAGTGCTTTGCAACTCTAAAAATCTTCCGAAAACTTAATTTGGTTACGATATCTTTCTTAAAAAAGAAAGATTTCTGGGATCTACGGGCTTACGACGCGTCGCGACGTCTCCAAGCCATTTTTGGCTTGGGCAAACTTAATATATCCTTTTACAGGTACATGATATAATTAGACACGGTAAGGATCTACAAAAGTTCTACAAAGTATCTTGATTACTTTTTATAAGCCCAATTCTGTCAGAATCAGATGGTGGTGCTCGGGTTTTGGGGTTCAAATTTAAGCCTTGAAGTGAAAAAAGAAAAATTACTTTTGTATTGAGTCCAGCAGCGGATCCAGGATCCACGGCTTGAACCCGAACTCCTTAGTCAATGCTTTATGAATGCAAGAAGTCCTCTAGCTATATTCGTAATATTGCAAATATGAAAATTCAATTTGTCCAAACAAGGTAAGACACAGTCAAAACGCGTTCAAGGATGGAGAAGTCCAACGATATACTAGTCAAATGAAGCACAGTACGCTAGTATGGCAAAATTTTTCATTTACTTATAATTAAAAAAAAAAACGTACACCCAGCAGGTTTAAGATCTTATTTTAGTTCAGACCTTCAATTCATCTTTTCTTTTTCAACATATCAACTAAAAAAAAACAAAATTTTACAGCATCCGCATACTCAGGATTGTGATGCGACCTTGCTTACTTTAGCCTTTAAAAAAGCTTTCGAACACGGTTTAATAAATTGGAAGAGATTCAACTTACTACAAAGACTAACTAGATAAAGAATGTATTCTACTGAGTAAAATGCGTGACCAAAGTTATATAAATGACATCAGTTTCATTTTTTTAATAAAGCCACGATTAATAATAAAATAAATGCTATAAGGCGACAGTTTCGTATGTGCTTAATATGGGCTCCAAAATCTAAGGCAAAAATAATTAGAGAGAGGATACACTTAAAAATTCGACATTTGAATTTTACTGAATTTTAACACTAACAACTTAGAAAAATTCTTCAAAAATTAACTAGAATTACGGCGATAGAAAAATATATCAATCCAAAATTGCATATTAATGCTCTTGATTCAATTATACTCTAAGATTTCCCTCTATGTGGTAGTGGCACTTATTTATTCTGATACTCATGAGTAGACAAACTTCTTCTTATTTTTGTACATAAAAATGAAAAAAAAAAAAAGATTTTAAATTCGTTTAAATAATTATTATAAATTGGCTACAAAATAAGAATTTACTATTTAATTGTTTCTATTTAAGTTATAAACTCTATGTCAATCTTTTCTATGGCTGCAATTTCGATTATATTTTTCGGTTAGTAAAAATTATGTCTTATCATAAAAGTTAATTTTACTTAAACTTAATTTTAAACAATAGTTCCCGTTGCTACTAAATATTTGCCCGATCCTAGTTATACTAAAAAAACATAAGTCTGTCAATAGTCAATATTTCAAATATATAGGGTGGGCCATCTGTTGGTTTAGTTGTTAAACACTCATAATTCGGAACATACCTGTCCAAAGTGGTGCTCTCCGAACAACGCGTTAAAGTGGTACGTGTACCATGAAAATGGTCGTTCTGCATACGAGCCTGTACGATATTATTTTTCATACATAAATGAGTAGTTTCAAACTTGTATTTGGTATATACATTTGCCCAATTTTGTCGGAAAATTTACGAATAAAAAACAATTAACAAAAAAACAACAGATGGCCCACCTTATACAATTTAAAAGATTTGACAAAATGCATTTTTGGTAAGTAGATTCATAAAAGAAAGTAATTAAAAATAATATATAATGTATGCTTATAAATGTGCCCCACAGCAATATATTAAAAGATTTACATTTTCAGACCTCTGTGAATTGAGCGATACTTTTGTTTGTCAACTTTAACCCACTGTGCAAAGCAACAAACAGTGGCACAGTGGTAGCAGCAGTAAAACTTAGTTGCCGCTTGCAGTTGCGTCTGTGGAAAATATGAAAATAATTCATTGCTCTGTATAAAACCGAAAGTATGCTGCATCGCGTTCAATGGACAAAAGTGAAGCAAAGAGTTGTCAGCGGAGAGCGGAAAGCGGCAAGCACTCGCCCCCAAATAGCTGAGGATAGCTGGAGCAGTCAAGGCAATAAACTCAATGGAGCCATCAAAAATCGTCAACGCAATGAAGCTAAAACTTGCTAAAGTGCCGCTGCGCATATGTGTGTGGTGTATGTGTATGTGTGTGTGTGTGTGTGTGAAAGAACTTGGCCCCCACAGAGTGGGCTTAAACAGGGGGAGACGGAGAGTGACTCTGTTGATGCCATAGAAGCGTGCATGTGTTTTAGTATGAATCTTTATGAGGCTTGAACGGTTTGAGTTAATGCAATGGCTATGACCATGGTCTGCATACTTGGCCAGGCTAATAAAAGTGACTACAAGTCAAGACAGTTAGAGAGCAAGAGTGTTAGATAGAGGAAAATAGAAGACAGAGTGTGAGACAGCAGCAAAGTTAGTCAGCGTGTATATGTATGCATAAAGCGCAGTACTGTATATAAAGCCAAATATTATGAGAACATGCGTTTTTATCAGTGGCGTAGATGGAGAGGATAAAGAGATCACTCCTCTCCCCCTAAGACAATTATATAAAAATCTGTAAATGTCCTTATTACAAAAACATATATAAATATTAAGTTTGTGTAAGCCGGGGTGACAAGGGAAGTTTATAAAGGCTTGTACGTCTGTGCGTTTGTCCGCCCGTATGAACACGTAGATCTCAAAAATAACTCGAGCTAAGCCAGATTCCCATTTATGTCACAAAAAACCAGTCTTCTTAAAAAAAATTAAATTTTCTAATTTTGTCTATTAAAAAAATTATTAAATTATTAATTATTATTAAAGTTAATCACCATTTTTTATGTTAAACACGTTTTTTAATTAATTAATACAATTAAGTAAAAACAAATTCAACGAAATTTTTTTTAATACTATAAAAAAATTTGTTAAGTCTTTATAATTATATAATAATAAATTTTATTAATACCATGTGTTGATATTGCCCAACAAAGGATTTCTGAACCATTTTTATTTAAAAATTTAAATGCACTTATATATTTTATACAATAAATTGAACAAAAATAATTAATAGCATTGTACAAAATCGTAATTTTTGAATGCGTTAGAAAAGTTAAAAAGGTTGCAGCAAATCAAATGCAGGTTATGGGGCGATATCTATAGTACATATAGTAGGACTCAAGGAGATTCAAGTAAAAAAATGTTGATTCCAGTGACGTTTTTAATTTATTTTTTATTACTTCTCAATGGATCTTGAAGCAAGATCAAGTTGATTTTTTTGTCGAGTCAAAATTCTGCAGATAGTAATTTATCAAAATCCTAAAAATGGAATCATATCTGGAAATGTATCCTCAACATGTTTTACTCGTTTCCGTAGTAAAATGGCACGATAAAGCCGAAAATGAAGTTCAAGAATTTTTCATGAAACGGATTTCAAGATATTTCGAAAAAAAAAAACCTTTTCGAAATTAAAAAAAAAGTCTCTACTTAAAAGCAAATATCTCTGGTTGTACTAAACTGATTTGATTATTTTTTTTTCAAAACTGTAGATAATTGAACTGTCGATTACAGTTGGAATATCTTTTTATCAAATTTACGGCCTGGTCGCTATTTATCCATTCATATGAAGTTTTTATTAATTTTCAGCAAATTTTTGTGAAAAATTCTATTCCGAACGTAAATTTAAAGATTAAAAAAAAATATTTTATACAGTTTTATTTATGCCTCGTAAAGTTCGATCGATTACGAAGAAAATTAGTGGCTGTACATCATAATCGAGGAAAAATTATAGAAATAACAAGAATTTTTGTTAAAAATGAAAAATATCAATTTGTGTTAAAAACCAAAAGTTTTAGTTATTTTTTAATAATTCGTTTGTTTTTAAAGATATTATAAACAAATTTGGCGTTCGAAAGCTTTTTAGAGTTCTTAAGCTCTGTGCCAAATTTTATCAAAATCGGTTGACTATTTCATAGAGCACCCATAGGACCGATCGGCCAAAAAAATTAATTTTTCGAAATATCTTGAAATCCGTTAAATGAAAAAATTTTTGGACTTCATTTTCGGTTTTATCGTGCCATTTTACTATGGGAATGACAAAAACATGTTGAGGATACCAAAATTTTTTAAAATGTGTACCTCTGTAAAAATCTATCTACGCCACTGGCATAGACTATGTTCTATTGCTTTGTGCTCTTCAAGAGACCCCAAAACAGGGCGATGAGTTAGCAATAAGATACGTTGGCTCATAATAAAAGCATGTGCAAGCAAATTGTTTTGAATGGGAAAGCTGTATTCCGATAAGATCATATTGTGTGTCGCATATCTATGGATAGTATGATAGGGTAGTAAATGAGTAAGCAGGAAAAAGTGCTAATATAAAAATTACCCAAGGAATAATTTCTAACTGGCTTTTGTTATGCTTAAGGAATTATTCAACTTGTCAGCCAAATATGTATTTTTATTTTAATGATACTTGAAGAACTAAAATACCTATGTGAGAGATGTAAATGAAGGAGGCAATGAAAATCTACTGCTTATGGCTTCCTTTCAATAGCTTATTATACTACGTTGAATTATTTTTTGTTTGTGTATCTATAGCCTTATACGAATATACTCGCTGTATTCGAAGCTTGGGAAATGACTAGTCTATTGGTATACAGAACAGGTTCCATTTCAATACACCGCATTGCATGAAGGTCACCACCTTATGTGTTAAACAAGCACCACGAACGGGCTACTCCGTTTACAGTACTAGTACTGAACTAGTGTAAAAGTACTAATTGCCACCGGCCGTACTGCTGGGCTTGTATTAATGTGTGTACCGAATATTGATCGATGGATTCGATTTTTTCAGACTGTAAATATTTGTTATTATTTATTTTGTAATATTGCCTTTGCTTTTCCTTACTTCGAAGTCCTTATTAGCACATACATTCAAACTACTCCGTTGGAAAATATTTATGTTCTTGTACAGCTCGTTTATCCATCGAGTGCAGCTAATGATCACCATTTACGGCCTAGTCCCTAGCTTAAAAGCTATTTAAAAGAACTTTAGACAATGCTTATAATAAATAAACGTACCATAGAAACTATACCACTATAAAATATAGAAGCCTTTTCTAAGGACCAAAAAAATATCTTATTAGTCAAAAAAAAAAATACATGCTGGGCTATGTAACCCTTGGATACTTCACAAAGCTCAAAGAATTTTTTAAAATCGCATCTGTCAACTTTAAAGTCGTTGAATTTAGCATAGAATCTAACTTAGGGTCTTTAATAATATGAACCATAAACCAAGCTTGTAACAAATATTCTACTTTGGCTTATAAAATCTGCTTATACATAGTTAGTCATTTACCCTTTGCCAACTTTTTCTTTGCTTAACACTTTTAAGTTATTTTACTTCCTGTTACTAACTGCAATTACTTAAACTTACTTGCTGCCATTTTCTGCCCATTTACCAATTTTTTGTTCATTTTTTTAAGCAATTCATTTTTTTGTTTTTTGTTTCTTTTAGCCTATCTTTAGCGTATTTTTGCTATCAAACTTTTGCCTTACAGCCCTAAGCTAAGGAAGTACGAAAAACAGGCAACAAAATAAGAAAACTTTGGTAGCCTTTCGGGCCGACTATATTAACCTTAATTCGTGCTTATGCGCTTTTCAAATTGTAATTATATTTTTTGTCTACTTTTTCATACACTTTATAACTTTAAATTTTTTTGTGGTTTTTTCTACTATCTCAAAAGTTATTGGACTTGGTTAAACTTTTGCATTGTCTTTTGTTATTCTATATAAATAAATTTATTATGTGCTCAGTATGTTTGCTGAGCCTGTAAGTACTTACTTAATTAGTAAGTAGTCTTATAAACCATGAAAAATACTTGGAGTAATATTTGAAATACTACTGACCTATTTTTCTAGTGTCCGTTGGGCTACAATTAAAATAATATCTATATAGTGACCCGAACAATTTGGGAGTAGGCTAGAATAGGAATAAGAATATTTAAAAATAAAAAATTTAGCTTTTCGTTGAGAAATTTCGGTATAATTATAAATCACCAAAAATAAGTGAAATGGGCCACTTTTTGTTTAGTTTTACATGTAGGGTAGAGATACTTGTCTTTATTCACTTCGTCAATTTTGGAAAATTCCGATTATTTTTGGAGTAATCGATAACTATAATATTTAGATCAGTGGTGGGCAAAACTACTTATGCAATTTTTTGCGCCTGTGTGCGTAATAGTACAGTGGGATAATTTTTGTTTTTTTTTTTGGCATAGGTGGAATCTGTTAAATTTAATTTTAATTAATATTTTTCCAAACTATTAGACCCTCGCCTAGTGGAAGCTATAATTCTGCTTGCATTTTTATTATTTTTCCTTGCAAATCGGTACAAAAAAATGTTATTCTTCTAAAATTGTGCACCTCACCGATTAATTCTAAAATTAGTTTGTGTGTTTTCTGAAGTGCCAAATTTAATTGGTTTACATTTTTTTTCTAGTTGCCTCTGCTTTTCGTTCTATTTAGATTTTAGGTAGTCTTTTTTTGGCATGATATATTTCATCAACAAATAAAGAAATTTGTAAACCTTT
The DNA here is from genome assembly GCA_949987675.1 of Chymomyza fuscimana. Taxonomy (NCBI): domain Eukaryota; kingdom Metazoa; phylum Arthropoda; class Insecta; order Diptera; family Drosophilidae; genus Chymomyza; species Chymomyza fuscimana. Next base: position 66,706,141 of record OX465089.1, on the reverse strand, counting down.
TTTTTTAATAAAAAGATGAAACGTCTCTATAAAATATTAAAAAAATTTACTACAATTTTCAACATCTTTTGACAAAAAAAAAATGTTTCCACCAAATCGATTTGATTTATATTCACACCAAATAAAAAACGTATAAAAACACGTGTTTAAAAAAAATGGTGATTGACATATTTAAGAAACATACTTAAGAAAACGTGTTAGTTAAAAAAAAATTAAAAACTTTTTTTTAAATAGCCCTATTGCTGACTTAGATTAAAAAAAAAATTGGTTCAAAAATTTTCAGTAGTTTAGACACAATTAACTAAAAACGAAAAACAGGTTTTTTTTTAAATTAAGCCGCAACGCGTTAAGTTTTATAGCTGAAATTTTGCTTACAACTTTTATTTTGCCATATGCATCGAACTGCATCATTAGTTTTCAAAAATCGCTGGGGGCAGTTTCCAGTACCTTATCCAGGTAGACCCTTTATACTTTATCTAAGTTAAATCTTACCTTAATCTTAAAACTACATGTACTCAAAAAAAATCTAATTGGAAATTTTAGGTTTTGTTAAAATCAAATTGTCGTGCATAAGATACTCACTTTGTGAAATTGATTTATCAGAGACTTTAATTAAAATTGGGATTTTACAGTTTATAGTAATTGCAACAAATTACAATAAAATCTAGTTTAATAATACTGTGTATTTTATTTCTACAAATCAGCGATAAATCAGCATTTAAAATAAAATTGATTTAGTTGGATTGCATTGTCACACTTTGAATGCTTTTATTTTACAAAATGCTTTAAATTTCGAGGCGATTAAAACAATTAGAACAACAACGGGGAATAGAAGCACAAAACGTCAACAACATTTTGTTATATTTTATTGCATGACACAATATTATGTCACAGTCAGCTAGATGCATCGACAATAGTACAACAACAACAACACGAACACACACACTCTAGACCTTAGTCAGTTAGATTAAAAAAATTACAAAACTAAAATAAAATTGGTAAAAAATGCAAAGCGACGAATGCAACTTGCAACAGTGATGAAAATAATTCCTGGGTCAAAATACAATAAGCACACAAAGACCCGCACACACAGACCCACATACTTTGAACAAACACCAACAGTACCACACAGAAGCTTGAGCGCACATAGGCATACATATATATAGTAAGCAGTTAATATGTAGGAAGAAGAGAAAAAAGCAGAGCTAGAAGAAGATGCAACAACACACACACTAACCAACAACGAGCAACAAAATGAATTCTAAACGGAAATGTCGATATTAGCATTGAGGCAACAACAGCAACAAACGAACAAACAAAAACAAAATGAACAGATAGTCCTAGTGCATATGGCCAAAGGTTCACTGACCACACACACGCACACACATACAGGCTTATACAAACACCAACACGCGCACACATGCAGAGCGATGGAGAGAGAGAGTGAGAGAACGCGACAAAAACCGCCATATTGACCAAACGAGCGCAGCATGAGTTCGTGGGCTGTTTGGCAGGGGCAAAGTCAGTGGCACAGAGGCTTACAAAAGGGGACGTAGGGCAGCGGAGATAACCAACGCTCTGCTTTTTGTTTTTAGCCAAAGTGCGCTCACTGTGTTGACAAACGCCAGTGGTTAGTGCATGTGTGTGTGTGTGTGTGTTTGTGCTACTATGTGAACTTGTGTGTGCGCGTGTGTGTGTGTGCTGGCAATCCAAAATGGCATGCACTTCACTAAAAACTGCGCATTTCCGGTCAAAATGACGACAACGACGACGAGGATGCTGACAACGCGGCCCACGTTGCTATCCCACTACACACTAATACATAGTAGGTGTGTGTGTGTGTGTGTGTGATTTGGTGTGTATTTACAACGAGTGTGTGAAACTTTTTTACGGCTTTAATAGTTCTACTTGGGCATTCTATGTAGTTTGCGCCAAAAAGTTTTACCATTTTTGTTCACAATGCCCTTGCGAAGGTTATTTAAATTTCATTGAGAGGTTTGCAGCTTCAATAATATTTTCCACAATATATCCACAATTATATAGTGTAAAAAAAACAAAATTGTAAAATTAAGAGCCAAAGACTCTTTGGAACCCATGATTTTCAGAACGTAGATGTGCAATATTTGATTTTTTTTGACTAAATTTAGCAGAGACGAGCTCATCAATCAATCCCTTTTATTAGTAAATGTCCTGTTGCCTAGAGGAACATAAGGTCAAAAATCGTTTCAAATTTTATTTTGGACAATTTGATTTAATGAGTCTATGCACTGACAGCTTATATTTCTGTAAGGTAAGAATATTGATTTGTGAATAGAAAGTTTGGTTAATATTTAAAGTTATGATTTGCGATGGATAAATTAATAATCCCATCTATTATTAATTTATCCATCGCAAATCATAACTTATTTATTTTATTTATACTCACTAAAAATCAGCTTTTTATCTTCATTAAATCCCAAAAATTTAAATCAATTTTACCATTTTTTATTTAAATTATCGGGTCGAAGCTCATTAATAGGCAAAAGACCGCTTCCTTTTTGTTTTAAAATATAAAGTTTTAGTCTTTGAGGCGTTTATCTTATAATATAAGGATATGAAGGATATGCATATGAGCATTGTAGTACGTTTTGTACATCTCTTCTTGTACTTCCAGTACGCTACTGAGCCGTTTCATCAGCAAAAAGAGTTCTGCATCTATCATATAGTATATAAGCAAAAGAGAATGCATTCAAGCCAGAGCCTTGCGCAAAACCAACGCTGAATTTTTTTTTATTGGAATTGGACTGACGTAAAAGTTACGACAGTTAAAAAACTTGAATTCATTTTGTTATACAAAAAAATAATTGTTAAAAAAAATATATTAAAAATATGCTTTGAAAATGCAAAACATCTGTAGATATCCCTAGTCAGAATTCTGCTTATTAAGTAAAACCTTTTTTAAAAAGAAACAACTAAAACTTAAATATTAATATATATGGCGGACCTAAAATGGCCGCCGGAGAGTAAAATCTTAGGTCTGCAATTTTGTAATTTAGAAATTCTAACTCCAGATTCGTGATTCGCATACCCAACTCGAACTTTAAACACAAATATTAAAACCACATCTTAGGTCCGCCATTTTGAAATTTTGAAAAACTACTAAGGTACTTATAATCAGCTACCATATAAGTAGCATATAAAAGGGGTTGCAATAATGGTTTTCTGAAAATAAGATTAAAAATAGTGTTTAAATTATGGAGTTACTTTGCTTTGGCGGCCATCAATTAAAAAATCACCATACGTCGTTAAAAAGCAGACGAGAAGACGAACATTTTAAGCCCAAAAACGTTGATTTATCTTAAAAATTGAAGTGTGAGGAGGGGGTGGCTGGTTTGACAGAGAATGAGCCATCTATATATATATAGGGGTAAGGCTTGTAAGTTGACACAGTGAATAGACTAATTTTTTTCAATGCATTCCAAAATTGCTTCAAAAATGTAAGTTGTCACACCTTTTGGCTTGTAAGTTGGCACAATTTTTTCCGTTGCTATATTATTTATATGACTCATTCATTCATTGTCAGTCATTGAAATTAATTTGAATTGTTTTGAGTGCATTTTTCTGCCATTTTGGGATATATTTTTTCAATATTTTCTATAACAATTCATTTTTAGTATAGCGACCAAGAAAAACCGATCACAAAAAACCACAGTTTTGACTTCTCTGGAAAGTTAAATTTTTATTGTTTTTTAAATCATGCGTTTTTATTTCAGTTTTCTCAAATTTTCAGCGATTTTTGCAGTTGTGACAACTTACAAGCCTTCTTTATGGTGGTCGTTTTCAAGCTCTTTTGAAAATTGTCTGTAATGTGCTTGTTTTTATAAATTTATAAATCTACAAATACCAATCTTAAGTTAAACTTATAGTTGTAATCCTTGTAAGGACTTTCGCATTTTCCTACCATTTGCTATGATAATATTTATTTTTGTATATGTATTATTTTTTTTACTATAAACATACGCAGGATGTATCTTAACAATAACAGAAATAACAATTCAAAAAAGCCAATCTTCGTGCGCTAAGCGCGAGGATTAATTTTATATATTATAAAATTAATTTTTAAGAAATAGCTGAAGGCCCTGGCAGCTATGGCTTGTTATTACTTTTATATCAATAATAATTACAATAGTAAAAATAACCAATTATAAATGCATTTTTAAGAATGCATGGTAGAAAAGCTAGAATTATAGCTAAACCCTGTAGTTTCTGTAAACTGTAAAACACGAGAAAATACTATTAAAGGAAATTAAAAAAAATTTGAGAAAAGTAAACATATGTACATCGCAGTTACATGGATTTCAAATCAATGAGAATGAACTACATTGATTTTAAATAACGCAAGAAAGGATGAAAAAATCAAAGCGACTAAGTTCATGTAGACTTAAAAAAGGAAACATAAAAAAACTACCACAAGTCTTGTTAACAACAAATTGTATTTTTTATTTTAAAAAGAGATTATCTGGAAAAATTAATTTAAAAATTAGCATATAATAGTTGCAATAGCTAGAGTATCTAAACATTGGCGCGATGTAGTAAATATTTCTTTTTTGCTTTTTTTTATTGTTTTATTATTATTTTTTCATTTTACGCTGCGCCAAAGTGCGTCATAAATGTGTGTAATAAAATTTTTACTTTTCTTTTATTTTTATGTCCTTTTTGTTGTTGTAGTTGTAGTTGTTGTTGGCGACTTAGTGTGCGTGTGCTATAAATTAGCCGAGCCGTTGTGCAGCTTGAAAGCCGAGCTTAACAAAAGAAACAAAACCAAAAAACAAAAGCAAAAGCAAAAGGAAGAAATTAAATTAAATTTTTAAATCGTAAAGCGCCTGTTGTTATGCAACAATATGTTGCAAACAGAAGCAGCTAAGCGGCCACAAAGCGGCAAACAAACAGCAAAGCAACAGCGGTCAGCTCATATGCAAAGCTCAACAACAACAGCAATAACAACAACAAGATGATAGAAAAACCAAGCGACAGCTAACAAACAAATAAAATTTCACCCACATCAAGATGACGACAACGTGGACGACGCCGACACTGACAACTTTTCGACATTTGCCCCAGAGTTGCTTTCATTCTTTTTTTTCTTTCTTTGTTCATCAGTGTATACTTGGTAACCCTTCGCACAAAAATGTTGGCAGGGACTGGCATAGATAGGTTGTTTGAGGGTTCGGGTTTGGTTGGTTAGCAGCCGCCTGTCTGCGTTGTATTTTGTGCAATTGTTTACTTTGTTTACCAGATTTACAGATTTCTATTTGGATCTAGTTGGAACCCACTTACCCACACAAAAAAAAAGAAAAACTCTACTGCTATTTATGGGCAGCTATTTAAGCAAACAGGCTCTAGTGCATTGGGGGAAACACGTTCCATTTGTTTGCCTATGTTATTGTGGGGGTTACTTTGGGTTTCCCCCTGTCGAATGCATGTCTCTGACAGTGAGCTACAATACAGAAGTTTTATTCGGCTAACCCTGAATATTTGGTCATCATCAACTCGGCTTAGTTGCAGGCTTTGTGGGCAAATGATTATGCCAACCAGTCCCCCAATAGGCACATTTCCCATTTTCCAATTTTCCTTCTCATTTTTTTTACTTTTTTTTTTTTTAACTATTACTAATGTGACGCTGTCGAGTGCAGACTTGGCTTGTTTGGGGTCCTTTGCACCTGAAGGGGTTGTAATGCGGGGTTCCATAACTTCTGCCACTATGTGAGTAGATTTATAATTGGCTGTTGCAGTTTGGATTTGATGGATTTGGGGTTTTTTAGTTTGGGAATTGCCATTTTGAGCATGTTGTTGAGGAAAAGTTAGCAATTTGGGTTGAAAAATCAACTATTAAGCAGCGTTTATTATTTTTTGATGCAACCAGTAATGAGTGTTTATGTGTTGTGTATGTTTTGTACTTTTGCAAAAAAAAAAATTGCAAATTCAAATTAGTATAGGAAATATATTGTGCCTGTATTTGCTATGCCAATGATGCCAACTACTCGACAAAAAACTGGCGAAAGCGACTAAAAAAAGAAACGTGGTTAAAAGAAATTAAAAAAGGGACAAAAAAACGGCACGAATTGTTTTTTTTACCATTAAAGTGTTGACTTTAATTTTTTTATTGTTCGGAAACAATTGATATGGCTTCGTCATAGATAATAACAATTTAATAATAATTTAAAAATTTTGAATAAATGCATGTGAATGCGAAGAAAAAATGTTAAATAATGGAAGATGTTTAATTAATTACCTACGTCATAACATAAAGATTTTAGTGAATTAAAACTGGAGATATTTACAATGAATTGAAGACACTGTTTCCAAAAATTGATTTTTCGTAATATCTTAGAGTTCATTACATTACCTGGACTATGAAGTCCTTCTGTACAACTCTGTATTGAAAGCTATCTGGACATATAGCTCCGAGCTATGGGCCAACGCAAGCAGATTCATCATCGATATTAAACAGCGAGCATAGTACAATCTCCAGAACGAGGATATTCACAGAGACCTGCATCTCAATCGCTTAAAAGAATAGATGTCAGAAACACAAGAAAAGGTTGTCTCAAGGCGTTCAAAATAGGTAGTTTTCGGTGATGACCTCTTCATTCGGCCCGAATCGTTTATAGCTACTTCTTTAGATTAATAAACAGAAAATAGTCGCTAGAGACCGGATTTGGAGAGTGTGGTGGATGCTTAGTGTGATGGTTACGCTTGTAGTCGAGTTTCAGCAATCGTTGCATCCTTCTGCTGAATACCTTTTATATGTCCAAATATTCTTACTATTACTTTTATTTTGCGATCGTTTAGTATCATTCTATAAATTTTACCATAAAAAATGTGTTTTTTTTTAGTTAGTTTTGTTATTTTTGTAGTATTTTTCATAATCAGTTTTAACTTCGAGGAGAGGTTTCTTCAATTACTATCATTGTATCTGGTTTTATACGTTACGCAGATTGAAATCACGATGCTATGTCAAATTATTGATGCACAATTCGCATTGCCATATCTCCTGGTGGGCGCTATGATGCTATTGATAGACCATCCAAGCCCATGGAGTCGCCCAGCGGGTTCAATGAAGTGCTAATGGTATCCAAGTCTCTAACACCGACTAATGCTTAAATATTTGGCTGAAAACTGCAGTATTGGCTCATCATTGATAAAAGTCACGGTGGGAATTATGAGCGTAATGTGAATCATACTATACGTTGTTTGGATTTTTGAAGCGCCAATAAGTATAGTACATAAATTGTAAATAATTTCGCAGATACAATAAATAATAACTATTAACTATTGCCGCTTACTGAGAGGATACAGAATCCTTATAGAATTTATTAAGCCTAAGCTTCGTTTTACTAACGGATTAATATTTCTATAAAATATTACAAGAGTCTAGAAGCGGTTAGTCTTTAGGGGAGCATAAAAAAGTCATACCAAAATTATCAGCGGTACTCAAACTTTCGAATTCGAAAAAAATTGTGCCATGTGATAAGAGGAATAAAACCTCAGGAATATTAGAAACTTTCACTAGGCTAATACATATATGGATTTTAATATCGAGCGAAAGTTTCGATGTGCCATATTAAAAGTGTACAATTTTATAGAAAAAACAATGGGCTTGACAAAATGCTTAACAGGGAACATTGTGAACTGGAACAAAATTACTGACTAATAAAAAAAACTTTTAAAGCCACATGTTTTCTCACACTTCAAACGCAGCCACTCTTAAAAAAAATTTAAAATTCTCTGGTATGAAATTTGACATTTGTCATGTATGGCCAACAAATTGTCAGCATTAAAATAGCTTTTAACTCTGTAACGCTTAAATACTCTATTGTTGTTTTTTAAAAGCACCTATAAAAAGTTTAGAACGTTCGTGACGGTACCCGGCTGTGGGATACATTGCAACAATTTTTACCACAAAAAATATATTTAGGGAGTTTACTTTCTCGGGCATAAGGGCAAAAACCCGTGTAACGACAGACTGCTTGCAATTGTTCTTTGGTGTGGTTTGTTTTTGTTTAGAAACGTTTTTGTCAGAAAAATGTCTTTAAAAAGTAAAAATAATACGATTTGGACATTTGTCAGCAAAAAAAACGATTTTAAATATTTTGTCGGTTCTTTACAAGCAGCTGGTAAAATATGTACACACTCGTAGATATTGGCGCTTTTTACAACACTCTTTTCGTAAGAATGCGATTCGTAGTCAAGGCTGTGGGTCGGGCGTAAATAGAAATTTTGTTGAAGTGTAAATTTTTATTGGAAACTTTGCACATTTATCATAATGCATTTATGCTCGACAAAGTGAACAATCCAATTATTATTATAATCTACAATAACATAGTACTGTAAAAGAAGCCTCGTAAATTTCGTTTAATTAAAAGAAATAGGTAATTATTGGCTAAACCTTTCACGGATTGTTTGGTACTCCGTTCTAAGTGAAAACCAGAGTTTTAGTCATTCTAGAGTCAAGTTTTGCAGATAATTTTTGGCAATAAAGTTACCTTTCAAATAAAACTTAGGTCAAGGTCATAGCTAAGTTAAAAAGATGGCGTACGTTAAAGTCGGACGCGGACGACTTTGGGATACCCTGTACCACTGCTTGCAATAGAATCCGCTAAATTGCTTAAGAACACCAAAAGATATTTGATTGCCAAATTACAGTGTTGAAGATCTCTAAAAAACTTACGATTGCCAAATTTGGTTACAATATCTTTACAAACAAACGAAACACAACGAATTTTGTATAAAAAACGTTTTTTTGACCGATTGGTCCTATGGGAGCTATATGATATAGTCAACCGATTTTGATCAAATTTGGTACAGTGCTGGGGGTTTCTAAAAAACTTCCGAATGCCAAATTTGGTTACAATATCTTCATAAACAAACGAATCATCTATCTAAAACTTTTTGTTTTTTTCGAGGTCCTCTGAAACACCCCTATGGGAGCTATATGATATAACCCCGATATCAAAAAATAAAATAATCTTGTCTCCCCTGACTAGATCTAGGCGTTCATACAGACAGACGGACAGACGGACATGGGTATATCGACTTCTCTAGTCACCCTGATCATACTTTAAGTAACTTTGGGGGGTCTCCGACGCACAGTGGCACGGCAGCCGCAAAAGCGTTGTTAAAATCGATTTTGCGATGTAACCATTTTTTAAATGTAATACATGCATCTGATTTAGAATTTCCCAGGGATCAAGAAAATAAAAATTTTATTTAATTCGGATGAATAGTTTAGTTGCTACAGCCGCTCAAAGTGGAGTATATTTTCAACTTTGAAAAAAATCGCAATTTTTGGAATAAAAATTCGTGTTAAAGATTGTTTTGCGGAAAAACTACGCAACAAATCCCTATTTTCTTAGTTTCTATAAAAAGGTACATGAAATTTAAACATATAAGAAAAAAAAATGACTTCATATCTTTTCTGGGTTTTTCAATACTTCCGTTTACCTGAACTGCTAAATTTGGATCACTTTTTCAACTTTGGAAGAAAAGAAAAAAAATATTCCCAGACATTCCCTTTTTGTTTTAACATTAATGCTTTTATTATCAATTTATTTACCTACTCTATAAAGATTATAGCCATTTGTAGCCATAGCTGGCTGTAAGGTCAATAAAAGTGCAGAAACCTCACTCAAAAAAATGATGCCGCAGGTATAAGAAGAAGAACACGCACCAGATGCATTAACTAAATTAAGAGTTGTTTGCTTATATTTTTGCTTGACAACAAAATAAAGCTTACCTGTGACATTTGGAAAAAGACTAATTATTATTAAAGCAAATGCAAATTTTTTTTGTATGTTCAGGTAGTTTATCGGTTATATAGTAGGTATGCAACCTTTCCCTTTATAATGAAATATTAGGTACCAACTAAAAACATTTAATGCAACTACATTTTTACCTGTTAGGCTTGTGGATGTAGGGATAAACTCTGTATATATTTGCCTGAATATTTCTAAAATATTATAGTCTGGTTTTGACTTTACAAGATCACGTATTGCAGTGAAAGTATTTTTAAATATAATTCGCAAGCATTGATTTTATAAGTGTAACGATGTCTTTGGAAAACTTAAAATTATTTGAGTTATTCAGAAACTCCAATTGCGCGAATGAATTCGTTTTGGCCATCAGAGAAGAACTTAACGTTGGGGAAGCAAATATGGAGAAGTTTGATACCTTAAAAGGCAAACTCAATTTAATTTACGCCAAAATCAAAAAAAAAGTGGCAAGACTCTCATCACTGCCGAGAAAATTTTATTAAGAAACAGGAAAACTGGCTAAAAGGACTTACCCTTGTTGAAACTTTACTCGAAAGAGAAAACTTGCCGATGCCACAGTCGATATAGCAACGGATTATCTATCGGAGGCTCTATCAATAAAGTACAGGAAGGACGATGAAAAAATAAGGTCGCATATTACAAAAGCGGTTGCCGATGCAAGCCCCTTGCGACTTAATAGGATAAAGGAAAGCATCCCCACACCACCAAATTCACTACCAAAGGAGTATAGCGCTGAAGAGGCTTTGGCGTTGTTTATGGATTTAAATCTGTCCAAGGGAAAATATATAATATTGCGGGATTCTTTAATCCGGCATAATGTTAATATTCTTCCTGGATACAATAAAATGGGATCGGCTAAGCAGAGCGCAGTACCGCAACCCACGATAGTGACGGAAGTTTCAGCAGAGGTTAAACTTCAAGACCTGATGGATCATACAGCAAAACGTCTGGCCAAACTATAATTGAATATCATTGCCTACCCATTGGGGAGATGTCAGAAGAAGCCCAGGAATCGAGAAACAAGGATTATAAAAAATTCAGAGCTATGAATACATGTAAAATATCACGATCAAGGGAAAACGAGGATCTTTTTAATATGTTGGCAGCCTCTTCAGATCCACTAGTTGCATCCCTTAGACATGTGAAATCCAATACAGAATTAACAAGTACTAGTTATTCAAATGAAATGTTAAGTCTTTTAGATATTCCTTCAAATGTAAATGTGGATGATTATTTTACAAAAAACTACTGATAAGACAAATTATATAATATATTATAATAAAAAAGCATTGTTACATTAAATTTATTGACTGAAATATAAAATTATGAACAAAAATATATCATCAAAATTTCTTTATAAATGAAAAAAATATGTACATATTTTACAAATACCTATATACAAATATTGCACAGGCAACAAAATCCAACTTCCACAACATATTGCGCAGCTCTCAGATATCGTATCACCATACATGAGCACTTATTTTCAAGCTTAAAGATTTTTCTTTCAATTACAATTTAATTTATAAAAATATCTCAATTGGTTTAGAAAATATGATTTTTGCAACGTTTTTTTGGCTTCCGTGCCACTGTGCGACGTCTCCTTCTGAATGTTACATACATTTTCGGCTTGCACAAACTTAATATACCCTTTGTACCATACGGTACAGGGTATAAAAATCAAAAAAAAGTCAAAGATCACAAATTTTGAATGGCTTGGTGTTTGGAATCAATTAGGTTTTTCTAATGAAAATTATATAATTTGAAAATGATTTTGTTTCATGTTAAACACAAATCGAAAAGGATGAAGCAATATTCAGACAAATCGATTGAGGCAGGCTCAAACTTTGGGTTTCGGAGGCATCTTTTGTGTCCGTTTTTCACAAAACAAACTTTTTTTTCTTCTAATTTTCGACTTTTCGTTTTAATAGCAAATAATTATATTAACATAGAGAGTTTAAAGATTTGTTTAAAAATACAAAGAAAATCATCTATATATACAAAAGAGAGTTAAAAGTTATGTTAGTTACACCACTTATAACTCAAGAACGGTTGGTCCGATTTTGATGATCTAACTCTAGCAAAAATGAGAGTTGCTTTGCTGAACGATTCATCTGCACAAGATTTTTAAAAGAAATTGCTGACTCTTGGCAATGGCCGTGTTCCTGTCGATGAATCGAGTGGATTGATTTTGTTTCCTCCGAATTTTTTTTACTTTTGTCTCATCGAAAGACGTGCTCATCAACAACGTATTTCCGAACATAGTTGCTAACCATAAAAATAACGAATGGTTGAGTGAGCGAGTAATTTTAGCGGCTAAAATAAAGATATAGATGATTTAAACTTTGTAATACAGAATCAAATTGTTGGTACTTTGTATTCATTCAAATCTATTGACTGTGTTACGAACGAAGACGAAGCCACCAACAATCCAACTGAATTTTTAAGCTCCTTGGATATGCTTGGCTTGCCAGCACACTATTTAACACTAAAGGATAGCGCGGTAATTATCATGCTTCGAAATTTGATTCACGTGACGATACTCAAAGGAAAATTTAAAGGTGAGGCACTTCTGATTCCGAGAATTCCGATGATACCAACGGGTGTCCCCTTTGAGCTTTTAACAAATCACAAAGCCAATCCTTGAGTGTTTGTGGGCTGAACTTAGAAAATGAATGCTTCTCTCATGGTCAATTGTATGTGGCATGCTCACAAGTCGCTTTATTTGTTCTTGCGCGTAATAACAAAACCAAAAATATCGTATATCAAAAGGTGCTTCAACTCTAACCCATTATTATTTGATTTTCGTACTTTTATTGAAATAAATTTAAAGTAATATAGCGATTAAGGTTTGTTGTTTTAATTTTTATGAATTCGAGGAGCGACCTGGGATGTTAAAGGGTATTTTAAAATATATTTAAAAAGTAAATAATGGAAGTAAAGAGATATACATAGGTCATTATAATCAGTATGATTTGAATTGTAGAAAAAAGACGGGGGTTGCCGTGCGAAGCACGCAGGGGGCAGAGCCCCCTAGTTTTAAATTAAAAACGACAATGGCCCAAAATAAGGCCAGGGTACCAACTATGAACATTTTTGCAAACATAAAGAAGTATGGCTCTTAAGAAGATCTAAAGAGTGGCATTTGGGGCATTGAGACCAAAATTGGCTTGGCCACCCTATAAATGCCCCCGTAGTGTAAAACTTGTCTTTAAACTAAATTGAAAAAAAAAATTGTACGAACATTACTTTATTTTATAGAAAATGTTATGGAGAGAAAATAATTATTATTAAAGAATGTACTAATAATTAGTATTGAGGATTATAATAGGTTTTTTTTTTAAACAAAAAAAAAACTTTAATAATAAAGGTTTTTATTCTGAAAAAAATTATATGAACCAATCTATTGCTAAATTAGGAAAAATATACTCTCGATCTCAGCATCAGGACTAAACATGCATAAAATAAATGCTTTATACTTTCACTGAGAGCACTTGGTTTTATAATTATACAAATCATTTTCAAATTAAATATTTTATGTTTTGGAACTCATTTTCAATTAAGTGCTCTAAACATTCTCAAAACGAGAATGTCTTGAAGCCAATCTGAAATCATGAGCTTGGTTCTTAAAATAATATTTAGCTTTCTCAAATTACGAAATTCTGGCTACAAAAATCGCTTTTGAATTTTACTCTCAATAATAGAAAAATTGCTTTTCACACCGTAAATTTGCTTAAAATACACGAAAAACCCGCTTCTGAGATGAAAACTTTCGATGTTTTTCTCAGTGTAGCTTTTCGGTTTTTGAGATCTAAGTAGGTCTAGGTCAAGAAAGAAAGAGTAAACTCATATTCAACACTGTATCGATGCCCGTATCGATGCTAATACCTAAGCTATGGAATTCTAACCGTTACATACCTTACGTGAATTATAACCCTTGCCCTTTTGGATATAGGGTATAAAAATCTGTGTGAAAATAAAATACTCCATGCTGTAATAACAAAAATCGAAAATCCGCTTAGCATGCTTTTCAGCGCATCAATTAGATATTTTCAATAAGGTGGAAAAATTGCGTGGAAAATCGTACAAAAATCACCAAAAGCAGCAAGTAGAAAATCAACAGAATCAACAAAAAAAAAAAAAAAACAAAAACAGAAAGAGCAACAACAACAAAGTCAATGCCACGCAGCTTATTAAAAACTACTTGCAAGTTTTGTTTTGTTAGCTTCGGTCTCCTACCTCCCTCTCTCTCCCTCTCACTCACTGTAAATTCGTCTCTTTACGTTCTCTTTTTCGCTCTTTGCTGGCCGCACATAAAAAGCTATCAACGAAATTGTAAGTACACGTACTTATAGATACTTTATGTGTGTGTTTGTGTTTGGGTGTGTTTGAAGACTGTGCAGAATTCGGTGCAGGAGAGGGGCGGTGTTTCAATTCAGTTTCGTTTCGTTTCGGCACCGAATTGGCAAATAAATGCGGTGCAAACTACGATAGAAGCGAAAATAAAAATGGCAGCATAATTGTTTCAAAAACAGTTTGTTTAATTTTTCTCTTCCTTTCGCGTCCTTTAACGTTGCTGCTTTTATTATTTTCGTTTTTTTGACTTTCTTTTTTTCGTTTCCTTTTGGTTGTTGTAGTAAAACATAAACTGTTCTGTTGTTCGGGGTCATTGATAAGTGCAAGTTTTGATTAACTTTTAATTGAAAATAAATGAAGCGTTCGCTGTTTTGATTTAACAAACATACAACAACAACAACAACAATAATAATAATAATAATAACAAAAGCACTGAACCAACTCATGCGAGTATAACAAGCGTATTTTATGATCTTTGTATCACACACACACACTCAAAGGTTAATAGGAAAATATAATAATAATGGGAATTGCAAAGTGCTAGCATGGCTTAATTTATCTATTGTTCTGTGACAGACAGATTCTCTCAAGATTTAAATTGTTACAATATAAACATTTACTAACTTCATTAAAATGTTGGAGCAAACTTAATTTGTAAGTAATAAACTGAAACTGAACTGATTGGGCCCAATAATTGGGGCTTCAAACCTGCAAACACGAAAAACACGGTCTTGGCGTTAACATGGACAAACGAAATATCTTCTATCTTCGAGTAAGAAGACGACACCAAGTGATACAGATATGTACAACTTCGAAAATATAAAGGTTTTGTCTACTTGCGAACTAACATCAACGAACAAAACAAAAAGACGTCAGCAAGGGATACGTCGAGGGATAACTCTTGCAAACCGGTGTTAGTTCTTTTGAATATGCAAGACATCTTCAAGGTTGTCTTTTTTTTCTCTTCGGCAGAAATCATGATGGCTAGAACTCTTTAAACTCTTTACACTTATCTCACTTATTGTCGCCGAGTTCTCGGGCGCAAAGGTGAAAGTGGCCGATTCCGTTAAGTTTGGTGGAACCAACACGGCTGCGGAAAGCCTGAAGGAGTTTCCAACCGGCAAGGGGCCAGCTTTTGAGACCGCTAATTGCAAATACCGGAGTGAATCAAATGGCATTGCTTACTTTTTGGTAAATGCCCATTTATGCAAGCTCAGATTCAGCATTGGATCTCCTTTGCTGACAATGAAATAGTTCCTGCCTATTTGCCACAGCAGAAGAACAGCACTGCTAAACAGGACACGCTCTACATGCATGGTTGGCGAACGTATTACCCTGGTTGTATTTGTATGAGTACATTTTGGAGCAAAGCGTGCAGCAGTCATATGGAAACTGGATCCGTTGGTTCGTTACCATTCTGAACCAGCCACAGGACCAAGCCAAGGAATTAGATGCCGCTGTTTAAGCTATGGCTTTCGAGCCCAAGTCCAAGGATCCCTTCGAAGCCATGCCCAAGGGTACCTTTAACTTCGATAACTTCAGACGCGGCTACTCCAACGAGGCTGAGGACTAGTCTATTCCCTATTTCTATGGGAAGTTTGACCCAAATACAACAAGAAACTCTCGAAGATGTTCATGTCATGCAATCTTATTACCGGCATTTTCCAGCGTTTAGATAAGACATGATATTGCCTTTGCTCTGTCACCCGACAGAGCCAATTAAGAAGCGCGATGCCAAGAGAGTGTAGACCAAGAAGCATATCACACAATACTTCTCTTGGGTTGGTACCGACAAGGATGGCCGCAAATTCAACCTGGACAAGATCTTCAAATAGAAGCAAAAAAAAAAAGCAGCCTATTCCTAAGTTTCAATTCATTAGTAAGGTTAGTTGGGTTGAGAAGGCAGCTCAGTCAGAAACTGAGATCACCCAGAGACCATGATTTCCATTGTGTTGCCTAATTTGAGAGAAGGGGGAAAGGAATTTGAGAAGGGGAGGAATTTGTGAAAACGTAGGAGTTCGGATGTTCGCTTTGGATTGTACCGTGGCCAGAGTGCTCGGGAGATGCGACAACCGGACACAGCTTCCCATTCTCTTACCGCCTGAGCTCTGACCGTCCCCCTGATTTGCAAAACGACGTCCTTTAAGGGTCTTCCTATGTCCGTGACCGCAAGGTTGCCTGGCAATGCTGAACCGTTCCTGGCACACTCATCCGCCTCTTCGTTACCAGGGACACCGGAGTGCCCCGGTACCCATGATATGGTGATTGAGTAATGGTGGATGTGGTTAAGCGCTGTTACCGTGTTACGGACAAGTTTACTTTTAGTGGTGTGCGATGTGAGCGCCTTAATTGCAGCCTGGCTGTCGACAAGAATTAAAACGTTCCTTGGACTTTCATTCATGTTGTCAATAAGTCTTGCCGCTTGCCAGATTGCATAAACCTCGGCCTGAAAAACGCTGCACCAGTCTGGTAGGCGAAAAGAAAGCTTCGTCGCAAGATCCTCAGAGAAGACGCCTGTTCCTGTGCCTTTTTCCGTCTTCGAACCATCAGTGTAGATTGTCAGCTTGTTTCCTTCAAAAGGATTTTTAGCTTCCAATCTTCTTCACGCAGTTCCAATGCGCTTTTTTATATAGATTAAAAATTGCTTAAATATAGTATGCCTTCTGCATTTAAAACTGAAGCTTGTTTTTTGATCGCATATATCAAGATGCTGCAACAAACAAATAACACTAGTTTACACAAAAAATGAACCTACCTAAAAAAGTGTTTTTTAGGGTAATTTGGGGTCAAGAAACACGAAAATGGCAACCTTTTTTTTTTTTCTTAAGCACCGTTTTCGAGATATTTTCGAAAAACATGTTTTTTGGCCACTTTTTTCAGTTATTCCTCAATAACACGCGAACAAAATTTGTATCGACATCAAAGATGATTAGATCGAAAGGTATTGATGTGCTCTTTCCAGTGATATATAATATGTACAGATTAAGTAAAAATGATCGAAGTGGTTTTCTTTTAAAATGAATACACTGGAAAAAATTGTACTGACAAAAAACTGATTTATTTGACCTTAAGACTCCATCATAAAATTCGTCGGTACTTTGGAAGTTTCTCATAAAATGTCAAATCAAGAACTAATAACATTATTATATTTTCCGAGGATAAATAGCATATAAGCAATAAAATAAGCATAATATTCTCTTATATACCATATAAGTTCCCGTTTTTTTGTTTTTTTCTCAGCTAAGTAGAGAAGACGAAAGAAAAAGAAGTCTACTCATAAGTTACACCAAAACCTTTAATCAATTTCTTGTTTACTTGCAACAATTTGTTTCCAGCAACTATTCAATCTAGTATTTGCTGCAAAAATTCCAAAACACAATTTTAATACTGAATTTCCTTAGCTGTTGTATCAACTATTAAATCTATATGGATCATATTTCTTTTATTTTGGCTCACATTTAACTGCCATTAGTTTTGGTTTATTTTTCGTATTTTCTTATTTTTATTTATTCTGTTTTATTTTACTGAGACCCTCTTGACGACAATTTCATGTACTGCTCTTGGCCCCACTGCAATTTTCCTAAATTGCTCGTAAATCGTTTCAAATTTTCACTTGTCTACGTTTGATTTTGTCTCTAACACACTCTCACAAGCATACGACACACAGATATACTCACATACATGCACAAAACGTGCACATAATTCAGCAAACATTTTTTTATTTTGCGTTGTTGGGGCAGACAGTTGGGGGATGGGAGTGTGAGGATTGGTGAATCGTAAGCCAAATAAATCAATAAAAAAATTATGCGGAGTAATGTGGGTAGAAGAAGAATAAATGGAAAAAAGCAAACGAAACGAAATGAAATGAAAAACAAACTGCGGCAAGCTTTTGTGCTGTGAGTGTTCCTGGTTTCTGGTTCCAGGATCTCAGCCTGAGCCAGAGCCAAAGCCAGAGCCGGGGCTAGGGTCTGGCGTTGCCAACGAAATTTTAAACGGCATCTAAAGCTGCAAATATGAAACTTATGGCAATAATATTGAGGTCCTATTTGTGAGAGCAAGCAGCGCCAGCGAGCCTTTGGCAAACCAATCCAAACCAAACCAAGCCGAACCTTAACAAACCAAACTGTAGAACGAAGAAGAACCGTGCACATAAAAAGACGCCCGCAGCATAAAAGCGAAGACGGCAGGCAGGATGAGTTAAAGGACCAAGACAACGATGACGACAACGACAACGACAATGGCAGCATCAGGAACAGGAGTGGCTGGAGCAGCAGCAGCCGCCGCAGCACCGGCAACGAATTGCGATAAAGATAAATAAGCAGCGATACACTTGATGATGTCCTTGTTGCTCTTGTCGCGCTCTCGTCCACCAGCCCCTCTCGCCCGTTGCTCTCGTCCACCAGCCCTTGCTCGGTCGCCTGCGTTTAGGGTTTCCCCTATTGTATTATTTAAATTTGATTTTATTTCATGAAAATTGAGTTTCGTTGCGGGGTTACTTTTTTTTTTGCTTCATCTGGCTCTGCTGTTTCTTCATCTTCATTCTCTGCTTCGTCTGCTGCTGCTTCTTCTGCTTATTCTGCCTTTTATCTTAGCTTGGACGCAACAACAACAAGAAAATAAAATAAATAAAAACCAAGGCGCGGCATTTCTGGTTATCGTTTACTTATTTTTTATTTTTCGATAAAAGAAAGTTGCGTAAACAAATTATAATATTGAACTTGTCATAGATACAAGGCTATTGATTGTGTGCGTGCGTGCTCTTTTTTTTTTGTTTTTGCCCAAAGACTCTCGCATTAACGGCTTTTAATGTGGTTCATGGCACCGTAAGTACAAGGGCTTTCATATTTTTGAGGTAGGTCGTTGGATGGCTACGTAAGTGTATTTAAATTGGTAACTCAATTGGTTTGGTGCCTATGGCAATGTCCATTAAATATGTCTGCTGTGTATCAAATTGTTATCTGAACCCTATAAACGAAAATTTATGTAGGCCATAGATGCTCGATACGATCAACGTAATGGAGCTTGGACTAATATTTACTTACTTAATTATTTTATAAATATTGTTGTACTTTTGTATACTTTCGGGAGTATCTTCATCTTTGTTTTAAATGTCTTAACGAAAGTTTTACCATCAAAGTTGTAAAACCAAAATTTTTTTTATATTTTCTTGTTTTCTACTTGAGTTATTAAAAATAATCTCCATATTTTTAAGGAATTCACAGCAAAATTAAGCCAAGTGAAATAAAATCTTCTTTAGAACGATCCCTGGATATTAGACATGTAAACAAAGCACCTAATAAACTATCGAGGAACGGTGCCACGAAACCAATAATTGGATCTGGATCTTCCGGCATTAGCAGATACACCACCAAATGACTATTACGAGAAGAGAGGAGATCCAGACAAAACTTAGACTGGATCAGCACGGCTGGCTGGCTGAATAGGCTTAAGAAAATCTTTCAATTGCGCACTAATTCTCTTAGGATATTAACTAGACCCATCCCAAACAATTACTTTTATCTCAGGTATTGGACTAGCTGAGGAACTCAAGGGCTACCAGAAGGTACAATAGATTCCAAGGGTGTAAGTGCAGCTTTTCCAATAACATTCAATATTATTACAAGAGGAATTAAAACGAATCGGAAAAATATTAAAATATATAAAATAAATATATTCTTTGATATTCTTAGATTATATTTATGCAAACTTAAAGTTGAATATTTATTCACAATTTTTTTTAATTATTATTTTTCTGACTCAAACCAAAAAAAATAATGCACAACCAAAACGAATTTTTTTTTTGTGTTCTCGTATGTGCACATTCATACACGAACACATGACGATAAGTGCGACAGGGTTCCCGTGTTACACAAAGAAATTGTCCCTTGCAACAAAAATAGCTATATATAGTTATATTTTTGTGTAATTTTATTATTTAAAAGACAGAATAATTAAGAACTAGAACAAACAACATAAAATAATGAAAAGGTGAAGAGCTGCGGCAACCATGTTGAAGCTCGTCAGTTGTTTTGTATCAAATACAAATAATTTCGCGCCAACACAACAGGAGAGTTTATCGGAAAAATAAGGGAAATATAGACAAAAAATTCGTTTTCCGTAGTTCGCGAAAACGAATAAAATTGTTCGATTTGGTTTTTTCGTTTTCCGGAGCACGGCTGAATATTTCTAAAAAAAATCGATTTTTGAGTCACCACAAAAAAAAAACTATTATAGATTTCGCGATTATAAAGTAGGCTAAAAAAAATAAATTAAACTAAAATTTTATTAAGCATCCATAGCGGAGAGAGCTATGGAGAGCTTCATCAATTAAAAAAAAACTTTTATTAACTCAAAAAAAAGTTTCGTACCAAATGAAAATTTCTTCGTTCGCGAACAAGATTCTAAAAAAAAGCCGAATAAAAAAAATTTTTTACTTTAATATTTCCATTCCGTGTTTAAAAATTAATCAATATTTTATTTTTATTTATTTACAATGATAGTTAAAAAACTAATAATTAACATAAAATATAATATATGGTGTTTGTGTCGGATGATTAATATTAAAAAATAGTGCTCATGTTTGTAAATCCCACTCTTCATCTATCTGATACTAGTAATATTACAGTATGAGTACTTAATTCTAGGTTTTTGTTTTTATAGTAGTGTACATAGATAGTTACATAGATTACAGGAGGTAGAAATGGTTCTGTCAATATAGTGCTGGTTCGTTATTTTAGTGTGTCCTAGTCGTAGTCGGATAATTTTGATTTGGTAAAGTCTGCTTAAGTTATGTTGTGAAGTAAAACCCAGATAATCTGATATTGTCAGTTTATTGAAATTAATAACTTGATACCAATTGGTACACGATTGAAACAGTTGTTGTTGTCTCGATATCAATGATTTTTTTAGGTATCTGTTAATGTCTTGTGTATTTAAGTTTGGCGTGTATACAAGTGGGAATTGTGTAGTTTTTTTTGCTCCACTATCGGCCAAAATTAATCAATAACTTGTTCCAAATCAATAAATTATTGTTCATAATAATTAAGAAAACAATTTTGTGCCATCAGCAAGAACAATCCGCAGTTTACATTTTTTTCTATATTTTTCTATGTGTCTTTGATTTTGTTAGGGTTTGCGCTTTAATTTTGAAAGATTTTGTCAATATTTGATTTCCGTTTTAATAGCGCACAAAAGACTTCCAAATTGTTCTTATCCAAAGCTACATTCGAAGCCAAGATATCTAGTATAGCGTTTAATAAAAAAAAATTTTGTTAAAGCTTCTGCATCATCTGCTTTATGATTTTCTATAAATACTCCAACAGCTTTAAAATAATGTTTCCATTGGCGTTGCCAAAGTTATTCGAATCATTTTATAAAGTTGCATAGCATTACACTAATTTTTTTCATGGCCATAACCCTTACACCATAAATTTTCATGTGCTATGGCCCATTTAGCCTATTACAATTTTCTTTTTACACCCAAAGTACATACATATATTGTTTAACATTTTTTTCCACAAATTTAGCTAATTTTAACCAAATGACTGTATATGTCTTAATTTGAATGTCAAAACTGTTTAAAGACTTGCATTATTTTTCAACTGAACTGAAAAAATTTGATTTAGTAAACCTAATTTGCACAAGTTTTACAAGATAACTTTGCGCGAATATTTTCCACCGCATTCTTGGCATTGATTTTTGCAAAAATTCAGACCGAGACATCAATTTATCAACAGTTTGTCCGTAAATGGAAATATTTCGAAAGGAATTTTTACGTGCAAATCCATTAAAAGGGTGAGTAAAGATAGGTAAACAAAGCATAGCACATGTCCTGGCTTAATGTGCGCCAAGCCACTTTAAAGTGATTCCTTCTCCATCTTCAATCCTCAAATGCATTCAACCGAGTGCATTAGGCAAGTCAAAGCCAAAGGCACAACAACAATAACAACAACAAACAAACAATTAAAAAGCAAAATTTTCGCTTTCAAACACTCACAGATACTCGCATGCATAAACACACACGCACATTCACACACACAGGCAGGACATGGGAATACATTGTGTAAACGCTTTGGGGTAAAACCCTGACATTGATATACTCTTTAGGAGGTTTGACAGCTGTCTTTTAAAGGATTTGCGTGAATCTTGACGGCTTGAAATTTGAGCTAGTTTTAATTTTTTTGATTCATTGCTCCCGAGTACATACTACGTAAGAAAATGTATCCATAAAAAATGATTAAGAGTGGTATACCAGTTAATCATTGTCAGCTAGTATGTGAATTAATTTAAGGGGAATTCCCCTATTTTTTTTAACGTTTTGCTCATATCATTGCAATCTGTAAAAGTTTTCAACTGGTTTTCATTTTTTGAAATTCTGATTATGAGTATAAACATCCTCTTCGAGCATACTTGATCAATTGTGAATTCGTCAACGATGCTCGTTTGGCTTTTTCCCAACTTATTTTTGTTGCCTTTGTTATTGAAAGTCCTGGTCTCTAACCAATTCATAATGTGAGTCGGCGCATGTTGGTAAAAAACTTATCCATCGGGCTATCGTTATATTTTTTCAAAAAATGACTTTTATATAATCTAAGGTCACCTTAGCCTTGTATGCTCTGAATAAATAAAAATTAATAAATAAATAAAAAAATAAATAGAATAAATTAATAAATAAATAAATAAAATTAAGACTAAGATGATAATCTTCACTCATTGTTTTTTTTCTCCAAAGGATCTAGCTCTATACGAAAAAAAAAGCTAACACGATTCTTAAAACTTAGTAGACTAAGACTTTTTAGTTTAAATTGTCAATAAAGCAATTTAAAAAAAGTTTGTATTTATTATCACTCAGTATTTTTTGTTAAAGCACTTCTTAAAGTCCCTTCCTTATATCGCGTACATACGATTCACATTAATCTATATAGAAAAATAAAAGTTCATTTTTAAAAGTTTTTGTAAAATAATTTATATGTTTGTATCTAACTAATTTTTATTTAAATTTATTTTTTTTTTTCAAAAGAGGTTAACTTTATTACTTTTAAATAATTTTTGTTATTATAAGAACGATACAAATTCATTGGTTTCTGTTAAAAAATTACAATTTTGAAGCAAAATACATATTAGAAATTAATTTTTTTTTTTTTTTTAGTTATTTGCATTAAATGGATTTACCTTAACCAAAACAAAAAATGTAACAAAATTAAGCTGTATCAATGCAAAAAATTTTAAATATTGTAATTTAATTCAGGTTACTTACTGGAGCAACAACGTTTTTAAAAAATGTTTGGGCGTCATAAAATATTTAAGAAATTTAAAAAAAAAATTTTGGAAAATAAAATTTAAAGTATAAAAAAAGTTTAATAATATTATATTTTGAAAACTTATATTATTTATAAATAGTATTTTTTTTTTAAAGATCTTCGAGTCTAATTCAAATGCGAAGTTTATTATTATTTTTTTAAATTCATTCAATTTTTTTTTAATTCAATATGAAGTTTTGCAGCAACATTTCTAAATACACCCAATTCTATTTTTACACAGTAAATACGTTGCAAGAAAAATCTTTTAAAAAAAACCTATAAAAAAAACATTTATTTACTTTATGTAAGTAAGCTGCTATGAAAATAAATTAGAAAGGGGAATTTATTAACTAAATTTCTAAAAGATTAAATTAATAAAAATATTTTTCTTTAAAATTTCAATCAAATAGCTTAATAATGATTAAATACTAAATCGAATGAAATTATGTAAACATTTTTTTCTAGACTGTGTTATATTAAAACCGTATAAAAAAAGAATTGGGTGTATTTTTATTTAGATAACTTTTATGACCAAATATTTAAATATATATTTTTTTCTGAAAATATTTAAGAAAACTATAATATATTTTTTTATTTGCAATTGAAAAATAAGTGGTTTTAACTTGCGATCGAAGGTAACCATATAATTGCAAAACCCGCATCCTGATTTAATATCCATTCAAGTAGTGATTGGTATATAATCTCAACCCTTGCGGCTCCGCATAATTTATCCGAAAAATATACAAATAAAGGACTAGTAGATAGTTGCATCTGAATTGTCAAATGTCAAAAGCTCTTATAGCATCTACCTTGTTACCTAAATTACCAAAAATGTACTACACTCTTTTTTATCCGCTAAATGGTTACAGGGCATAAAAATTCCATTGTACATCGTCATAGACAACACCACCACCTCCGACCACTTACATCATCCGTACACCCCTTGGTGGTGATGACTCTATGCAATGCACTTTGACAATGTCAACGCCTTTGGGCTTGTGCTGCTGCCGTGGCTGCTTTTGGCTGTTTGGATTTTTGGTAGCGTTCCATATTAAAATTGGCTTACCACGCATAAACAGAGCGACGGCTGACGCGCCATTGTTAACAGCAGGAGCAGTGCCTTGGACCCCGTCTATGAGTTGCCTGGCATTTGCCGTAGCTCTTTCATACTACATGCACTTGAAAACTCAAGTTGCTGTGATTATCGTGCAATTTTTGCTGCCTCACAATGACAATGACGGAATGAATGAATGACGGACGGATTGGGTGAGTGACTGTATGACGCACCGTCTAACAGAAAGGCTGCTGGCAATGGTGACACTGTCGCTGACTCTGACTCTGACGGTGACATCATTGGCGTGTCTTGGCATTTGACATTACGTGTTGAGACGGCGGCTTGCCATGATTATCAACGGCCTTACGCTTCAATGCCTTTTTTGCTACATTTTTTTTTATTCTTCTTGTGCTCATTTTCCAGCGTGCAATCTTTGAGCTATGTGTGTTGTTGACTTGATTTTCATGCTTACAGGTAGCAGCGACTCCCTGCAGACTTGCGGGTCTTATGCCAGCATCCTTTGTATCTGCGCATCTTAACCTTGTCATGTCTATCATGTGGGTGAGTATGTGTGTGCGGCTGTTTGTATCTGTGCCTGTGACCGTGCATTTGATTTGAATGCAGCTCAGTTGCAGCCACCGTACGTGTGTCTCACTCACTTTGCTTAATTAACGCGTTCAGCCACACACACACGCACACACAAAAATCACACACATACACTCTCGTACCCTCTGGAAAATCCCACACCAAACCTAGACGACTTTTGACTCGAACTTTGCCAATCATTGCCCCGCTTTCAATGGCTTGACTATGACAATGCCAATAGACCTCATCGCATCTGTCACATCACGTTCGGGTTTTTTTTTTTTTTTCGGTTCTCAGGCTTCATTTTCATTTTGGACCACGTTGCGCGCCTTGTTTATTTAAACATTTTTCTCTTCTTCGTTTTTGGGTTTTTCATCTTCAATGGATTTTCATTCAGTTTCTGGCATATGTTTACATTTTGCTCTGGCTTATAATTTCGTTTGCATGTTAATTACCATGATTATTGTATTGGAGTCGTACGTTTAAATGATTTTAGTGCTAATACACCTGGGAACAATCTTAAAGTGGTTATGCTGACGTGTTTTGGACAAAGCTTCTTGAAAACGACAACTCTAAATGAGCTTATTTGTCAAATAATAATATTTAGAGTACTTAGTTAATATCAAGTGTAAAGAATTCTTTTTTTGGCATCTATTATTGCTATTTATACCCAAACACTTTGTAAAAGTTGATGAGTGAACCAGACAGAAAGCGAACTGGAACAATGCGCAGGTGAGCCTCTTTAACATACTACATAGGTTCAAGAAAATCTCCCAAATTACTTTCGAGTATTCCCGCATGACCTGAAAGGCCTCTCTAAAGGGCTCCTAAAATTGAAAAAATATTTTTTTCCTTAAATATTTTGCGAGAGTTGACAAAAAACAATTACATATTTGGAAAAATGCACTATTTTCAAGATGCCTAAGGCTGTGGGCATCTCAAGCGAGCACGTAATTCACTTTGTTCATAAATATTTGGAGACAGCTATCCGGGCGATGGGTTCGGCGATTGCTGACACTTGATTGATTATATGCCAAACTATAGTTATCCTTACATAATCTCACGAGTTACCGTCCCATCTCCAGATTCAGACCCTGGCTACAATTTTTGGCTTCCATACCTAAACAATAGCTGATCGGTTAGAGATATGGATGGAATAAAGAGGTCATTATTGAAACAAAGGCCTATTTCGAGGGCCTAGACAAAAAAATTACTTGGAAGGAATGCAAAAATTGTAAAACTAACTAAATGCGTCGAGCTAAAAAAAAATGTTAAAACAAAATAATTATTTGCTGTAAAACACAAACTACATAGGACCATGAAATGTTGTAAGAAGGTTCCTTTTTTATTTTTTTAAATGTATTAACCCGCCTTATGGGTTGAGACCCATTTTTTGCAATAATAATTCGAGTTTCGACAGGAATAAAATTGCATTAAAAAAGGGTTAGAATTGGAGAGTAATACACTGCTTTCTCGAAATATCTTTTAAAATTAATGTCGTTTGGGTATACTCGTTGGGACCAAAGTTAATGACGGCTGCTCTACCGTTTTCCATGAGAGAGAAGATTGGAAGCAAAATCTCCTATCAGGGAGAACGAGCTAACGATCTATGTAGATGGTTCGAAGAAAGAAGGCACAGAGGAGCGTGCGTCTTTTCAGAGCAGTTAGCGACGCGGCTTTCATTCTTTCATCCTAATTGTTGCAGCGTATCTCGAGTGGCAAAATTCATACAAACTTTCGACGTTAGCCCAGATAACGTATCTGTACTTGTTGACAGACAAGCTGCTCTAAAGACACACTATGTAGCAAACTTATTTGTAATACGGTGATGGCGCTGAACCGGACTCAGTATCACTCGAAACCATCAGCTGGGTACCTGGTCACTTATACCAAAGTGGTAACCAAAAGGGGCGGGCGAGTGCGAGTAGGGAAGGAGAAGTTCTACCAGCGGGTCTCTCAGTTACGCATATAGAAAGATCTCTTAACGGCATAACATTGGAAATCACGACAATGGGGCACTGTGTCCGGTTTTCACATCTCCCGAGCACTCTGGCTAAGATACAATTCATTCAACTAGAATGATGACAGGAGTCTTAAATGTTGCATGTTCCCCACAACGACTTTTATCGGTGCTGCGGGGATGGCGAAGAGATAGAAAGCATCCAACAACTGTTGTGCGAATGCCATGCATTTCTTACGAAATGGACCCAGTATCTTCGCAAACCCTCCTTTGAAGACCTGGACAGTCTCGCAAATCAGCCCCATAACGCCACTGTCTCTTTTTATCGAATCCTCAAAATAGTTCAGCAAGCAGTAAGATTAGGTGGAACTAAAGGCGCCGACTGGCTATTTTACCCTCCTAAACACCCAGCAATTCTAGGCCCTTCCCCCTACCATTCCTTTCTCTATACTTCCCCGTTTAATAGACATCGCAATGGACCGTAAGGTCTCCTGGTGATCTCAGCCTTGTGCTGCGCAGCCTAACTAACCTAAACGAAACTGTGTTGTTTGGGTAAAACGACCGCTGGTTAAAACAGACATTTTGCTAGTTACCTAATCCATGATATAACCAACTGGATATGGCGATTTCTTCAAAATTTTTTAAAAATGGAGAAAATATCAATCAAAACATAATCATAACATCTAAGAGAGATAAACGTTTATTATACTCTGTACCGTATGGTTTTAAGTTTGTGCAAGCCGAAAATGTATGTAACATACAGATGGAGACGTCGGAGACCCCCTAAAGTTACCTAAAGTATGATCAGGGTGACTACAGAAGTCGATATACCCATGTCCGTTTGTCCGTTCGTCCGTCCGTCCGTCGATATGAACGCCTAGATCTCAGAGATGGTAAGAGCTAGAGCAACCAAACTTTCAGATTAGATCCGTTATTATCCTACGAGAGACAAGTTTATTTTATTTTTTTGATATCGGGGTTCTATTATATAGCTCCCATAGGGGTGTTTCAGAGGACCTCGAAAAAAATCAAAAGTTTTAGATGAATAATTCGTTTGGTTTTGAAAATATCGTTACCAAATTTGGCATTCGGGAGTTTTTTGTAGTTCCCAAGCACTGTACCATATTTGATCGAAATCGGGCAAAAAACGTTTTTTGAACAAAATTCGTTGTGTTTCGTTTGTTTATGAGTTTTTTAGGGCTGCCAAGCACTGTACCAGATCAAAATCGGTTGACTATATCATATAGCCCCCAAAGTCAAAAAAAATTCGTTGTATTTCGTTTGTTTATGAAGATATCGTAATCAAGCCTCACATTCGAAAGTTTTTTAGAGTACCCACGGACTGAGCCAAATTTGATCAAAATCGGATGACTATATCGCATAGGACATAGGTGCAAAATTCATCTGTTTATCGCTTGATTATGAAAATATCGTAACCAAATTTGCCAAATAAATATCTTTTTGCAATGTGTGGTACAGGGTATCCCAAAGTCATCCGCGCCCGACTTTAACGTATGTCATCTTTGAGCACTCTGAGCCAGTGATTTAATCCATAATAATATCCAAATTGGAAGCCCTTTTGCAGAAAAGTTCTTAAAAGCACCTATTTGGTAGATTTGTTTAGGAAAATGCTACAGTCACTCAGGACAGTATACACTCATGTGAACTTAAATCAAATTGCTTGCTAAGACTTATAATCTTATGCTTGAACTGTAAAATTAACAATCGTAAAGATTTTTGCACCCCATGAACTCGTCTAATAAGCTGCTATAAAAATTTTTACAAGTCTCAGGGGTACTTTGAAGTAATATTGGTCGACAATGAAAAGATATTACTAAAACCATTCACGTTGCCCAAATGCATCTTTGAGATATACCGAGTATTCCTTGTCTGCTGCGTCCCCCCCCTTTTATAAGTGCGAAAATTTTCAGTTTTAGTATTCTTTCTATAAACGGCTAAGGCCAAAAACTTTTGATGACATTTCCCATTTTCCGTTGCCAGCAGCTAGTACCCGTAGTAGTATGTAGGTATGTACAGTATTGCTGCTACTTACCAGATACTTTTGCCACACTTTGTGTTAACAGCGTGCAGCTCGCATTTCCGCCGTAGGAAAAACTTTTACTTTTGTTTATTTGTCGCTCATTTCAGTTGATGCTTTTTCATCATTCACAGCTTTTAGTGTGCCCGTCCGGGTTTCTTTGTAGCTTCATAAGTAGCTGCATACTTATATACTAGTAGATATATACATATACACAAACCGACGACTGGCTTTGTATGCAGAGCGAGCTTACTTTGTATGCCGTACTCATCGCTATGGTAGACTTTAGTCTTTAGTCTGGCCTGCCTTTAAATGAAAGCTAATTAAGTTTTATTTTTCAGCAGTTTGTTTTCTTAATACTTTGCCTTGGGTTAATTCTTTTCTTTTTTTTATGCGCTTTTTCACTCTTTTTTTTACTCTTTTCACTCTTTCTTTGGCGGCTGAGCGCACTTGAAGTGACGCACAGCTGTCCGGGCGCGTATCCATCCGTCCGTTTTGGTCATTACAAGTTGATTAACTCATAAACATTTACTGACAACTGACAACTTTGTTCGGAGCAACTGATTTTTGTATTTTAACTTAACTTTGCTTGATTTCTTCATTAGCTACTTATTTAATTCGCTCGTTATATATTTTTCGTTTTGTAATTCCCTTTTTATAAAAAACTTTGTTTGTTCAAATGTGACCAAAAAAAAAATTAAGCCATTGAAATAAATTTGCGTGTTCCGGAATTTATTTTTTTTTTTGCTGCTCTTCAGCCCTTCTTTGGAAAAGTGCATGGCACACTCTTTGGGTTTCTTTCGTTGCTGTTGTCTTCTGTGTATTTGTCTTCGCATTTTTAAATTTAATTTGAAAAGCTTTTTTTTTTTCTCTTTCTTTGGCATTTTTTACGCTGTTTTAAATTTACGGAATTTTTTTTCCGCACTGTCATTCATTTGACGCTTTTCATTAATTTTGCGCAATTTTTTTTCACTTCGTGCGAACCTATTCAATATTTTTACTTATATTTAATTTTTTGTTCATTTTTTGGTTAAAAGTAATGTTGATTGTTTGCTTGGTTGAGCTTAATTACGAAATTGTTCAAAATAAATACAAATCCATGACGGGTACGCCCCTTGCTAAAGCTAACACTAAGCAAGACATTTTAATTGAGTTTTTTTTTTTTTTTTTGTTTTGCTGTTGTTTTCTGGGATATTTTTTCGCTTGGACAGAGATTCAAAGTTTAAGATAAAGTGCGAAAAGTTTAATGGCAATGTTAATCTGTAAAATAGTCAGGTTGATCAGAAAAACTAAATTGGATGGGACTTTTTTTTTAATTCATTCGTAATTGATTTCAATGGGTGTCTCTAGAGCTAACTAAATCTGTTATCATCGATATAAACCATGCTCTGCTCATTACATTTAAGTTGAATATATTTTAAAGTAATTTTATGCTCTGGTAACCACTATAATTCAAGAGTATTTTGAAAGATTATAATTTTTTAGCCCGACTGGTTATGTGTTTGAACTGTATGTGTGTTCATCTGTTCCCTTCTACTTTCTAAACTGCTTATCATAATTTGAGAAATAAGGTATCGTTGGAAGCGTCTTGATAGTCCACTGGTTATAGGCTCTATTACGCCATGAACTAAATACAATAAAATATATTAAGAGTATTGAATAGTTTCTACAATACTTATATGAATATATTCTCTAGTTTAATATTTTTGAGTTTGTGATGTAGCAGTAGTTGGATCTGATTGTTTTATATATTTTTATGGAAGTACATAGCTCTTTTAATTAGTGAATATTTTTTTGCCTTGCGTTATCACAAAGGGATCTCCAGGAATACTTCAACATCAATTTTAATTTAGTCAATTTAAAGCAATTATAACAATTCAGATAAATTCTTGAGGAAATCTGAATCATGTTTTTACGCTGTACAAATTTGGCAATTGACAGAAGTAATTTCAAACTTTTCTTTATTTTTATTTATCAACATTTAACTTTAGTGTTTCCCTTCAATTGTTTTTATTTGTTGTATTATGTGGTCTTTTTTTAAAAAAACCAGATGAGTTAATTCTAGAACATTTTTCATTGTTAACCTTAAAGTTGGAATGCAGCAAAGGGTTTTAAAGCGATAATGAAAAAAAATCAATCAGAATAAAAATAAAGGGTCTAGCTGGTTAATTATTTAAAAACTGTCCCAACGATTTTTTAAAACTAATGATAATAAAGTTGTCAAAAAGGCTCTTCAAAAAAAACCATTTGTGAGCAGCACAAGAAAAAAATTAATTTTAAATTTTTTTAAGTATGCTCCTAAAGTATGACAACCAACATTTTTTTTCTTTAAACATTTTTATTCCTTCTATATATGATGCAAGTATGAATTAAATCGATTTGGTGCAAAAATGTTACAAAAAATAAGACAAAATAATAACAATAATTTATTGATCTCTACATTTAAAAAAAAAACGAACCTTGCTTTTTCGATTTTAATTATTAACTTTAAAATTATGCAATTTCAATAAAAATGTAAGTAGCTTCGTTTGACAGACTTTTAACTAAACTTATCAATTAAAAAATCTTAATTTTTTAAGAGCATACCCAAAACAAAAATGTGTTGGATGTTACTGACAATTTAGTTAAAAATGAAAAGTGAATAACATATTTTTTTAATATTGAATCTTACCTACATATGTCATAATTTTTTAAAATTCGTTGATGCTGATTTTTGTGCCGTATCCAGATGAATTACACAGGTCTACAAATACCGGGGTCATGTCAGTTGTTGGAAAGCTAAGGGTCATTTCCGAAGTAATTTGCTGCGTTCAATCCGAATCCGGGGTCAGAATTGGACCATCGTGTCAGGATTTTGATATATTTGAGTTTATGTACCCGAAAAACGGCGTTTTTTCCTACTTTTGAGGTTATTTACAGGGGCAAACATTTTTTGTGGTCTGTCTCACCAGTTACATCATTTAGTACCACTCTTACCCTTTAATTTAAGAGTTCAACCAAAGTTATGGCTATTCACCCTTAATAAAAACTGCGTGGCTAAACAATTGTCTCCCGTCTGACTGGTAGAAGGGCTTAGTTTTAACGCTTCACAAACGCGGGGATCTTAGTCATTGCAAAAATTGGAGAGGCATAGCCTGTTGAACGCAATAATTAAGGTAATGGCAACATTACTGTTAACCCGAATCTCACCCATACTGGAGTCCATTTTGCGGAAAGAGCAAGCTTTTGGCCAGTTCGCTCTTGAGTCGAACACATTGCACGTCATTATTGAACAAAGTGAAGAGTATAACGCCAGTCTTTATTTGCTGTTCGTCGACTTCGAACGGGCCTTCGAGTTAATAGAGACAGGGTGTGGAATGCGCTTCTATGGAAAGGTATCCTGAGAAAATAGTCGGTCTCATACGCGAACTTTATACAAACTCTGAGTGCACAGTCCGTTTTTGTGGAAAAGAAAGCCAACCGTTTACAACAACAGCTGGGAGGTGACTAGCCTCAAAGCGCCGATATGGATTCGCTGGGGCTTACACGAATATCTTGGTGACATTGACTATGCAGACGACATATGCTTCATGGCGCACAGCTTTGATCATATTAAAGCCAAGCTGGAGAGATTAGTACTAAACGCAAAATGCGTCGGCCTGCGCATAAATGTAAAGAAAACCAGGTTTATGCAAAAAAAAAAAACAGCGGCTCTGATGCAGATATTGGCGATCGTATTAACAAAGCACGAGTTGCATTCCTCGAATTGCACAAGATATGACGATCACGTTCCATTTCACATCGGACCAAATTGCGCATTTTTAACAGCAGCGTTAATTCCGTACTTTTGTACGGCTGCACAACATGGAGCCTCCTTGCCATTGGAAAGTTGCAAACTTTCATAAACCGCTGTTTAAGAAAAATCTGGCGTATATTTTGGCCAAACCAAATAACAAATGAGGAGCTCTTTTCGCGATCAAACGCCATACCAGTCCAGTTAGAGATACGGAGACGCAAATGGACATGGATTGGTCCGCAAGATTGGAGCACGCATGGGCAACGAAGCCGTGGTCGCCCAAGACATACCTGGATTCGGTACACCAAACAGGAAATTAACCTGGTCCACATTTCGTGGAACTAAGCAAAAACCCTAGCCAGAAACAGATTAAGATGGAAAGAGATTGTCGATACTCTATGTTCACTTTGAATGTTTTTGCTTAAGTTATGGTTATTTTTAATTTATTACCAGTAATTTCTTGTCAAATAAAGGACATATATCTATATTGTTATTATGAGGTGTAAAATGGAAATTATTGAACTACCCCTTCCCCCCTCAACACCGTGGATTCGGAATGCATTCTTTAAGACGAACTCTGTGCCACGAAATCTGAATTTTTGCTGATAGACGGACTAGCTTTACCATCAATCTGGTGAGAGTATTTGCAGTTGTCGACAATACCTTCTGCCTTTTTGGGACATGATTGAGGTACGAGGCGTAAACTGTGCCTTTGCAAATATTGAGTGTTTGATGATATTTAGTTTTAATTTGATCAGATG
Source organism: Chymomyza fuscimana (assembly GCA_949987675.1). Taxonomy (NCBI): domain Eukaryota; kingdom Metazoa; phylum Arthropoda; class Insecta; order Diptera; family Drosophilidae; genus Chymomyza; species Chymomyza fuscimana. The sequence continues at coordinate 66,672,501 of OX465089.1, read as the reverse complement.
CCATGGAGCTCTTCGCAGCTATGAATTTTTCGGCAATTGTTGTGCTTTGGACAAAAAGGACTAGGTTGCCATATCGCAGTTCAATCATTTTTATAATTTTGCTGTTTATTATTTACAGAGCTTCTTCAACTGCGAAACATGATAACGAGGAAAGTGGTTTTTCCGATTATAACGGGCGTAACAAACGAATGGTAGAAAAATGGTTTCGAACCTTTTTTTAAAAAACCGTTTACTATTTATTATTTGTAAACCAAATGACGCTCTAACAATCCAAAGTATTAAATTAATTAATTTTCACAGTTATATCGAAATTGTCACAATTTGGCGCACAACATTTTCAGAGAAATTAGGCATTGATTACAAAAATTAATGGAAGTATAAAAATTTGACGACAGTTCATGTTGTTTTTTATTAATTTGATTTAGCACATGTCAACGTTTCCCATTTAAAACAAAAAGCAGCTGATTGTAGTGTGACCATTTGCACCTCAACTTAAACTACCACAAAAAAATTGCGTTCATATGCACACACTGGTCATTACGGCAGTAATTAACTGCATACCGGCCTTAACTTTTGAATGACCGAATGAACCAAATCTTTTTAACGATTTGTATTAATTTGTATTTTTTTTTTGAAGAAATTGAAAGGCTTATCAGTCGAAACATTTCAGATATTGTAGATAAATTCTGAAGAAAATTCAAATAATCGTGTTATCGATCCACTAAGTGAATAATGCTGGGTTGCAAGAGTTTGCTGGCACACGACTGATTATGTAATGTAACTTTTAACCTTAAAGGGAATCTTTTCATAAGCTACCACAATATCTGCCTAATTACCCAAGCCCCTATGCAAGCCAGCAACTACAAACCGTTTAAGAAACTTCTGACCACCAAACTGCGTTGTATGCCTTGGAACATATTAACAGTACAAAATTCCCAGTCAAACAGTTACCTACAGTTTCAACTTGGTACCCAAACACGGTGAATAAAGTCCCCATTGGCATGTCGTACTAACAACAAAAAAGTCGCAACAACAATGCAATATTGTCCAATAAAACGTTGAGAAATTTGCACAAGCGGCGACAATTTGCTCAGGTAACAACATTAAACAGTTAACATAGTTCGTTGTTAGATGCGGGGAAGGCTGGTGAGTGACACAGAGCGAGAACGGGGGGAGTTCGGGGGTAGAGACCTCACTTAAAACGCGCCAAAGGTTTTGACAAAAACACAACAATTACTTTTACGACGCTCCTGGCGTAGTTCACAAGCTGTGAGTGGGACTGTTGCTAGAGCTGCTAGAGGGAAGCTAAAGGATACGAAGGATGCTGGGGCGCGTGCACACTAATTTCTTCAAAGATAATCAAGAGTGATAATTATTTTTGTTGGACTGTGGAAGCCGAACCGCAGCTAACTGCGAGCACCTGCTGTGTGAATTACTTGAGTTTGTGTATTGCCGTCATCCAGCTGGCTGCTCGCACAGCTACACCGCCCAGCTGCCACAAAGTGTGGCACATAGTTTTGGGGTTTTTTGCTGCTGTTGATGATAACATTTTGCAATAACGTTGACAACGTGAATGTCGCTCGGACTGAAAGCGTTTATATTCGAGTCGAGCTCGAAAACTTTTGTAATTACATAAATTTTTGTTACTGGCTCTTATGCCCAGTCTAAATAACTTTTAACTAGCGTTGGCGACTTTGGCCACCTGCCAACTGCTGACCCCCCCGAAAGATGCCTTAAGTGCGCCCGCACATTTCGTATAATTAGAATTTGTTTATATATTTTTATATGGCATGATGCTCTCGAAGCATGAACAAATTCTTGGAAATCAAATATGATTGAAATGAGCATTAAAAATTCAAAAGTCGAAAAATTTTATAGACATTTTTCACGCTGTCGTTTTTCGTTTTTCTTGGGAATTAATGTTCCTAGCAGACAGAGTCATTTCAATTTTCAACGCAGTTTTTATTACTCATTCATTCAATTGCTTAGTGAGCGAGTAACTCAACCCTCACTCCAAACCCTCAATATGACGAACTGACTGACTGCTCTGACCAACACTAGTGCGTCCATCCACTTGTTGTTGTTCTTGTTATTTGTGTGCCGCCGAGTTGAGCACGCGAGGCGCGACAATTAAATTAAAAATAATTAAAAATTATGAAAATGGACAAGACCAAGGCGAAGACTCAGACAGCGCACTCAACTCGACTCAACGCAACTCAACTGGCTGCTCTGACTGCACTGGCCATTGACCCAGCCGGAGTAGCAATGGTCGCGCCCTTTTGTTGTTCCTATGCTCTATGCCCTGGAGTCCTGTTGCCGCTGTTTGCTGACCAGAGCAGGCGAAGATGTGACACCAACCCACTTTTACTTTGACTTTGACTCTACGCTCTGCGCATTTAATGAAAATTTATTCTATGCAATTTTCTGCTGCTAAACTACTTGGCTGAGCTGGCTCCGATTACACGGGGTACTCCGGTGCTCTGGTACTGCGTTCTGCTTGTCTCGTGTCAATCCAAATGTCTTTTGCCTTAATTAGAATTGCTTGATACACATAGATACATTCACATAGATACAAACACACAGACACACACAGCAAAGCGGAAATAATTTTATGCATTGACAGTAGCTGCTGCTGTTGCTGCTGTTGTGGGTGGGCGTACTGGGCGTGGCAGCCTGGTTTCAACGGGTTGGCTTGGTTTACTTGCCAGCCGCTCATCAACGCATTGACTTTGATGTTAAATGTCGACAGCAATTGTTACTGCACACACATAGATACAAACACACACACACACACATACTTAAGTGCGGCGTTATGTTTTATGCAATTAAATGGGTGTGCCTTTTATTTTGTGGTTTCGTCTGTCTGCATAAACTCGTCGTACATATACGTCGTACGTATTTATATACATACTACATAGTAGTTCTGTGGTCTGCAATTGTCATTGTGGCTCTGCCACGTTCTGCTCCACTGTTGATTTTTATCTAATTGTCGGCGGCGACATTGCAACAGGCTATCCACAGTTCCACTGCCTGCTACTCCTACTCCTATTCCTACTTCGTGTTGCTACCTCTACTGCTTCTTCAACATCATCATCATCATCATCAACATCAATTTGATGCAAGCTCGTGCCGTTGCAAGTTCTGGCGTTTTGATGTGGTACCGCCAGCAACGAACAGAGTCATGTCCAATGCCAAAGACATAACCATATCGAGCGCCACTTCTGCTGCTGCTGCAGCTGAAGCTAATGCAGTTCCTGCTGTCAGACCATTTGAGTGGCGGGCGCGGTTGTGGCAAGCATTGAAGCTGGCCGTTTTTAGTTTCACAAGGAACACACCAGCGGTAGGGGCTATAGATGCCATGGATTGGCTTAACAATGTGACAAGGTAGGTTAACTGGGAAGTGAAAACTATTGGATTGTAGATTGCCATGCCATTGCTATGGGTTAGTTAGCGTATTTTAAAATGAATCATTTTATTAGTTTTTATTTTGAATAACTATTTAATTAATTTTGAAATATAGTATAATATATACCTATTATATATAATTAATTTTATACTCTCTCGCTAAGGGGTATTTTTGATCACAAGGTAGCTACGTTATTATTGTCAAGCTTTTTACTTGCATTGGGTTCCTCGACATTAGTGGATTTTCATGTTAATTTTAGATGTTCCTAGAATCGGTTTAAAGCTTCGGGAGTTACAAACGAAATGGCTAATTGTAAACTCCACTCAGTTCAATCTTTTCCGATATCTACTGTGAGAATTTTTAAATTTTAATTTCAAAGGTTTGCTTTATTGACAATAAAGTACAGATTCGCTTAAAGCTAGCATTTACAAAAAAACCGAGATTAGATTTTAAAAAATCTTTACAACTGGAAAATAACAGAATTAGGTTTGTAACATTAGCATTATTTAAGAATTGTTATTATATGAGCAAGGAGAAAAAAAGGCTAGTGAAAAACCGTACAAAAAAGCTTAGGCTAAACTTATAACTAACTTACTTACTAAAAGGCTACTACTTCAAGGAAACTCATGACAATGAGAATAACAATGAGAATTTTAACTATTAGGGAATCCCCCAACTTGTTAAGGCAGTATGGAATCCAATTTTGAAATTATTTAGAGAATATATAAATGTAAATATTTTAACAGTAGCATTTGTGTTTTTTTGGGTAGAAGCTGACCTAGCTATGGTATCCAATTTCATCAACTCAGCCTAAAACAATAGTTAATGGATTTCACAGAATTTCTTCTTCTTTAGTTCCAGTCTTGCAGTTGGATGCTTGGAGAAAATGGTTCAGAGGTTCGAAATAAATTATTTAAGAACGACAGAAGATCACACTCTAGAAAAAACAGTCGATTAAACAACATGTCAGATGGACTCATACGGGGAATGCTAGCCAAAAGAAAGCCCATTCCACAATGTTGAGTGAACAAACATTATATGATAATGTGGACAAGTTGGGTTCAGCTACTCACTCTGATGATCCTTTAAAGAGTCCTTGCATACTATATCCTGAGTTTGATTAAGTTATAATTTTGTTAATATTACAAAATTTTGTTAAAAATAATTTAGTCTATGCTTTGAATTTATTCTTTTAAGCCCAATGTTGAACAGAATGCAAATGAGTAAATGGGAATTATATATATAGATTTACCACTGCCACATCTATAAATGTGACCTGCACATTTTTTTTGGAGTATGCCAAAAAAAAAGATCTTTTGGACCATAGTGCACTGTAACAAAATATGCTATAAGCAAACCATTTTTTTATTGGTGAACTTGTTGAAATCTATACTGAAATTATTATAAAGTTTTCTTACAGGCTTATTAAAATTAATAAACAAAACCGAGCTATATCCAAAACAGATATTTCAACAAAACTTACTATTGTTGAATTTCATATTTTTAAAAAAATTAGTGAAATAGTGAGAAGACGCGATGCAATAAAATAAAATAAATCAGGAAATAAAAAACTCAAAAGATTTCGTCTAAAAATTAAGAAAGAAACGCTTTAAGCTGTCTTCCGCTTGTATTTTTTTTTTACTTGCTTTGCTACTTTTTTTTCCAATTTATTTATCCCTTAAAGCTTGGATTACTGGATTCCCCTTGAAAACGGCTCGTAAATACTATTTACCTAAGCATCTCTGCTCTAGGGTATAAATTGTGAAATCCCAGAGTTTATAATGGCGTTAATATGTTCAAATATTGCCGTGCTATATTGATTGATAAGATACATAAAATAATGTCTGCGAAAGATACTTAATTGTATTCCAGCATTAAAAGATAGCTCACATGTCTGAATACCATACGTATAACATATTCACAGCACTCGCTTACTTGAAGAATTCACTTTTAATAGAAAACCCGATTTTTTGTTGAAGTTTATAATTGTTGCTGCCATTGTGCATCGGTGCGCCTGAGTGCATTGCGGTTTGGGGAACTGCCAGTGCGGCCATAATTGCGCTTCATTCGCCATGGAGCTGAAGTGGCATCAAGGGTTGGGGCTGTGAAAACAAAAATAAGTTAATGTAGCGGCTTCTTGCTGTCCTTTCGTTGATATTCTGTATACCCTTAATTCATACCGTCAGTCTGTCCGTATAAATGTGGATGGAATGGTTGTCATTAGGATACAATTATTAATATAGTATGCAAAATTAAAACAAAAAAAAAATTATGTACCTTTTAGGAATATTTATTTTTTAAAAGATTTTAAAAGAGCCTTTGACAGCATCAATAGAAAATTCTTGTGGAAAACGCTTCTTGACAGAGGCCTGCCAGTTAAACTTGTCAACTTACTTATAGCAATGTATAATAACTTCAAATGTCGCATACTGCACAACGGTCTACACTCAGATCCAGTAGAAGTCAAAACGGGCGTGCGTCAAGGGTGCATTTTATCGCCCCTGTTATTCATTCTCTGGATGAAGTTATGCAAAGATCGAGTACGCGGATGACGTTTGCTTAGTCAGCCACAAGTTAGCCGATCTAGAATCGAACTTGAATCAGCTCTGTAATAACAGCAAGGTAGCGGGCTTGGAAATTAATTTCAGCAAAACGAAACTCTTGAGCAGCGGTTATTGTTCTATTCAACACCCAGTGATCCGTCTATAGGAGGAAAGCATTGAACATGTCCAATACTTTACTTACCTCGGAAGCGTCATCACTGGTAAAAGTGGAGCTGACCAAGACGTTACCGCCCGAATTAATAAAGCCAAATCCTCCTTTGGCATCCTCAGCAGGATCTGGAAATCTAGCCACATATCGATTAGACCAAACTCTTTGAGTCTAATGTTAAATCGATACTTTTTTACGGATGCGAGACGTGGAAAAGCTCGAGAAGCATCGACTCAAGAATACAAATCTTTATAAATAAATGCTTGCGGCGAATACTTAAGATTATATGGCCCGAACGAATAAGTAATGAAGTTCTCTGGAACCAGACAAATCAGCAAATGGCGCTGCTTGAGATTAAGCGCCGTAAATGGCGTTAGATCGGGCACAAGCTTCGAAAGCCTGCGACCTACATTGCGAAGCAAGCACTTCGCTGGAACCCTCAGGGGTCTCGACGTCCGGGGGTTCCAGCCCAAAGTAGAAGTGATGCTCCAAATAGAGTAAGATTTAGATTTGTTGTAGAGGCCCTATGCTCAACAAGAAGAGGACTACAGTAAGTAAATAAGGAATATTATTAAGAAAATATATTATACAGACACTTGAGACTCTTACAAGAGACGTTGATGGGGAAGCCTTCTCCTTTAAAAAAGAGTAACAAGGTTGATCCCTTTGTTGGCAGCTTAGCGATAGTATTTTGGATATGGGACCCAAGACAAAAAAATATAAAAAAATATAATATAAAATAATATAGGGGAAAGGCTTGTAAGTTGACACACCATAGCCTTTTTAGCTATATCTCGACATTGAATACACATAGGCATCAATGAAAATATACCGTTGGAAAGACAAAAGAAAGAGGTATAATCCACATTAAGCTAATTATTTGAAATTTATAACAATAAGTATTTTACAGACAATTTGCAAAAGAGCTTGAAAACGACCACCAAAAAAAGGCTTGTAAGTTGTCACCCCTGCAAAAATCGCTGAAAATTTGAGAAAACTGAAATAAAAACGCATGAGCATTAAATTGAATTTAAAAAAACAAGAAAAATTTAACTTTCCAGAGAAGTCAAAATTGTGGTTTTTGTGATCGGTTTTTCTTGGCCGCCATACTAAAAATGAATTGTTAAGGAAAGTATTGAAAAAATACATCAAAAATGGCTGAAAAATGAACTTAAAACAATTCAAATTAGTATAAATAACATAGCAATGGAAAAAAATGAAAATAGATGTGTGGCAACTTACAAGCTAAAAAGTGTGCCAACTTACATTTTTGTAGCCATTTCGGAATCCATTGAAAAAAATTTGTCTATTCAGTGCATGTCCGAAAACCTTCTTTGATTATGAAAGTTCATTGAATTTTAGTTCCAGCACATATATTTTCCTTGACTTTTAATTTTGATTTGATCACTTTTTGAGCGCAATCAAAACTAATGTTTTTTATTTTCCGATTTCTTTCAAAACAATATTTATATTTTGTCACACACACACTGCGTTTTTGAGTCTGTTCGCATCAAAAACATATTAAAATTGTTTACGGCGTATTTGCCATCGAAGACGTGTGGAATTTGGGTATTTTCATTGCTGAATCATCAAAATCGACCAGGTGTGCCAACTTACAAGCTGTGTCAACTTACAAGCCTTTCCCCTACATTTTTTTTTGTATTCACATCATATAAGGAAAGGACTATAGGCTTTAAATAAATTATATTTATTTAAAAAAAAAGTGATACAGTCGAGGCGGTGCCCGACAGAGTAATACCCTGTATCTTTTTTCTCGAAAAAAATGTATTCCTGCGTATTCCTTCTAAGAGCTTTCCTATTGGTTTATTTTTTTTTTTGTTGCCGAACAATATTTAATATATAGGTACATATAAGTTTCGTAAAGTTTTACCGATTTTGATGGGAATCGAAAGTTGCGTCAAAGAAGTTATTTAAAGTACATGGGGTGAGTTTCAAGTGCATACGTTGAGGGGTGTGGGAGAAAACACGGTAAATCGAATGCGTGGGGCATATCAATCAAATTTTGACTATAACTTTTGTTGAATTTCTTCATTTTTGAGACAGATGCATGAAACACTACGCTTAGCTCTGTTATGTTTGCAATGAAGGTATTGAACGGTGTAGCTAAACAGCGCGAAATTCTACAAGGGAAGAACATTGACATAATTCAACAATCTTTATTTTCTGAGGAAATATGTGCACCAGCTGGTAAAGTTTCGTATCTCCAGATCTTATAGTCTCCGAAATTTAGGTGTTCATACAGACGGACATTGCTCAATCGCTAACCGAGGTTATGATAAGCATTTTGGTATAAAGGACTTGGTGTCTGCCACGCCTCCTTCTGTCTGGTATATACATTGTATAAATCTAGTATACCCTTTTTTACCTATAGAAAGATATATATATAGATATAAACATCAAATTTTTATATATTTTTATACCCTGTACCGTATGGTACAAAGGGTATAGTAAGTTTGTGCAAGCCGAAAATGTATGTCACATACAGAAGGAGTCGTCGGAGACCCCCCAAAGTTACCCAAAGTAGAGATAGAGCAACCAAACATTCGGATAAGATCCCTTATTATCCTACGGGAGACACGTTTATTTTATTATTTCGATATCGGGGTTATATTATATAGCTCCCATAGGTTTGTTTCAGAGGACCTCGAAAAAAACAAAAAGTTTAAGATGGATAATTCGTTTGTTTATGTTTATATCGTAATCAAACCTCACATTCGAAAATTGTTTATAGTTCCCAAACACTGTACCAAATTTGATAAAAATCGGTTGACTATATCATATGACGTAAAATTCGTCAGTTATTGGTTGTTTATAAAGGTATCGTAACCTAATTGGGCAATCAAATGTATTTTGGTGTTCTTAAGCAATATTCCGGATTTTATTGCAGGCTAGTGGTACAGGGTATCTCAAAGTCGTCCGCGCCCGACTTAAAAGATCGCCATCTTTTTTTATTGAATTTGATGGTTATTTTTTTAAAGAACCTTAATTTCAACTTCAAAATAAAAACAAAGGTTCGAAAAGATGCATTACTTGGAAAGTTAAATTTAAATTTGTATTTTAATTCAATTTTTTTCACTTTAACTTAATTAGTTAGTTTTTTTCTTATTAGTTATTAAAATGTTATGATTTAAAAAGTGTAACAAGTTATGAGATTATTAATATATATTCATATACATAACGTTGACCCCGGTCTACAAATTTGGAATACTTTCTTTTTGGGAAAAATGGGTACAGGGTATCCCTATGTCGTTCACATATTCATATACATAACGTTGTCCCCGGTCAACAAATTTGCAATCCTTTCTTTTTGGTAAAAATGGGTGCAGGGTATGCCTACGCGTCGTTCACCGCCACGACTGAGTGGAATTTTTTTGCTTCAGCACTTCTTAATAAAATAAGCAACAACCAAACAGACAAATAGCAAACAGATAAGTGGAAAAGTAAACATTTACGGATATGCAACAGGCTCTGATAAACATGGTAGACAGAGTAATAAAAGTCGATATACAATAATAATATTTGATAGTTATTATAAGCAACAACACTCACATGCAACAACCAACAAGCAACAACAAGCTGACACCAGAGCCCGAACACGAGGGTTGCAATTTAATTATAATGCGTTGTTGTTGTTGCTGTTGTTGGCTTTGTGGTCAACAAATTTACAATGCAACACATAAGCATTTTAGTGTAGTTGGAAATTTGCTAAAATTGCCACGCCCATTGGTTGCCGCCTCAAACACATGGCAACGACAACCAACTATTTAGAGGGGGCACTTGCCACAGGTTGTCACAAAATTGCCGAGGTGAGGTGCCAAACCTTTTGACGGGCAACAGGGCAGAAACAACCACCAGATCGAAGTCAGCAAAGGGTACGCAACCGTAGCAGACCATGTACTAGACCAAACCAGACCGGAGACCAGACTTTGTCCAAGAGGACAATAGCAGACCCAAACGGGGCACGTTTCATGTCGACAGCAGTCAGCTGTTTGATTTATGTTCATAATTATTGTTGCTGCACAAATTAAAAACTTCAAATACACAACTCGAATGAATGTCTGTAAATTTAATGCGTTTGTTTAATTTGAAACATGCATATGGCAGCATATAAATACCTAAGTATGTATACATAGACTTAATACATAATATGCTTGTGTATGTGCTTTTGTAGTTTGAAACCCTTTCAGTCTCAGTACATGCGTCGCTTTAAAACTTAATTAAACTAATTGTAGATTTGTTGTGTAACGAGTTGAAATAACATGAATGTTGCATGCCACAAAAACACTCATACAGTTTGTTTAAACTATAAGTTTGAGTCTAAGTGCAGTTTGCCCCTCACATACTAAATATATATGAAAAGCCCTTCTAAATTTATGAATAATGCTAATCTTAAAATGATTAAAACAATGCCATAGATTGAAGTGCTTAACTTCTTGAGCCAATTAAGGAGAGCTTAGAAGTTTGATTGATTCAACATTGAGGTTAAGTTGCATTTGAATTTCAACAAAGTTTAGTCTAGTTTGATGGGAAATCTCATATATATATAGAAGCAGTTTACAGTCTATAATATAGTTTATAATAAACTCAACTTTTAAATTGTGTGTTTGTCTGTTTTATTGAAATAATTGTATAAAAACAACTATGTATTTAAAAAAAATGTGGTACAGTCGAGGCGGTGCCCGACAGTGGAATACCCTGTACCTTTTGTCTCGCAAACAATTTTTCCTGCATATTCCTTCTACGAACTTTCCAATTGGAATTTTTTTTTTTTTGGTGAAATTCGATATTTATACCTATAAGTTCCCTAAATTTTTTCCGATTTTGATGAAACTCGAATGTTACGTCAAAGAAGTTATTTAAAGTATATGGGGTAAGTTTCAAGTTGGTATGTTGAGGGGTGTGGGAGAAAACACGGTAAATCGATTGCGGGGGGTGGTGGGACCGCATCGATAAAATTTGGATGTGGATTTGTTCATTAGAGCCACATGAATCAGCTTACCAAAAATTGTGATTCTAGGTCACCATAATTACGAGGAGTCAAATATTGATGCACTTTATGGGCAAGGGGCAGTGAAATTTGTACATTTTTGACTATAACTTTTTCTGTATTTGTCCGATTTTGTTCATTTTTTACACATAGATGCATGTATCCACAACGCATCGCTGTGTTAAAATGAAAATATTAAACGGTGTGGCTAAAAACCGCGAAAATCTACAGCGGGGGAACGGGGAAAGATATTGACATGATTCAACAAACTTCATCTGCTTAGGAAATATGCGCACCAGCAGGTAAAGTTCCGTGTCTCTAGCTCTTATAGTCTCCGAGATCTTGGCGTTCATACGGGCGGCCGGACGGACGGACGGACGGACGGACGGACGGACGGACGGACATGGCTCAATCGCTACCCGAGGTTATGATAAGCATTTTGGTATAAAGGACTTGGGGTCTGCCACGCCTCCTTCTGTCCGTTACATACATTGCACAAATCTAGTATACCCTTTGTACCTATAGGTACAGGGTATAAATACAATGACTTGGTAATTCATATACTGAGTTATTTAGGGGGATTCACATTAAGCCCACTGTGGCTTTGGAAATGAAATAGTAGACATAATAAATCACTGCTGTGCAATTGTGATATTCACAGAGAACATTACCATTACCCATGGTGTGATAATGATCATAAACACGTTTTAAGGGCAACTCAATAACCTTTTAATCAGATGTGAATTTGTAAACGTTTAAGGGGTTATATACACTTTTTTTTTATCAAAAAGTGCGGTTGTGGTGAGCGCAGAGTCTAAAGAACTCGATCAGTCTGAATTTTGGCAGGCTTATTTATATCAATAAATAGTCTCTGAGTGAACGATGGATTTTTAATTTCAAGCTGCAAAACCCGAAGTCTCAGAAGTTCAAAAAACAAACTTTTTAGAGAAACGATTACCATTTTTGGAAAAAAAGTAAATAAAGCAAAATCCTTCGTTCACTGAGAGCGTGAAGGTACAAACTACAGTTTTTGTTTTGTTTTTTGTAATTCAGATAAGCAGTTCCTTCATTATCATGCTCATCGCGAGAGATGTCGTTAAAATTGTGTTTTGGCACAATGGCTGTAGTGACTCCAGTTATAGTTATTTTCTTTTGAAAAAATTCATGAAAGACCTTATCACATGTATTAATAAATAGACGTACGGTTTTTTAATAAAGTTGTGTTGTTTTTCCAAAAAAAAAATCGTAAAAATTCCATTTTTTTCTCGAGCACAAGTGTATGTAACCCCTTAAATCTTTTGGTGTGTTTACTTTGTCCGACATATATGTAAGAAGCAAAGTTGGCAGTTGTCGCCTCAAGGTGTCTAGGGACGAGTTGGCAACCCTGCAGCAGCATTGATGAGCGTCAGCGAGAAGAAGAAGTTAATCAAAAAAGCGCCGTCGTAATAAGCAGTCGAGCTGCACGTTTGAAGTCGTTTAAATAAAGTAGTCAGCTGTGCACATAAACTAAGATCACTTATAATACTATATCAATAAACCTTTATAATAAACAATCCTACATTTGGGGGCTCATCTAGTTGAATCTTACAGTTAAATCTTATATAAATGCAAAATGGCAAAAGTGCAAAGTGTCCCAAGTATCATTGACTAAAAAAAGTAAGGCATTATTGCCCCAAAGAGTGTTGAAAAAGCTCGAATATATGGGATGGTGACCATATTTTTACACTGTTTTTTTTTTTTAATATTTAGTGCTGTGCTACTAACTATACTTGAGATCGTTAAACTTTATCTTTTAAGGTTTTAAATTATAAATTTAAATCATATTTCTCACAAAAAGCCCAAAAACTGAAAGTTATTTTGCTTTCAGAGCGAAGGGTGTAGTGTGTCTCTAGAAACGAAATGTCAAATTTGAAAAGATGGCGTACGGTAAAGTCGGCCGCGGACGACTTTGGGATACCCTGTACCACCACATTGCAATTAAATCCGATACATTGCTTAAGAACTCCAAAAGATATTTCATTTGCCGATATTTTCATAAACGAACAAAAATAAGTCGAATTTTGCACCAAAAACTATTTTTTGACCGATCGGTCCTATGGGAGCTATATGATATAGTCAAGCGATTTTGATCAAATTTGGTACACTGATTGGGAACTCCAAAAACCTTCCGACTGCTAAATTTGGTTTGATATCTTCACAAACAAATGAAACATATAATATAGTCCCATCAAAAATATAAAATAAACTTGTCTCCCCTGACATAATAATGCATCTAATCTGTAAATTTGGTTGCTCTAGCTCTTACCATCTCTAAGATCTAGGCGTTCATACACACAGACAGACGGACATACGGAGCGACCGACATGGGTAATCGACTTCTCTAGTCACCCTGATCATACTTTGGTTAACTTTGGGGGGCCTCCGACGACTCCTTCTATGTGTAACATACATTTTCATTGTTATTTATCATAACCTCTGGTATGTCCATTTGTTCGACTTTTCGAACATCTGGTTCTCAAACTCACAAGATATGTAGACTTAGAATTTATTATTACAAAAGTAAGCTTAACTTATAATAGGAATTGCCTTCGGCTTATTTAAATATTTAATTTATAATTTATAAGTATGTAGGAATATTTACCATTTTTGAAAAAAAGGTTACTTTAAATTTTTTAAATTTATTTTTAAGTCTTTTGAAATATTTTAGATGTAGATCATTTCACAAAAAAAAAAAAAAACAGTTTACATTATTTCAACTAAAGTGTTATCCAGTTATTTTCATCTGACCCTAGCTTAACCGATTGCAATGGTAAAAATCTTCTTTTTATGCCATTGTAATCTCTTCAGACATTGAATACATATGTATATCTTTATAGTGGCCAGGTCTGCCACCTCCATGGTACTCGAGAGTGAATGTAATCTGAGCCAAACCATGCAGCCAACCAACCAACCAAGCAGCAAACCAACAAGCAACAATCAACAGCCAACAGCTGGCTGAATGTCTGACTGGATGGGTGACTGTATGACTGACTATATGGCAGTCGACTGGTGGCGAGTTATGGGCATCAAGCGGCAGCCTAGCCAGGATCATGCTCATCAGCTTCAACAGCCGCTTGTCTGGCACGTAAAAACCCAAAATTGACAGCAACAGGAGCTGGCGGCAGCTACGTCGTCGTCCTCGCTGTCGTTTTCAAGCTTTCAAGTGCCCAACTGTCTGGCATGGGTTGACGGCAAGGGGCAGCAGCAGCTGCTGTAGGCAAAGAGGGCAGAGGAGTTTGGGTATTTTGCATTTGTCTGTTGTGAACCCCAACCCCAGTTGATGACTGCAGTGTACGTGCCACGTCGCTAAAAATCATGGCCCGCATTTCTTTTAAAATAAACAACAACAAGAGGTACAGCACCAGCAACAGCTTTTGCACTTGCAACACACACACGCAACACACATATATATATATATATACTATATATATGTGAATATGCACACTCTTTTACACATACTTGCCTGTATACGAATATATTTATTTGTTTATTGCATGCTGATGCTACACGTGCGATATGTTGCCGCTTTATGTGGCATGAAAGCCGTGTTGTTGTTGTTGTCGCTGATTTTTGCACGTATGGCTGTTGTTGTTGTACTCTTTTATGCTGCTGATTTATTTTAACAGCCATTTGTTGCAAGTGCGCGCACATTTAATGTCAATATGGAGGCCTGAAACAAAAAATGTTGCCTACATTTGTGCGCTGCACAACAATTGTCAAGTGACTGCGAGGCACATGTAACAAATTTGTTTTTGATACATTTCACATAGAATTTTACATATGTGCAAATATTTGCATACATTTTTCATTATGCAGCAACAGCGGTCAACCTATGCCCAGCTCTTTACCACTTACAGCACATACAGCTGTCTAGACTGCAATACAATATCTATGAGATACTTTTTCTAAGTGCTTTCATGATTTATAATTATCATTGTCTATAGCAGTTGCTATTGTCTGCCACACCTAGGCGACATTGTTGTTGTTGTTGTCTCGTGCTGACTAATAGCCAAATTTCATTTCCTCAATTTTTGATTTCCTGCATGAAGCGCTCGGATGACTGTCTATCTCCTTCTGTTGCTTTTTGCGGTTAGCTGAAAGCATTGTGCAACATATTTTATTATTTAAACACGCGCCAGTCACTTGAATTTCGGCACGCACCACAGCAGCCACAAGGAAGCCATGCCACTAGAGAGCAGCGCTGCTCTGACTTTTTCGACTCCAAGGGTTAACAGCTGTGTGGCTGTAGTCACCACAATGAGCAGCCACGCCCATACCATACATTGACGCCCACTGTCTGAACGCACGTCATTGTTATGCCAAGCTACAGAAGTTCAGCTTGAACTAGGACAGAGTGTGCCATGGAGATCAGGGTTGCCAACAACTATTTGGAATAACTTGTTTTTGGAATCAATATCTGCATAATTTTTTGAATATCATTTTTAAATATCTAAGGTATATATATTCTGACGCCCTATGCTCCAAATAGGAGTTAAAGGAACATATATATATATATAAGGTATATTTATAGATTTTGAGCTGAGCATGTGGATTTATTGTACATATAACATTAGTTTAGTTTGGTGAGTAATGCAAATATTGATCTTAATCCTTATATCGTATATAGCTGAGTTGCGTTGACTGCTGTGGATTTTTGACGATTAAAGAAAAGCATTAAGAAAGGAAAAACTCCTTGACTAAAAGATAATATTATACAAAAAATGTTATAGCTCAGCACGGCTATTGGCTATTATTTTGCTGGACACCATCGCAACAAGCAGTCGTTTGAAGCGACCAGTACTTCCCTTTATTAACTTTAAAACCCTTTAAGATTTCAGAGATTAAATTAAGTCATTATCATCAGATTTAAATATTTAAACACAAAATATTATGAGTAAATTTTGTTGCATTTTAATTTTAAACGCTGTATAAACTTGAAGCAGTCCGACAGAATCATTAAAAAAAAAATATATTTCTACTAATAGCATTTATAAGCAATAGAATTGAGAGTTGTCTTTGGAAATGATTTTGTGACATTGGCTGAAGTAAAAGAACACTAGAGCCGAGGTTTCAAAAGCAATTCTGCCGGATGCCCAAAGTCAAGTTATTATTATGTACATACTTTTCCATTAATTGCTTTTATAATTTAAGGTTCACTTACACAAAATCTTCCACCTCGTATTTGATCCAATTTGGCAAACCAGGGTCATCATAGTTCTGCCAACAGCTAGAAGCGAAAGTGAACTATCTTTACAAATTGACTATCGTATAGATAAAATTTCTCCCTTTCTTTGAAAATTAAGTGCGGTCTCGATCAACTGATCGATTCTTCGATTCCAATTCCGCAAGAGGCTTATATATTTACGATAATACTGTCCCGATGGGTACCATATGGATCTTTGCCTTCGTTGCACCTTAGTTAATTGACAATGTAGTTTCTTATATACTACCGAGATAGAGAATGTAGTATAAAGAACATAACAAGCAGATCTGCTATTTCCAGTTGTCCCTGTGATCTACTCCTATTTTGGAAAACTCCTTTTGTCTATCCATGCTGCTTTGTTTTAAAATCCCAACACATTCAAAATTTTCCTTCTCTTTCTATGAATGTCTTAAATGAATGAAATTCACGTTCTTTTATTTTCTCTTCTAGTTGTAAAACAGAATAGCTGGCAACCCTGTAGAATATAAACACTCGGTTGGGATGGTCTGCCATTTGTATGAGTTTGTTAAACCGAAATTTTTTTTTGGTTTTTATTATATTGGAACAGTGCTTGCTAACAGTACGCTCCCTTTTCGTATTTTTTATTACACAATTCTTTTTTTTTTCTTGCTATTGTTTGTTGCCAGAAATCATATTCATAAATAAAATTTGCATTTGGCATTAGAGCGAAGCGCATGTGTTGCCAGCATTAAGCATAGAGGACTCAGCTCCCTGATGCCCTGCTTTTTGGTCTGCTTGGTTTTTGTCCATTGTCTGCCATTTGACACTCATACGACTCTGACAGTAGTTGGGGACTCGAGAGGGATAGCAACAACGACAGCGCCTATGACAAGGATGTTCGCTATAGATCTCTATGCAAGTATGTGTGTGAGTATATCTGTGTGTGTGTGTGTCTGTGCTAACTGCCTGACATTATGGCACAATGGAATGTCCTTTTTAGTTACGTGCCGGGCTCCACACACACAGACACATGAATGTACCATATATAAATATGGTCGTGCTTTGGGCCATTCTGACCTGACCTTTCATAATTCTGTCAATTTGTGCGCCTGCCTGCACAAAATGTATAACAATAAAAAAGCCGAGAGGCGCTTTAAAAGTTTTGATCTGTAGTATCTGTAATGAGATTTGAAAAGGCAAAAAAAAAAATTGTTTTCAACTGCAAGTTTAATTTAGAACTTTTCTTATATCTTCCCAGCCGTGAAAATAATTTAAGTGCTAAAAATAAGTTTTGCAGGAAATTTTTTTGTGTTTTTCCGATTCAATTTTATTTCCATATACCAATTTTGCAGGAATTTTTTTTTCCTTTCTTTGTATAAGTATTACAACTTTGGTTTTAATGTTTTACCAGATGAAGAATTAAGAACTTACACGCAGCTTTACATCAGATATATCGTTTATATAGAATATAAACTATAATTTTCTTTTATTATTCATTATTGTTTTAATTCAGTTACTCCATAAAACTCTAGTAATCCCAGAGTTAACAGTTTTTTCTAACCTCAATCCCTATTTTTTTCTAACAAAAGAGAGCCCGCAAGCAATATTGTAAATATGTGCATTTGTTTTTTTTTCTTGATAAAATGTACCTAACGAATCTATTGCTCCCAGCATTTATAATTGCAGCAAATAAATCCGTTCTTATTTTTAGCAATCTAGAAAATAAAGCCAACCTTAAAACAAAAGCGTACAGCAACTATACGATTGTCCCTCGCATACATCAACAGGGCTATTTTCTATATATACAAATTTCAACCAATAATAATAGAATTATGAATATATTATATAAGCATTTGTGTCTGTGTGTGCCGTTTGAGAAAGGGCAAGGCAATTGGCTTATAGTTAGAATGGAAAATATATTTTTGCGATTTAATTTTTTAGAAAAATAACGCAGCTTATTATGTATACAATATATTATATTTTATTATTTATTTTTTATTTTAAAAGCAGCTCAAAGCCGTTTGGCTGTCAGCCGCTCAAAGCTTGACAAATTGTTAAGCCAGCTATCAATACCGGGTCTAAACAACAGCAGCTGTCATTGCCTGTCAACACATACGTATAGATAAACAATATACAACAAAAACAAAAACAACAACACCATCACTAACTCAAACACACTTATATGTACACACAGACACTCATGTATGCCCAAGTTGATGTGAGAACTAAAACATTCAACAACAAACTAAACAAAACTGTTCGGGAAAAACTGTCATAGAAAGATTCGCACAGATACAAAACACACACACATACACACACCAACACCCACATGCAGATACATTTAGATGTTTGTGTATGTGAGCTTTTTGTAAGCTGCTTTGGTGCACGCGAGTATGCCAGAAACAAAACTTCCGCTGGCAGCAGCGGAAAAGGAAAACCCAAGACCAAAGCAGGCAACTTGAAGAACATATCAAAAGTTGTTGCGCGACTTTAATTAAACTTGCTTGGAAGCTGGAGGAGCACTGAAGTACTTTTGGCAGCTCAAACAAACTAACTTACATACACTCGTACACATGCATAATGCCAGTCAGAGAGACAACAATAGGGAGACAGAAAAAAGTGTTAATTTCTGGAATACGAATCGTGTATGCTCTTCAAAGCTTAAAAAACTTGGTTTGAATACAAGCTAAAAGTGTGTTCGGTGGTATCTGCTTTCTCTAATACATAAATAGTAAGACAATTTTAAATGCAAATAAATAATAAAAAAGTATTCGAATACTCAAAGACTTTTCACATTTAAAACATAAAATAAAATAAAATAATAAAATAAAACATTAAAAAAATCCTAAATAAAAGAGAAAGATGGATCAAAGACAGTGAGTGCTTAATGGTAAAATGTTAGGAATGGTTTTTGTTGTTTTACGAAAAACTGAAAATATTGTGATATCGGTAGCTTTTTTTGCATAGCGATGTTTAAAAGTATACATATGAAATTATCTACAACAAAATTAGTATGCCATTTCTCTTCAACGATACAAAATTTTCCAGCAATCGATACATATTATATTTACAAATTATGGCAAATCTATCTTCAGTAATCGAAAGTTGCTTCATGATTTCTCAATTCGGTAAAATTAACTAAATAGTTTTTTCAAAGATACCGACTTAGCACTGCAAATTTATCCCTATTGCATTGAATGATACTAATAGAGCTCCAAAAAAGATAAGTGATGTTATCGATTATATAAATTGTAGGCATTTTATGAGAACAACAGCGACGATATGACTTTAACCAATTTTGTACTTCTTTGCTACAAATATTAGACCAAAATTACTGTACCCTTTAAAAGGGTTAAACAAGGGAAAACTGCACTGTGTGTCTTTGTAAATGTGCGTGTGCTTGTGTTGTGTGTGTGCAAGGAAAGAATGGCTGACGAACTGTAACAGGAACAACATGAGCGACTTGTATGTAGTACAGCAGGTGGCACACAATTTCATCGTCATCCTTGCTGCCGCCGAGTTGTCTGATTTGAAACAAACTGTTGATGGCTTGTGGCAGGCAACCAGCCAGTCAGTCAGCCAGTCGGTGAGGCAGTCAGTCAACCAGGCATCCCGTTGAAGAACCATGCCTGTCATACATACAGACAACGTTTGTGTATTAGTATGACACCCAAGACAGTTAAGGATTAAATAGTAAAATACCACAAATTGCTGAAAATACCGCAAAGTTTACAAAATGTAGTGCCTGTTCAATGTTGCTGTTGTTGTTGTTGTTGCTACTGGAGCTAGTAGTGCCACATTCAACGGTGTTGCATGCTAAACGTTTGCAGTTTTCACTTGACTCGTCGCTTTTCGTTAACGTTCCCTGAAGTTTCTTTCATGTTCATATTTGAAACTGTGCGTGTGTGTAGGTGTTGCAAGTTGCAACAATGCTGCAAGTGCATAAAACAAACACAAAATTAGTTGCAACCTGTGCTGGTTACAATTTTTTGCCTTAGGTGGTTTGTCACATAAGATGCTTGTTGGGGTCCTGTTCGGTAAACCTTTCCTCTGCGCATCCTCTCTTCTATATGTTTTGCCTGCTTTTCCACAATTATCAAAGTTGAAGGAAGCATTTGAAGTTGCACGCTTGAAGCATGATTTAGAACGTACAAAATTTACGGCACTAAAACTTGCTTTTGTTATAGTATTTTAAGAACATATTAATTTCATATTTTGCAACAAACTGTCAAAAATTGCAACTTGAATTATTTACAACATACATAACATAGTTGTTGATTGTTATACCCTGTAAGTATAGGTACAAATTGTATACTAGATTTGTGCAATGTATGTAACGGACAGAAGGAGGAGTGGCAGACCCCAAGTTCTTTATACGCAAATGGTTATCATAACCTCAGGTAGCGATGGAGCCATGTTCGTCAGTCTGTCTGTCTTCATTGCAATACAATAAAAGTTATAGTCAAAAATATAATAATTTCACACCCCTTGCCAATAAACTGCATCGATATTTGACTCTACGTAATTGTGGTAAAAAAATACCTAGAATCACAAATTTTGGTAAGATTATTCATGTGGCCCTAATAAACAAATCCACATCGAAGTTTAATCGATGTGCCACCCACCCACCGCAATCGATTTCCCGTGTTTTCTACCACACCCATCAACATATGATCTTGAAACTTACCCAATATACTGTAAATTATTTCTTTGACGTAAATCTCGATTCTCATCAAAATCGGTGGAAATTTACTGAATTTATAGGTATAAATATCGTTCTACTTACAAAAAAAAAAAATCCAATTGGAAAGTTCTTAGAAGGAATATGCAGGAATACATTTTTTTTCAAAAAAAAATATACAGGGTATTGAACTTTTGGGCACCGCCTCGAGTGTATCACATTTTTCTTTTCGAATATTACAAGCTGGAACAAAAAAATATTAAATTAATTAACATCTGTTAAAGCAAAAAGTTTCAGAATGCTCTTACATAGATTAAGTTACAACTTGTGCCATATAAAACCCGTCAAAAATGTTACTAGACATAAAGACAAGTTGTAAAAATGAAAAATCCGACGTTCAGTTATCAATAACTCGATAAATAATTGGAATTTTGCAATTTGCGTGGCTACTATTGGCTTTATCACATATATAAAAATCATCAAAATCGAAGAGGTCTAAAAAGTGGTCTGCTTCCCTTTCCTAAATTATTAAAAAATGGCTATTCTTACAAAAATCCACATTTCCCAAATTCGTTTCAAAATTGTTTTTTATCGAATAATATTTTTCAGTAAAAAATTCAAATTTTTAAATATTCATAATCAAGCCTGCTCTCGATTTCGATTTCACTTCCGCTTTTCGTATTAACAATGCAGTTTACGTCATAGTTCTAGTTGTAGGTATAGTCTTTCCAAAAGAAGCCTTCAATAAATTTGAGGGCCACTATTCATATTTGGGTCCTAAAACTGAAAACACTTGCGTTTTACAGTTGCAATATAAAGGAATTCATCAACAGAAGTCGAAAGAATCACGTTGGAGTAATAAATAATGGCACAAAATCTTTCACGGTTCAATTTTATTTTTTGGCGGAGAAAAAATGTATAAGCCGCTGTAAACAGCACAAAAATCGCTTATTGGTCAAAACAATAAGTGTCAGGACATGATCCAACAATCAGACTGTCAAGAAATGCGCAGGTTCGTTATTTGTTTCTCTCTGAAGTAGAGAGCATAGGTTCAATTTTGCATGGTATGAAATAGTGGACCAATTTTGTTGAAACTTCACGTAAAGGTTAAGACTTATATAAAACACATAAATAAATGTTAAAATATGGTTTTTAAAATATCTTGGCCAGATCTATACCAGTTGTATTTTGTTTTAGTCTCAACAGTTGTGTGAATTTTGATTAATATTGGTCCACTATTTCATTTAGCTGCCATACAAAAATTGAACCACTTTTCTGCGCAGTCAAACTTGCACTTCTTTGCGTCACCTTGTAAAATTCTGTGCATCTCGGTATAAAATAAAAAAATATATATAATGACCCTCGTATTTTACAATATGTGCAACTAAAACGATAAGCTGCATTGTAAAATCGACAAATCGGAATCGAATATCGGAACCGGTATGTACACGTATGCATGTCCAATATCTGAAAAAAAAAATATTTTTGAAAAGATTATGAAAATATTTTAATAAATTTAATAACCTTCAATAAATTAGTAAATAGCAAAGCAGTCTGCTTTTATGATGTTAATTTTTTTTTTTTACAATTTTGAAGCTTATGCAACAAAAAGGATTCGTAAAAATCAAAATCAATATAGACCGCATATTAAAATGTCAGCCCAGGGGACTTGGATTTATTATTGAAACATTTGTATAATTATGTGCCAGCTTTCATGATGGTCCGTCAAATAGGTTGTAAGTCCAGTACTAAGCTGAAGCAGTTACAGAAATATATATTTTCACACACGTATACACATTCACCTTTATGGTTGAGTTAATTTTGCAAAAGGTTCAAACCGGCTCGAAAAGGATATAATAAATTTTGTAAATCGCAAACTGCTGCAATAAAAACAGTAAAATCAAAATAAAAAGAAATCTTAGATAATCCACAAGCTACCATTGTACAAGTACCCATAAGTACTAAGTTTTTCATAATTCCATTTTCAATGGGAATACTTTGTTTGTTGTTCTGCTATTATGCCTTAAGTTTACTGGAATTCCTTTGTTTTTCTCTACTGCTGCTACTTATCTTTTGATGTATAGACATGGTTAAAGGCATTGAGAAGATGTTGTGCATTTCCATGGCAATTAACAGCTTTCTAGCCTTGCACTTTTGCATTTTTCAATTATAAGCCACAAATTGAAAGCCACAAACACCCAACAAAAATGTACTAAATAATGCCGCAATAATGCTGCACTCCAAACTACTGGGTATACCATAGAAGACTCACACAAAGATAGCGCTGTTGCTGCCACTTCAACTACAATATTAACGAGATACAAGGAATAGAGAGAGAGCGACTGTGTGAGAGAGAGATAGTGGGAGGGAATTTAATGAAAATTGTTGGCCAAGAAATTCTTTCTTCCTAGTCTAAACTTCAATTTAGCAACTTAAGGCTGTCAAGTTTGACAAGATGGAGCTACGCAGAGCGGCACGGCAGCACCTCATTGCGTGCTAAATGGTTTCACGCCACAAAACTGCACACACACACACACACATATACCCACACATACATGTACTCTTATAGAGTGTGCTTACCCCAGGAGTAAAGGGGTAGACAGGAAGACAAACTGCTGCGACGCAAGGCTTGCTTTCTATGTATGTATTTCTTTCATAGGCAAATATTTACTTAAGCAGCTGAAGCAGTTACCCGAACCGCAACGAAACAGTTGATGCCACAAAGTTTATGTAGCACACACATACACACAGTCCCCTCATATACACATATAGTCTCACAGATGCCATTAAATATGCACGTTACGTACTGTAGGTGACCCAAATACGCACCTTTTTGCAAATAGGAGCAGCAAGCAGGAGCAGCACTATAAGCAGAAGGAAGCCGCATCAGCAACCAAGCCAAGACGGCAATGGCAGCCATTTGCATGCAACATTTAACCGAAGCGTTGAGTGGCAGCCTGGTTCTTGGCCAGCTCCTTAGACTGCGTTTGCTTTGGTGCTGCTTCTCCTTCTCTACTGATTCCTTGCAGCCAGCATGTCGCTTGTGCTGCACGAGTGCGTTTCTGGTGCTGTTGTTTTTTAAGTTGCTCTCTCAGTATGGAAAACACAACGAACTGGAAGAGTTTGCCTCTTTTGGCAAACCACAACGGGCAATTAATTATGTCATTCTTTTAGCGCCATCTTTGGCTAAGATTTGTGTGCCTTAAACATGTAAAAAATTCTGGCAAAAATAGCAGCAAAACATTCGTTCCCGGCTGCGCCTTAAAGCAGGCAACACAAAACTTCTACATTTTCCAAAGCTAAAGTTCGTTTTAATTGTTAAACACATACTCGTTTACGTGCTGCACATACATGGATACGAGTTACAAAAGCTCTCTGCTGCACTGCTTGAAAATTTTTCGAGTTAACCCTTTCTTTATTTTTTAATAAATAAAATTTGGGCTGCTGCAGTGAAAATACAACGAAAACAACAACAAGGAGTTGAACAACAAGTACGCAAATCCAGATGCAGTTTGGAATACTGTTTTGACTTGCCAGCCAGCAGCAACAAAGTCGGCTCCGAGTTTAATGGAGTGCATGCTGGGGAGTTTGTTTCAAAAATGGCGGCAAAGGATCAAGTTGGTAAGCATGAAAACAGCAAAAGAGAAGAGAAAGAAATAAAAATAAAAACAAGACATAAAAAAAATAGAAAAACAAGTAGGAAATGCTTACTTGGGTGAGCAAAAGTTGATATACCCTAATGGTAGATCCAATGATCATTGTTATAGAAGCTAATCTGTGGTACAGTAGGAAATGTGATTTGGATGGTATTGAAATAGAATTGGAACTATTTATATGGTCTTATTTCAAAGAGAGATACATAAAAATATTGAAATTAAAACCAAACTTGAAATTAAATGAAAAATTTTTGCTGCTATAAAATATATATATTTTTTTACATAATATTTCATAGAGAAACTTTTTTTGCATCGAATTCGGTTGTAAAAAAACACATATTCGCATAAATTTTAATAAGAACCATGTTCTTCTTTGAGTCGAAAGTGATGCCAGATCTAAGTATTACGTGTATTTATTTTTATACCCTGTACCGTATGGTACAAATTATACAAATTATTGGAATATTAAGTTTGTGCAAGCCGAAAATGTATGTAACATACAGAAGGAGACGTCGGAGACCCCCCAAAGTTACCTAAAGTATGATCAGGGTGACTAGAGAAGTCGATATACCCATGTCCGTCCGTCCGTATAAACGCCTAGATCTCAGAGATGGTAAGAGCTAGAGCAACCAAACTTTCAGATTAGATCCCTTGTTATTCCATAGGAGACAAGTTTATTTTATTTTTTTGATATTCGGGTTACATTATATAGCCTTCATAGAGGTGTTTCAGAGGACCTCGAAAAAGACCAAAAGTTTTAGATGGATAATTCGTTTATTTTTGAAGGTATCATAGCCAAATTTGGCATTCAGAAGTTTTTTATAGTTCCCAAGAACTGTACCAAATTTGATAAAAATCGGTTGACAATACTATTATATAGCTCCCATAGGACCGATCGGTCAAAAAACCGTGTTTGGTGCAAACTTCGTTCGGATTCGTTTGTTTACAAAGATATCGTAACCAACTTTGGTACTTGGAAGTTTTTTAGAGTTCCCCAGCACTGTACCAAATTTTATCAAAATCGGTTGACAATATCCCGTAGGACCGATCGATCAAAAAAAAAATTTTTAGGGCACACCTCGGTTGTTTATAAATATATTCGATCAAAATAGGTTGACTATATCATATAGCCCCCTTAGGACCAATCGGTCAAAAAAAGTGTTCGATGCAAAATTCGACTTTTTTTGTGTTTGTTTATAAAAATATCGTAACCAAATTAGGCAAAGAAATATCTTTTCGAGTTCGTGCAATATATCGGATTTGATTGCAATGTGCTGGTACAGGGTATCCCAAAGTCGTCCGCGTGCGTCTCACTTATATTTTTATAATGTAAACAAAACAGAAGCCATCTGTGAATACAAAAGTCTGGCCACATTTTAAGCCGAGCTGCCAACTTATAATTATTCCGTTGCCAAATTAGTAGGTGAGGTGTTACATTTGCTCCAAATGTTTGAATACGTGTACTTAAGAAAAACAAACACAAAAATTCTATATATGTATATGGTATCTCCACCTAGATTTCGATATTCTCAAAAAAGTAACATTAGGAAATTGCCCTTGACCTACTTTATTTTTTCAAAGAGCACTCGCTGCTATGAAAATTGTCTCAAATCATCGTCAGAAGAACTGTAAGTTGCATAAAATTTTAATGAATACAAAGAATTAATTTAAATAAAAAGAATGAAATTCAATTCAATTCAATGCCTAAAATCATGTTGGAGAAAAAATGACAAAAAACTTAGTTGAACTGGTCGGCAAAAACCCTATAGCTGAACCCTCCACGAGGGTGCCGACTGGTAATGGTACTACAGTGCCCTTTATTGGGCGGTACCAGCTAAGATTTGGAGCTAGCTGCTTGCAACTTAGCTCCTCCATAGCTTGGTGGCTTGCTTATCACTCCTTATGGCCCCTTTCAAAAATAGCCCAGTCGCAAACGGAGCATCCGGATACCTGGCGCCCTCCGGATTAACTAGCCTTACCTGCGTATTGCGGATCTCTGCGCAGGTGGACCACCCTTTCTCCGCCACTCGTGGGACCAAGTATGTCTTCAAAAAATAATAAAAATATTTCTCAAAAAGAGTCCGGAGCTCTAAAAAAACCGGAAAGGACCGAAGGTCCTTCTTTGGGGGCGAACGCAGTGGTCACTGGACCTGGCGTTGTCCCTACAACTAATAACCCAATTATGAGCTTGAGTACAGAGGTCACCGGACCGGTAGTCAGCTCCACACCGGCGAAGAAGCAGGCAACTGTGCCCATTCGCCCCTTGGCCATGTGCAAAGCGGAAGGCACTTCGAAGGCCCCTGTCACCCTGAGCAGTCAGCAAGGTGCTACCTTAAGCGCAGCTGTCTCTCGGCTGGGTGCGGGGGAGCTAGAGAGGCCCTCCACGAGCAACGCCGAAAGGGAAAGGTATGCGGAGAAAAAAATGCTGCCCAAATCCTAAAGCGTCAGGCCACCACTAGCGTCACGAACCCAACGGCCGACTGGCTGAAGAAGGTAGAGTGGGCTAAGGCGGTGTTGCCCAATTTCGTCGTGGAAAGGTCAAGAGTAGAGAAGATGCAGCCTAAGCGACAGAGATCGCAGGAGCTCGCTGTCCCTAATGCTCCAAAGAGAGTCAGGGCGAACGGATTGGTAGCAAATAGAAGCTTCGCTGAGATAGCGAAAGAAAAGATTCTTTTGGGGGTCCTGGACCAAGGTAATTCCGACGGCAGGATCCCCAGAAATCAGTGGAGATGGGTGGAGGCGGCACTGGCCATCCACTGTTTGGATGCGCACTGGAAGCGATGCCCGGTCCACCCCCAATCTGCATAATGTCGGGTGGTACCAGGGCAATGTGAAAGTGATAGCCTGCGAAGGTACACGATCGGCTGAGCTTTACAAAGCGGCCGTGTCGAAAGTGGGCGAGGTTTACCCGGGCGCCAATCTAGTTGCCGTAGATTGGAAGGACGTCCCGAGTAGACCTCGCGCAATCATGTGGATCCCGGCATCCTTTAAGGAGCCGGAGATGATCCTGAAGATGCTGCAGAGGTGCAATCCCCACCTTACGGCCTCAGATTGGAAGGTCGCTAAAGTTGAGGATACGCAGACCCCCATGAGGAAAATTCTGATTATCCTCAACAAAGAGTCGCTGGCACCGATTGACGTGATGCACGGAGAGCTAAACTTCGGGTTTAGCTCGGTGCATATTCGCGTTTATAAATCGGATGCCAGGCGGACGGAGAGCCAAGAGGCGATAGAGGAGGTTCTGGATGAGGAAATCGAGGAACCAGAGAAGGACCCAGAAATCGAGGACTGCGAATCGGTGATGTCCGGATGCGTCCTTGGTTCGAGGGCTGGAAGCGCTGTGTCAGGAGAGTGCTGACTCCGCTGATGAAGAAAACATCAGCGATGACACGGATGCAGACTTAACGGTGGTGGAGGTATAGTCGCAAGATGTCTCTAAGGATCTTGCAGATAAACCTCCATCACTGTAAAGCAGCAACTGCTGCCCTAATGCTTCGCCTGGCAAGAGGCGAAGTCGATATAGTGCTGATTCAGGAACCCTGGATTGTATCCAACAGGGTATCCGGGCTCAGCACATCACAATACAGATCTGCATGGCAAACCGATTAGAATAGCATCGGCTTACCTGGCCTTTGATATTATGGATCCACTTCCGGGTCTCAAGCTACAGGAACTGATCAGAGACAGCGATGACCTGGGCATTGGTCTGCTGATTGGTTGCGATGCTAACGCTCACCATGGACAATGGGGAAGCTCCAACACAAACGAGAGGGGTGAGTTACTTTTAGAATATCTTCTCTCCACAAATTTACTTATCTGTAATAGAGGTAATGACCCAACATTTATAATTAGAGACAGAGAAGAGGTCATTGACCTAACTTTAATCTCTAATCTCATATATGACCAAGTCATAAGCTGGAGAGTCTCTAAAGAGCACTCCTTTTCAGATCATAGGTATATTGAAACGTTATTATCTATATCCACCCCAACTCCAGTAACGTTCAGAAATCCACGCAGAACCAACTGGAAGTCTTATAAAATGAAACTGTCGAATGCCCTTTCGACCCCACCTAAGATGACTCCCTCCTCAAAGGAGGATCTTGAGCATACTATTAAAACTTTCACAGATGCGTGTATAGACTCCTATCAATCATCGTGTCCGACAAGCAAGCCAAGGGGCAAAAGGAAACCACCATGGTGGAGACCTGAAACAGATACGCTCAGGGCAAACTGTCGGACACTTTTCAATAAAGCAAAAAGATTAAATTGTGAGGAAAGCTGGCTGGAGTACAAACAAAGCCTAGCTAGCTATAAAAAACTAATAAGGCGGGCAAAGCGGGATGAGTGGAGGAAATTCTGCTCCGAAGTCGAGTCGTCATCAGAAGTGGCAAGACTTCGAAAAGTGCTTTCAAAAGCACCCACAAACTTAGGGTATCTTAAGAGGCGGGATGACTCCTGGACAGACTCTAGTGAGGAGTCTCTAAAGCTACTTCTGGATACACACTTTCCGGGTAGCAATTTAGATACACCATCGTGTATTCCTTCCTATCTCCCAGTACATGCACTGAATGGGATAATAACAGAGTCCAACATTGAATGGGCTGTAAACAGTTTCAAACCCTACAAATCTCCAGGCCCTGACGGGTTAATACCCGCCCAGTTGCAGAATGGGGGAAACCTGGTAGTCTCCTGGCTAAAAGCCATTTTCATCAAAATCACTGCGTTAGGTCAAATACCTTCTTCTTGGCTAACGTCCAGAGTGGTGTTTATACCCAAGGCGGGTAAAGCCTCACATACGGTTCCAAAAGACCTCAGACCTATAAGCTTGTCATCTTTCCTGTTAAAAACTCTGGAAAGGCTGATAGGGTTATACCTAATAACGTCTATCGACCCAAAGTTATTATCAGGGTCGCAACACGCGTACAGCAAGGGCAAATCGACAGAAACAGCACCTCATTCTGTCATATCAAATATAGAAAAATCCTTACACTATAAGGAATATACTCTTGCGGCCTTTTTGGATATAGAAGGCGCTTTCAACAACATCGTCCCCAATGGAATAATCGATGCACTGCGGCACCTAGGGGTGGATGACCGGCTAGTGAGATTGATTAGCCAACTGCTGCTGTGCAGAACGGTAACATCTTCACTTGGTACATCCACTCTCTGTAGGTACGTGAGCAGAGGCACTCCACAAGGGGGGGTACTATCACCTCTTCTATGGAACATGGCAGTCAACACGATGCTATGTCGCATAGAAGGAGGGGGTTGCAAAGTTGTTGCATATGCGGACGATGTGGTCTTAATGCTGAACGGAAAATTTCCACAGACACTCTGTGACCGTATGACAGTAAAGCTCAAAGAACTGTCACTGTGGGCACTTGAAAGTGGGTTAAGCGTTAACCCGGATAAAACTGAGCTTATATTATTTTCGAAGAAATACAAGCTCCCTAATCTCTCTCCTCCGAGACTAAACGATTCAGTCCTGTCTTTTAGTGATACTGCAAGATACTTGGGGCTAGTACTGGACAGGAAACTTAGCTGGAAGCAAAATATTTCAGAAAGAGTCCAGAAGGGTAATACAGCACTTTTTGCCTGCAAAAAAACAATAGGACTTAGAAGGGGCATGTCCCCCCAAGTGGTTCGATGGTTATACACCGCCATAGTGAGACCCATAATGCTGTACGGGGTTTCTACCTGGTGGCCAGCCCTCACCATAAAATCAAAGCTTAAAAAGGTGCAAAGAATGGCACAACTATGTATCACAGGTGCCCTTAGAACTACTTCAAGTGAGGCACTAAATGCTATCACCAACATCTCTCCAATCCTTTTAGTGGCAAAAGAATTTGCTACCTTAACAGCGAGACGCCTAAAGGATGCTCAAAGCTGGGCAGTCTTACGTTATGGGCACTCGTCCATTCTTGTAGAAAACACTATTGTGTCAGCTACCGATTACTGTATCCCTCAGGAACACACCTCAACCCTTTTTACTACCATTATACCTTCAAGGGAATCGTGGATAGGAAATCAGCCGGGTCAAAAAGACTCCATTAGTTTCTTCACGGACGGCTCCAAACTCAACAATCAAGTTGGGGGAGGGGTTTTCTCAGAAAAACTAAATATCAGACAGTCCTTCCGGCTCCCGGATCACTGTAGTGTTTTCCAGGCAGAAGTCCTTGCTATCAACGAGGCTTTAATCTGCTTACGCAACGCCAGCCCAGACAACAGGGTAATAAACATTTACTCAGATAGTCAGGCAGCTATCAAGTCACTTCGCTCGTTATCCTCAAATACGACGACAGTCAACAACTGCCGCAAATCTCTTCAAGAGATGGCACAGCAGTTTGTTATTAGCCTTATCTGGGTGACGGGGCACCAAGACATTAAAGGTAATGAAATAGCAGACGAACTGGCCAGAAACGGCACGACCACTACCCTCCTTCCTGATAAGGAGGTTATACGTATGCCGATGGCTACTTTTAAGCTAAATACTAGGGAAAAGTTTAGCCTTCTTGCTCAAAGTATGTTTAACAACTCACCTCACTGTAGGATAACCCGCCATATATGGCCAACTATTGACGCAAAACGCTCCATAAAACTTTGCAGTCTTAACCGTTCACAGTGTTCGGCGGTCGTTAGAGCGATAACTGGGCACTGGCTCGTTGGAGCACACGCTGCCAGACTTAATGCTCCTATAAATGACTTTTGCAGAAGCTGCAGAGACGAGGAAGAGCTAGAAACAGTAGAGCACTTCTTCTGCTCCTGTGAAGCTCTTAGCAGACGCAGGAAAAAGCAACTGGGTTACTATTTCCTTCAGAACCTAGCAGGGCTGGAGCTCATTTGTCCGAGAAAGATTGCAAGCTACATTGCTGCATCGGGATGGGACCCTTTTTAAGCATACCATATAGGAGAAGGGTAAAAATGCAATGGAAAGCATAGAGATTCGTGCGGTGTCACAACGGGCCAGTCCAGGCCTAAGTGTGCTGGTTTCAAGCCAGCAGCCGCCCTAACCTAACCTAACCTAGTTGAACTGATAAAAGTTTGAAATAAAATTTTTATTTTTAATTTTATTAGGACTGTGGTCAAGGTTGTTCAAAGCGCCCTTGCCCCAACGAGATATTTAAAGCAACATGTATTGATGACAAAAATAAAAAATGAAACTTTACCCTCCAAGGAAAAATTGTCCGCAGGATGATCAGAAAACGAAATATAAGACGTGATCAGAAAGTTAAAGATTACTTCTCATTACTCATATTTTGCAGCTTCTTACGCTTATATCTTTATCCTATCAATCATTCTTGAAAATATTGGGTTCCTGTAGTATTTTGAAACTATTTGTAGCTAATATATAAGACCAATTCGTAGTCCCATTGATGACAAGAATATTTTACAAAGTCTTTTTACTTACTTAGCATGAGCCAACGAGAACATATCATCGAAGGCATCTTATCCGTCCAAGTCTAGACGTTCCTGCTGACAAAGTATATTCACCCAGAGGTAGAGTATAAAAAGCAAACAATGTTTCCTTTTAAAGTGTGTATGTGTGGGTGTTTGTTTGTATGTAAGCCGTAGCGTTATTTTACGCTTAGTGTGGCACGGGCGCATAAATTTTTGAAATTAAAAGTAGCAAAAGAAAACATGAAGCTGCCATGGCAACATTCACATCGTCGTCGTTGGGTTTTTATATTTTTTTTTTGCATTTTTTGCTGTTGCAATTGCTGTTGTTGCCGCGCCTTTATTGCTGCAACTGCAGTCAGGCATGACACAGGCGCAGGACCAGACCCCGGCCCAGTCAAACACTCCAAGTCGCGCTTCCGGTTGCCATTGCGTATACTTGATGCCGATGCCGCCTATGCGACGGCACTGGCGGCTTTGCAGCAGCGTTCATTGCACTCAATTTTGAAGCGTTAAGTTGCACATAAATTTAAATGTGGCCTAGGGTGTGGGAGGTGTGGCATTGGTGTAGTGTGGTGTGGTATGATAAGGCTAAAGGGTAAAGGGTGATTTCTGGGCATAACAATGATGCGGTAACTGAGAGTAGGCAACATGGCAGTGATTTCAGTTTCACATTCATTCAATGAACGGTCGACTGGATGGCCTCCAGTTGGCACGACGCCACTTGGTCAGCCTCTCAGCTGTCTCTCTTTCGCTCTGCCACATGTTTTGTAGGCGGCTTTGCTGTGTTATTGTTGCAATTAATATTTTTGACATTGGATACGGTTGGTCTTGTATCTGCCGGTTCCTAGGCAGGCTGCTGCTGCTCTCACCTCTCTCACTTCTTTGTCTCTGATACTACATAGAATGCCCAACCATAGGCAACTCTTCTCTGGCTGGCACTCAATTATTTCATTTTTTCAATGCTGTAAATGAAAAATATGTTGGACTCTTGTTGCTGCTGTGCATCCATCGCTATTTTGTGGCACAGATGTTGTGGGTAGGGGTAAAAGGGGTAGCTTTTATTTATTTTTGCTCGCGCTTTTGGAACTTTTGGTTATGGCGCGTTTGCAATCCATTGTAAAAATGCCTTGTGGCCAGTATTTGCTGTCACGGTATGTGTATTTTAGAGAGAGAGAGAGTAAATGTGTATGGTCGTGAGTGTATAAGGTGGTGCAACAACTGTGTTTGTGCATTAAACCATGCCATGCTGGCGGCCTGCATATTTCAGTTGTTATTATTGTTGTTGTTAGTTAGGGCTCAGAGTAACTTTTTTTAATATTGGTTTTTGGGGTTTTGTCAACACACTGCACTAAAAATTGCTATACAATTTTTCATAGTTCGAGTGGGCTTTTATGATTTAGTTAAATCGTTTCCATTACAGCTGCCTTTTTACCCATTTGTTTATTTTTTTTTTGTATTCTTGGAAACTCGATTTAAATGGACTATAATTTATATTTGTTGCATAGTTTACGTTGTTATTTTCGTAGACATAAGTCAGCGTAAATTAAAATAATTTTTGTGGGTCTCGGTCATAAATCTTATCGTTTTTAACTCATGTTGTCGTAAATTTCTAAATAATAAAGTTATACTTTTTTAATGTAGTCCCTCGTTTGGGGTTGCCTTGGTGCTAAAAATTTAATAATAGAAAGACTAGAGTAGCACTTGCTTTACGTACTTTTTCATAAGTACTTAGTTAGCGAACAATGCTATTTTATCTATATATTAGAATGTTATACCATAAAAGGGAGTAAATGTACATATAAAATTACAATTAAATTATTTTTTATATCTATGGCTGGAGAACTAAAAAATCTCAGTCAAACAAGTCGTTACAATAAACGTCTTCTGCGTAACCCAAACAGATTGGCGAGGGTCTCATCAACCTTACCCATGCAAACAAAGAAACCTGACTGGGAGTTTTATAAAATATCTCCGTTACCTTTTCTAGGAAGACTATTTGCTGCCTCCTACAAATATCCTTCTGGGTAAGTAATAAGTGAAAAACCAGTCTACAGATTTGTTTAAAAAATACTCTGACTTTTACATCATTTATTACTCAAGAGTGTCTGAAATGATTTGTATGATGTTTATTTATTTATTTATTTGAGGGGTACAACTACGTACAGTTGACCTCATATTATTAAAAAGTACATATGATTTAATTAGAAAAGAAAATAGAGCGAGGGTATTGATATGAACTAATCCGCGTCTCTAGCCCGGTGGGTGAACTTTTTAATGATATGCACCAACTCACATCAAGAACTGGCCAGAAACTTGGATTTACAATATTAAAGTTGGAAAAAGGAAGCAAGATAAAAATTAAACATTATATCGCAAAAAGAGCCAATGGATCACCGTTGACCAAGTGGGTGAATCATAATATAGGATTGGTCAAGGATGCTCGAAGTGGCAAGTCAAGGTGACTTAAGATAGAAGAAGTAATAGATTGAATAGACCGTTCGAAAGAGAGGAAATTGTTAATGCTATTATAGTTGGAGCATAAGACACGGAAAGGATCGTGCAAAGCATAATTAGATCTACAAAATTGTAAGGCTAAGGGTCGAAAATTACGAGTTACTCTGGATGGTATGGCAAAAGTAACTTTGCTAAGAAGTACATTGGAATCGATAAGACCGAGTAACAGTTTATGCAAGAGTAACACGCCGTTTCATGTTCTGCGATGATTTAAGGAAGTCAACTTTATAAGGCGAAGTCTCTCAGAATATGGTGGCAGTCGGATATTTGGGTCCCAGTTTAAGCCACGAAGTGCAAAAAGGAGAAATTGCTTTTGTACGGACTCCATCATGTCCTGATAAAGGTGGTATTGAGGGCTCCAAACGCAGGAACAATATTCCAAAATTGGACGGACGAGAGAAATATAAAGAAGTTTGGTTATGTAAGGGTCGTTAAACTCTTTAGACCAACGCTTAATAAAAGCAAGAACACCTCTAGCCTTATTCACGATGTTGCAAATATGGTTATAAATTTAAGGTTATGATCAAACAAAACACCAAGGTCAGACACACTCTCGATGCGTTCTAAGGTAGAAGATTCTAAAGAGTAAGTAGCCAAATAAGGAGCAGAACGACAAAATGTCATAACGTTACATTTTGTCTTCTTGAGAAAGAGTTGGTTGCTATTGCACCAAGATTGCATGTTATCAAAATCATGCTGAAGAAGTAAGTACTTATTATTATCGGAGTAGGACATACAGAGTTTAACATCATCCGCATACATAAGAATGTGAGAAGATGAGATTACCTGAGGGAGATCATTTAAAAATAAGTTAAAAAGAAGAGGGCCTAGATGGCTACCTTGAGGTACCCCTGACGTGACCATAATATCTGTAGATTCGCAGCCTTTAAAACTACCTTCTGGACTCGGTTGGATAAAATGGACGATATCCAACTTAATAGACAAGACTGAAACCCCAGACGAGACAGTTTAACAAGTAGAAGACTATGGTTTACCGAGTCAAATGGATTATTTAGGATTTTTTTTTTTTTGCAGGTGTGATCTTTTGCATTCGGCTGACGTTTTGTATAATGCGGTCTTTCA
The DNA here is from genome assembly GCA_949987675.1 of Chymomyza fuscimana. Lineage (NCBI taxonomy): Eukaryota > Metazoa > Arthropoda > Insecta > Diptera > Drosophilidae > Chymomyza > Chymomyza fuscimana. The sequence continues at coordinate 66,636,840 of OX465089.1, read as the reverse complement.
AACGATCAGGTTTAAATTTTTTCTAAGTCATATCGACAGCTTCAATAGAAAGCGAAGTAGAAAGTTTTCTAGATTCACCCTGTCAAATGAGCTTACCAATTCGACACATTCGCTTTGAGGAAGTTACAATGGCAATTGCAAATGTAAACAATAAAAAAGCATCAGGCTCGGACAAAGTTGATGGCTTAACCATAAAAAACCTCCCACCAAAATGCATCCGTTTCTTAACACTAATATTCAATGCAATCCTCAGACTAGGCCACTTCCCAATTCAATGGAAATGTGCAGAGATAATAATGATCCCAAAGCCAAACAAACCTGAAAATGAACTCTCGTCGTACCGTCCTATTAGCCTATTGCCAACATTTTCTAAAGTCTTTGAAAAAATACTTCTAAAGAGAATGTTGCCAATTATGGACGAACTTGCTATCATTCCCGAATATCAGCTTGGATTTAGAAGAGGCCATGGTACCCCTGAACAATGCCACAGAGGTATAAATGAAATCGTTTCAGCTTTTGAAAGCCAAAAATATTGTACTGCTGCGTTTCTTGACGTTCAACAAGCTTTTGATCGAGTTTGGCATAACGGCATCCTATACAAAAAAAAGAAATGGCTACCTGCGCCATACTATTTATTATTAAAGTCATATTTGGATAAACGATACTTCTACGTGCAGCAAAAAAATTAATCATCGCCGTTGTTTCCCATAAATGCAGGAGTACCGCAAGGAATCGTATTAGGGCCCGTTTCATACACTTCGTTCACAGCTGACATGCCAGTTTCAAGCGATATAACTCTTGCCACATACGCTGATGACACAGCCATTATTGCAACTAGCTCATTAAGAGATGAAGCTTCTCAACAACTGCAATCGCAACTTAATCTTATTGAAGCCTGGTTTCTACGTTGGAAAATAAAAGTAAACGCCCTAAAATCTGCTCAAATAACATTGCATTAAGAAAAGGTGACTGCCCAGAATTATCTCTTAATGGATCAGCAATTCCGCAAAGCAACTGTGTGAAGTATCTTGGATTACATCTCGATCGTAGACTCACATGGAAAAACTATATTTCAGCAAAACGTCAGCAGCTTGTTACAAAAACAAATCGTATGTCCTGGTTAATAGGCCGAAATTCACAAACAAGCCTGGAAAACAAGATTCGTCTCTACAAAGCAATTCTAAAGCCTGTGTGGACTTATGCTATACAACTGTGGGGAACTGCTAGTAATTCAAATATTGAAATTCTGCAGCGGTACCAATCCAAAACATTAAGATCCATAGCTAACGCTCCTTTTTACGTGTCTAATGCATGCATTCATAAAGATTTAAATATTCCTTTTGTAAAAGAAGAAATAATCAAGTTTAGCAAAAAGTTTTTTTGAGTAAGATACATTAAATTTTTATTTATAGTGATATATATATAACTTAGTATTTAAATTTAAATTTTAACCGCTTTAAATTAGCGAAGTCACACACCTAGATAAATGAAAGCACTTTCACGGCGAAAGTGAACTGTCACTTTGACATGAAATTGACATAAGTCACTGTTAAGAAATGGTAGGTCTGTTAATTAGCTTAGCCGAGGTCATGGCCTCGTACTTTTCCGAGTGTCCGTTCTTTTTCATTTGAACCGTCCCAGAGAGCAGTTGGATGCTGCATAGGTAATGTAAATATCCTAATTAACTTTCATGCGTTAACACATGCTTTTAAATTTTAATCCAAAGATATTTTAAACATCACCAAGGTAATCATAAATTGGACCTAATTATCAGTTTTGCTACAACGTCGCGCGCATGCGCATATGCAAATTTGTTTGCAATTAATGGCAAGTTTAGAAAAAATAAAGCAAATCATATTGCTAGAAAGGCGTCCATAAAAGAATGTTTGAGGTCAATGGCACCAAAGGAGGTAATTATAAAAATAAAAAAAATATACAACAAAATCCCACTTACATATGTCGCTAAATGGCACATATGATCTGCTAGCAGCCTAGTCATTTCTTTCATTATTTCTTTTACTTATTTAGTTCTTGTTGGCTACATATGTAAATGCTACCAACCCAATTGATCTTGGCAGGGGCAAACAAAGGGTCAGGCAGCGGAAGTAGGAAGAGGAACTAGCGCTAGCTGGCTAAACGCTGGCTTTAATTTTACTACTATAAGTAGTCGCCTGCAGCCGATGATCGTGCCTAGTCCGCAAACCCGAAACGAGTACAGTGTTTTGCTTGAAAGTTGCAGGAAGCCAAATACCAAGCAGAAAAGTTCTAAAAAATGTCTTAAAGTGCAAAGTGTGGTGACTAAAAGCAAATTAAAGTTGTCAAAATCTTAAAATTGCTTTAAATAGTGGCGAAAACGCCATGCAAAAATATAAAAGAAATTATATATATAAATCTAAAAGATTACTCAAAATTCTAAATTGAGATATTAGTTAAGTTTTCTTAAAGGAAGAGGATAGGATAAAGAACGTTTGGGAGTCTTTTTATAATATCTGCGCGAAAAGACTCATAGGTAGGGTGGGTAGAGACGCGACATGTTGCACAACAGCAATGCCACAATAACATGTGAATGATACACGTCCGATATAGCTTTATGTACCAATCTATCTCTATCCGTAATGGCAGGGGCCTCCACACTTTTTTTTATTTTTTGTTAATGTGAATTTCCAAATCACCTCCTTAACGAACAGGCTGTTTTTGCTGGCTGTTTAGGAGCCCAAAGGAAGAGGGATTTTGAAAGATATTGGAGTGGTTGAGTGTTTGCGTATTTTTTTTTGTAGACTACCAAGACCATCGGTATTATACCAACCAAACCTTAGTAAGATACACACAGCACAACAACATGATTTAACACCACTAAATACAGTAAACAACACATTACAGACTTCACAACCACGAAAATAATCTAGCCTTAAGTCTAGCCGATAACAGTACAGCAGTAAGAAGACTTAAAAGACTGCATATTCTCGATCTCATGGATAGATAAATTGGTCACATACAACATATGCTAAACACAATAGTAGGTTTCGATGGAAACTTGCTATTATATTTATATTGTATTAATTATTTTAGTAAATTTACTTATAGTCTAATAAAGACAGATTGTAAATAAAATGAAAACAAAAAAAAAAAAAAATATCGACAGCAAGGTAGAAGGAGAATAGAATGCTGATAAGCCAATGTTAAGAAGATAACAAGTTTTGCGAAAAAGGAAATAAAAATAATTATATTTTCGATGTTAATTAATGCATGAATTAATACATAACATATTAATAAGAATTATTTTAAAAAGTTATCTTGCCTAAAATTGTCAAATGAAGAATTTTTGTGTTTATAAAAATTTTTTTTTTTTAAACCAAAAAACGCTAAGACTACAGTGTGGCTGATGAATATTGCTACATTAAGAAACTCAAATAACTTTTTGTATAAATCACGTAGTTTATTTTTTCTTGTTTCATTTGAAAGATAAATAATTTTTATTATGTAAAAAATCAGGCGCTGTAAGGTCAGGAGGCCTGAGGGACCAACGGAATACAGAGTTTCTTGAAATCAACTTATTGGGGAATTTTCGCTGCAATTCTGTCATAACAGGCCTGACTATGTTAGGAGTTGCACCATCTTGTTGAAATCACATTGATATGAAAGCGATTCTCTTTCGGCGTAGTTCTGGATAAAAAAACTCTTTCAGTGACCGTAACAGTAACACAGTTTTCTTCGATAAAGTAAGGCCCGACAATGCATCTTGACGAAACTGTACACCATACTGTGACGCGAAGTGGATGCAATCCCGTCTCATGGAGTATCTGCTGGTTAGAATCACTCCATATTCGACAATTTTGTTTATTAACATTGCCGTTTAGATCGAAATTCAGTTTAAGATGTTTTCATCGTCTTCAACTTCTGGCAAAATTCCAAGCGAATCGGCAAGTCTGCTGGGTTCAACGCATTGCCTAAGATACCTTTTCAAGCCATTGTCTCTACAGATGTTAAGCTGGTTATTTTAATAGATCTTGCTCATTGCTTTGAATGAATATTAAAATTGTAAATTACAAAATTTGTCACATAGTTAATAAAGTTTTAAAAATGTTTTTAATAAACCGTTTCATATCAATGGAATTTTATATATTTCAGCTAATTATGTTTTCAAATTCACTTAAAACAAGTTTGGTTGGGTAACGTCTCCTTTAATAGCATTGCCATTAATAAATACCAAACTTGATGGCTTTCAAGGTCATAATCGTAAATAAGCCCTAATCATCTTTTGTTTTGATTTTTTTTATACCTATATTTACGCTCGTGTAGCTATAAAAATTGAATTTGGAATTGAAGCGCAGTAAAATCGTTTAACAAAAAAGTTTTTAAGCTGTTCAAAATTTGCTTATTACCCGAAAGAAAGAGAAAGAAAACAAAAATAAAAGATAAAACAAATAAATTAAATACAAAGTCTAGTTAATAACATGGGATAATTTAAATGCCAATAACAACAACAATTAATAGGAGTTTATTTTTGCCACTTAAATGCAAATTTAAATTCATTTATTACAACACACACCACCTGCATAATTGTTGGTCATTGTTGTTCATGGCGTGTGACATCATTAGGCAACACTTTGCCATTCTCCCGCTCTCCTTGTACTTCATCCGTTTTTCGGCTCTCTGGCATTACGATGCATATTTTATGTGCTCACTCTCTCAGAGAAGTGGGTGGGTGGTATAGTAAACGTTCTAGGTTACTATGTAGATGACCGACTGGGCGTAAAAAGTTTATAAAACAAAATATTTTTAGCTTTTTGGTAAAATTTTTGCATTTTATGCAAAATTTCAGTTAATTGCGCAAAATTTATATGCTGCATGGCACATAATTTATTACTGCAGCTTATTAGCTTTTCTATGAGATTGGGTTTGTGACAGGCTTTGGGCGCCACTCCGCCCAAAAACACACATTCCCACAAACGGAGACAGACACTGGTAGAGTACTATATACATTTATGCATTTAGTAGTTGGTTTTGTATTATATATCAATATATATGTATGTATATCTGTCTGTCATTTAAATGGAATAAAATAAATGATAATAAATATTATTGCCATTGCCATAGCTTTTGTTGTTGTTGTTGTTGTTGATGCTGCTCCTACTGCTGAGTTCATGGCAAAAAGCGCCGACGTTTGCATTTCCTAAATGCCAAAGAACTTAACTTCCCTACACACTTATATTTATGTGCGTGTGAGCGTTTGAATATTGGCCAAATTTATGACCAGCACCCACCCACATAGTTGATGCAAACGGCTTGACTTTTCACACAGAGGCTTACACTTTCCTGTTGTCGCTCTAACTCGCACACACCCCAAATCCTCTGACCCAGCCACTGCCTATTGTTCAACTTTTGCGGCAATTTGATTAAAACTGACTAGGAGCAGCTCACAGCTAACAGCTAACAGGCAAAGCTAGTCGGCAGCTGGCTGGATGGTTAGCTGGCTGGCAGGCAGTTAGCCCATTTGTTGGCCATTTTTCTGCTGGATGGTGTTTTTGTGCTTGTTGTTGTAGTTGTGGTAATGAGTCTGATGCCAATGCCAGCAGCATTCCCATTGCCACTGCGGCTGCTTCTGTTGTTATTCCGTTGCCCAGCCGTTGAGTTGTGGCCGAGATATGGTACAAACATATGGAGCATAGAACTCTGCGCGCTTCTTTCTGTCCCCCACTCTATGGGTGTATGTATATAGTATATCTATGTGTGTGTTTATGATGTGATGTGTTCCTTGGAGGGACCACGGGCGCTGTTTTGTATTTGTGTATGGCAATAAAACACATGAGCGAGGCAAATGTTAGCGTTAGCAACAATGCCACCAGCAGCAGCATCACCAGTGACACGGGCAACAAAAATAACAGCTACACTGGAAAAAATTTACTGTATAATTTGCATTTTTCAAACCATTGCAATAAAATATTACAAAAAATGGAAAAAACTAAGCAGTTAAGTAGCACCATTTTTAAAAAGAAAAAAAATCTACAACAACAATCAACCTTGCCGATCAAAAAATATGAGCAAAAATACATGTTACACAAAAAAAAAATGTGGTACAGTCGAGGCGGTGCCCGACAGTGGAATACCCTGTACCTTTTGTCTCCCTAAGTTTTTACCGATTTTGATGAAACTCGAATGTTACGCCAAAGAAGTTATTTAAAGTATATGGGGTAAGTTTCAAGTTGGTATGTTAAGGGGTGTGGGAGAAAACACGGTAAATCGATTGCGGGGGGTGGTGGGACCGCATCGATAAAATTTGGATGTGGTTTTGTTCATTAGAGCCACATGAATCAGCTTACCAAAAATTGTGATTCTAGGTCACCATAATTACGAGGAGTCAAATATTGATGCACTTTATGGGCAAGGGGCAGTGAAATTTGTACATTTTTGACTATAACTTTTTCTGTATTTGTCCGATTTTGTTAATTTTTTACACATAAATGCATGTATCCACAACGCATCGCTCTGTTAAATTTCAAATGAAAATATTAAACGGTGTGGCTAAAAACCGCGAAAATCTACAGCGGGGGAACGGGGAAAGATATTGACATGATTCAACAAACTTCATCTGCTTAGGAAATATGCGCACCAGCAGGTAAAGTTCCGTGTCTCTAGCTCTTATAGTCTCCGAGATCTTGGCGTTCATACGGACGGACGGGCGGACGGACGGACGGACGGACGGACATGGCTCAATCGCTACCCGAGGTTATGATAAGCATTTTGGTATAAAGGACTTGGGGTCTGCCACGCCTCCTTCTGTCCGTTACATACATTGCACAAATCTAGTATACCCTTTGTACCTATAGGTACAGGGTATAAAAAGATTTGGGTTTCGTTTGGCTTGGATTGCAAGATCGAAATTTTCTGCGAACTAAGCTAAACTTTCTGTATAAAACCTTTTTTAGTATGATTTGAAATAATGTAAAAAACTTGTTTTCGTTGTTTTATTACCCTTAATATTTGTCTGATCTTACGTACATTTTTACTATCATTTAGACGCAACTTTTTTTTAATATTTTACATAAATAAAATATAAATTTGGCACCAATATTCATAGTTTGTAATCAATATATTTCACTTGTTGAAACGAATTTTTTTCATGCTTTTCTATTTATGTTTAATAATTCAATTAGTCAGGGTGAACCATATGTCTGTCATTCTGACAAAGTTTTGAAGAGGGCTGGGCTCGCTGGTGGAGTATCAAAATATCAATCCCCCTTAAAAGAAAAGTGCTGCGGCGACATGGATAGCTGAAAATCCATTTGCCCCAAAGAATAAAGCTAAATTAATATTTGGAAGTAAGCTCATATTACACAAACAATTATAAGGTGTGACTCCAAATAGCTAAAAGGTCTTTGACGCTCAACCCTCACAGCTCAGTCCGTCTGCGTTGCTAGCGTGCTTCATACAATATAGTAGTATTGCCGACATGCTGCTCGATAGGCTCAAGTTGCTCTGACAATGAAATCTATAAGATATGATGATGCGTCCTGGAAGGTTTCTACTCTAATTTATTTGATAAAGAGAACGAATAAAAATGTATATTCATCTTTGATAGTGTAGAAACAGAAATAAATATATTTTAAATATTGCTACCCTACATTCAATGAGTAAGTAAAAACCACATTAAGTATATTTTTATTGCTTACCTTTTCTCATAAATCAATTTCTTTTGTCTACTTAACCGTATTGGAGGTAACTTTGGAGTTCTTTTTAAAACATAGCACTCTGTGCTAAATTGACAAATTTTTGGAAAAAAGGAAAAATTGAAATGAATATCTCAATTTTTTTTTTTAAATAATATAAGTATGGAATGTTCATTCTCTAAAATATTTGACTACATAACAAAGCGAGTTCAGAAAACATTTCGAGTGAATTGTACAGAAAAAATAACATAAACATTGATAAAAGATGGCGTACGTTAAAGTCGGGCGCGGACGGCTTTGGGATACCCTGTACCACCACATTGCAATCAAATCCGGTGTATTGCTTCAGAACTCTAAAAGATATTTATTTGCCAAGCATGGTTACGATATCTTCAGAAACACACGAAACAAAACGAATTTTGCACTAAACACATTTTTTTTACCGATCGATCCTATTGGGGCTATATGATAAAGTCAACCGATTTTGATCAAATTTGGTACAGTTTTAAAGATCTGTAAAAAACTTCAGAATTCCAAATTTGGTTACGATATCTTTATAAACAAACGAATTATCCATCTAAAACTTTTGGTTTTTTTCGAGAACTTGTCTCCTATGGAATAATAAGGTAAAAATATTTTGTTCAACTGTACTAAAGTTATGTTTGAATTTAAACATACATTTTTTCAAAATTTCTAGTGTGCAATCAAAAATTATAAAACTTTTAATTCAAATAACGTATACGCAATGTAGCTTTATATGGACGGTAAAGGTACAAAATTTGGTGCTTTCATTATCAAATCCATCAAGTTTCAACTCTGTACAAGCATTTCCCAGCTTTATACCAAAACTTTGGCTTTTTAGTCGACTATACATTGGTTTAAAAAAATGAAAAATTCTTTAAAAATTAAAAATACGAAATGACATAACAAACACTTCGTGATTTAGATAGCTTTTTTAAAAATATAATTTTGTACTGCAATTAACTTTTCATTTTAAGAATCGTCACGTTGTAGAGTGTATTACAACTTTAATTTGGCGAAAACTCCCCGTAAATCAGCCAGAGATTATAGTCGGAGTAAGTGGTCTAGAGGTTTAAGACGGCAAAACCAATAGTTTTTGTATAACAAAACTCTCGCATATTTTTTTTTCAGTGTACAGCACTATAAAGAAAAATACCAACAACAAACAGCGAGCTACCAATATTAGCAATGACAACAATGGCAGTTGGGGTCACAGCAGAGCTGCCAACTGACTGCACACATGAAACGACAACTGGATGGATGTTCTGTGGTCGAGCTGTTTGGCCGCTTCTCACATCCTGCTTAGCATATGGTTAGAAGCGCGAATATGCTAAAGGAATAAAAAAAAAGGAATAAACCAACACATAATGAGCATTATTTGATGATAGTGGGGAACAGTTTCGACGCTGTTCTATTTTAATGGCATTTTCTTAATGGCTATCTAGATTACTGTAGAAAATACGGCTAATATTCTGTTAGAAAGCCACAGGTAGTAAATAAAATTTTTGTTAAAATAAAAGTTTGATAGTTGAAATATGTCAGAAGAGTGCATAACTTTTGTTGGTTATGTACGATTTTAAACTATCTTTTGATAATGAGTGGTATTTGTGGCTGACTTGCTTGTACCGCATATTTAAGCGTCAAAAAATCTGGAACACCAGTGTCTTTTTTTCTGGAATTTTATAATTGATGTCAAATAGTTAGTTGATGAATGTTAAAAAAAAACTACAAATAAATTTAAATTGAAAAACAGTTGCGCGGGACTTGGAGTGGAATTCTCATCCTTTATATGTTAATGCCAACATGATCAACATACTTAAAGGCTGATTTTACTGCGCTTCTTGATCTGTACCTAGCTATAAGGCGAAGTTCCAAACCGCCTATAAATTTAAGTTCTACAGGAAGACGGACATTGATAATGGAGTCGATGCTCATCATTGTGCAAATGGATCTTTTGGGGCTGTCATACGTTTTTCTGCCTAGAGGTTCGGGGTAAACTATAAGTACGCTCTGTAATTTGCTTCAAAAAAAGCAAATAATATCAAAATTTAACATTTGGTCAACAATCATAATACATATAAAATTAACAAACTATGGAAAAATGGTGATGATTCCAAGACGCGAAATTAGCTGGATACCGCTATTACTAAGATATCGCCGTGTGGGCAGCGTTCAGCGGAACTTAGGGTCACTGATAATGCAACGCTGTATGGGTCAAAAGCAATGGCTGCGCCAACGGAACCAACGGAACCTGCATAGCCCTTCAGAAATTGAGGATGATAGATGGGTTTTGCAGCTGGACATCGGACGCGCTGAGGACAAGCCGAATGCTTGCGCATCACTATTGGCACTGATGTATTTCTATTACCCCCTGAAGCTGCTGGCTGATAAAATAAGTATATTGAAATTAAAGTTGCTTTGGGACATTCATTTTTCGGAAGCAAAGTTTATAGAGAACTCAAAACAAGCAGCGGTGGTTATTACAGATATAATACGTCAACAAGACCCAATCGAAGTCAGAAATGCCACCACACCCATGGGTTTCAAGCAGATACACCATGATATGTTTGGAGAAAATATTGATTTCCGTTTCAGTTTGATGCGTTTTCAGCGGCAACATATAAGACGCGCCATTCCAATCAAGGTACATCGTTTGCGCCATTACAACCACAAGTTTGCTTACATTGATATGGTCTTTGTGGGAATACGTAGTTTGGAGGAGCAAGAGCAACTCGAAACAGATTCATCACAATCAGAGATGTTGGATCATCAAAAGTTTGCTGATACAGAACACATGGTGTATGCCGAATTTTTTGTCAGGTTTCGTCGTGACTATTCAGAGAATCCGAGGAAAGATGATAAAGAAGCAGACATGGGTGCTAATGAATGGTTGGTATCTTCATACAAAATTATGCAATTCGCTGTCCTTGATAAACCAGAAAATTATTGAAAATCGCGCATTACTTTTAAATTATTAAAAATTTTGTAAATAAATTTAAAAATTTTAAAAGAATTAAAGGCGAAAAAAAATAAAGCAGATCACTTTATAAATTAATTAAGCCATTGTTTCTTAATTTACCCTAATATTACAGTTTTTACAAAATTTCGATGACTTACCTAGCTTTCGATAACTTAATATTTCGATCACTTTTCTGCATTTGTTTTTTAAACTGTTCTTAAATAAAAAAAAAGTAAAAGCAAAATGACTTTGGACACTTTTATTGTAGTGTCGATTAATCAATGCAAGGACTATTTATTTAGTTTCCTTAGCTATTTTAGAATTCAGCCACAACACTTAACTAAGTTGAACTAACAAATGTTTTTGTGCAACATACGTAAATACGAAAGGATGCTAATGTTTGCTATTCACTCGATGTCATTTGGCTCTATTGACAATTTGTACCAGCAGCAATTTAGTGTAATCTATGGGCATTGCTAGTCTAGCATATCACTAGAAACTAGAGCCCAACATTAGAATAACAATCAGCAGCGTCATGTGGCATGGTAAAATTGCGCTACAAATTTGGCAGCCAGCTAAGCAGAAATCAGCAAAAACCAATTGCGCCAACCAAGCCCCCGCCCCCGTAGCAGGGTTACCACACAACCCACAGCCCACAGTCCTGTGTACATACGAGCACATGCACATAGAAGAAGTAGCCCAGTGCAGTGAATTGTAGCCCAAGGGCCAATGCACAGAGCCAACACACAGCTAACATTTGAAATGCAAAAACCAAACGGATGGTATTCACACATAGAGAGAGAGAGTAACACTCACACAATTGAAAGGTTCGCACAAAGCTGCGTATGCGTAATTTATTACAAGCGCCGCCATTTGCGCTGAGCTGTAAGCGTGCTCACGCCATTTTGCGTCATTTCGCGCACGCTTTTTTCAAAGTGTGTGTGAGTGAGTGTATGTGCGTGTGCGTGTGGGTAGATAAAATGCAAAATAGACGTCACCAAAAACGCGAAAGCAGCAACGACAACGACAGCAGCTGCTCTCCCTTTTGTTTAGATAGGCAGACTGCCCCAGCCACTGCGCCTGCCCCTACCAAGCCATTTTCTTTTATGTCCCACCCAGTTGGCCAAATATGTCAACGCTCATGTTTAGCCGCTCGACACGTGTGGAACTATGTTACTGTGTGTGTGTGTGTGTGTGTGTGAGTGTGCGTGTTAGTGTATATGCATGAGCTTCTAATTCAATTACAAATGCTAAATGCAAAATGCGCCATCAAAAATGTGTGTGTGACCTGCCTAGAAATGACAGCCAACTAATTTGCAGCCCACATTGAAAAACTAACTAACAACAAGCAATTTGGGCAATGACACCGTGCATAGTGCTGGGGCTGGAGTAAGCACAGGGAGTAGAGCATGAGGTGGCACTTCATCGTACAGTGGTTGCTGCCATGGGCCAAGAAGCGAAAATTCAAAGTCATTCTTATACAATCAAACATAAATAGTCCAAATCTTAAGTCTCCAAAGCATTATTTAGTATGATCTTTTAAAAACCCTAGCTGTACCCCTGCTTAGTGGACCCAAATCTAAGTTCCCAATGACCAAATTGACCAAAAGTTTCTCAAAAACTGCGTATATTATTATGTAAGCAAACATACGTAATTTGTGCAAATGTATGCAAAATAGAGAAGGAGATATCGGAGACCCACCTTAATTAGCTCCAATATGGAAGCATGACAAAATAAATTGATCTAGACACGCGCATCCGGCTGTCTGAATGCCTAGATGGAATTGGATTGGAAGCTATAAGATCTACGTCGCGACGTCTAAACTTGAAAAAGTACAGTATTTTAGAGGCTGGAATGCATAACGACTCAGTGACAAAAGCATACATAAGGGTAGCTTATTTGGTTGAGTGTTGTCCCCAAAATTAATCGTCTCGACGAAGTCTAGAGGCCAAGTTTCGATCGATCCACGTCTCAACGGCCAGTCGTGGTTGGTTTCAGAACAAAAACATCGATCGCCGGACTTGAGCCCCATTGAGAACATGTGGGGGAACTTGTCCCATCGCGTCTACGCTGGCGAACGCAAATCTTAGACGGTGCAGGAGCTGCGCAGGACAGTTACCGAAGAATGGGCTCAAATCCCACTTTCAGATTTTCAGACGGTGGTTCTTTCGATGCCAAACCGAATTTTCGAGGTTATAAATAAGTCGGGAGCCTGGACTCACTATTAAGTAAGTAACATTTATTTTTTGTTCCTTTTCAGAAACTATTCTTAATTGAATTTCGCAATATAAATTTAATTTTTTAATGCCATTGGAAATTTCAACCTTTTTTTTTGTTTATTTAGGATAAGTTTTTAGCTCATTCAGAATAAATCCTTAAACTTAAAACATAATATTTTTAAATAAAAATAGGTGTTCTTAATTGAATTTCGGGGAGTGTATATATGCAGAGAATAAGTCGTCATATAATGTGATGGTAGAGGGTTTCTCAAAGTTTTTTTGACAATTATTTTTATCCCTTCTAGATAACCATCAAATACATTCGGATCGCCATTAAATTTTACAGGCGCTATATGCAGGTAAAAAGGAAACTTTTTAGGGGATGGCGTTATTAAAATCGTGAGATGTTTCAAAAATGGCCACCCTAATGTACACTTATAATTATGCTTAAAAAAAAAAATTTGAGTAAAAATTGTAGCCAACGGTCATTTCGCGCAATAGTTTCAATATGTTTCCAAGGAGGTATCTACTACTACCCCCAATTCATAAAATATGCATCCACGCTTCTAAAGTCAGTGGATATGGTGTGGTATCAATAGAAGAGCTTTATAATGAGGACTTTACAACTTTGAGAAAAATATTTGACGCGTTGCGACAAATATTATTTTCATATATAGAGTTCCATATACTTAAGGAAAATTAAAAATCATAATTTCAAGGCCGATATCGCATTTGGAAGTATTTTTTGACAGCTGCCTTCATATAATCGCTACCACTGTGCATCGTCTGGCTGGAAAACTGACAGCCACATTCAACTTCAGTGCCAATTTAAACAACTTTTCATTATGCAAATCAATTTTACACTTTTTATTGCCTGCCTCTGCGCATTTTCCGGCATCAGCTGATGGAATTTCATACATTAATTTTGACTGGCATTTAAGTGAGTGTCAGTCTGAGCTGAAGACTCAGTGTGAGTGATTCTGCCGCCAGTCATCTCAAAAGTTTGTTTAGGTGTTGAGTGAATTTGTGTTTTTTTTTTTGGGTGGGCAAATTTAATGCTGTAGGTGCCACATCAGCAGCCTTACATTATCGTCGACGCTAAAATCATTTCAAGTGCAAATCTTCAATTAGGCAAAACAGAGAAAATTTGTGAAAATTTTTCAGCCACTGGCTGTATCTTAACTAAAGTTCTTTTTCATTTTACATTTCAGCCCCTCTTCATTTGGTTCTTCATGCAGCTAATTATGCGCTACAATGCGTTCCCGCCTTGGCCACTCCAGTATAAGTGAATTTTTGGACTATGCTACGTCTACACGGGTAAGTCTAAGGTCAAGGGAAGTATGTACTCTATATGAGGGTACATTGCTTTGGGATTGAAATTTGCAAAATGCCACTCACTATGTCATCAACTTAATGGTTTAACAATAGTACTATTCCTATATTCTGTTTTTTAAGTGAATTTTCAATTCGACAGATTTGACTGAATTTTAAAGAAATTCGTTCAATTGATGAACAAAATTTATTTAGTTGGAATTGAAATCACTAGCGCAAAATCATCAGAAAAAGGAGTAAAGAAACAGTAGAGAACGTATATTCCACAAAATATTATTTACCTTAAATAAAATCAGAAAAGGCTCAGTTTTGAAATTTTAATAGATAGATTATTGTATGTTGTTAATAATAGGTAAATGCAGAAATCTCTCAGTCTCAAATTTTAAAAGATTTTGGTATGCTCAACATGTTTTAATCATTTCCGTTGTAAAATGGCAAGTTAAAACCCAAAATACAGTCTATAAATTTTTTCATTGAACGGATTTCGAGATATTTGGAATAAAACATTTTTCTAAATTGAAAAAAATTTTGAAATTGTACTTCATATGTCGTATGTTACCAACTTTGAATTTTTGTCAAGATTTTTTGCGGTATGAAAATTTGTATGGTTGTAGCAAAGTCAAAATTTTTTTGACGGATACGGATACGTTTGTTGTATGGTAAGGGTAACTAAATTATAATATAAACTAAATTCGCTTTTCTTCAAGGATTTTCTATTTATAGAAGAACAAGAAAGTCTGTTTTATTTCTTGGCATTTTATTTGAGATGTTTTGACTGATTTTAAGCTTTTGTGCACAGTTTTGTTGCTGTCTTATTTCCATTATCAATGCCTCATATCGCAAATCCAAATAAGTTCTATGGCTCTATGCAGTAGAACCCACGCAGTCCAAACAAAAAAGATAAGTCTGCACCATGTTTATACTATATCGCTGGCACAAAATGGGGCAACATGCTCTCCGCCCACTCCGTAATTAGCGCCTGTCAAAATAAGGGTTGTTTGTTGAAAGCTACAACTATGTAGTACTACAGACTCCCCCTAAAATGTTTTGGCAGTAGCTCATAAAAACTTTGTCTATATTTATACAATTAACACGGAGAAAAAAAAAACATGGAGTATTGTTTGTCTTGAAGATGGCCCAAACGACGTCTGACGGCTGATTAGAAAATTGCCTACAAATAAATTAAAGGCATTATGCTTTGTCGCTCTTTTATTTTCGTTTTCTTTTATTTTGGCAAGACGGAAGTGGTTTTTCCTTGCTTTTGTTTTGTTTCATTTTCATCTGAAGGTTGTATTTCTCTTTATTTTTTTTTTTTTGACTTTGACTTTGGATTTAATGCTGATAGATGATGTTGATTGTGAGACTGATGCGACGTACCAATAATCAAGTTTGCCCTAAGCCCTTCGTGGCAGCGCGTGCCGCAGCTCAACAAATGGAAAATGGAGAACGGAAAAACGGAAAATGTGAAAATGCTTTAGACTGTAGACTGAAGACTTTAGACTAAAAATAAAGCACACAATTTGCGCGCAACCTTTTAGAAATGACGCAACACAGCCAAAAATTTCTGTTTGTCTCTGCTATTTAGTGAAAACTTCAAAGTTAAAGCTGAACCTTAAAATAAAATGATTGCCAGCCGGCAGCAGCAGCAAGGAGCAGCCACAAGCCGCAGCAGTCAACCCCGCGGCCCTGTGTCACAGTCGCAGTCCCTGTTCCAGACTCAGTCCCAGTCCCATTCCCAGTTGCCCATTGCTTTGTTTTGGTTTTCTGTTTCGTGCTCTTATTTTTTTTTACAACATTTTTATTTTGGCCCGTTATTCATAGCTTATAAAACAATTCTCCTGGCTAATGCAGCACTCCCAAATGGTGGCCAAAACCCAAACATTCTGCACCCCTGCTCCTGGCCACCTTATTTGCCATATCAGCAACGCCAACATCCCAACAAAAAAAAACATTGAAACGGGCGTATGACTACTTAAGGTAAATAGATGGCATAGATGGAACTACTCTGCATTGCTGCCAACCTGGAACAGGATGGAACTTGGCTGATGCTGATGCTGATGATGATGTTGCTTATGTTGTAAACATTTTAAGCAAATTGTTTAGGTAAATAGATAAGACGTGACCTTTTTCTCTGGGCGCGCACACAAATGCATTGTCAGTGTCACTGAAGTGGTTGGAGTTGGAGTCAGGCTGAACATTGAAGACTTTGCTGTGGCTTTACTTATGTCTAGGTAATGTATTACTTACCATTATTATGCTGCTTTTATTTTTTCCACTGCAGCCTCATTGTAGCTTACATGCCTTCTATATATTATTGTCAATTATAAAATGGCGGTACAATGCATGCTGGCTAAGGCTTTTCTTTTTCCCCGCAGCCTCTATTACATACACACACACTCACACACTAATAGTATTGCCATTGTGTTGGCCTGGCCTTTTGTGTGGCTTACAATAGTCCTGGGTCCTAGTCATTGTCGTTGTCGTCTTTAAGTTGAAAAATATGTAAATAAATAAACATAAAGTAGGTAAAATTGTCTGGCCAACAACCCGATGTGAGCTTGTTGAATGGCATGGCCAGGAACCTGAACATGAGCCTGGATTGGCCTGGGTTGACCCGACTTCCAAGCAGACCCAAGTGGCTTGCGCTTAAAGTGTTAATGGTTGGGGCGTATCCTGGTAGCAGCAGCATCAGTAGTAGTAGTATGCCATACATATACATATGACCCTTGGGTGACATCTGTGTTGGAAGGCGTGCGCTACAAGCGGATGCATCGCATTACGACGAAAACTTTTGAACTACGTGGAGTGTGAGATTTGATAGCTTCCGTATATGATTGAAACCTTGATGGGCTTAAAGATGCCCCATAAATAGAAATGAGTTGAGTAACTTTGGGCATGAGGCATAATTTACATACATCTAATATTCAAGCTATGCGTGTTTGTTTTGCCAAGCATATTAATATATACATACCTACATACTATTTATCTTCACATTTTTGTAGTTGCTATCTTTTTTGGGGGTAAAGATTTAAAAAAAGACATTTTGGTTTTCAAAACTTAAACAAAGTTATGCACACACCACAATGAAAAAATATTGAAATACATTTGGCTAAAATTGGAATAAACATTTTTAGTGCTTTCGGTAAAATATATAACGCATAAATATGTCCTAAAAATGCATAAATTTATATCGGCAAAATATTCAAATATGCTGTATGATATATTCATATTTATCAGTTTTAAAATGCATTGATACCACTTACCATACACACAAACGTTTGTAGCCGACGGCTTTTATAAGTTTTCAAACATTTATCTGCAATTTTTTAAATTTTTTTTAAAATTTTTAATTTTTAAATGTACAAAGAAGCAAAATGATTTTTTGTAAGGTATAATTTTTTTTTTACACTGTAGGGGTTTTTAAATGGTAATATATTATAAATAATATACTAAAATATTAAAACGTCAATTACAGTGTTGAACAAAAAAAAATTGAAAGAAAAGTGCAAATGAACAGACCATGTTTATCTCATATTTTTGGGGTAGCTGAATCCGAATCTGAAGCCGTTTAAGCATGGATAAGCTACTTTGTACACTAACGTCAGAAAGATTAAGGACAGTGCTTCAAAAGAAGAAAAACTAGAAAAATACCCTTCAGTTCGGCTCAGGCCTGAATTAGTCATGAAATCTATCTGGATTTTCAGTACCAGCCATGAATCTACGCATTCATTTGTCACTGAATTTAATACATGCATGGACTAGGCGTTCAGACCTGAAGCTTAGCCGTAACAATCAGCTATGAATTCAGTGCTGATTTATACTTAAAAGTCAGGTCTGAAATCACAAGTCAGTAAATAATACATTGAAACAAAAATTCTTTATACATTTTTAAAAAAAATTTTTTATCAATTTTAATTTAATATTATAAATTACAGTGGATTAGGTGCAGCCTTAAAATTGCGATTTTTTTGCAACTGCATTGCATTACGCAGCTGCGATTCCGCTGGGCAAGAGTCCGCTGTAACAGAGGCATCAATTGATTTTTTTCGTCTTCCTTATAAATACGTCAACATTTGTTTCATTGTTCCTTTTTTTCAGTTAGCCGAAACTTGCGAAGTTGTCTTTTGCTCTACATTGTTCATACCTTTAAAATTATTTTGTAAAGAAGAAATAATGTTTTAAATACTAAAATTTAATAAATACATTCCTAGAAATTAAAATTTTCACAGCACCTGCACGCACAAAAGTCTTTTTCTTTGTGTAATAAAAGAAAACGACAGAAAAAGCTACGCACACAAACGCAAACACCAATACTTATGTAAAGTCAAATAAAAAAATACAATTGACTTTTCTTATTTTTTTTGCCTTGCTTGCCTGTCAAAAGAAAGAGATAGACAGATAAATTTTTGTGTGTGCTTGTTTCTTTCCAAAGCCATGAGCGTTCGCTTCCTTTTCATGCCGGAATTCAGGGCTGAATTTTTCAGGCCTGACCGACCGAACTGCAGGGTAAGTCCAACTAAGTCTTATAAACAATATTTGTCTTTGTGGATGTGTAGCAGTAAGAAAACCACTCCTCCGGAAAGTGAATAAAGTAAAAAGACTGGAGTAGGACAAAAAACATCAGAAATGGACGATCGATGACTGAGGTAAAGTACTTTGGACTAACGAATCTAAATTTGAAATATTAAGTGATAAACTTCGTATTTCGTTAGATGTACACCTGCAAAAAAAAATTATGCCTGATTTTAATAAAAGTTTTTTTTCCTTTTAACAGCAATAATTCATACTTTGGATATTTTTCTTTCATGTTTCATGTATGAAATATGACGGTAGTGTATTTATTAAGTTTCAATAATGTTGTAATGTAATGTAATGTAATTGTGGGGCTAGGCATAAGCCTATATGCACTGCGACCAGTTTGGTCTATTGTGCACCCCTTTTCCTTTAGACATTTAGTATGTCGAGGAAGCGAACCAGCTCTTTTGAAGGGAGCTTTTGAAGGTCTTCATCTTCTAGTAGGTATGCACCTAAAACTTTGTGTCTCCTGTGGCATAGTGCCTCACAGTTTGTAATGAGGTGTTCCATAGACTCTTCCTCATCACAGCAGAATCTGCATGTATTCGTATCTGATATACCTATTCGTTGTAGGTGTTTTTTGCAGGCGAAATGGCCTGTAAGTGCTCCCGAGAGTGTCTTTAGACTTTTCCTGTTTAGGGTGAGATTGCTGTTTGCTCTTTTGGCGTCGAATTTCAAAAATTTTTTAGAATGGTTAAGGCCGTTAATGCCGTTCCAGTATTCTGATAATTTTTGTTGAGTCGATTTTTTGGTCTCTTGTTTTAAGTTATTTTTGTTGAAGCCAAAGAAGGGAGTTTGGCCTATGAATAGCTTTTCCGCCCCTTTTTTAGCTTAAAGGTCCGCCTTTTCATTTCCTTCTTGTCCTTCATGTCCGGGCACCCAAATCAAAGAGACTTGGTTGTGGGTGGCCAGTTGATTGAGTGCGTTATTGCACTCTATTAGGACTTTTGAAGTGAAGGTGTAGCTTTTTAGTGCTTTGAGGACTGATTGACTGTCTTAGAGTATTTTGATCTTAACTCTCTTGAGTCCTCTTTTTGATAGTAATTCCACTGTTTCCATTATAGCGTATAGCTCCGCATGGAAAATTGTAGTGTCGGTACTTAGAGTAATTGATTTGTGTGCTCTGGGGCCCACTATTCCTGCTCCTACATCTGTATACCATTTCTGCGAGTCGTCATGTAACCATACTGGGTTAGCATTCCATTCCTCTCTAGATGGGAACATGACTTTGTATCTCTTGGTGAATTTGAGTACTGGATCTGTGTGGTCGTTTGCCTGGGTCATATATGTAGCATTTCTGACCCTGTTAAGGATTTGTAGGTGACCAGTAACGTTTCCTGGTTTGAATTTTTCTTTCAAGTGGATTGAGAGTGCTTGCATTGCAGCCTCTTCCTGTATTGCTAAGTGTAGCGGTGGTAAATTTAACAGTGCTTCCATGCCAGCAGTTGGGGTAGTTCTCATGGCCCCTGTGATGCTTAGGCATGCTAGTCTTCGTTTTCACCACCATAACAATGCCCCATAAAGTATGATGGGTCTAACCATTTGGGTGTAGATCCAGAAGGTCATTTTGGGGCTGAGACCCAAGGATTTACCCAGAAGTTGTTAAGTAGTCCAGAGGTTTTTCTTGGCCTTTGTTATTACAGAGTCAAGGTGTGCGCTCCAGGTGAGTTTTTTATCCCGGGTGATTCCTAGATATTTTACCTCTTCGTTTAGGAGTACCTCTGTTTCATTTATTGTTAGTAAAGGGATATGAAACGCCCTTTTTCTCGTAAATGGGATGATAGGGGTTTTTGTAGGATTGATTGACAATCCCTCTTTCTTGCACCACTCCCATGTTGTGTCTAAGGCATCTTGCATTAAGTCCCTAATGGTCCTTTCATGGTTGCCTGTGATAATTACAGATATGTCATCTGCATGTCCGATTGTTTTGTACCCTTTCCTGTTGAGGGTCTATATTAGGTTATCAGCTATTAAGGACCATAGCATTGGTGAGAGTACCCCCCCCTGCGGACATCCTTTTACGGCTTTAACACTAAGTTCGACTTGCCCTAAAGATGCTTTGATCTGTCTTTGGTTCAGCATATTGCCAACCCATTTTACTATAGCTGGATCTGCTTCTCTGCTGGAGAGTGCCAGTTCTATTGCTTTAAAGTTCGCGTTATCGAAAGCCCCCTCAATGTCCATAAATGCACAAAGAGCGTCTTCCTTTAGGCTTAGCGCCTTTTCTATAACTTGAACCATAGTGTGAAGTGCTGTGACTGTTGACTTGCCTTTTTGATAGGCAAATTGGAACTTGTTTAGCGGAGTATTAGAAATAACCTCTTCTCTTAGGTAGCAGTCTAGAATCTTTTCCATGGTTTTTAGCATGAAAGACATTAAACTGATCGGTCTATAGGATTTGGGAGATTCTGGGAATTGGTTACCTCCCTTTGTTAGACTTCATCTGAATATTTGTACCATAATACGTATTAATTCTGCAGTCCCTTTAGTGATTAGGGCTGGGAATATACCATCAGGTCCTGGTGATTTAAAGGGTTTCAACGAGTTTATGGCCCATTCTACCCTTTCGAAGTTGACTATCTTGCTAATAGTAGAATTTGTTGCCCTATAATTGTACGTTAATGCCCCTTGAACGTTGTCATTGGTTGCATTGAGCCTACAGTCAGGGAAATGAGTTTTAAGAAGAAGCTCTAGTGTGTCGGTGAAGGAGTTTGTGAAGGTACCTTCTTTAGTATGCCAATAGGATTAGTTACCCCCTTTGACAGTGATTTTTGGATCCTAGCAGTATTCGGGACATCATTTAGTTCCTCACAGAAGTTTTTCCATGAGTTCCTTTTTGATCTCCTTAATTCTTTGTTATATAGTGTTAGGGACTTCTTATATTCTTCCCATGTATTGTTTTTCTTTGCGTCATTAAATTTGGATCTTGCTATTTGACGCAACTTAGCAAGTCCTTTATTCCACCAAGGAACCCTCTTCGTTGAGGATTTTATTTTGAGTGGACTACATTCGTGATATGAGCAAATTATGGAGTCAGTTAAGGTTTCAACTGATGCATCCAGTTCCTCTGTCGATTTTAGGTGAAGCATGCTTCTGTTTAGTCTAGATTCTAGACATTCTGAGTATTTCTCCCAGTTGGTTGCTTTAGGGCTTCTATAGACCATTACGCTCTTGCTTAACCCCCTTGTTTGAAAGAGTATATGTTTATGACCAGACATCGAGTACTCGTCAGAGACTCTCCATTTGGTGATCATGTCAAGTGCGTTATTAGTTATGAGTGTCAGGTCAAGAACCTCTTGCCTTATGGCATTTTCGAAGGTTGGTTATTACCCCTGTTTGCTATAGCTAAGTTGGTTTGTACCTACGATATTCGGTGGTGGTACTTCGTTGGTGTCTCCTGGAAAGTACGCTGAGGCTATGACAACCTCTGTATACTTTCCATTTGAAACTGCCTCAACTAGTACTGCTGCCGTGTCGCCATTCATAAATTTAGTGGATGGCAAAAATGTAATATTGGTATCAATGACTAGTGCAGCCCTTGGTTTGACTGCACCTACGTCATAGATTACCTGCGTATTTTGTATTTGAGGCCTGCTACTCTGCCTCTATATATCCAGGGCTCTTGGACTAGCCCTATGTTGGTGCTACCGCAGGCAAACCTTCTGCTGAGTTTGGCTGTTGCAGCCTGAGCATGGTGAAGATTTGCCTGGATGCACCTCATGTTTTGGTTACGGGGTCGGGGGTGGAAGGAGTACTTTCGTCCTCTTCTTCCAACCCCACTACATCCATTTTGTCCGCCAGTGCTTCTGCATTGAAGGGCGCAGCTTTAAACCGCAGAGTCGCTTGGCCAAAGCGGAAGTTGACCTTCTCTGCTGACTCGACCAGGCTGGCTGCTGATTTCTGGTCCACTGACCAGAGTGACATTAGAGCCTCTTTCAGCTCTTTTCAGTATACGCCACGTGTCGACGTAGAGGCCTTTGTTCTGCCCCTGTATTAAGTTCAGGATCCTAGAGGTTTCTAGGGTCTGAGAGTTGGGGAAGTACCCCACTGCGATCCTCGAGTGAGGAATTTTAGATTCGTCTGTGGCCCACAGTGAGGCTCCTTCCCATGGTGGCGCATTCGTTATGGTCGCTTTCAACCATTCTGACGAGGTACCATCTTTACAGTGCAGGACCATATATCCTGCTTTATATGTAGCTCCTAGGAACGCAGTGGCCTGTTCTTTTTCCGCTACTATCTTATCCAAAATAAGATTTTGGATGGCGTTCATTTGCTCGGTGGTTAGGGGCGTATTGGGATAGTCCCTTGCGAGCACTGCCATTTTAATGCGTGTCACCACATCCTTGTAGGAGGCAGTGGGCTGCCTCTTCTTGGTTGTGGTGTGGGCATCTCTTGGTAACTTCGCCGCATCCGATGTTCTTGATGCGGGTGTTGTTTCTGCCTCTGCTGCGGCTTTTGAGGTGCAGGGTTGATCCTCTCTAACCCTCTTGTTATGGGTGGCCTCTGGAGGTGTATGTTCTGTAGACCTCTGTCTTTTGGGGCCGGGTTTGGATTGTTTTTGGCTGGCATTGGGAGCAAAGCTCTGGCGTATGCCTTTCTCTGCTTAGGCCTTTCTTTAGGAAGTACGTGAACCTCTTTTTGCCAGCTCCGCTCAGTTTTTTAGGCTTATCTGTTGCTGGTGCAACGCCTATAGGGTTTTGAGGGGCAGCTTCTTGGCTCGCGCCAATTGAAGGCTGCTCCACCTCCATTTGTTGAGGTGTTATGGCCTCTTGTTGTGAGATTTCAAGGCCGTTCTCGCCAGTTTTTTTATTTTTGTTTGTGAAAGTGTTCATTTTTGGACCCACGAGTAAAGGGGAATGTCGGTGCCCCGGTAGCGCAGTAAGGCTCTTATTTAAATGGGGTCTTGCCTGGGCGCCCCAAGTTCGCATATTAACGACTAGATACCCTCTAGCCATTCATCCCTCGGCATAAGCTGTTCCACCTTGGATTGGGGTTTGTGTAGAGTTTTCTCTCTTAGCCCAACTATATTAGCCACACACTCAGCAGAGACATGACCTTACTGAGATGTGTGTTACCGGTAGTCACCACGTGGAGGTTATAGTCGCACTTCCATTATCGTAGCAGTTACGGCACAGAGGTGGTGAAACCACTGCGTTATTCCCCCTACATAGGTTAATGACTATCTACCTTCAATAATGTTAACCGATGTAATAGCTTTCAGGACTGTAAAGGTTAAAAATTAAAAAAAAAATTTACATAGTACAATGAGTTCAGATGATCAAATTTAAAACGCCTTTGGGGAGTACCTTAGCTTATGAGCACACCTCTCTTAGTCCTACTACAGATGTTCAGTCTTTACATCCAAACTCTTGATTTTTATATTTGAAATTCAATGCTAACAATCATTTTCAAAACTAAGGAAATTACTCAAGACAAATAATTATATGTGCATAAATTTTTTTTGATATATCTCAGTTATGAGCAGCGGAACGGTTATTTTGAGTATGCAGATTTTTGGAGACACCCTTTTTCACTAAACAAACTTCCTTGCTTTTGCTAATTTAGGTACCATTAGGTTGAATCCAGGATTCAATTTTTTCTTTTCATAGAAAATAATTATGTGTGCATAGAGAGTCCCACTAGGTCTATAACGTCGCCAGAAAAGTTTAAAGAGTTGATAATGAATGCAAAAGCAATCACTTAAAATTAAAAATGTGGAACAGTCGAGGCGGTACTCGACAGTGAAATACCCTGTACCTTTTGTCTCGAAAAAGTTTTTCCTTCATATTCCTTCAAAGAACTTTCCAATTGGAATTTTTTTTTTTTTTTGGTGAAATTCGATATTTTTATCGAAACTCTACTACGGGGGAAAGGGGGAAGATATTGACATGATTCAACAAACTTCATCTTCTGAGGAAATATGCGCACCAGCTGGTAAAGTTTCATGTCTCTAGCTCTTATAGTCTCCGAGATCTAGGCGTTCATGGCTTAATCGCTACCCGAGGTTATGGTAAGCATTTTGGATTAAAGGACTTGGGGTCTGCAACGCCTCCTTCTGTCCGTTACATACATTGTACAAATCTAGTATACCCTTTGTACCTATAGGTACAGGTTATATAAAGGGCAATTATTTTTTGAGCAAGATATCACAACAGTCCAAAATGCTTGCGGATACTGAAAAGTAGGACGAAGAGCAGGAAAGTGGTCAAAATGGTTGTTATTTCCATTAGACACCGCAAACTTTTTAAAAAGTCCAGAAAACAACTCAATTAACAAGGGCAGGGGCGCAATTCCTAAAATTGGCGGATAATCTAAATAGGCCATCCGCCAGTTGGATACTTCTTACATGATGACTTTCAAAAAGACTAGGTCGGAATCAATCTTTATAGTTACTAAACTGCTTGTAGTATAAAAAAGTGAGGTTGACCGAATTGTAAAATATGGGCCCATAGGCCGGAAACCATTTTTTTCATTTGGATTTAAGTCCTACATTAAATTGTGATTACCAGTTTTCTCTTCTTTTTTAAAAAGTGTGGTCTGCCTAGGAATATAGGAGCAATTAATCTAAGTCGTTTATTTGGATGTAAACTAGTTTGTTGTAATGCCGTCTTACAGCCCTAATAATTTTTTTTTGCCAACCTTTTTATCTAAGCCATTATATAGTAAGTACGTAAATAATTTCAAAACTTTATAAGGCATTGCAGCAAGTAATGAAAATACTTTTTATATTAAGTACATAAAATTACACACTTTGTTAAACAATATTTCAATAATCGCATTTTTTTGCCAATAGATTTTGTTGTTGTTGTTGTTGTATTTCAGTATAGTAAAGTTTAAGTAAAAATCTCTCAGCTGTGTATCAATATTTTCCCAGCTAAGCTTTACTATCAAAACGAAGCTGGGCCTTAGCTCCTCTGCTATGAACTAAGGCAAAAGAGCGAACCTAAGCCCAAATTTGTTGTCCTATCTGCGGAACAACAAATTGTTTTTTTACAGCTCTGTTTTCGTTTTTGGTGTCGTATTTTTTGTTATATATACTCTGTAAATATTGGACCAAGGGTATTGTAGATTTGTGTAGGTAACATGCATAAGATGAAGCTGCAGAGTTTTGTGTAAACACCTAGCAGATATCGAAGACCACGAGACATTCATATTTTCCACATTATTTGTAAGTAGTTGTCAGTCGATGGTATTATCTTATACTTGTTTTAAGGGCAACAATATTTCACTTTCATTCATTGTTAAATATTACTAGACTTACATAGTATGTGACGTGAACTTCAAAAGCATTGGTAAAAAAACAATTAGTTAGTTAGTTGTACACATTGTCGGAAAGAGCGCCAGAAATATCAGACAGAAACTTACACTAAAAAGAATTCTGCATTTCTGCCACACACAGGACCTTAACTACAAAACGTAAAGCACTTCTGCCCAAAATTTTGTATTAATTGTACTGACAAATATACATAACTTTTTAAATGGGAAATTTTTAACATACATTTTTCTAAACCAAAACAAAGACTTTTGTCGGACACTTTTACATTTCTGTATCGTTTTTAGGGTTGTTCACATCGATAGTCGGGCACTCTGGCATTTTTACATTTGTGCCCAACAAAATGAACACCCTCTCTATTTTCTCCCCACTTGACTGCTCCAATATTTCTGTTTATTTTAGTGATATATAAACTAGAGCTAAACAATTTTGTATATGTATTGGTGCAGGGTATCCCGCTGTAGGGCACCGTCGCGATTGATTCAATTTTCTTTTATATTTTTTTTGGTGCTATTTATGCGTCTTTGATGCTGCCTTATACTATGTAGTACACAGGGCCAGACTTGTGCAGTGCTTAACGCTGCTTCCTTTTCCTTCCACAACTTTTCGATTACTTCCATTCAATTTGCTCGTTTTGCGTTTGGGCTTTCAACAAGTTGCTCTTGTTCCCGTTGACGTGCTTTTTGTACTTGTTGTTGCCTTGACAATATTGAAAAAAATATATAACTGAGCGGAGAGCTAGAGGAGAGGGAAACGAAAAATACGCAAAAAATATGAACACAAAACAAACAATTACCGACTACAAGCAACTGCTGAACACCCCCGCAACAATTCCCTCACAGCTTTTGGGCTTCTTCATCTTTTGCAGCTGCCAAAACAGTTAAGTGTTTCAGCTTATTGTTGTCCTTGTTGTTCTTGTTTTTGTTGTTGCTGCTACCTAACCCCTCGAAAAGAGAAAAAAAAAAGCGTTGCGGCTAATCGAATTCGATTGCTTCACACTGATAAGAGCAGCTGCTCTTGCGAGTGAGAGAACCTAACTGCCTAACCATTCGCACCTTTGCGGGCCGCCCCAACTCACGCTCTCAATTTCTTATTCCCTTCCACTCCCACTCCCTTAGCTTGTCGATTTTTATGGCGTTTTATATTATTGTATTAGCCGTAGCATATGCCTTAAATGTTTTCATTTTTTTTTGCTTGTGCTCGCCACTCGCCTGCTTTTGTTTGTTTTTGTTTTGTTTTGCAAATTTATTGTTTTTTATTTCCTCTTTTTTTTGTGTTGCTGCTGATTCCAACGCCGATTTTTATACGCTGTATTTTGTGTGTTCACGTTTATTATGTTTTACTTTTTTCGCGCCTTTTTTTAATACGCTGTTCTTTGTTCTAACCCCTTGTTTTATGCGTGTAGCCATCGCAGTCGCCGTTGCTGTCGCCGTCGACGCCAACCGGAAGTGCCTCATTTTTAGAAGTGTTTTGCATTTTGTTGCCGCCTTTCACTTTGTTCTCTATACAATTGTATGTGCGCGATTTGTTGCTATTGCCTTTGGGTTTTGGGCTTTCATTTTGTTGCTTTTGCTTTTGGGCGATTCCTTTGCAAATCACACGAATTTGGGCCACGAAAAATTACGTTACATATCTTTTTTTTTTTAATTTGTACGTAGAGGAATTTTTTTTTGAAATAAACACTTTTTCTGTAAGTTGCATTTCTTTGAAAACGTAACTTTTTGAAAAACATTTTTCTGAAAAGCCCAAAATCTCTACTGGAGTGCCTCGGGCCAAAATTTTAACTGCTGACATGGCATCCACAGGTTCGTCGACTTGTCCGTCCTTTCTGCTGATACTTATCTTCAAAGGGTCTTAGCTGCTCTACAGGATGTGCTTAGCGAAATGTGATAATGTGCCAAGCTGTGGAATGCTCAGCAATAAATCTATGTTGCATGCGTTCTATTTACGCTTAGGGCTGCTCTGTATTCTACGTTTTCAATCAATAGGTAGCCCTATCCCAGTCAAAAACTCACTTATTTACCTGGGCATATAAGTAATTAGAAATTGTGTGAGAATCATCATTTCCGTGCTATTACCTTGAGATTCTCCGATAAATTACAAATAATGGAGTGGCTATTAGGAGTCAGTAGCAAACTTTCTCTTCAGCAAAAAGCGACTTCTTATTTAAAATAAAAGTAACTGCCCAAAAAAAGCGTTTTTGCACAAAATCGTAAAACGTAAAACTCATTCCTTCAACAAATATACAAGCGGCTCAAAATTCTCAAAAGTGTCCTTTGATTTGTAAAAGAATGACCCTTTTGCTTTGGTTATTTGTGAGTTATGCAAATGTGTTGTTGGCAGTTATTTGTGCTGGGGATTTGTTTTTGAGCGGCGCTCATGTTCTGCCTGCGCGCAGTATGTACAAGTATTTGTGTTTTGGTTTAGTTTTGTAGGCCAATGGGCATGATAGGGTATAGGGCAAACATATGCACATGTACTTGTACATAAATATACATATATATACATACCAACTGTAAGGGATATGGGATATGCGATATGGGTCGGTCATCAACTTACTGGAGTAGGTTTTGTGTGATGAAGGTTTTTCATTTTGTATTTTTTTTAAATTTTTTTTAAACCGACTTTTAGCACTCGGCTGGCATTTGTTTGATTTATGCAAAAATATATTTATAAATTATTGCTGTTTTTCAAAATAGAAATAAAAATAAATGAAATATATTTGTTGGTCTTGCAGTTTATTTAAGTAAAACGTGTTTTTGCTAAACTTCCTTAATTTTTTTTTGTGCAAACTCATATTTCAGTTTTTGCTTAATTCATAATTGTGTGTGCAAGTTTTTTTGGAGTTATTTTATTTATTTTTACTTCTTGTTTAGTAACACAGCTTTAAAAATAAAATAACAATTTAAAAAAGTAAATTGTTTTACTATGGCTGCATATATTTCAAATGGCTTGTCTATCTTGAACTTTCACAAGGAACAAATTAAAAATTCGATCGAAATCACATTAAGCTGTTTTGAAAATGAAGCTCTATAGAATTTCATATAATTTTTTGATTTATTATACCAAATATGAATGACATATCTCGCTTCCTTTTGTGCTTCACATGTTACTTGGTGAATCCAGCTCTCCAAACCAATTTTTTTTCTATTTATAGGTGTGTCAAATGGGATACGAGATATGCACAACAATTATTAAATAAAGCTGTTAAAACTTAAGAATAACTGCTTTTACTTACTTAAATCCATTTTAAATATTCAAATTTAAAATAACTTTAAATTTATATGCAACCTTGGCTTTTTTAATAATAAGCCCATCTTATATCAAGCTGCAAACCCATATTTCCCCAACTATTGAGATCCCATAACAAACTGCTAAAATATGAAACCTCAACGAGTCTTAAAGTGGAAAAGAATAAAAAATCCAAACGAGCGTTGCATCATAAATAAAAGAAATGAAATCATTTCAAGCAATTTGTCTACAATTTTGTGTCACACTTTCTGCGCCATTTCTCACATGCCATAAAAATGTTACACACACCAGCACACACACACACACCCCCACGCACACACACTCATACACATATAGAAGCATTCTAAAGCTCAAGACACACCACAAGCCGGGCCAAGCCATCGAGGCAACGTGGAAACCCGGCCGACCGACCGGGCTACACGGCAAGGTGTCATGCTGATAAATGGCGTTGCCTTACTTACACCGTTCCCCCACACAGCTCCTCGGTCACGCTGCCTGGAATTTTACGTTTATTTTTGAGAAAACTTTTTTCGTGTGCCAATTTCAAGAAAGATTTCCTTTAAGTATAATAAAATGCAGTGCCGCTGTCATAAATCTATTCCGCTCAATTGTCGCGTGTGCGCTTTAAGCACCAGAAATTGAAATCCACTGACATTGAAAAATTAATAATAAAAAGTCAGACAGAGAAATTTGCAAATGCTTCGGTTGGCATATTTATGAAAATTGTTTGCACAACGGTTCAGTTTTAAAAAATACGGAAATTAAAATATTTAGATAACAAAGAGAGAAAAAAAACATACAAAATTATATACATACGATAAGCAAAGGCAAACTTTGACGCACAAAAGTTTGGCCAAAATAATTTTAAAAATATTTTTGACGTGGTTTGTCGCTTTTGGGACACCAAAAACTGAACACAACCAACACAGGCAAAATGCCAGCTATGTTTGCGCATAAAAGTATGCTACACATAATTTCAAACGCAGCCATAGCTGCCGTTTATGAGATGAATAACTAAAACAGGCAAAACAAATTGCTGGGCAGTAGTTGGGACTATCGGATGCACTATATTTGATAAGAAAGACCAGTCAGATAAGATACGGTTAAAAGTCGGCGTATTTTAGTACAATAAAAATATATAATCATCTGTACGTCTGTTTGCTTTTAACTTCTCAACCGATGCACAAGAAGCCATGAAATTTTTTGCAGTTACAGATCATTTAGAGGTGGGTGCGCGGGTGGGTGCAACGAGATCATACGAAACAAAGCAGTCAGCGTAAAGATCATTTTGAGAGTTTCTCTAAGCGATGTTGTCTTAGCGCTTAAATACAGCTCAATCTCTCGTATACCGATAAAGTTTTGTGTACAACACTTCAATATATAAACTCATAATATTTTCAGTTCTATGGAATGTTTGAGTACTAAGTATGATCTTTAACCCTGTGAAGGGTTTTTTTTTTTATTATTATTTTTGTATTATAATTATATATTATTTTATCAATTAGTTTCTGAAAAGCACCCCCTGGCATAACCTCAAAAACCCCCATTAAATGATATATTTTGAGAGTTATTTCAGAGCCCTGACAAAAAAAGCCCTTAAAAAAATATGGTCGGACACCCGGTCTCGAAAAATATCTTTTGTATGGTGTTTTGAAGTTATGATAAATATAACCGAGCCTCAGAAAAAATAACAGATTTGCGGGTGCGCAGGACAGTCCATATCAGAATATTAAACGAGGTATTTTGAGAGTTAATCTGATGTTCTATGAGTTTTTCGGCCTCGGATTCATATTCATCGAACCCAAAAACATTATTAAAGATGGCGTACGTTAAAGTCGGGCGCGGACGACTTTGGGATACCCTGTACCACTGCTTGCAATAAAATCCGGTAAATTGCTTAAGAACACCAAAAGACATTTGATTGCCAAATTAGATTATGATACCTTCATAAACAACCAAAAAAAGACGAATTTTTAATCAAAAACTTTTTTTCGACCGATCGGCCCTATGGGAGCTATATGATATAGTCAACCGATTTTGATAAAATTTGGTACAGTGTTGAAGATCTCTAAAAAACTTCTGAATGCCAAATTGATGGTCGGTGGTTCGAATCCTCACAGTAGCCACTGGTACATTTGCCTAGCACTGGCATCGCTTGCTCAAAGACGCTATTTGCCCAAGAAAATCTCTATCAATTCAAGACACCGCCGTTCGGATTCGGCTATAAACTGTAGTTCCCTGTTCTCTTTGAACAGTTATTAATAGAGATCCCCATGTCTCGCCCAGGGGTGGTGACTGACAAAAATTGTCAGTTAGGGAATTATTATAATCGGAATAGAAATCCAGAACAATGTTAATGCTCTAAAATGATCCTCAAGAAATTTTATACCCTAACATTTAACAAATTTACATGAGCCATTTCGCCGCCAAGATTCCTTCTGTCTGTAACATACATTTCACAAATACCAAAGATAAAGGGTATACAAAATTTCACAACACACTAAATAAATAAGTTAGCCTTGACAAACAGTGTTGCCCCGCTAACAAAATAAAATACATAATAGAATCAAAATTTGTTTATTGCTAAAAGCCTTTTATTATTTTATTAGCAATAAATTTTGTTGTAGACCTATTTTAAAGTCCAAATTTGTACCTAACCTCGTACCGAATATGAATTTTCATACAATCCAATGAAGGGTCACACAAGTGGCGCACAAAAGCATTTACTCACTGGGTAGGGTATCATCACATCATCATATACTATATATGTCTACTTAAGTGTACACTCTAGATAGTTTGTGCACTTCCGTTTGTTGGCGAATAAAAAATTGTTGTTTGGCTTAAAAATTCTAATAACACAAATATTTGCAGATGAAAGAGGTACTAAAAAGGTATTTGGCTCTATGCTCCACTTGTCAAGTGCTGGCCCCAACTCTCTGCCCAACTTTCATCAACTGTCTCCCCTCTGTCACAGCATATCACTCAGTTCCCGACGTTGGCATACTTTTTTGACAACACCAGAGACAACGAACTGGAACCAAAACTCAAAAATAAAAAAAAATATTGTGTGTGTAATTTTCACTGCATGTTTGCTACATTTTGCACTTTTCCTGCACATTTTTCATCTATGGCACACAACTTTTTGACATGTTGCAGTGCAAATTGAATAAGTCCGCAAAAAAGGAGATACTAAAACAATGGCAAACATTTCCTTTTCATCTCAGTGTGTGTGTGAATCTAAGAAAGTGTCCGGGCTCGTAGAGAAAGCAATCAAATTTGCAGCTGACCCAAGGGAAAGTTAATCGCTCTTTGTTGAAACTTGAATCTGCTCTATTAGATCTGGTTTCGTATTACTAATTTTTCGTAAATCAAAGTCTTTGATGAATCCTATCTAGCATTCGAACAGCAAATTACAAACAAGAAAATGTTGGGAAAATTATGTGCAAACAAACATTTACCATGTGGACACCCCATACGGTAGCAGCCAAAGCAAAAACAAAAACCAAAATCATCGATACCTAAAAACAAATACGTCATAGGGCTTTCAACAGGCTTGCTTGACTGCGCAATGCACGGCACAGATGTTAGTAAAAGGTTAAGTGTATTCACTTTGTCGGGCGGAAATGCCGATTGGGCACATCTTACAACAACATGAAAATTAGGGCACTTCTACCCAACACACTGTTGTAAAAAGCGTCAGTATCTACCAGTGTGTACGCATTTCTTAAACTGTTTTTACAATTATTTACTGCTTGCATTGTGTTAGAAAACAAAACAAAAAACTAAGTACAGGAAGCATTTTTAACATAATTCAACTTGTAATTTCTTTGCAGTGGCAGTCCGGCATATTTCTATTGTACTGAAAACAATCTCAAAGCTATGTTTTATGCTTTTAAATGACATTTTTTCTCTTAAAACATGTGATTTTTGTTGCTCAAGTTTTTAGGTAGTTGTTAGTTGAGCACTTTTGCATTTCTGCCTCTTACTTAGGGTTTAGGTTTGCTTTACGTCAGAAGTGCAACAAAGGATAAAACGATAAGCTCAATTGTATTGATATCTGTAGAGCCAATATCAAAGACTTATGGTTAGGTAATTTATCACATATAGTACAACACACAGCTTATTGAGGAGAATTTAAGATTACAAATATTTGCGCAATATTCACCAAAATGTTTCTTTTGCGGATTAAATGAGATTTACGTCACCTTACTTGCTGATTTTTAATAAAAACAAGAAATCAACTTTACAACCTTTGTTTGACTTTGACGCCCTAAGAATAAAGATAGAATCCAGTGAAATCCGTTCTCGGAAAAGACCAGTTTTAACCGTGGGTAAAAGCAAATGAGAAACATGTCTATTTTTTTTACCCGAGCCTGGCGAAACAGGTAAAGGGAGGGAAAGTCCTTCAGACTAGTACGTTCATCAGTTCACTCGTAACTTCTAAACCTCTTATCGCAATTTGACAAATGAGGTATCGTTGGAAACGTCTTTATCGTCCACTGGCTTAAAGCTATGTGACGTCAATTGTGACGTAGCTTGTGTGGCTTGCCTAGGTATATGTATTTCGAAATAACAGCCCCAAAATAATTTGAATAGAACAACATAAGTTTAAAATATTTTATTTTTCAACTACCAGAGAATATTGCATAGTTTGTTCATTCGAATTTCAATGAAAAATTTGTTTTACTATATATACCTAATACTTTTCACAGCGTGATGCTCAGTAGTTTTCTTCAGTTTGCTACCCTGGCTTTTGTACAGTAAAAAAAGGTTTTGACCTGGAAAAAATTGCACACTAGAATTTCTCGTGCTTAATGTTTTAAGGACCTCCCAAAAAGTCTAAAACCAAATAGGTGATCTTATTTTGATATTTGTGCCGGCCCAATTATCTCGAATTGTTTAAGTCGTACAAAAAAACTTACCAGGCAAAAAATGTTCAAAATTGAATTTCCAGTTTTATTTGTATTGGAAGGTATACCCGGAAGTTTATATTTTGGGCGGTAGAGGGCGCCAAAGTTGCTAAAATACAGTATTTTTTTTTTCACAACCCCCCTGCCCTGTTGGGTGGTCACCTTTTTTTTTTTGGTTTTAGAGTGTTGTGTTTCCGGAGTGTGTGTCCAATCCAACGCCTCTGCCTACTTTTTACTTCGAGTTCTATTGGTAAATTTTCGGATATGGTGAAAGTTCGGCATTTAAAATGAATCGTGGCCAGAAAATTTTAAGAATACGTCGAAGACATTTATTAATAAACTTTTAGTTTACTACTTTTAGTTTCTGTCGAATGCGTTCCGTAACCTTCCACGTCTCTGAGCCACATAGAAGTATTGCTTTGATACTAGTGTTGAAGATTTTTAACTTGTTTCGGCGCGAGATGCAGTTTGAGGTCCAGATTTTCTTCATTTTGTAAAATGCATGACGTGCTTTGCCAATTCGAACTGAAACATCCTCGTCGGCTCCTCCTTCCTTTGTGGCGATGACTCCGAAATAGCAGCAACTTTCAACGTCATCGATCGTTCTTGAACTGTTGTCTATTTCTATAACGGGCAGCGAGACGCATTAGCTTAGTTATGTTTTTTGCTAGGAGCTCAACTTTAACTTTAATGCCTTGTAGGGTGTGAGACAAGAGGCAGATGTCGTCGGCATAATCCAAATCATGCAGTTTTTGAAAGGGACGCCAAGTAATGCATGCGGAAGGGAAGGCAGCGTTGGTTTTTCAACTAAGTTGTCAAGAACTGTGATGAACAACAGCGGTGACAGAGAGCAGCCCTGCCGCACGACGATCAATATTTTTGTCTGAAATACCTCGGCGCCGTAAGGCTAGCCAAATGGATTTTGCGGCTGAATGTGTCAAACGCGCGTTCGAATCGACGAAGAGCAAGAATAGTGGAGATCGCCACTCTGCGGATTATTCTATAACAGGGATGTGCAAGAAGAGAGCGGCCAAAATTGTAAATGTATTGGTATAGTGCACAACTGAAAAATGAAAATAGCTTTACGCGCCACTGCAGCTATTCTGTCAGTGCACGCTAGCATTTTTTCGTTTTGGCTTTTTACTTCAGCAAGTGCTCGGCTCGTGTCTGTGTGAATACTCATTTACATTCGGGCCCCACGGGCTATGGGTGCACATCACTGTTCTATAATGATACGTAATGAGTTTATGTGATATACGCACGAGCGATTTGGGCGAAAACTATTCTGTTCGTGTCGTAGGGACGAGTTGATGAAGGGGCATATTCGGTTAAGGGTGATAGCTGCTAGATCTTTCTCAATGGTGTTTAACAGGGTTATACCCCTCCAGTTGCTACATGATGGTAGGTCGCCTTTCTTCGGTAGCGTGACAATGAGGCCATCTTTCCTGTTGTACGGAATGCTGCCCAATTCACATATCGCATATAAAATGGGTTTCAATCAAGCAAAATAAATTCCAGTGTGCAATTTTTTCCAGGCTAAGCCCTTTTTTCGACCATTTTTACTGTATTATTTAGCTAATATAATATACAATATAATGAAAGGCGGCTTTAAAAAAATGTTGGCAGAGAAGTATGGTTTAGTAATCTTTGGGTAAAATTAAAAAGAGAGTTCTGTTAATTAAATGATTACTACTAAAGTAATGTACATCAGCATTTTACCATTTACATTTTATATCTTGTATAGAAGCTGTGTATATTGTAGATGGGTTCATTTTTTCTTAACTTATTTCAATATAATATATTATGTATATTTTATAAATAAATAACACTCTCCTTGTGTAATGTGGGAGCAAAACCGCTATATGCTTCTATGGTTTGTTGTGAACGTAGTCCTTTTTCTTTGCCTATTCGCTTTATTGTCACTTCTTCTATAGTTTATCACAATCGCCCTACCAAGTTGTAACAAGTCTTGCCCAATTTTCATTGCAGAGCATCGAAAGAGTTAAGAAATTTTTCATCTGGCCCCGTCACACAACCAACTTTTACAACACCTACACACACACACACATAATACCAATTTCAATGGCAGTTCCTGGCTTGGCTTATGTCTACTCCCTCCATAGCTGCTCCTGCTCCTGCTCCTGACGCTGTTCACTTTGTCTTGGCGTTTCGACACAATTTTTCTTCATTTTCTGAAATCAATCAAATGCAGGCTGTCCTGTTGTTTGGCTGTTTGTTGTTGACCAACAGCAGCCATGTTGGTGGTATTCACACCCTGCCACACCCACACACACACAATTGGGCAACCTGGCTGTCAACAGGAGCGCTGTTGAGTGTGTGTGCCTGGATCCTGTCGAACTGGCTGGCTAGATGCCTAGCTGCTGTATGTTGGACATTCATCAAGCCATTTCATCTATTGACTGATTGATAATATTTTTGATAAATGATTGGCGGCGTTCACGTTGTGTCCTGCTGGTTGCCGTTAAGATGCCCGCATGACCAATCCAAATCCCAGCCAGCGGGCACCACCTCCCTCTCAACCATTGGGTTATTTATGGCGTGCAAAGTGAGAGTCGGCAAAAAAAAACAAAGGGAAAAATATAGTAAGAATTTATAGGTGTGCCCCAAACGAAGCTATGGCTGCATATGCAAATTGATGGATCTGAGATAGGTCATGTACATATGGATATGATATGAAGCAGCCAGAGCATTATGTATAGTGCTAGTAGTATGTGGCAATGGTTTAAGCTTAGAGCTTAAGCTTGCCAGCTGCCTGATTGAGCTCTGAGCTGGCTTGTTAAAGGTGACTTGCCTTTGCCAAAAGTTACAAATTGTGAAGGCACAAAGTGCTTTGTTGCATGTTTAAGTTGGCCAGCTGTGAACAGACCAGGCGACACAAGTCAATGGGCAAACACTATCAATATTGTTGTTGTTCTATGGGTGTCACATGCTCATCACATGGGGCTGACTATCATTTTTCATAGCTCTCGGCCACAACGAGTTAAACTAATAAAAATTAATTGAAACATCAACATTAACACCATACTCAGCGATTAGCATCAGTTCCAGGCACGCGCGCACACACGGCATCAGAGGCATTACATTAAGGTGTCTTTGTTGTTGATGTTCCCTTAGTTGGTGTTGTTGTTGTTGCAAGCAGGCAGGCTGGCACGCGCCAATGTTTACACGGCTCATGGCACATCCAACGTACACTTCCATGCTGGGCATATATGCGAAAGTCCAGACCATAAGCAAGCCCAAGAATCAAAACAATCAGCCATGCAGTCAACACAGACAACAACAAAATAAAAACAACAACGACAACACCGACAATAATAGCAAGAACTGAAGAGCCAACAGTCAGCTGGAAAACGCCCACGTTGGACACATGAACAGATGCTTATACAATAAGCCACACACCAGGCAATGGTAGAGCATGGACAGAAACAACAGCAACAACAGACACCAACACCAGCAACAACAAATTCACGTATAAAGGTTACGCTGGCAGCTCCAAAGGTAGCTAAAATCTTTCGTGCAGAACTTGGCTCACTGCGCGTTTTTTATGCCACTGCACAGTGGATGAAATGTCAATTTTTTGCATAAAATTTCGCTTTTTTTTTTTAAGCCTACTATGTTGCTGTATCGAAATGATTGCTGGTGATTGTTTGGGGGTACCAACTTTTTTCGAAAAAGTCAAAGAATATCCTTTGTCCAAAAAACAAAAAAACAACAAAACCTTTTTGATGGCACTACGACATTGTAACGAACCAGAAAAATAGCTGGGATAACTCAGCTTTGTTCAGGATAAATGTCACAACAAATTTATATAATTTATGGGACTTTTGATATTTATTTGCTTTTTGCATTAATTTAAAATCATATACTTCCGCTTTCTTCGGTTTTCTTTTTACACCACCCTTATCACGAGCCCGCACGCTCACAATTTTTCAAGAAATAATATAGCTATATTTTAGGAAAACATTACAAACTAGTACTTAAAGCTAAAAAAGTTCGGGATAAGCTATATTTAAATACAAATATTTTTTTAAAATAAGAATATAATACAAATTATTACACTAGTTTACAAATTTAAGGATCATCGAGTGAACCTTCCTAAAAATGTGTTTTTTAGGGTAATTTGGGGTCGATAAACACGAAAATAGCAACCCCCATTTTTTTCTTAAGCACCGTTTTCGAGATATTTTTGAAAAATATGTTTTTGGGCAATTTTTTCAGTTATTCCTCAATATCTCGTGAACAACATTTTGTATCGACATGAAAGACAATTAGATCGAAAGGTATTGATGTGCTCTTTCCAAAATTTTGTTCACGAGATATTAGGAATAACTGAAAAAAGTGGCTTCATTTTTCGTGTAAACTAGTGTTATCGGCCTTTGGCGATATGCTCACCCATTATCCTATCGACTTGTACACGAAAACTTATGTATTCCGGCGCTTTCGCTTCCGGTGCGCTGCTCTCCCTACTCACGAACTCATTCCTACTTGTAAAGCGCTATATTTTCCCTAGTGTTGGTGGGATTAACGCACTAACATTAACACAACTAAAGCGCGCCAAACCCAAGGCCGCTGTACTTTCTTAGTATTGCTGAGAGTACTTTCACCGCTACTCTCGCCAAGCAGTTCAAGCAGTTTTTTACTGCCCTATTGGCAAAATAGGAAAAACTACTGTGAGGCACCAACTTTTTAATTAATAATATGACATATTATATTATAATTGTTTTTTGTTAACCATTTTGAGATTGAGGTTTTGTGCAAATTTTCATATTGGTTTTTGAAAAAAAGAAAGTTGACAGTTCTACGTACGTTATATAAATACCTTGCTGTGATTCTTCTGTGGTT
This sequence comes from Chymomyza fuscimana, assembly GCA_949987675.1. Lineage (NCBI taxonomy): Eukaryota > Metazoa > Arthropoda > Insecta > Diptera > Drosophilidae > Chymomyza > Chymomyza fuscimana. Next base: position 66,597,768 of record OX465089.1, on the reverse strand, counting down.
ACCGCCGATTTTGAATGACTCACATGAAATTCTTTTGTGAAAAATCTAATCCATATCAAAAGTCTAATGAATCATGGCATAAAAATTTTAACGCTTCAATTCTATCAAAAAACAAACAACAAAAAGATGGTTAAAAATATCTTACTTTGCAATGAAAGTATCAGATTGCATTTGGCAACATTAATATTGCCAAGGGGCTAAATATAAATAGTGACTCTCGTATAACTTAGAACATAAACAATTTACAATACAAAGAAGCTGAAATACAAAAATAAGTTCCTAGATCAAACTAATGAATACAAAAATCAAGCGTTTTGAAACACTTTCAGATATATAATAATTCTAGCTTACAAAATTAAAAAAAAAAAAAACCAGTCTTTATACTATTTTAATGAGTTATGCCTGACAAGCATATATATTTTATTATATGTTCAAGACAAAATATTTCAGAAAATTATAAAAATTAAAATATTTAAATAAAATAAAAAATAGTGAGACTTGACTCACTTCAATATATCGATATTGTTTCTTTCAAGAGCAATCCAATTATCTAATGTTTTTTTCATACCACGACATGAAAATTTATTTAAATTCTGAAGTGATAATAAATATATTTAAAAATCACACAAAAACATTTAAAAAAATTTTGAATTTACTTCAACACGTCGTTATTTATAGCTACAAAAATTACGATATTATGAAAAAAAAGTAAATGCACTTAAAACTTGTACAAAACATTTTTCCATTTAAACAGATTTGGTGTAGAGCTCATACATTCAATCAAGTCAAAAGAAATAAAAATCATTTCAATCTGTGAAAATATCAAAACAGATTCCGCACAAACTGTTATCAATCATTCTAAATAAATCAAACTCTTCAATGTTTGATATGCGTTTGTATCATATTGATTACTTTTTTCCCCCGTCACTTTGATGCATATAAAAAATTTATGTTTTATGGCTAATACTCGTTGTGGCTTAGTATGCTTTGATTATTTGCACTTTGCGTGATATTTGGCCCACTGTGCATAACTTTGTTCTGTTGTTGGCGTTGTTGGCGTCGCTTTTAGCTTACACCTCAGCAGAGTTAAGCGCCGCGTGACTTATTTGATTGTTAAACAACATAATCTGCTCTAGACCAACGCCAATGCCAAATTGATTTGGCCCGAAGAGAGAAAGGGAGAGAGAGGGTGAGAGAGTGGGTTTGAGTGAGAGACGTTGTAACTGGAAAGTGAGCAAACATGAAAGCGAGGTGCCACTGCGTTGGTCACTTGCGATTGGCAGCTGGAAATTGGCAAGTGGCAAGTGCTTAACGTTAGCTGTAAGCCAAAAGCAATTTGAGCAATTTGCAATAAGGCGCCGCTTGGGAACTAGCTGACTGCCTTTGACAACGGCCCAGAAATATCTCGGACTAAATAAAAAAAATAAGGTTGCAAGTATAAAGTTGCCTCTTTGTCTGGCACACGTGAATTGAAAATGCAGCATAGTGGAAAATCGCTACCAAAGACAGAAGAAACAAAAACAATAAAAAAAAAACGAAAAAAAATTGAAACAAAAAACGTCTATGGAAATTGAAAAGTAACTGGCAGTGCCTGGGCCCACTTCTCTCTCACTCACTCTCCCTGGCTCCTGGGTCTGGCGTTTGTCATACTATATATATGTAGTACGTTGCATTTTCGTTTTTCCAGAGGTTGCCCAATTGCCGAGCTGGTGCCGGGCAAGAAAGAAAATTGCCAAAGGTATAAAAATTTCGCTCAAAATTCATGCATGAATACAGTTTGAAGTCAATGCTGCTGTTGCACTTGCCACAGTTGCTCTGCTACAACTTTGGTTTGGGTCTGGGCCTGGTCCGCTGCATTGTAGCATTGTGGCAGCAATGGAACTTTTGCTGCTGTCGTGCGCACTTTCTGACAGTCGATATTGCCGAGCAGACAAAGCCACTTTAGGTGTTATTGTGTCAATGTCTTTTCTACATAACGTGGCACAGACCCCACCACCGCACCCCTTGCTCAGAGTGCTTTGTGCTGTAGCTGCTACATGCAAAAATTGGTAGTTCATATTTTGCAGCAATTTTCATTTGGCCATATTGCCAACACATTCCCTACTTCTTTGCGCGTTCTCTCTCTCTTTCGCACTCATTTTCATTTTATTCGCTGTTGCACTTTTTTTTGTTGCAACATTTTCACTGTTTTGTTATTCTTGCTACTTTTTGTTGCAAAGGCAGCTACACTGAAACAAATCAAAGTTAATTTAAATAATCAGCACTTTGTCGCATGTCGTCTGCGCTTCCTGCAGGTTGTAAAAAAATGAAACTATTCTGGGTTGACTTGTTTATGTGACGCGATGGACATTGATTATGCCTAAGGCGCTACTCTTAAATGCACGAGGTGTATCGGCAGTAGATCGAGTGTAGCCATGTGTGTCCTATATAAATACACATAATATAAATATATTAAAATAGTAAATACAGGTTTTTTTTTGATTTTACTGCAATATAAAGTTAACTTTAAACGTAATTTAAAGCTCTAAAGCAAGTGGGCTAAGAAATATTGAGGACGCTAACATAATAAAAAATATTTATTAATTTTGCTTGCATCTGTATCAATTTTAAAATTATGAAAATGTATTTATTTTTTAAATACAAAAATAGGACCATCGGACCCCTGTGAAGAACCAGGGAAATAATGCCTGTTTCATATAACGCTTAAACTAATTAAAAAATTTTCATAAAATAGTATATTAAAAAAAGGAATATAAAAATTAATGTTAGTTCATTTATTATTTGATGAAAAATATTTGTTTATTACATATAAAAACTAAGCAAAATACAATTAAATAAATTAAATTAAAAAAATATGTACAAAACAGTAAATTTAATATATTATAAAGAATTATATTAAAATGGGAATTATGCCATTAATTTTTGATCTCAGAATTGGCAAGAACTTGGGAAATCCGAATGTCTTTTTAAAATGACCCTAGCGGGTGTTGCCATAATGTGGTTTATGCCCAGTGCTTTGAATGCCAATGTCATGAAATAAAATAATTGTATTCCAAATGGTAAGTAACAAAACAATTACATACCAAATGAATAAAAAGTTAAAAAAAAAGTTTTTTTAGGCAATTAGTCCTAGAAGTAAGACGCTTCGTGCCGATGTAAAATTTTTAGTTTCCTTCTGGATTCGTCTGAATCAGTTACTGTCTAAAATTCAACAAAAACTTTTTAACTTAAACTTATTCGCAAAAATAAATTGTTTGATATTAGGCATTTATTTCTCGAAATAAAATTTTTGAGCAAGGTGCATCAATCGGAGATCCGCATCTCTTTTATTTATTATAAATTAATATGGAAGAGCTTTGGCTGTGGCCAAGTCCAAGTTACTGTGGTATCATCTCGTACAACTCTGATTTAAAGCAAACCCTTTTCGTTAAAGTTACTCATGCTACTTTCTTTGCTCAATACTAGGCATGAACTGATAGGCTCGAAATAGGAGCGCAGTAGAAATTGGTTTACTTACATGCCACATTATGGCCACAATGTAGTTTACTCTGCTCAGCGACTGCTAGCGACTTCCTCTAACCAAATTAAGGTGCTGCCTTGCTTTGGTTCTGCCAATTGCCTATAATCAAGTGACTGGGTTCTGGCTACCCGAGAGCCAAGCGGTTAACTAACCATCCAACCAACCAACCCAGCTAGTCAAGAGGGCCAAAAGCTAGTCAGCCTGGCTAAAAATAAAAGCGACTTGGCAGAAGGCATTAAACTAGTTGTGCAGCCAAATGCCAGGCAAGTGTAGAGTAAATCAAGCCAGCCAGCTCCAACCGGATGTCGGTAATAATATTTAGATTTTTAGCCCTTGATGCAAAACTTTATGCTTGTTTAGATAACATTATCGCTCTGCCCATGGCCTCAAGACAGCGGCAACAAGAGCAACAACAACAACTTGTTCAAAACTTGTATATGGCCCAGGCGGAAAACTTTCGTTGGCTCATAAAGTTGGCCAATTTACGATTTCATTGTATCGCGCATCCCGCCAACTCTCTATATAATTAGAGAAATTAATTTGCATGCATTCGAGGCTCATAAAAAAATATTTCAGTATATACGCGTGTATATACCTACATATATATACAGTAGGAGCAAAGTGCAGTACGAGTATAAGCTTTTTAATTTTCATGATGCAGATAATGCCCATTAAAATACGCACAGAAAAGAGCGTGGAACACCTGCCGGAGGCCGGTGCTGAAACCCAGCAGATCCTGGCCAGGTCGAGTCAAGTTGAGCCTCAAGCCAAGTGCATTAAAAATTGCAAAAGGAAAAAGAAAATGCACAACGGTAAATGGGCAGACAGAAGTGCGCGAAAAATTATTATTATTATTTTTTATTGCGCAAAAGAGTTAACAAAAAAAAAAAACCTGATACAGTCGAGACGGTGCTCGACAGTAGGATGCCCTGTAACACTTGCTCAAAAAAAAAAAAACTATTTCTAGCAACTTAAAAACTGACGCCAACATTTTTTCAAAATTCGCAACAAGCAGTTTTCGATTAAAAAATTGACATTTTTTTGTACCCATAATTTAACCTATGATTTCAAATTATAATTTGAAAATGCTTTAAAATATATTTTAAAGTTTCGTTCACAGAGGCTATATATAGTATAATTCTGTAGAAATTCCTATGCGAAAATGGGTGAAATTATTATATTTTGTACTTTTTTTTCCGTATCTATCCAAAGTGGTGTATTGTCCAAACACAGATATCATCGAAATTTAAGAATTAAACAACTGGTAACCAATGTAATATATATTATTTATTATGGGAGCAGATAACGGCCGAATGCTCCAAACCTTATCAGCATAGCTATTATAAATATCTTTTGGGAAGTTTTTGAGTGCCTAGTAGTCTCCGAAATCTAGATATTGCTTCATTGACATCCAAAACAACTTATAGCCTACAAATCTGTGATACCCTCTGCGTACAGGGTATAGAAAAATCAGGCTAGCGCCGGATGCACCCGAGCCTTTTTAAACTCTCTACAAAGTCATTGCACGTTGGACAGGCATTGTTGTTGCTGCACTCTTTGTTGTTGTTACTTATTTTAGTGCTGGCGCTGCTGCTGCGCTCCCCTCCGTCCAGTCGCCTTCCATTATGCATTATTATTATCCTGCCCTGCTTTTATTTGCATTATTTTTTCCTGCCACTCCGTCTACAATACTCGAGTTGAAAATTACTGATCGAAATCAATTTCATGCAATTGAAGCACTTAATTTTTACCAATTCATTAATTGATTTCGCTGTTATAATCGTTGTCGCTGTTGTTCTCAATTTTGTTGTAGTTGTTGCATTGTTCTCTGGCTGCGAAATTTATTAAAAATAATAAAAATAGGACGAAGTACGGCTCAGGCGCAGTGCATTACAGTTTGCAATAAAAATAAGGCAACAAATCATTTATCCGATTGTAAAATACTCTTACTCTTGTGGCCGTCGCGTCGGTGGCGTAGTGGTAGCGTACTCGCTTTACATACCGAAGGTCGGTGGTTCGAATCCCCGCAGTAGCACTGGCATCGCTAGCTCAAAGACGCTATTTGCCCAAGAAAGTCTCTATTAATTCAAGACACCACCGTTCGGATTCGGCTATAAACTGTAGGTCCCTGTTCTCTTCGAACAGCTATGAATAGAGATCCCCAATGCTCCACCCAATTATTATAAAATACTCTTAAGGAAGGTAAAAATACTAAGTGTTGACTATATCTATAAATAAATAAAGTCATATCCGAGTAAAACATACTTAGTACATATTCCAATCATTTTGTACTAGAAATAAAGATTGCCCGGTTCTTTATTTTTTCTTTTACGGAGCTTAGACTGAAATGACAGTAAATATTTAGAAAAATCGTCACGTAACAGTGTGAGGTGTTATAAAGCAATTGTGCTTTATTTTTATTCTCTTTGATGAGTTTTAGATTCAAATGTTTTTAGGTCTGCTCGAGTCCCAGGATCGATTTTCAGTCGGGACACATTTCTTTTTCACTGTTTGGCACATAATTATATTTTTATTTAGCCCAATAAGAAATTATAACTATTTTTTCTTTATTTTGTAAATTACTATTAGTATTACTAATTTACTACAAATATTTTGAATAAAATTGTAAATAAAAGTTACTTTATTTTCTTTATTTAGTATTTATGTCATGTATCATTTGTCAATAGCTATTTCATTTAAAATATTAATAACAATACATATTTTGTATATAATTTTTAATAAATACATATTTTTTCCTCAAACTTACATTATCGTCTTTGTGCTTGACGCTACTTTTTATTTTTTTTAAATAATTTTTTAAAAAGATACCGATGCATTACAAGAAATATATTGTGTTTTAGTTCTAATTTGTAGAAGGAAGCATTCTTTAGAAAGTCTTTAGAATAGTTGGGTCTATCAAACCATGTTCTTCTGCTGGTTTAGATTTCGGAGCGACACCAAATTTTACCAATTTATTGAGAATTTATTTTAGACCCAAAAAAAATGTATTAATAGCAAAGTTGGAGACACCAATTGTTGCAATTTTTGAAAAAGAGGTAAGCAGGGTGACTCTGCTCCAAATTTTTGTCCATATGTGTAAAATAAGAGTGGGAAAATAAGTGACGCTGTCAATTTTGAAATCGATTATTCACAAAACTTTAATTCATATATTTATCGTTCATTGAAAACTACTTTTTTTTAATATCTTGATTCTCTTACGAGAAATAGATTTTCAAAGAAATTACTATTTAGATTATGCAGCTATTAGCAACCGAGATTTTGCAAAAAAAATTATGTTGAATTTTGGCAAAAAAGTATGTAATATGTAAAAAATCATCAAATCGAAGCGACTGAGTAAAAAAGTGGACTGCTGGATTTATTTTCCCCCATATATTTTATTAAATTTTCAAGAGAAAGTCGCAACTGTAACAATTGCGAAGCAGACCAGGGATCGGTCCACTATTTCAAATAAATCAGCATGAAATTCATCAAAATCCAAAACTTAAACTTAAATTAAGATATATATCAATAAATTTTAAATTATTATTTTTTATTACTTAAAAAATAACTACTATAACAGTTTAGACATATTTATTTTCGCGCTTTTTGAGTTAGATTTTTTTTTGGCGATTGTTTTTTACTGTATAGTGGTCAAAAAACTAAAATCAAATTTTTAAATATTCCTACTAGTTTTCATAAAATGTTTCAAATATACAACAAAGTGCGTTAATGGACTAAACCTTTAGCAAAAAAGTTTCTAAATTTTTTAATTTAAATCAAAACGAACTTTTGTGTTTGAACCTTTAATAACAAAAATTTGGTCAGTTTTTTAATTATTTTTTTTTTTTAAGTTATCTTATCAACCAAAAGTGGCAAATTTTCGTTTTTCCAAAAAAGTACCACTCAAGCAAACAAATGTCTTTAAATGAAACTCGAACACTCAAATCAAGTTTAGTTTTTGTTTTAGGTAATTCACCAAAATATTCGTCGTGATTTAAAAGATATGTGGAAAGTGGAATACACAATGTACAGAAACAACAAGTGCATGAAAGAATTAAAGAGAACTTCTTACGAGGTGTGTTGGTAATTTCCAATTTCCAGTTTTGTCTAAATAAGAAACTTACAAAAAAATCGGACAAAAGCTTTCGAAATGAGTTTACCGCAAAGATATTTGGAGATATCGCTTTTGTTGTGAAATTCGAATGTATAGTAAATTATATCTGACAAAGTTGCACATGATTCCCGGTTTGAAAAAGGATGGGCTGTAAGTGTAAGTAATAGTTCTCTACAAGGATTCGTGTTACAAACTCTTTAACCACTTGCATCTACGAGTCCCTAAAGTGTATTACAATTCATAATATAAAAAAAATGAACGAACTGAAACCGTAAAGAAATGTATGTAGTATATTATATGAAAAGCCATTGGCTTCAGTTTTCAGTGCGCCATTTTAAATGCTTTTATTCTTTATCCTTTTCGCTGACGCGTTTTAATGAGCGCCGTGCCGGTTCGGCGGTTGGTTCGGTTCACTGCACGCTGCTTGACCAATTTATGGGTCTGCGGGGTGGCCTGGCAACTCTGTCGCAACAAATAATTGTAGAGGTATTAATGTTCGTCGCAACAAACACAAATTAAAATAAAAACATTTACAAAAAATTAAAAAAAAAAAATATTACGAAAATAATTGTTAATTTTGAAGTGTTTACATTGCACTGTAAAAATAAATATATAAAACATTAAAACAATGCATTCTCAACATTTTTGTGTAATTTAATTAATGTACAATTCTACAATTGTTTGTTTGTTTTTATTTTGTAATTGTTTGTTTGTCTGGAAAAGAAATTAATTGTTTTTTATTTTATTTTATTTACTTTATGCTGGTTTGAGCACGTGAAGTTGTTGCGGCAACTAATTGGAGGACATAATTTTTATACGCTTGTAAAGCAATACTCTCATTAATGGTAATATTTATTTAAATTCTCTAAAAATACTCATTTCTTGTTTTTGTATTAATTTTTTTTTTTTTGCTATTTTTATATGCATGTAAATATTTGAATGGACAAAAACAGTGTAAGTAATAATTAATGAGACTTTAATACAAACAATTTATATCAAATTAATTAAATCAATTGCTATTGAAATTTGTACTTAAATTAAAACAATGCTTTGCATAGTATTTAAACATAGCTTATAATAAGTTAATAAATTAAAAATACAATTTTCTTTGTTAATAAATTAAGTTTAAACTGCAAACGAATTGTAATTGAGTCATTAAGTTTTAAACCATATTATGCTGGCAAAAAGAACTAGTTGAGGTTGAGTGTTGCCATATATATTGAATTTATTTAATCGGCAAAATGTCATTGCTGCTTTTTGAATAAAGTTTATATTAGAATACGTATCAAATTTTTTGATTTAAACTAATACATAACAAAACTTATAGTCAAATTTTGAGGCAGTTTTTGGGCTTCGTTTATTTCTTCTGCTGAGGAAAGGTGGATAGGTATCGACTCAAATTAAGAAACTTCTCCTGAAGAGCAATTATTCGCATCTATTACCTAAATTTTGAATAATGTTTCTACCCATTATCGGCAGCGCTCTCGATAGAAACGCTTAGTTTTTACTAAAATAAATTTGTAAAATATTAACGAACAAATTGTATGCATATGTACATGACTAATACAGTATAAGTTTACTTACAGTTGAATAAACCTATGATTTGTTTTATTATTTCTGGCTTGTATTCTTAAAAAATTTCCCACACAGTTTACACTATACGAAATATGTCAAATTATTCACTAAAGCTGTCGTTGATAATATAGCTGGAAAAATCTGAAATGAATGAAAATAAATAATATTTAAATTTAATGATTTTAGCTGCGTATATTTCTTTTTTAAACCATTTAAGCTATCTAATGTGTCATTTTAATATCGCGTTTTTATGCTTTATCTCATAATTTTTAATTATAATATTTTTTGTTTATGTGTTTAAGTTTAATGCAATACAATACATAAAAAAATTAAACTACGTAAATTGCAGTATCCTTAGGCTCTCTGCTTTATCCTCTTACCTAGTATCACGAATGATACTTCGTTGGCCTTGTCTGCAATCATTCGCTGATTTTTTAATGCCACTCTGAAGTATAATTTATGAATTTTAATGAGTTGCCAAATGATGCCGAAGCGTTGATTTTCCATAATTATCAACACAACGAACAACAGCAGCAACAAAAACAGCAAAAACAACACCAACAACAAGTACAAAAATGACAACAACAATAACAACAACAGCAAAGTTACTTGTCCAGCCTGAGTGCATGGAAAATGAACGCCGTCTGATGCGGCCATTTGTCTGAATGGCAACTCTGCCAGTTTGCCATTCCCTGCCTCTTAATTCTCTTTGCCATCTCGTTTCGCCAGCTACAGTTTCATGGCTTTTTATATAAAGCAACGTTAATTTAACATAGCTTTAAAACGGGCATATCTTATTTATCATTGGATATGTCTAGGCATCCCATCGCTATTTAAAAAAAACACGCGAATTTCAAGTCACAAAAGGTGGGAAAAGCGGGAATTTCGAAATTCAAAACCGGACAAAAAACGGGAATTTTTAAATAATGATTTTTGGATAACATGAGTATGGTTTTTATTTATTAAAAGTAAATAACGAAAAAAATTACCACAAAATAACTATTCTTGAGGTATAAAATCAATTAATGGTAACACATTTTGTTCTGATGATAAAATCTTTGTGTTTTACTTATCGCCTCTTTTTATTGCTCTCAATATGTCAGGTCGTTTTTTGATTGCATCATATTTACTATTTAATTTAATTACGATCATCGATTTGATTCTATCCAATGTAAGCTCTGAACGGTCGCTCTTCCACATCAAGAACATGAGTGAAAATGATCGCTCAGATGGTGTGTGGTACCCTTGACAAAATAAATCCCAAGCCACGCACAAGGTATATAAGTATACCTTGAGTCAGGCAGAATCATTTTCGAGTTTCGAACTCGGAGAGAATTTTCCACTCTGTCTATTTTAGTTCTCTCTGGCTGTGATGCTGTTCGACACTGTTACTTTAATCCTTTCTCCACACTACGATTCGTCGTCATTGTTGCTTGTGTTTGTTGTGTATTATACGTTTCATTTTTGATTTCAAACAAACCAATAGATAGACATTTGCAAATCAATACATAAAGAAATATAGAATTTTAAAGCAATCTGACCAATTTCTTTTCATTCTAATTTCGTTAAATTAATTTTTTAAATTGGTTAGTTTCTCCGAAATATGTGACGATTTCAGAATTTTTTTAATAAGTAATTGAGAAAAAACATGTGTGGTAGTCGGTAGCGTACTCGCTTTGAAACCCGAAGGTCGGTGGTTCGATTCCCCGTAGTAGCACTGGTGCATTTGCCTAGCACTGACATCGCTAGCTCAAAGACGCTATTTGCCAAAGAAAATCTCTATTAGTTCAAGACACCGCCGTTCGGATTCGGCTATAAACTGTAGGTCCCTGTTCTCTTCAAACAATTATTAATAGAGATCCCCATGCTCCGCCAGGGGCGACTGACAAAATAGTCAGGCAGGGAATTATTATAATTGAGACAAAAAATCATGCAATGTGAAAAACGGGAGCCCGGGAATTGTCTCGAAAAAACGGGAATTCCCATTTTCCCAACGCTCGATGGGAATCCAAGGTATGTCAAATATACTAGAAAATTAAAGTAAACAGTTTTTTCACACATCATGATGTAGAGTGCTGCAAGCCCTTCCTTTAGGTACGCTATCGAAATACTTTAGTATTGCCTAGTTTATATAAAAGAATTTTGAGGATTTGGGTTGATGGCTTATTATATAAACGTATTTTTGTGTATAATACCGAATCAAATTTGAATTAATTTTCAAAAATCAAATTGGTTAGGACACGTCTCGTACAAAATTTTATGAAGTTTTTTGAGGTTATATGCTGAATTTTTGTTTAACAGAAAGGTGAACTTGTCTATAAAAAAAAATAAGTCTACATTTATATAAACAGGCGTGCTCCGAAATCCGAATCAGAATAATTTATGCGGATTCGTTTTGAATCCGAATGTTTGGTACTCCCATTTCCACCAATCCGAATTTGTTATGTGCTTTGAAACCGACTGCTTTGTTGCAAGTGGAATTAAAACGAATCGTCAAAATAGTATTAAAAAACCACAAATTTTATATTGAAGTCATTTTTTATATATGCATTGATATTCTTAGATTCTATTTATGCTAAATTTAATTTGCATATTAGCTGCTAACTATTTTTAATAATTTTTTCCTGACACAACCCAGAAATAGCAAATACAAGCTAAACCGAATTTTCGTTTTGTTTGTGCATATGTGTGTATCAAACATGCAAAATTTCCCTTGTAACAAAAATAGTTAAATCGTGTTTAAATTTAATAAACATTGTTGCTAAATTAATATTTTTGTGTAATTTTATTTAAAAAAAAATAAAATAATAAAGAACTAGCAATATATTAATGAAAATTAAATCTAAACAACATGTACTAATAAAAATGTGGTACAGTCGAGGCGGTGCCCGACAGTGGAATACCCTGTACCTTTTGTGTCAAACAAATTTTTCCTGCATATTCCATCTAAGAACTTTCCAATTGGAATTTTATTTTTTTTTGTTGCAAAACGATATTTATACCTATAAGTTCCGTAAATTTGTACCGATTTTGATGAAACTCGAAAGTTACGTCAAAGAAGCTATTTTAATTATATTGGGTAAGTTTCAAGTTGATATGTTAAGGCGTGTGGGAGAAAACACGGTAAATCGATTGCGGGGGGTGGGGGGACCGCATCGATAAAATTTGGATGTGGGTTTGGTCATTAGAGCCACATAAATGAGCTTACCAAAAATTGTGATTCTAGGCCACTTGTAGCCATAATTGCGTAGAGTCAAATATTGACGCAGTTTATTGGCAAGGGGAGGTGAAATTTGCACATTTTTGACTATAACTTCTGTTGTATTTGTCCGATTTTGTTCATTTTTTACACATAGATGCATGTATCCACAACTCATCGCTCTGTTAAATTTCAAATGAAAATATTAAACGGTGTGGCTAAAAACCGCGAATATCTACAGCGGGGGAACGGGGAAAGATATTGACATGATTCAACAAACTTCATCTGCTTAGGAAATATGCGCACCAGCTGGTAAAGTTTCGTGTCTCTAGCTCTTATAGTCTCTGAGATCTAGGCGTTCATACGGACGGACAGACGGACGGACGGACGGACGGACGGACGGACGGTCATGGCTCAATCGCTACCCGAGGTTATGATAAGCATTTTGGTATAAAGGACTTGGGGTCTGCCACGCCTCCTTCTGTCCGTTACATACATTGCACAAATCTAGTATACCCTTTGTACCTATAGGTACAGGGTATAAAAAGGTGCAAAACTGCGGCAGCCTTGTCAGCTGTTTTGTATCAAACAAAAAACATTTCGCGCCAAGAAACACAATGTAGGTGCATATTTAATCAAAAGAATTTAATGCTAAAAAAATATACAAATAAACATAACAACATATAGGACATGATTCTTTCATTTTTTTACGCCTACTTTTAGCTTTAAAACAAGCCATTGAGAAAATAAATTAAATTTTTGCAATGTTTACAAATTCTTAACAAAAGGCAGTCAGCTGGTTACACCAGCCCATATGTCAATTTATCGAAAAAAGTGAGGGAAATTTACGCATTTATCGAAAATAAAATAGGAAATTATCGACAAAAATTCTGATTCCGGAGCACGCAAAATCGAATCCGAATAAAATTGTTCGGATTGAATTTTTCTGATTCCGGAGCACGCCTGATAGTTATGAATGTTTACAAATAATATTCCATCTACCCTTTTTTAAACTACTTCTTGACTCCAATATTTGCATCATTTGCTTTTGAGTCTTAGCTCTAGTCTAAGTCTTACTCTACTCTTATTCAATTTAATGCGTTTATCTTTTTCAATAAAACATAATGTGGATATAATTTTAAGCCACTTTGTAAGCTTAACTCCTGAAATGTATAAATGCTAACCAAAATATGATTGATAGGATAAATAAAAAATTTAAATTTAATATTAGTGCATTTGACAGTCGTCTATAGCCCACGTATCGGGTTTCATACGCAGACTTTGTTGTTGCAGCTCTTTGTTTGTCTGTTGACTGTTGTGCTTTTAGAGTATCTCGCCGGTGCCTGGTAGGCTCGATCTCTGCGGTTGTTGGCAGCTGTAAATTGTTTATCTTCAATTCTTTTTTTTTTTTTGTATTTTTAATTAACAGATTATAGGGATTTTTGTCATTAAATGTGCGCCTGCATGCATTTTTCCCACGTAGTGGAGCCCTTAACGAATTTTATTTTTAATATCTATATGAATAGCATTTAAAACTTAAATTTAATTAAACTTCACATGATTTCATTTTATTTGTCGCACATAACTAATGTAATTCACATACAAAAGCTGCAGCTTATAGATTTACATGCCAGCAAAAAACACACACACACACGCTTATGTTGCCAATAATAACTAATTAAAGTCAATTTTAATAACACGCAAAGGCTTTTTAATAAAATTAACTAAAATATGCCATGGCGTATACTTAATTAAAATGTGCAAATTCTAGATTCCGCACATGCCCGCGGTATGCAGCTTATCAGTGTATCAATGTCTATAATTACACAAACAAAAACAACACACGTATGCTCACACTGATACACACACACATACTCACTGGCACACACTGAAAAACAAAAGCTACATATTTGATTTAAATGCAGCAGGGATAAGCCGGCTTACGGGTCGTATGATTAATTGTAATGTTCGGCATTACAAACGCTGCCAAAAATTTTAACTATGTAAAATTGTGCAGCTGATATGTTACAAATGTTTTAGCGGTATTTTGTTCATTTTTGTTCCCTACCACACAACAAGCTTAATTACATAAATATAATCGATATATATTCAAATGTGGGTGTATATGTGTTTAATTTATTTACAATTAAAATCGAATGGCAGCCATGAAGGTTAAAACATTTTCCCATTGAAATGTTTTGTACGTGACATTTCTGCCCAGACTCTATGGTAAAATTTTGGAATTAATTTTCATTGCATTTCACAACACAATTTCATTGTCAAAGTTGTTTGTGTCAATTGCTTAACAAATAATGATTACACTTGCTGCATTAAGAGCTTACGTTGATAAGATTGTAGCAAATTTGCGATACCAAATCAACAAAGTCTGACTCTAGCTCTGGAGAGCTGCCATTGTCAAAACTGATCTCAAGTAAATAAACTCATAATACACTGACACGCTTATGCACTTAAAGTACACACATATATGTATATATATACGAGTAGATAGATGCCTTAGTCATGGTCATACCAGGTTAAGCCCAACCACATTGATTACTTGGTATGTAAGTATGTAGATACATATGTATGTATGTATCTAACAAATGCTTGCAGCTGTTGCTTAGCTATCATCTGTCTGCCCAACAGTAAACAGCAATCACTGCTAATGAGTTTTATTGTAAATTAAAATTGCAATCAGTGTCAGTTGGTCCATGTGTGTGTGTGTTTGCAACGTGCGAGTGAGAAGGCTGGTGGCGCAACAGATTAGAGCAAGGCAGCGAGGTAGCATGATAAATGCAATAAATGACACGTTTATGTCATTGCATATTGAAGGCACATACCACTAGACACACACACACACACACACACACACACACATATCACACACACACACGCATGACTAAAATCCTTGCATAATACATTTTCCGAATTGCAAACATTAAATAAAGACAATGTGCAACGTGCAACGTTGACATAGTTGCTCGCTATTGCAACCCAGTGGAACTTGATAGTCCTTAATGGAGCTATAGTCCTGCGTTAACCGATAACTTTAACGGCTCTAATAGTCACATTATGTAGGGTGGCAACCATTGTCCGTTCCAATTGATGGCAGTATTGCTTTAAATAAACAATTTTACTACTAAAACATAGGCCATAAGCAAATCGTCTGTTATATATTATTATAAAAATGTCTAAAATATCTCAAGATAGTACCAAAAGTAATAGATTTTTGGCATTTGTGTGCCCAACAATCAATTTTATAAAAGCCAACCCCGTACTAAGCTAATTGTTTAAGTAAAACTTCTTTAACGCCTTTGCGATTTGTAAAAATCTTTTTTTATCATCCTTCTTATCAGTATGCTTAAGAAAATAAATTGTTATGCCCAAGTATTTTGAGAACTTAGTTTATAACATTTTATTTACTCTGTTTACTGGCAAACTTTGATTGAACGATTTGCATATTTTTTAAACGGAAATCCATAATTTATTTATGTCTCTATTAATTGTTTCCTAACTCATATTGGTGTTGTTATTAATTATCTTCGTCAATTTTATGGCAATAAAATTCTTATGACTACAGACTTCTTTAATGGTGAGATCAAATACATAAAACATTAATTACACTAGTCGAAAAGTCAAAGTTGTTGCTCCCATTTTACAAAATGTACTTTTACCGGAAGTAATGAACGGATATAAAAAGCTGATTAATCGATTTACCGATTATGATACGTTAATATGACAAATGGCTAGAAATGACAGATGACGTTGCGCCAGCAAAAAAAATAAAAAATATTATTTTTAACGATGATTTACTGCATAATGCATGTGCATAAAATAAATGGCATGTTTTCCGATATACCGAAATATCGATAGCGAAAAGGGTTAGAGGTGGACATTTGACCGCTTACAGTTTAGATTTTTTATTATTGTGAGTTTAGCTCAGCTAAAAAGATGAATTGTGTACCCCCGCAAGCTAAATGTAGCATCTTAACGCACAGAAGTGCTTCAATTGATCCTCAGTAACCTTTAAAGTCCACAGAAAAAAGTACGCATCGAAAAAGAATCGGAAAAAAATATAGCTTCCATGCCCTACTATTTTTATGCTCCACTCCATCAGTAGGCAACCTTTTCGGGACAAAATTGTGACTTCTCAAGAGATGTTTTGCATCGGAGATATTTTGGTATTGAAACAGTCTCTTAGTAAATAATAATTTATAATTTATTTTTATATATTACATTTTATTTTCGGAGTTAAAGTTAGTCATTTGAAATTATCAAATGCGTCAAAAGGTGACCCGCTAATCGCACGTCGATTTCCAAAACCTCTGTTAAGATCTGGATCCAAAATGCATCAAACTCGGGAAATGATAAAGGTCGCCTTCGGGCTTGCAGCCATGAGCGCAACAGTGTTTAAGAGGCGTTTGCTGTTCCGGGAGGAGCGTGAGCTCATCAAAGACGATTAAAGAAAATATGGCCAAAGTTAAGGCGCTACTGGACTTTGACCGGACCACAAACATTCTTCGGATTTTTGATGTGTTAGGAATTATGTACAAAAATACTTTGTACGGTAGCGTCCAAATAATTATTACAAAAGAATTGACCGTGGGTTTCCACGTTGCCGTACCCTCACTACAGTACAGATCTGGCACATCTTCTTCCTCTCTCCTCGGCTCAAGCGGGACCTCAAGGGAAACCAATACAGCTTCGTTGAAGACGTCCAAGAGGCCGTTACAACAACTCTGAAGGGGATTCGGTGCGCATGCGCGCACTGGGATACCAGCTGTTTCAGGTCGTATATAGCGCTATTTTTGGAACTACTAAGGATTTGTGCCGTTTAGTTCAATAAAAAAAATTAAATTAATTCAGTTCAATTCAGTTTTGGATTCTTCCCCGCAGAAGTGTGCTCTACCTCAGTCAAGAAGAAGAAAAAGGAGAAGACATTTAGGCTAACATTGTACAAAGTTCTCCCAACTGGTTATTCTATTGTTCAAATCATAAATCACAAAAACATTTAAAACCTATAAATAGGCCATAAGCAATGGCAGTTTGTTTGATTCCACATCTTGCGTTCTACATATTAACTATGTAGGTTGGGCTGCCGATAACTTTTCTGTTCCACAAAGTTCAACAGGGTTGCATGTTCAAGAGGATAATATGGAATGCAGTGGGAGGGAGAGAACGCTTCAAGCCAAACCAAACCAACCAAATCAGCCAAGCAGTCATCCACATGTTACCAATGCCGGAGTCGGGTCAACAACACAGCACAACAAGCTATAAACACACACACACACACAGTCACGCGCACACACACACGTATTCATATTTGCATACTCTATGTTGATGTCATTAAAAAAACATTCATCATTCGTCATACAGCGCTCTGGGTGCAGTGCGTTACTCTTGCTGCAACTGAATGAATAAATCTCGCTGGGCTGGGTAACCCTCTGGATGGATGTCTGACTGGCTGGCTTGTTGGCCCACTGGCGGGCTGGCCGACTAGCTTATCGATATGCCAAGTTAATAATTAAAATCGTAAAATGCGTTAAAAGTCTATCAGTTTAATTGCCGCCGTCGTGGCTACAGCTATCCAACAGCAAGGAACAACGACTCCAACGCCATCATACAACTTTTTTCCCTGCTGTTTTCGCTGGTTTCATTGGTGCCACAGTTGCAACTGCCACAACTGCCACAACTGCTGCAGCTGCTGTCAATGACACTCTGATGAACTGCTAGGCTCCATTGATATGCAATTAACAGCAGGCTCCAGCGGTGGGGGCTGGTCTGGGCTGAGTCTGGCCTACTCGCATCCGACAATTGACGCATAGGGATTTATTCTATAGGCGCATGCATTTTTTATGATTAAATGATAGTTTGATTTTTATGCTGCGACAGCACTCTGCTAACCACTAGTAAATCAGTCATTCACTCAGTTCGTCAACTAGTCAGTCATTCAGTCAGTCAATTAGTTGGAACGTGAGTCTGCTGCTCCACAATAATTGAACAATTGGCAGCTGTCAGTGGGGAAATGCAAAAATGACAATAAAAAAATAAAATAAAAATAAAATAGTACATCAAGCTGATGGTAGCCAAATTTTGGCCAACATTGAATTTAAGGCTTTAACATATGGTCAACCTGTTTTAAAAGGATTATACATACGCAGTGAGTCATAAAAAATATCCATTTAATTGAATTAAATACTATATGTACGTGAACAGCGCTTTTGCTAGGGTTTGCAAAAGAGCCATACAATTTATTATTTATTAAAAATGTTTATGTTTTTTTTTTTTATTCAACTATTTCAGCCAATTAGTGTGCACTGCACCCAGGGATATCATAGATTTGTGATAAAAAATTGCATAGTGCAAAGATAAACTCACATATCAGGTATTCACGAAAATTTTAAATTTAACGCCGTAGCACTTCAAAGTAATAATTGCTTAAATTAATTAATAAAATGCATAATCTATACTTGTTTAATAAATGCGTTAAATCCGTATTAATTATTAAAATTCATTCCGTTTATTTTTTTTGCCGCACTATATAATAAAAGTGGCCAAAATATTAAAGTGTGGAGAATTTTTTTTTTTTTTTTTTTGTATTTATTTTGCAAAATTATCAAAAATACATATATTTTTATGAATTGCAGGTTTCTTATTTTATGATCGCCAATCTAGTGATGTCTTAGGAGTGTTAAGGAGTCCTGTCAATCAGAGGCCATTATTTCGTCTGCTTTTTTTTCGGTCTTCTTTTCGTTTTCTTTTAGTTCGGCGCTTGTTGGAGCAGATTTTTAAAACTTCTTTTTTTAAGCCTTTTTATAGGATTATCATTTGGGAGCCCTTTTGCCAGCCTATTACGGTGTCTTTTTAGCCTTTCGTTATAGCGGCTTGTGTGCTTATTTATCTGGAGTTCGACGGTCTCCAGTCTAAGGTCGTGGTGCAACGTCGAATTCCTTACATACCATTCACACCCAGTAATAAGGCGTAGGGCCCTGTTCTGGAGTTTCTGAACACGTAAGCGACTCGTGCGAGCCGCCATACCCCAGATCTGGATAGCTTATCTCCAGGTTGGAACCACTACCATTTTATATAAGGCTCTTTTGCATCGGAGAGGAAGACGGCTGCGGTGGTTCATGAGCCAGTTCATTTTAGACATCTTTAGCCGGCAGTTTTTGACTGTGCTTTCTATATGTTGTCTGAAAGTCAGTCTGCTATCAAGGGTAACTCCTAAGTATTTAGCTTGTTTTTGTAGTATTAGTGGTTGATTGTCTAACCAGACAGCAGGTGATGATTTTTTTCTTAGGGTATATAGAACTGCCTGGCACTTAGTTGGATTCATGGAGATGTTCCACCTGTGAGCCCATCTCTCAAGTAGGTATAGGTACTCTTGAATTCCATCTGCTGCTTCGTACTCACAGGAGGCAGAGTGAAAATTGCCAAGTCATCTGCGTATGTAGCTATCATTAGTTTTCCGTTCTTAACGGTTTCTGTGAGCTCCCTAGGTGTCGGGATATCCGCCGTGAATAAATTATATAAGAGAGGGCCAGGACGCTTCCCTGTGGTACGCCAGCTCTCATTTTCCTTTCCGTAGATATCGATTCTTTTATTTTAACATACAATTTTCGGTCTTCTAGGTAGGTTTTTAATAGATGAAAAAATGGAGCAGGAAGTATTTTTTTAATTTTAGACAGAAGACCAACTATCCAAAATCTGTCAAATGCTTGTTTGACGTCTACATATACTCCGTAGCAGTATTCCTTGTCGTCAAACGCCTGTATGATGTGGTTCGTGACTCGGTGTATCTGCTCTATTGTGCCATGTCCTTCCCTGAATCCAAATTGATGATCAGGAAGTGTGTCGAAGTTTTCGGATAGCCTTCTAGCAATCAGTCTTTCACATACTTTAGACAGTGTGGGGAGGAGACTGATTGGTCTGTAAGATTCCGGGTCACTAGTGTGGACAATGCCGCAAATATTTGATTATGCAACACATATCCCTCAGGTCATTAGATTTAAAGTAGAATAGGGTGCTGGCTGAGAAAAAGTTAAGTTGAGATTTGAAACTCAGCTCTCCACATTTATCAACTCTTCAACCCAACAGCAAGCGTGAATACCCTAATACAGTGCTTCTCAAAACTATAGGACAGTTTGAAATTAAATTTTTAAGTGAAAATAAAACAGTTTGTAAGCACTGCTGGGTCGTGCTTACAAACTGTTTTATTTTCACTTGCCTTTTTTTACTCTCAGTAAAATTCAGTATTTTAAACAATTTTTTTAATTTAAAATTTCATAAGTAGGAAAAATGTAAAAGTATAAAAAAAACATACTTTAATAAAGAAAAAATATAACTTAAATTAAGAAAAAGTCTACTTAAAACACAAGTTAGAAACACAGCAACAATCCGAATAACCTAAAAATAAGTACAATAAAAATTTATAAAAAAAGTGAACGGAAAACAAAAATTAATCTTATTTTATGTAAAATGAGAATGTAAAACTCTATAGCTTGAGTTCGAAACACAACAATAACGACACTAAAATGAGTCTGAATAACTAATAATAAGTACAAAAATGCTTGAATAATGAAAAAAAAAAATAAATCCTGTTTAACTTAAAATAGGAATGAAAAATCTAAGCAAGAGAACTTTAACTTATGAACTTGATTCATGATGCAAATATTTGAGATCAACATTTTGACAACTGATTTTAAGAATATATTATACTAAAGCAGTGATGGGCAGTCTCTCAATTTACATGACTCGCGAGGCTATTGCACCAAAATCTGCCGCAGCGCAGTCGGCTCATGTACGGTCCAAGTGTGTGAAATCTCTCGCTCGTTTTTGCTGAATTGCGGTTCTTGCTCTCTCGTGCGCTTTTGCTTACTCACACAAAGAAATGTTTGTTGGTATGAGTTTTGCCCATCACTGTACTAAAGGGTCATCAATCCTGAAGTTTTTTTAAAAATAAAAAAAAACCAAAATTTCAAATGAATCGGAAGATCTTTATTATCAATAGAAAGAATCGTTCTTGCCAATTCACTTTTTAAAAATAATCCCTTTCAAATGTTGGCCGCAATTGCGCCGTAGCTCGTTCAAGCGGAGGTTCCAATTTTCGATGAGGCGTTCGAGCATAATCGGCGGTATTTCGCGAATAACACGGGTAATGTTGGCCTATAATACTTCAATCGTAGCTGGATTATCCCCAAACACTTTAGATTTAGCCCCAAAGTAAAAAGTCAAACTTTTTGATATCACACGATCTTGGTGGCCAGGTCAGGAGCGTGAAATTCATTGTTCACCGAATTGGTTACACAATATGTCCATTGTTTCACGGGCTGTGTGGCAAGTAGCGCCTTCTTGTTAAAACCAAATGTCGTCGAGATCTCGGTTTTCAATTTTAGGTAGCAAATAATCCGTTATCATGGTGCGATAACGGTCGCCATTGACGGTTATGGTCTGACTAGCGTCATTTTTGAAGAAATATGGACCGATGATTTCACCGGCCCATAAACCCCACCACACAGTTGTTTTGAGTAGATGTAACGGCAGCTCTTGAACCTCTTCAGGTTGTTCATCAGCCCATATACGGAAATTTGGCTTATTGACGTATCCATTGAGCCAAAAATGGGCCTCATCGCTGAAGAAAATTTTTGTTGAAAACGGTGGAAAACAGAACGCGAATTTTCGTAATATACGATTTGTAAACGTTGTTCGGGTGTAAGTCTTTCCATGATGAAATGGCAATGAAAACTGAATAAAAAAATCACTCACGCGTGATTTATAAAAAAAAACAGTTTTGAAAAAAAAACCTCAAGATTGATGACCCGATATAAGTATTTTGTTAAGTTCAAAATGTATTTGAAATAAAATTTTTATACTTATATATATTGAGAACATTTTGATCTAACTCTCCAAGAAATCTCGTTCTTAATTCAAGAATTTCGGACTTAAAATCGGCATAGTTAAAATAATATCGGAATCTTGCTTACATACGAATCAAGTGTGGATTTACTAGTAAAAAAGTGTGGGATTGCTCTTATTATCAACAATTTTACAAAATTAAACAGAAGGAATTAAACTCTAAAAACAAAACACTTTGCAGCTGCCTCTTTGATGAAGCAAAAAAGCCAAAATAATTACTAATTTTTGGCTCGGGATCCAAAGAGGCTTATGCCAGTGCAGGATGGTTGGATGAATTAAAAATAAGGCGCGACATTGTTCTCAAAACTTTATCTAGAGAAAGGCACTGACGTGAATAAGAAGAAGAAGCTCCTTACACTAGGACTGGTCATTTAACATTTTTTCGAAGTTTTGAGAAGATTTTGTTACGGAAGAAAATGAAAACGTGCAATCCATACAGAAGTTAATCTTTTCTTTCAATAAAAGATGCGAAATATATAATTTCTATAAAACCAATTTTCCATATCGCATAACGTACTCCCGTACTAGTTCACTTTTAGTGAAATTCGAATGTGCATGTCATTAGTTGTTTATAAAAAAATCTCAAGCATCATCTTTCGTCTTTCTTTTGACTTTAATCTGACCCCATTTCGGCTAGGCTTACATCCATATAGCTAGAACCTTTCGTTCGATATCGCCAATTGTGTTTATTCATTGCTAAATCGCTAGCCGAGTTATTGATAAGTTAGGAAATAATATTTATCAAAAGAAAGAGTATCCACAGTTACCTCCTGTGTTTCACTTTGTAGTCCTTTAGTAAAACTTCAAAAATGTAGACCATTTCAAATGTATAGTAAAAAATTTAAATTTAAATGAAAATTATTATTGAACAAAAAATGGCTTTTATTTAATTTTGTAGTTACTTGAGTTTTTTAATTAATTGTTGGTCCGTCCATAGCTTTCATCTTCTTAAAAGAAATGTAAAATATAGCATCGGGCAATTTTTCTTTTTTTAAATAACTCTACACTTGTGGGAATATTTTACATCATCAGTCTAAACTTGATAACTTTAATATTTTAATGTGGTAGCTGCAAAATGCTTATTCTAAATGCAAGAAATTTGATTGATCTAAGAGGCAAAAAAATAAACATAAACAAACAGAAGAAAAATATTTATACGAAATAGCGGAAATGTTTGAATGTTTTCCAAGTCGAACTTAACGAGCTGCATACATATGTAATTAAGAGTCATCTTTATTCATGCATAGATAAGATATCGTTCAAAATTATAAAAAGTTATGAGTCGTTAATGCTATGTAAAATTCATGGAGAAGCGCCGTGTGAACTTTCTACGAAACTTAAACTACCAATCTCAGCTTTGGAGAGTTAGTTTCATTTACCTATTCCCGCGTTTTGCTGAAACATTAATTATTGAAATAAGGCAACTGAGGGGTTCCAGAGTGGGCTTATTACTCCAATTGATTTGCTACTATTTAAAATTCTTGATAGCACAATGTTTTGGCATTGGGACTGTAGCGTGTAGGGTGCTCTTGCTGGATTTTATTGCAAGCAATATTTATGAAAAGATTTAGGTGCACATTTTAGAGAAATATATAAAAAAAATAATATATATAACAAAATCATCAAAAGGAAATAAGTTATATATATATATATATAAAATATATCTATATATATGAAAATTTGTTTCTTTTTTTAAGGAGAGTGGAAATGGTTTTAACAAAAAGATGAAATGTAAATGGGTACCAATATGGCAAAGTTTTACTGATAAAGGACTATGATGTTAATAAGCCCTATCTCAACCCACCCTACCATTGTAAAACCAAATAAAAGAATTATCTGGAATCACCCTATTGAAAACGTATCACGTTTTCATTTCAACTGAGGGACAGTCATGCTCTACAAAGGAGAAAATATATTATAGACTTAAGTACTCATTTTTAAACGTTATAAACCTTCATGATTTTATTCAAATTCATAATGCTACCAAGTAATCCGAAGAAAGATATAAAACCTATTCAATGTATAAGTATAAAAAAAATGTAAAAAAAAAAAAAGTATAAGTATATAAAAAGAAAAAGCGAATGTATCGTAACTTATAATAACAATTTTATATTAGTGAATAAATGGATATTGGCAGTATGAGGTTGGTATACCGAGATATTCAGTTTAAGATTACACAAGAAAATTATTCAAAAAGGGGTAGCCATATAAACGTGTATATATACATATACAAATCTAAATACTTCTTTAACAATATGGTTTAACAATATTTTGTTTCTTTCTTTCCTTTTTTTTTTTTTTTTTTTTTTTTTTCTTCGTACTCACAATAGTTCATGTAGTGTTTATACTCATCGTTGAATCCTTGGTACCAAGTAGACGTTGACGATGTGCTGTTATTTAAATCTAGAAAAATTTGTTATCAGGCAACCATAGATATATATATATATACATGCTCTTTTACCAGTTTTTTCATTCACATATTTAGGCCAATATTCATTGTTTTAGAATAATAAAAATAATAATTGCAATTAAATCTAACATTGTACGTACTATGAAAATATATCTATTACGAAGTTACATTATGCAGTTTAGATTATAATATTTTATGCACAATATATGAGCAGCAGATGTCAAAAAAATGGAATTAATTATTATTAATGTAAACAAGCATCAGCTGTTTTTAGATGATAAGCAGAATAGTTCTTGTAATAAAGCTCAGAGTTAAAGCTTAAGCTTAAAACAAGAAGAAGAAGAAAATCAAAGATCATTTACACCTAGCTGATTAAAATCGTTAACAGCTATAATCGGTTCAATGATAACATTGGACATATATATATGAACGTAAGCTGGCAGTTGACACAGTCTTGGCTACGCTGCAGCGCCTATGACATCCCAACAGATTTATCCAAATATTTTTCCCAGTTTGCCGTTTTAATTCCTCGGTGGCTCGACTACTGAAGGTTTATCATACATATATTTGTTTTGGGGTTGGCTGATTATAGTGTCCAGAGACACTTTTGCGGAAAGCGGACCAACCGCATTGGTTGGCAGCTGAAAATACGCCTTTTAGAATAATGGCACTACACCATATTAAATTCGTACCTTTTATAAATTGGATGTACACAATCAATACGATGCACTTTTCCCTGGTCACGCACAATTTTAATACAATAGTTAATAGTGTATTTTTAACTTTATATATTTATTTGATGTATATATATTCACAGGGTATAAATATATAATTTGTGGTTATATTTCTTCACTTTTATCTATCTGCACATCTGCATTAGGCAGCAAATATAAAATTATTGACTCCACATGGTCCAACAAAGAGCTTTATATAACATCTGTTGAAAGCTTTTTATCTATAAAACAACTGTTGTATCATACGATTTTAAATCTCTGCTTACTGCAGTACATATAGTTTTGGGACTGTCGGTACAATCGTATGATCGAACATCTGAGCAGAGCTTTGATAACGGAGCTATGTGGCTTTTGCGAGGGTGGTTCCAAAAGTTTGTTAATTTGAAAGAACCGAATGGTTTTATACTTCTGGCCACTACAGCACAGTTGATGGAGAGCTACATAAGATTAGCGATGCATTAACTGAAAAAAGGCAGTTTCTATGTTTTGATTTGAATATCTTTAAGATGATAAACTCCAATATCTTGGCCTTGTTCATTTGCCAATTGATAATATATTGGGCTTACTTTGCGAGTAACTGCAGCAGAATTAAATCTTGGAGCTAGCTTAGCACTAAACATTTTCCCTGCATTACTTTGCCTAAAATTTCGTGCGTACACTTTGTCTCCTATCTTGAGATTAATATTACGCGAGCGAAGGTTATATATCTTAGCATTTTGATCATGTGATTTAGCAATGTTTTCTTTTGCATTTTGTCGCATAATCTGTAACGCTGATGAGTGATCAATTCTTGTATCATCATTCAAAAGGCTTAGACGCCTAAGTAAGTCATAGTCCTTTCCATTTAATACCATGTTTTGGCCAAATGCCAAGAAGTACGGGGAATATCCAGTACTCCGATGAACATTAGCTCTTAAAGCTGCAGTTATTTCGGTCAAGTTATTATCCCAATTAGTGTGGTCTTTGCCTACGTAAGCTCTAATAGCCGCCAGAACAGATCTATTAACCCTTTCACTAGCATTAGCTTGGGGTGAATATATGGCTGTCTGTTTGTGACACACTCCAAATCGATTTAAAAATGCTTTAAAATGACCAGAAATGAACTGAGAACCATTATCAGTCAAAATAGTTTCCGGTACACCAAAGGTACAAAATATTGTATTTTCAAGATAGTTGCAAATTCGCTGGGAAGTAAACTTTTTAAGTGGGATCAAAAAATGGAACTTGGTGTGGTGGTCCACCACAATTAATAGGCCAATGTTGCCGTTTTTAGAACGAGGGTATGGTCCTAGCAAATCCATATATAAATTCTGAAAGGGTCGATCGGAGACCATTGGTTTTCCCATAGGCGGTCTCAAAACAATATTTGGACTTTTGGTTGTGTGACATACTGAACAGTTAGATACATATGCACGTATTTGATTAACCATTTTTGGCCGAAACAAATACCGTTTAAGTTTTTCAATGATCTTACTAATACCGCTGTGAGCAGCATTGGGTGGGTTATGGGCTCTGGCAATTACATCTTGAGTAAGACCAGAAGGAATCCATAATTTCCAAGACAGTTTTTCCTGTTGAACATCTCCAGTTGCTGGTTCCGTCCTTTTGTAGACAAAGTCGTCTAAAATTTTTAAGTCAGGTAGTTTATGACTATTAGAAAGAATTTGCTTTTTAAGTTCACGATATTCTTGACAGAGAAATTCCGTTGATGTTAAATCAACAATAGGACCTTGATTGTCAATCTCTTCTAAAATAGGCTCGTTTTGACGAGAAAGTGCATCGGCAACAATATTTTGTGAGCCGCTACGATGCGTAATTTTAAAAGTAAATCCTTGTAGTTTAAAAGCCCATCTCGCAAGACGACCTGCAAGATTTTTTTGCCTCATTAGCCACTGTAACGACGCATGATCAGTTATGACCTGAAAGTCTTGCCCTTCAATATATGGTCTGAACTTCTTAATTCCTCGAATTACTGCTAGACATTCAAGCTCTGTGATTGAGTAATTGCGTTGCGCTTTAGAAAGTTTTTCGGACATAAAAGCGATAGGTAGTTCTACACCTTCCTCATTTGCCTGTGCTAACACACAACCTATGCCATATGTGCTAGCATCACAAAGCAATATAAATGGTTTATCAAAATCTGCTGTGCACAGAATGGGAGCTGAAGTCAAACGAATCTTTAAATTCTCAAAGGCTTTTTCCGCATTCTCGTTCCAATTCAGTGATTGTTTTCTTTTCAAAAGTTCGGTCAAGGGAAAACTTAGTGTAGCATAATTTCCGACAAAACGCCGATACCAGCCTGCAAGACCTAGAAAACGCCTTAATTGTTTTACAGTTTTTGGAACAGGAAAATCGATTATAGCTTGTATCTTGGTTGGATCAGTCATAAGTTGACCGTGGCCGATGATAAAGCCAAGATACTTTATTTCGCGCATGCAGAAATTTGATTTTGCTATATTAATGGTTAAATTAGCTTTACGCAAATGCAGCGCTACTTCTTGCAAAAGCAAGAGGTGAGATTTAAAATCGTCAGAAAGCACTAGCAAATCGTCCAAATAAACAAAAATTCTGGTTCTTAGATTTGCTGGGATTACATGATCCATTAGTCTGCAAAGAGTTTGCGGAGCATTGCAAAGACCGAATGGCATCACTTTATACTGATACAAGGGACGATTTGGAACAGTGAAAGCTGTATACTGGCGAGATTTCTCGTCCAGTGGAATTTGCCAAAATGCGTGTTTCATATCTAATCCAGTAATATATTTTGCTGGAGGTAGACGACTGAGAATGCCGTCGATATGAGGTAACGGATATGCGTCCTTCCGCGTATGCCACGCGAATCTAAGCAGAGTCTATCCTTATTAGCTTTTCCAACTAAAACGCTATTGCTGCTCCAAGGGCTATTTGACTCTTCAATAATATCTAAAGCAAGCATTTTATCGATCTCCGCAAACATACGTTTTTCAATGGCAGGTGAAACTGGCCAATGTCTCTGTTTTACAGGAGTCGTCGTCTCCATTTCTATTTTGTGCTTAATAATATGAGTACGACCTAATCCTTCCTTTTCATATGAAGGGAATATTTCAATAACTTTTTCTAGTTGCCTTTTCTGCTCTGGGCTGAGCATGTGAATTTTAGGTGTTTCGGTTTTATCAGTATCTTTGCCGATATCCAATTCATTTACGTCTGGAATGGGCGAAAGTAACTTATCCACTAAGCCGAAGGCTATCCAAAATGGCATACCCAAATAAACATCCTGTTTTAAGTCAGGGACAATAAAAAATTGAACTTCATGTTCTTGATCGCGAAATGATGAATCATTTGCTGTTTTAATTCTGCCAGAACATTTGCGTGCTTTTGGGTGTAGTCGTAAAGACTCAGCTGCGGAGCCACCAATGCAACATAAAGTTGCACCTGAATCCAGTAAAGCAACATAGCTACAGCCTTCAATGCTAATATCGGTGTACACAAGGGTGGCCATTTTTGCAACATCTCACGATTTTACTAACGCCACCCCCTTAAAAGTTTCCTTTTTACCTGCATATAGCGCCTGTAAAATTTAAAAACGATCCGAATGTATTTGATGGGTCCGGCAATAGGTCAAAGGTCATAAAAAAGTTTCATATGAATGCATAAATAGCGACCAAATCGTAAGTTTGACAAAAACATGTTCCAAATATAATCAATGGGTAATTCAATTATCTACAGTCGAGAAAAAAAATTATCGAAATCAGTTAAGTATAAACAGAGATACTTACTGTTAAGTAAAGGCACTATTTTTTTTTTTTTTTTTAATTTCGAAAAATGTTTTTTTTAAAATATCTCGAAACCCGTTTCATGAAAAAAAATTTTGACTGCATTTTCGGTTTTAGCATGTCATTTTACTACAGAAACGATTCAAAAATGTTAAGGATACGAACATTTTTTTTTATTCGTAAACTGGTGTAATTAGTCAATTTAATTAATTTTAGAGCTTACCAAATTTATTTAGGCCGACTCTATATTTTTTGAAAATTATGTTTTGATAGATATGACACCTTTTGAACCATAATTTATCTGATTGGTAACAAGATTTTAAAGTTTATGTAGAACAATACAGTCAAAAACGGGAAAAGTGCAAGTTATGACCTTTGACCTATTGCCGGACCCATCAAATACATTCGGATCGTTTTTAAATTTTACAGGCGCTATATGCAGGTAAAAAGGAAACTTTTTAGGGGGTGGCGTTATTGAAACCGACGGTTTAAAAATCCTCCATACCAGCGGCGGCCATCCTAGTGTACACACGATTATCTGTGGACAAAAAAATTGATTCCACTAGCATCTTACGATCCTGGCGAACTTGTCTCCAAAATTTCTTTAATCGTATTGTAGACCGTTTGGGTTTGTATATTAATTAACTGGTCAACGCTATCAAGCATGTGCTCGCTAGTGCTACCAGTTTCGACACACATATCAGAATCATTATTTTTCATAGGAACATCAGTTTGGGTTTGAGCGTCAGCCCATAGAAGTAAATTTGTTGGTTGTTTTTGTAAGTCTGGTGTTATTAATATCTCAGAAGCAGAGATACCAAAATTAGGGTAGTATGATGATTTTACTCTATCGGATGCGTCAAAATGGTGTTTGTTTGCGCATCCTTCTTCAAGTTTCCCGCAGCATTACACTTGGTACACTTTGGTTTGTAAACATTTTTCACACCACATCCGTAGCAGAAAACACGTCGTTCAGCTAAGCAATCTTCGAATCTATGACCGAATTTATCACAATTCCAGCAAGCAATACGATTTCGACGAATTTCTGAAACACTTTCGTCTTCAAAATCGTCATTGTCGGACAAAATTTCAGACACGTTGGGTCTGTTAACTTTGGGTTTGGTAAAGAAGGTACTAGTTTCTTTGCAAAACTTCTCATGCTTACGTACTTCTTCACGCAATTCGGATCTATTCACTATTTTCAAGTGCAGAAGCTCATATCTCAATGATGGTTTAGAGTTTCGCATTAAAATGTCCACTATTTTAAACTCACTTATTTCGTGCGAAAGTTGATTTACTAAGTGTTCAATTGCTGTTTGAAAATCGTCAAAAGATTCGTTATCTTTTTGACGTCTTTTCCTTATTAATTCCCACAGATCAAAATCGTCTTTTGGGTCGTCAAATCGACGCCTAAATTCTGAACAAAATAATTGCCAGTTAAATCCTTGGTTTTTACGATGGAAATTCCAAAACCAATCGGAAGCTTTGCCTGTGAAAAGCAATTGCAAATTGTCGCTAAGGAGCTGATAGTCACCATTAAGGTTTTGTGCTGTTAACGCCTGAACGCGATATAGAAATTGTTCGATATTAATCGAATCTTTAGTACCATCGTATTTCAGACGCCAAGTCTGCATAATGCCAGCGGCTTTATCAGAAGAAATAGTCGGAATAGACTGACGACTAGTTCGTGGACTATTCAATAACAATTCATTTCTATTTGGGGAATCGAGATGATCCATCACTGCGTTATTATTTGACGAACGTGGTGTATCTCTAGGCCTTCTTTCTGTATTTTCTTGACCTAAGCTCAGAGATGATAGTTGAGTTTGTAATGTTTCAACTATTGAAGTTTTAATAAATGAAGTTATCTCTTCCATCATGCGTTTTTGATGGCTTTGTACAACAGATTGAACCATCTCTGTTAATTCAGATTCAGTAATGTTGCCATCTGATTTACCAGATACTCGGCTTCCTGAACCATCTCTATTCTTGCTGTGTTGATATGACGATCTTGTTTGTACTCCCCTTTTAGGAGTTGCTCCTCGACCTCTGCCAGTTCTAGGCCCTTGTTGACGAGAAGTATTTCCGGTAGCTGCATTCATTTCAGCTGCTACTGTGTTGTTTGAAAAGGAAAGCGTATTGGGATGGCATTCCGCTTTACAAAAAGGACATTCGATTGAAGACTTTAGCCACTCATTAATGCAATTTTCATGGAACCTATGATTGCAAGCTGTTGTTGCTAATAGTTCGTCTAATCTAACCGATTGATGGCAAATGCCACAGAAAGGGTCTTGCGCATTAATAGCTTCTGCTATATTTTCTGTACTCCTTCGTACAGACATTTCAAAATTTTTCTATTTAACTCTCTAGTGTTTTGGTTAAATAATTAGGTATATAATAGAATTATACCCAGATTGTATATAAAAAATATAATAATAAATATATATGTATATCATACATATAAAGGTATATTTATGTCCAGCCGAAAGCATTAGTAGCTATGCTGTCTCTCTGTATCTTTAGTTTTTAACTTTAAGCATACAGTGTGAAAATAAAATATATTGTAAGGTTTTTTCCCCTTTTTCCTTATTATTTAATATTATATAACAAATATTTTGACTTAATGCTTAAAATGTAAATATTATAGTTGTAAAGCTGTAAAGGCTAAACTCTATATTTTGTAATTAATTATTAAATGAACATTTATAATATTAGGGTAAATAAATAAATAAATAAATAAATAAATAAATAAAATATATATGTATGTATAAAAAAAAAACCCCTCAATTATACAAGAATATGAAATCCGACAATAACAATTATATCAAAATCAAAAGAAAATGAACCAAATAAAAAAAAATAATAATAGCAGAATAGTTTCTCCTTTTCAAGCATGACTTGTATCTCAGCTAAATGTTATGAGACTTAACTTTATTCCTACAGTACCACACAGATTGAAATTTACTTGAGTTATTGTTTCGTTACCATTCAATGAGTCAGAAAATGGACAATCACTAAGTACAGAGACCCTGTCGATTGTAAATCCTAAAAATCTGAACATCACTTCCAGGATAACTACTATAAGTATATTAAGCAAGAATCATCCTACACTTTGAGTATCATCAGATTATATTCGGGTCGTTCTGTTTGGAATAATTCCAATTAGAGTACGCAAATGCCACAAATAACCTCCGAAATATAAAGTTGTAGATAGGCAGTGCTTTATTGGGTCTGGCTTATCTAAAATTGAATTTTTATTCATCGTTCTTGCGACATTACTAATTAAAACTGGTCGACCGTTTGAATCTGGTTCAAACAAAATCGCTCTTCCCAGTTGGCCTCAGTAGTTACAATAAAACTATGAAAAAAACGAAATCATATTTACGATATCAAAAATCTATTATTTTGGATGGAATATTTATTGAGTGTTCGTGGAGCTTAACCTCGGGATTTCTTCGTATTTAAGGTTATGCCAACTATATTAGCTAAAAGCTATCTAGGCCCCACGTTGGGCGCCAATTATGTAGCATGTAGGGTGCTCTTGCTGGATTTTATTGCAAGCAAATAAAGATTTCGGAGGGTGCACCTCTAGCTATGCTCTAGCCAGCTCGCCGGATTGTCGGGGTTCTTTCCTACTTTCTACTTCCATATGCACACACTAGCATAATATTTAGGTGCACATTTTAGAGAAATATATAAAAAAAATAATATATAAGCAAAATCATCAAAAGGAAATAAGTTATATATATATATATATAAAATATATCTATATATATGAAAATTTGTTTCTTTTTTTAAGGAGAGTGGAAATGGTTTTAACAAAAAGATGAAATGTAAATGGGTACCAATATGGCAAAGTTTTACTGATAAAGGACTATGATGTTAATAAGCCCTATCTCAACCCACCCTACCATTGTAAAACCAAATAAAAGAATTATCTGGAATCACCCTATTGAAAACGTATCACGTTTTCATTTCAACTGAGGGACAGTCATGCTCTACAAAGGAGAAAATATATTATAGACTTAAGTACTCATTTTTAAACGTTATAAACCTTCATGATTTTATTCAAATTCATAATGCTACCAAGTAATCCGAAGAAAGATATAAAACCTATTCAATGTATAAGTATAAAAAAAATGTAAAAAAAAAAAAAGTATAAGTATATAAAAAGAAAAAGCGAATGTATCGTAACTTATAATAACAATTTTATATTAGTGAATAAATGGATATTGGCAGTATGAGGTTGGTATACCGAGATATTCAGTTTAAGATTACACAAGAAAATTATTCAAAAAGGGGTAGCCATATAAACGTGTATATATACATATACAAATCTAAATACTTCTTTAACAATATGGTTTAACAATATTTTGTTTCTTTCTTTCCTTTTTTTTTTTTTTTTTTTTTTTTTTCTTCGTACTCACAATAGTTCATGTAGTGTTTATACTCATCGTTGAATCCTTGGTACCAAGTAGACGTTGACGATGTGCTGTTATTTAAATCTAGAAAAATTTGTTATCAGGCAACCATAGATATATATATATATACATGCTCTTTTACCAGTTTTTTCATTCACATATTTAGGCCAATATTCATTGTTTTAGAATAATAAAAATAATAATTGCAATTAAATCTAACATTGTACGTACTATGAAAATATATCTATTACGAAGTTACATTATGCAGTTTAGATTATAATATTTTATGCACAATATATGAGCAGCAGATGTCAAAAAAATGGAATTAATTATTATTAATGTAAACAAGCATCAGCTGTTTTTAGATGATAAGCAGAATAGTTCTTGTAATAAAGCTCAGAGTTAAAGCTTAAGCTTAAAACAAGAAGAAGAAGAAAATCAAAGATCATTTACACCTAGCTGATTAAAATCGTTAACAGCTATAATCGGTTCAATGATAACATTGGACATATATATATGAACGTAAGCTGGCAGTTGACACAGTCTTGGCTACGCTGCAGCGCCTATGACATCCCAACAGATTTATCCAAATATTTTTCCCAGTTTGCCGTTTTAATTCCTCGGTGGCTCGACTACTGAAGGTTTATCATACATATATTTGTTTTGGGGTTGGCTGATTATAGTGTCCAGAGACACTTTTGCGGAAAGCGGACCAACCGCATGGGTTGGCAGCTGAAAATACGCCTTTTAGAATAATGGCACTACACCATATTAATTTCGTACCTTTTATAAATTGGATGTACACAATCAATACGATGCACTTTTCCCTGGTCACGCACAATTTTAATACAATAGTTAATAGTGTATTTTTAACTTTATATATTTATTTGATGTATATATATTCACAGGGTATAAATATATAATTTGTGGTTATATTTCTTCACTTTTATCTATCTGCACATCTGCATTAGGCAGCAAATATAAAATTATTGACTCCACATGGTCCAACAAAGAGCTTTATATAACATCTGTTGAAAGCTTTTTATCTATAAAACAACTGTTGTATCATACGATTTTAAATCTCTGCTTACTGCAGTACATATAGTTTTGGGACTGTCGGTACAATCGTATGATCGAACATCTGAGCAGAGCTTTGATAACGGAGCTATGTGGCTTTTGCGAGGGTGGTTCCAAAAGTTTGTTAATTTGAAAGAACCGAATGGTTTTATACTTCTGGCCACTACAGGACTCCCTACATATTTCTTTCACGAAGTTGTGGGCGTATTCCAAAGTAATGTTTGCTTGGATAAAAATTCGTAGTTTTTAAGGCTCACATGAGCTTAAATAACGAATTTTATGGCCTTGTCGGCTAATTCTTCTCCCAGTAGATGCCTATATAAGGATAAAGAAAACAAAAATTTGATTAGCGTCCGAATACATAGTCATAAAAATGTCTCGCCGGGGGTTTTGTTTTATGTTAAAATCGCATGAGTTTTGTAACTCTTTCTTATGCATATACTTTGGCTTCAAAGCTTTGTACATATATTTTCGATTGCCCCAAATTTTGGTAAATGTACTTATATATTTACTAAATAACACATTTTTCAGCGTCCGGCTTTTTAAGAATAGTTTAAAATTTTAACAAATAACATTGTTTTTCGTTAAAAATATTAACATTGATTTTTTGAGCAAATTCTGTTCTAATTAAATGATATCGATGCTCCCACTACGTGGAAAAGGCCATCTTCGAAGACCTAGATTGTCTGGCAAATCTGCCCATAGCTGACCTGGCTCTCAGTGTAAAATCCTCTAATGAGAGTGAGTTAGTCTTAAATAATGCCCACCAACCAATTCACCCATCTCACCGTTTATTTCCCACTTCTTTTATTTTCGTTAACAGGCATCTCCACATGATCTCGAGGTGATCTCGGTACAGGGTATACCTAAATAAATAAATGATCCACTTTAGACCCAATTAGGCATAGTGCTTAGATACTCCGAAATACTTTTAATTGTCGAATTGTGTTAAGTTATCTGGATTAAAAAGCCAATTATGACCTAAAAACATTTTCGTCCGATCGATAATAAACCAATATTGATAAATTTTAAATTTTAACACATTATGCCATATGAACATTTTTTTCAACCGACCAGTCCTAACAGGGCTACATCATATAGCCCCTTATGATTTTATTTTTTGGGATTTGCGAAAAGGGTATTGGGTATTCAACAGCCGGGGACGGATCTACTGCAGACGTCAAGAACCATTTTGTCCGGCCAAAAATACTTAGCCTAATTCATTCCCAATTTCAT
Source organism: Chymomyza fuscimana (assembly GCA_949987675.1). Taxonomy (NCBI): domain Eukaryota; kingdom Metazoa; phylum Arthropoda; class Insecta; order Diptera; family Drosophilidae; genus Chymomyza; species Chymomyza fuscimana. Next base: position 66,561,812 of record OX465089.1, on the reverse strand, counting down.
AAAAAGAACGCCAAACAAAGCAACGCAAATATGGCAACTACTTATCAAGAAAACTAATGTTAATTTAGCTTGCTTTTGTTGGCCAATACAAATTTCGGCTAATAAGATGCTGTGGCTTAATAAATTCGCATTAAGCCACACACATGCTCGTACCAACAAAGGCAATCTCACATGTAAACACATACGACAAGGAGTGGGAGACTAAGCCATGCTAAGCCATGTCCAATTCGCAGCTTGCCGCCTGTGCAACACGTGGCAGTTACCGAATTGACCAAACTTTTGTGCCAAGGGCCACATATCTTTCTTATGCTGTATACGTGTAAAACTTAATCTGAGGTATTCATATGGAAATTCATGGATTATTATTCAATTAGTTACGTTTTCAAAAAGCGCGCAAATAAAATAAAAATAACGCCAAGATACAAGATATAAATCCATGAGATGCTCTCCCACAAGACAAACAGACAGACAGACAGATAGAGAGACAAACATAAATTAGCTGTAGGGTCCCCGAGTTCCCTAAGTTGCTTGACTGACTTTTTATTAATGAACTGTAGCGAAGCCGCGCACTTCTCTTCCCTTGCCACAAAGTAAAAGTAACTCGAGCTTGGTGTCTTCTAGTTGGTAAGAAATACACCTGCAAACAACTTGCCCTCTCCGCTCTTGCTTTGGGCACACATGTTGTACTCGTTCGTGGCATGTCTTGTGCGAGTATCTTTTATTTCGTATCTTATTGCAAAAGCAAGTTGGCCAGGCCTAAATTAACTTTATGTTTGTAGTAAACAGCAAAATGGTCATGCATGTCTCACATATTCATTCATAAAAATCTCAAAGCGCAAAATCCAGTTTTAGTCATGGCTTTAAACCAGATTTCACACACACACATTCTCAGCAATCAAGTTCAGCAGTGGTAGCAGCGGGAACAGGGACGTCGACGTCGACGCCGACGCTGCGGCAACTTGCCGCTGTGTGGGCAGTTCACGTTGCGCTGGCGGATGTGAAAGACAACTACAACAACAACGAGTATTACAACACTGATAACAACAGTAACAAGAAAAAAACAACAATGGCAACAAGAGCAAAATAACAACAAAAAAAGTGATCAAAAAACCAACCCAACATGTGGCTATGATGAGCTATTGTGCATTGATCTTCATCAGCTTTATTTCTAAGAGCAGCTGGTCTGCACATCTTGGATCATCGATCTCTTATTTCAAACAGTTTAGTGCTCGTCTTCAAACGTAGTCTTCTTTCATGTCCAGTTAACTTAAACGAACCAGTTTTCCCCACGTAATCTTTAAGCCATAAAAAGTATCGCATCGTATTAAATTTCTGTATCTGTATAAATGATTTACGGAGTAAGAAACAGGCGACTACGATTTCAAAGCTTAAGCTGATTATCACATTAGATTATAATAGAATATTTTAGAAGGAAAAAACTGGGAGAATCGAATAAGAAATGCCAAAACTGCGAAAATGACAAAGAAACTTAAGGCTTCCGAATATGCAGTATTCTGGTCTAATTAAAAATACTTTAATCATAATAACTCTTAATTACCTAACTCTTTCCTTCGAGTTCGGTGTTACAAAGGCCCAAAAGAGTTTACCAGAGCACTACTCAATATTTGGTTTTCTATTCGATTTCCTTAACAATTTCTAAGGAATGACACAAAAAAATAATTACATTTTGAAGGGTTTATTTGGCATATACATACTGTTTAGGTTAAGGATTCAGTCAAGTTTCAATTAATGCTCCTTTTGTAAAAAATTGCCAAAATTTTTTCTTTTGAATCAGAGAATATAGCAATGATTTTTTAGATTTAGTCAAAGGCATATCAAATCAAAACAAAAAAAAATGTATTTTTGAAGAAAAAAATACTACTTTAGAAACGGAAATTTGTTATAACGAATAAATTCATATTTGCGATTTGTTAACCTCCCTCTATAATCGAAAAAAAAAAAAAATGTCGTTCATTATTTATTTTTCTCTTGATCCCTTCAAAGAATACTCTTGGAGCATTTTTTTTTCTACAAATCATTAAAAAAAAAAGAAGTTTTTATATGAACATATATGGTTATATGGTTTATAAAACCACACAAGATATATGCTTTCCTATTTATTTGAATGTGCTGAACGTAAATCCGCTAACAGAATTGGTCCAACAGGTTTAGGCTCTACCCTAACCTTAAAAAGTTAATTTTTTTCCAGTTTTGCTGTCCGACGTTATTTTTATATTTTTTTGGGGTTGCTAAAAAAAACTCCCAAGTACCTCGATTTGTGCGGTTTTTTGGGGTTAGGACGATTCGAATTCAGCGCGTCGAAATACATAAGAAAACAAATGCCTCAACTTTTATTTGTGTGGCTGTATAATACAAGGTAAAAACTATTTTTATGTACTAACTTTTTAGAATTTGGTCATGTTGGACCTTTCACGTACTAATTCATATTCGGTTATTCTCAAAATACTTTTATGCAACTTTATGTAAAATTACTAAATTTAATATAAAATATTAAATTGCTGCTCAAAAACTAATTAATCCTGCAAAATAAATAAAATGGTATCGGATAAATATGTCACTGAACTTTAATCTGATGCGTATCTTTAAACTTATATGTATGTATTACATGACACTTGTTTTCTTCGTAACTGCTAAATTTTTATAAAGAATTTGTTCTATCACATTTATTTATATCCAATTAATTGATAACTCAAATCCGACAATGAGTCATTTATCGATTCTGATTCTATTGAATAATACCTGAATTTACAATTTCGTTGTACTCTTAAAAATCAATCAATTCTGCCTCGGCTAAATTTGACTTTAAAATATACCCCGAATTTTTCAAGTGTAAGTAAAACGCAGCGCTTTTTTCCAAATTGTCGCGTGGGCTGGCACTTTGAGTCGCATGTCCCCTGTTGTATAGCGGCAATTAATTATAACTGTTTACGTGCCTATAAACCAGGTAGGAGTTCAAATGTCGACCCGTTGTCAGCAACTTGGACACAGATATTGTGCGCTCAATTTGCATTAGAAAAAAAAATGACAAACGTTTGGATTTGGGTTTGGACTTTAGTTGTGGGCGTTTTGGTTGCAGTTGAAATCAGTTCTGTTGAGTTAATCAGCTCATGCTTTGTCTTGGGCTTAGTTTTTAGAAACGCCTACAAACTGGATGCACTCGGTTCCCGGTTCCTTAATGAGTTTAATAAATGCTTGTTTGACTTGCAGCGGTCGTAACTTTCTCAAGTACCAAACAATTAGCGGCATGCATACTAGAAAAAAAAAAAAAGAAAGAAAACAAAGGCAATGAAAAAAGGAGTTTGAGAACGGAAGAAGCTTTTGTTTCAGAACCCAGAACCAAGAGCGGCACACGCAACTTGGAAGCGCTAAGAAGATAGACACAAGCTGGCCCAAAGTTGCCCCAGCTGCCGTTTTGATTCACATTGCGGATCATTTTGCCTGCATTTGTGGGTTTTCGCAAGACCAGACGTTCCATTTTGATTTTTTTTTTCTATATGTGTATGTATATGTATATGTGTATATATTTTTCACACAATTCATTTGACTTGTAGCTAGGTGCTAGCAGAGCCGCCCAAGTGACTGACTGACAGTCAGCGGCATGAGAATGACTTGCTTAAGTTTCTCACATAAATTATGTGAGAGCCCAAGTGTGACCAATAAACCAACTGAAGGGGGAGTTGTTGACCACGCAGTCTTAAAGACGGATCAGTGTACTAACCCTTACACTTGAAGAAAAACTATTCAAAACCATTTAAATGGACAATTAGTTTGTTGATCTTATGTTTCCAAATTGACATAGTCATTTTCCGTATAATCTAATGCAATTTTTCACTTAAATACTTAAATATACATATTAATATTAGAAGTCATGCATTTTGGGGAAATAGTTCCACATTCGTTATAAATATTTTTATATGTAATTACCAATTTATTATAAAATAAAATTTTTTCCCTACTAATATTCCACTTTTTATTTGCACAATGTTAAAGACTAGATGCAGCAAGACATTGACAGAAGAATAAAGCTCTAAGGAACCGATAATAAAAAGGTTACATATCCAAGCCAAAAGGGCTAGAAATATTGGGTCTCTATTTTGTTTATTTTATTTAAAAAAAAATTTAGTTCAATGTTCAAAGAGATTCATCTTATTTAAGATGGAAAATACCTTCTTCTTAAATGAAAGGGAGAACAGGATTTAAAAAGGATTTAGTCAAATAAATTAAATTGGAAGTATAGTATTCGTATATTGTTAAAACTATACCATTAAATGCCCTTTTAGGTATGCATACTGTGATTATTCGTTTAATCGCCAGACAGCATCATCTAAGGAAAAAGTGTTTTATGAATGTTCCTGGCGCCGCAAAATTAATAACTTGAAAAGTATGGCACTTAGGTCGGCTGTCTAAATTTGTTTGTATAATAATAGAAAACACCTAATTTTCAAAATTTTTTTATTTTTATATATATATATATGTATATTTATTTTATTTTTTAAAATTTTTATTTAATTTTATTTTGTTTCTCAGTGATTTTAATGTTTTTTTTTTTTTTTAATTTTTTTTTTTTTGAGTTTTTTTAAAAACGACTATTTAAGTTAACAAAAATTTAATAAATGTTTCATATTTCTGTTGAAAGCAATTGTTGTACGCTTTTGTCTAAATCAGTATTATTTTTCCAGAACCGTGATTTACTCTTTGATGTTGGGTGCGACGATATTAACAAACCTTGAATCAAATCTTCCATAGCCGGACAATCAGTATTTGTATTTGAAGGCGTAGGAAAAACGAGAATTTCATCCAGCCACTCTTCGCAATGCTTTTGAAAATATGACGACGTGCCATTAGAACTTGGCCATTTTTGATGTAATTTCTTTCTAAAATTCGCCAATTGATTATTAACTTTTTTGTGTTACTCTTTGCCGCACTTTTTTCTATCAATTATATGAGTAACCACATAATTTTCAACAGGTAAATTTAAATAGCTAGCTTTAAGCAAAACTTAAAAATTATAAAAATAAAGCGAACTAACTAACAAAAAAAATTTTTTGAATACCGGCTAAAATTGGAAGCTGATTTTTGATGATTTACATTCACGACGGACAGTTCTAAAAAATATATTGGTTTTATTAAATAGATGCCTTTAACTTTTTTTCGAATCAAAAGATTAAACGATATTCGAATATTTTACCTTTTTTTTTAATTTAAACTTTTCTATTCGAAATTGTTAAAACAAATTCCCGTAAGTGTTACTACGAATGCAATCTATGACAGCTCACAACTGAATTTGAAGAGTCATCAAAAAAAAAATACCAAAAAATGTGGTGTTCTATTACCTATCGAAAAAGTAAAAAATATCGGCTTAATTAGCAAGTTTCAAAATGACTTTTGCGGCGCTAGGAACTTCATTAGCACCACTGTGAAGCGCTTTGAGCTAGTTACCTTTAATTCCATATTTTGAATATAATTCGTTTAAAATAATTTACGGGTTTGTAAATAATTTCTTTTTAAATACAATATCCTTCGCAATTTTGTTTTGAATAATACGGAATTAATTTTTTTGATATATAATTTTAAATAATTTCCATAAACATTAAATTAAATTTTTATTATGTGTCTTGAAACGGATAAACGGAGGGAACTTCGTGCATGATGGGGTTCCAATGACTGCAGTGGTAGTTACCAGCCCCATTGAAAATTCCGATTATTAGACGATTAGACGTTTCTTTGACAAGCGATATCTCCTAAGCGAAAAAAAAGTTAAGCAAATTTTTTTTGAATAAAAGATAAAATTTTAATTTATTACAAAAAAAAATATTTTCTAGATATTCCAGCATTTTATATATTTTTTAAGAATTTTTTTTTTAAATTTTATAATTTAAAAGTGACAATAATTTCTCTCAAAAATGGTATCAATTACATTTCGTTCGCTTGAAAAACTGCGAAAAATCAAAAAATAAAAAATCGTCAACTCCTCTAATTAAGGAAGTTAGTGATGATGATGAAAAGGGTTAAGCTGCAGCGACAAGGCCTTAAACTTTTTTTGGAAATACATTTTATTTAATTTTTTTAGAATACTCCAAAAAATTTTGTGTCGTAAAATTCTTTACAAAATCGGTTATAGTGTCCGTTTAGATCGCAAAGCAGTGTTATACGCCCCAGACTAGGTACTCTCTCATTTAGCTATCCCCAATCACCATCTTCAATAAAAATTTTGAATTATGTTTTTCTCAGTGCATCATCTCCCTTTACTGTGTCGCATCATTTGCTTTCTCATTTTATATTTTGCAATAAAATATGCCTGGAAAAATCTTGAATGTTAACTTTAAGTAAATGCGACTAACCGCAGTTCAGTTCACTGCCCATTTTGCCCCAGCTTAGCTTGGCAACCCTTTTTTCCTACTTGAATCTTACATGCCAACCCTTTCTTTTAACTCAATTCAGGTTTAAATATTAGAAATTACCTCACGTGCGGCGCATCAGAAAAGTAAAAAAGAAAGAAACTGTGCACTGGAACATAACTTTTAAGTCATGCAAAGTTTTGCAGGAACTGCGTAAGACGTGGACGTGTATGTCCTGCTTGGCTTTGGAAGCGGAACTAAGGCGGAACTGTAGCTGGAGATTGACAAATGTGCCTGCAAATGTCTTTTCAATTGGCAATCGACAAGCGCAAAAAGTTGCGGTAATATCGTTTTCAAGACCCAAACCCGTACACGTGTGTATTTTTTGGTGTGCTTTGATGCGGTCCTTAGGCATCCGTAATCCTGTCAAAGTGTTATCGTTAGGTACCAACAAAAAAAAACACACACACTAATACACACACTCGCAGAGTTACAGTTACAGTCTCAGTTGTTAAGTCAGTTTCTCTGACTGGCATGCAAATTTTTTTGTTACGTCCATGTGTGCTACTGATTTCCTGCCTTATATATATAAAGTATATATTATATTTTTTATTTTCTTGTCAATAAGTTTAGGCACGGTTGGCACGATTTTTACGCTTAAATAAAATTTATATATATAAATACATATGTACACATAGTACACTCAACACTTTTTGTATCGAAGAAGCATAAAATATTTTTTACTCGAATTTTCATGATTTTGTATCTAGCCCGCGATACCCCGCCAAACCCAACTTAACCCAACCCAACCAAACCCGGCCAGACCAAAGCTAATGCGACGACCAAGTCAAATGCCATTCTTGTCGCCATAAACTTGTACAAATGTGCAACATGGAACGTGCCACTTACAGCTTACATAGTATTCCACATCTCAACGTTCATTTCAACATGGCCTCATCGACATGGGCCACATTGGAGCAACGGCACACACTGGCGAATTGGCGCATTTGCGCAAGGTGCTGCGGTTGCCATTTACGGTTTGTTTTGACACATGTGGCCGGAGTTGGGTAAGGGTTGAAGGTCGAGGGTCGAGCGCCGAGCGTCGAGCTACGAGCATCGAGTTCGTCCTCCTACTGAGTACCATGAGCTGCGCTTTTTGTTTGAGCTGCGGTAACTTAGCCGCTTCGGTAGCTCGGCTGCTTGGTTTGTTGTGGTTACTATGTTTGATTGAAGGATTTTCTTGGGTTTTTGGGCAGTGCGGTTCGGTCATGTTCTTGAATTTATGCAAATACTAATTCAATTGATGGGGAGTGTACGCATAAATTTTGCTAAAATTAATAGAGCCAATATGTCTTGGGTTTGGCATATATGTATGTATGCATGTATGTGGGGGAAACTTAGTGGGAAGGAATAATTGGTTTTACATTAGATTGATTTTTGGAAGAAATAAGTAAACGATACTCTGCTTGGTGTGTTTGGATAGGGTGAAATTGGACAAGGTTAGGTCATCCTCAGCTAGCTAACATTATGTTAGGTGTGGTTAGGTTAGATTAGTTATACATACAATGTTTAAGTTTTATTTCTATTAAAGTTTCTTTAGATTGAACCTCTCGTGCTATATGCACTTTTGAATTTGAATGCAAACTGCTGCGAAAAGCATGACTTGAACTCATTTAATGTATTTACCCAAAACGATGAAGAGAAGACGTCTCCACAGCTTAGTATAGTGGTGATCCAACCCAAAACACAATGAATTTTTCAAAGAACACACCAAATATTCATGTCAGCTATACAAAAAATAGAGATTTGCGTTCGAGCTCAGGAGAGAAAATATAATTTTATAGATTTTCGCAATGCACTCAGAAGGAGGAATACAGGACGCGAAGTTTTGATGAAAAATTATTAGCATCGATTCGCATTTATTCCACAAACACAAATTTTTTTTTAGTAAAGAGTGACCATCTTAGTCAAGAGTGACCAAATTTTGAAATTTAAGTAAGCCTAATAAAAACGAGACGTTGACGTTAAAACAGCCCGCCAAGTCTGCGTGTCCGCCCGTATGAAGGAAAGAATTTAGGGGAGGGAGCCCAAATTTTACCAGAGGATGTGCATTATTTGTACGCAGAGAAAGTTTTTTTTTTATAAGATATGAACAGAAACGCCCTAAGTGGGCTAACAGGTTTTAATGGCCAAATAAATAGAATAGAATCCAAGTCTCTTACCTGTTGGATAAAGTCAACAGAATTTTGTGTTAAAACTTGCATGAGGAGAAGAATGGATGCACTTGGGTATAGGTTATAAAAATATGCCAGTATGCTAATATCTCGAACTCTTAGTTGCCATAATTTATTCTCAATTTATCAATACTCAAACAATACACAAATGTTTTTCCCAGAAATTTAATAATCGTGCCAGCTTACAATATATTGAAAAAAATCCTGTAAGTCAATATAATTTGCAAACTTAATTAATCGCACAAGTTTTCTTTATTAATGAGTAAGATAATCTCTACCATTGGTGCTATATTTAAGCCTTGAGAGGCTACAGGTGAAGTTCCAGCTGGTTGCCATGTAAATACCACCGCTCTCGTTGCGCCAGGTTTAGCTAACCAAAAGCTCATTAGTTAGCACATACTTATAAAGCTGTCAGTTGGTACTCTCATCAGCATCAACATGATCCTGTAGACTATGGCAGGAGCTATGTTCATGCAAATGAAAACCTACCTCTACATCTACGAAATGGGCTCATATTTCAAATTTTATAGCTACTTAACAGCACATCATACAATTTTTATTTTATTAACAGAGGCAAAGACGTACACATATACGTGGGCACATGCCGTATATAAAGATATACGTAATATATATAGATGTACATATCAAATGGGCCCCATTGGAAGCCTCAGTGTTTACACTGCACCCAAAGCCATCTACCCCATAATACAGTGAGTTGAAATTCAGATACTCCGACTACATAGAACTCATCTGCGTCTGTATCTAATAATAATCCAAGCAGCAAGTCAGTGTGATGCTTGCGCTTCATTGAACTGTGGATTTTTTCTTTTTCCTCTTACAAGCTTAAATATTAAACAAAAGCCAAATATATGAGTTGGATACTTTTATAAAAAAGCTAAGAATGTACATTGCTTATATTTTTAAAAAAATATTCAAATAATTGTATGTCGGAAGGATGCAGGCAATATTGGCGGCGGAGTGGCGTATATTTTTAAAAACATGGACTAATTGAAATCATGCGTGTGTATATACACTTGCAGACATAAGTCTGAGTACAGAGTAAAAAAATGTAAAACCCAACTTTGACTTTATTAGTTTAAGTTGTAATTCTTAAAAAATTGTATAACATTACTCATTTGTTCGCAAAAGAAATAAGTAGTGTACTCTACAAGTAAGTACTTTACTTATTTGTTTGTTTCTGTAACTGATAGGTCCGTCTTCTGTCAGTTCCTCCCTAAGTCGCTTTGGCATAGAGTCTACAAGTTTTGTGCCATTCCTCCACTAATATATTGAGCCGTGGAACAAGTACCACAAATGTTGATGGTATACCTCATAAATAAAATATTAAACTAGGTGAGGTTACATTTTAAATCTATGGCATTCAATTTGCTTTAGACACTTTTAGACTTTTATTAATCACTTTATTGAAATTATATATATTTTTTGCAACTATGCGCAAACTTATGCCAGCAAGTGTATATGTGCTGTGTATAAAGCTCGTAAAGAAAATACGCTTGTCTTGTCTTGTAGCGACGAAAATACGAAATCATATTCATATTTATTTTTATACATACACAAGATATGTATGCCCCAAAGGGATTGCAGAACAAAGTCAAAGTTAACCCAAGCTGAAGCAGCGGCGCCAGCGTTGACGCTGGCTTCGTATCAATAAATGATTGAACAAAGGAGCAGCCGCAGCAGAGAAAGAAACAGAGACCACAGCAACAAAACCCCCGCAAAGGTCATACAAAAAGTACAAAAATACATCAGTGACTTGAGTTTGACAAGATGCGAGCGGCAGGAGACACATAAAATAAAAAGATACCCTCACACATACCAATACATGCAATGTGTATCAATGTGTGTGTACTCGGGCAAAGTAAGTGAAACTGCTCAACAAAAAACACCCAAAGGGCAGGCCAATGAATGTATGATTTAAAAATAAAACCAAGCCGGGAACAGAACCCCTACAGGCTAGGAGTCCAAAAAAACCACAACTTGGTGTATATACATAAGTGTATTGTTATGTGGGTGTATATATATATAAATAAGCGCGTGTATTCGCGTTGTTATTGTTAAACAAAAGTTCATGTTCAGTGAACTAATTAGTTGTCTATGACGCCTGCCATATATATATGGTACATATATATATATATATATATATTGTATGTATATATGTACAAACAGGCATAGGTGTCGGTACAACAATAAATAAAGACACACGCCGACAAACAACAATGACACACACGTTAGTGTTGGCCAATTTAGCAGCTTATTTATGAGACGATGTCAACGGTCGACCCATTTTGTTTTAAATTCAAATATCAACACATAATCTAGAAAGGGCAAAAGGACATAGTCATGTTGTATTAGCATTTGGCTATTGTTAAGGTCCTGGGGACGGCATAAGAATGTTTCAAGTGTGCCGCTATACTATACCACATCCTTGGCATATCGAATTACAGCACAGCTATCTAATGGTTGCCCTTGGGCTTAGCCATGCCACCAGTTGTTGCCACAATGTGTTTGGGTTTTTCTCAGTGTTGACATTAATTTCTTAACTTTGTTTTGAGATATTTTCAGACGCTGCTGCGATCAAATTGCAAGGATCAGTCACACAGAAGGCCTCCGGGCCGCTGTCTCTCTTTCTCTCTCTCTCTCTCTCTCTGCGTGTGTTTGTGTGTGGCTTGACCCATAGTTCAAAAGGTTTCCTTGAACGGAAGTTTATGACATTTTTTGCCTTTTTTTTTGTGTTGTTGTTGTCTTGTGGTATTTCAGGATTTTGATTTTGTTGTGCTCTCACGGGCGACGTTGTGACGGTAACTAAAGACACTTGAAAGGGCCTTTTTATGATACTAATGCATAGGATTTACATTATGGTTGGACAGATTGTTTGGTTCTAATGAAGATTGGACTACTGGCAGACCGCTCATATTACAGACGCTCCGTTTGACAATAAAAATGTTTTTTTGTTTTTTTTTTTTTAAATCTAACTTGATAGAAAAGTATCCATGGCCATGGAAATCCTAATACATTTGCAAGCTAGTTGTGTAGCATATTTATACAGATTGTTTAGTCTTAATGAGGATTTGTCTTCAGACATATGGATCAAATATCAGTAGCACTTGTTGACATATAGAAATTTATTAATTGATGTATTTGTGTTTAAGCCGGATTGATAGCCTAAGAAAAAGTTCCAGCATTTACGTTAGACTATTTTTGATTTGTTCGATAGTTATACAGGAAGGTTAGGTTACAAAGTCTATGAGGTTAAACGCCTACACGCAGTTCGAATTATCCAAATGGGATAGACCCCTTAATATGGAAATTGAATTTAATTTTGTAGATTGGGAAATATCATGTTTATTACAATTCGCATGCTCAAAACTCGGTCGGATTCTGGTCTTAATATTTTTACCTCCATAATGCATAATCATTTAAGCGAGTTTTTCGGAAAAATTTTATGTAAAACTGCGTCGGCTTATATGAATGGGTGAGATCGGATCCGCAAAGTTTCAAAAAAGGACGATAGTAATTTAGTATACGTGTATTTCCACAAAATTCACTTCTTTTCAAAGTAAATCTTGAACTTATATATTTTGGTACGAAAGCAAGTTTTAATTAGAAAATGAAATTTATTAAAATTTCACTGATTTTCGTAGTAAAAGTATAAGAATATCATGAGATGCTTCATGGCCCAGTTTTTTGGTAATCAAAAGAATCAAGCGCTGGAAAGTGCAGTCGTTTTCACGTAATTATAGCACATAAAGCGTCTGGTATTTCCAACTGTGTGGGTCTACACCTTCTCCGGATTCCTATTACAGTCTTAAAGCCCTACTGCTTTCGGCACACAATGGACTGTTGCAGTGTGGCAAAAACTTGCAATTGCTTCTACTACTCTATGATACACTTTTAAGAGGAAAGAAAAGGCTTCGGGGTGCCCGTCCCATTCCAAAAAGTTCAGAAAATGACTCTGCATGAAATATGGACTATCCCCAAAACTTTTTATACCCTGAATGCCTAGATCTCAGAGATGGGGAGAGCTAGAGCAACCAAACTTTCAGATTAGGCATCTAATAGAACATAGAAGCCAAGTTTATTTTATTTTTTTTGATATCGATAGCCGATAAGGATATATATTTATACAGCTCCCATAGGGATGATTCAGAGGACCTCGAAAACAGCCAAAAATTTTAGGTGGGTAACTCGTTTTTTTATAAAAATATCGTAACCAAATTTGGCTAAATCAAAGGGTCTAAAAATTTGTTATAATTTTCGTTTCATTTTTTTTTTACATTGTTCCACCAAATCGATTTGATTCATATTTACACCAAATAAAGAACGTATAAAAACACGTGCTTAAAAAAATGGTGATTTTGGAAACTATTTTGGGTACTCTATTTTGAATCTTCAATGAAATTTATATATGAAAAATGATATCCGACATATGTATGTTCACTACAGACATCGAACCGATGGTCAAATTTTTCGATGAAATTTCCACGACTACATACATATACTATAATATCTAGCGATTTTCGAAGAACGCTTGCATTGTGTGCAGGTTGCTTCACCTTGTTGGAAATAAACATAGTCCAAATTGTAATCATTTCCATCCAATTGGCAGAAAAAATAATCAGTTCACATCGAATGCTATCGATCCGAATTGATGGTAAGGGTGTCAAGCATAATTTTCAAGAAAAGGAGCATTCTTGCTGGTCCAGATTTGATAATTTTGTAGTATTTAAGCTTCATTGCTGAAAATAATTTTTGACGAAAATCCGGTATCAATTTGACGATTTTTTCAATATTTTCGAAGCGCTCTTTAATGCGGTCTTTACTCAATTATGACTACATCGGGATAAATGCCAGACTTTCAACAAAGCAAAAAAAAAAGATGAGAGAAGTGACGTTGACTTTCTTGCGCCTGTATTGGACCAATCTTTATATAAGAAGTAAGTTTGCAGAAAATTCGCAATATCGGCGTTTTATGAGATGCTAACCTAATTATATCTCATATTGGTAGCTCTGCCTGCATTTTTGCATTATCTCACTTATATTATAACTGTTTTTTAATTTCAAAGAATCATTAACAATGTTGCCAGCATCTAAGAAGTAAAGGCCTGTTGATATGCTGCCTAGCCGTAATCCAAGTTTTGCCTTGTTAGGTTAGATTGTAGCGGTAAGCCATCCCTAGTCCGCCTTTAATTATATGCATATTATATAAATCTCTTTGCCTAATTCGTAGAAGGCAAGAAACAACAACTCATCAACGCCTGGTAGCCAAAGATTTTGCTTTATAATGCTTCTAGGCAGCCCACGTTCCGAATATTTTGTTTAAGCTAAATACAATACAGCTGTTTTTCATTTTGTTGTTGTGCTTCCTTCCACTTTGTCGTCGTCCTTATCGCTATTCTAAGCTTTGTTGCTTTTGGATTGTTTTCAACATATATAAGTTAGTATACATATATACCATGTACATACATAGGTATGTAGGGATGTGTATGAATTTGTAGGCGCGCTGGCTTTTCATCATAGTCATAATCTGAACGGCAAAAGCAACATCAACAACTTCGAGTGATTTGTGTTTTTTCTTTACCACTTGCTTGCCCATCCTGGGCTAGACTCTACCTCACTCTGACTACGGCTCTTTGACTGCTTTGGCTGGCTGAATGCCTTGCCTTTTTTAAGCTTAATCACCTCAAAATGCGCTCAAGCACATAACACGGCTTTAATCTATTTTAATTAAAATTATAATTATTTAATATACCTCAAGAAAAAGGCTCCTTGCTGCATATCCTGTGCTGTCTGCGGCAGCATCCACAAACCGAAAAGAAAGTCGAAGAAATAAAAAAAAAATAAATAAACTTTTAGCACATGACGTTTCGCATAAAATTATAAAGTATTTGTAACTGCTCATGAGGGCGTGGTTGAGGGGACATAGGGGAAGACATTGGAGCCAAGGCATTGGGTTCCGGCGGAATAGCAGTCAGAGTCGGAGTCAGAGTCAGACTCTGGCGGCTGCCAAGCAACTTTCTTTGCTGTGCAAATTTTGACGTTGTTTTTGTTGTGGTTATCGTTGTTGTTGTTGGTGGAAGGCAAATCTGGGCAGGCTTTTGTCGCAAATTCCCAGTACATCATGTGTAGAATTCATTAAGGTGACTAAATACATTCAGGCTCTAGCTCAGGCTCAAGCGGCTGATGCTACTGCTGCTGTTGTTGAGAACTTTTTTTTTCTTTATACTACAGCTTCTTCTACTTAGCTTTTATGCCAAGTGCAGATACGTATGTTGGAAGGTAGGTAGCTGCCACGTCCGGAGACGAGTCAGGATGGTACTTGGTTGGTAAAACTTCTCAAGCTGTGTGTAATTTGTAGCAACTGCGACAGGTAAAGCGATGCCAAAAAGCACTGCTGCTGCCACTGCCGCTGCACAGATATTAATTTCTTCTTGCAGGCAAAGTAACTTAAGCTTCAACTTGTATCAGCTATAGATACAGCCACACTTGTGCCAAGCGACGCCCCTGGCCTCGGCTCCACTTCATCTCATCTCCTTGCCAGTCAACTCACTTGGGCCATAGTTGTTGCTTTTTGCCCCCTTCCTGGTTTGTGTCTTTCAGTTGTCTTCTGCTTTACGTGCACATTAATTCGTGGGAATTAATTATTCTCAGGCCTGTGACGATTCCCAAGACACTCGCTCACTCATTCGTTCGTTGATACGCCCTGCTTGCGTTATAGCGCCCCCTCGGCCCCCTCACGCTTGCGACACCCAACTTTTCCATCGTTTCAGTTCGTCACTTTGCTTGTCTGCGGTAAGGCTAAATTTTTCGTACACTGCTCATGTATCTTTATATGTAGCTGTAGCTGTGTCTGTATCTGAATCTGAAGCTTTAGCTATGACTGTTCTGGTTCTTTTTTCCTTAGCGTGTTCATCTTCATCTTGTTGTCGTTGGTTTTTTTTTTTTTGCAGTGCCTAGAAATACACGTATTTGTGTATGTATCCGCATATATAGTATAGGCACATACAAAGTTATGTACTTTATAACTGCTGCCGTTTTTCTTCCTCTTTTGATTCACATCCGCGTCGACTTTGAGACGTTCACGCGCTCAGCTCGCTCCTCGGCTAAGCGGCGTCGCAATTACAACAGTGCCTGCAAATCGCTTCATCTTTTTTTTATGGTCCCCTACAATAGTCGTTTTGGGACGAGCTTATTGATGGGCTGGTACAGTTTGCTTAACCAATTGGCTGGAGCGTAGTAGTCATCAAGCGCTTGCTTGGACTATCTGGGTCATAACAAATTATTGACCAGAATATTCAGTGCATTTTTTAAGAAAGCACGCTCAATTTGTAAACTTTGTAAAAATATGTACCCTTGGTTGGATGTGTGTGTGTGTGTGTCTGTGGAAAATGGTTTGGGACTATTTAAGGTATCCACATGAATTTTGTATGGAACAGTTTGTAGAATAATAAGACTTACAGGGTAGGATCAAAATTAAGAGGACAAAATTTCTGTAGCGCGAACGAAGCAGTGGAGGGTGGTTGGAACACCTGGGCGTGATAGTGGGGAGCCTTCCCAAGAGACCCATATTTGTCCAGCAAGTATGTTAGGAAGGATCGCCATAAGCCGCTCAACAGTGTTACAGTGGCATAAGCTGTTCCAAGAGGTGCGGGGGCTAGTTGTAGATGACCAGCACAGCAGTGGTCCATTAACTCATGGTTTGCTGAAAATGTGGCTGTTGCCCAAGCCCTACCCCCTAACAGTTCATTTCAGACACCGCCAGACTTTATCCGAAACCGGTACAGCTGACACTTCATTTAAACGAGCATTGAATGTTACTTTCCGAGGTGATCGCGTGGGATAACTAGGTTGACTACAGAAATTGGGCTAGTTGGGGAGCTTTAAGGCTTGAAGCATGCACAGTTGAATCCAAGGATCGCATTGAAGCAGTCCCCGATAATATTGTTTTTTCTTCAAAAACTATTGAAGGTGTAGCGTCTAAAAGCAGTCACCTAAGCCTAGAGCAACTCCAAACTTCACTCGAGCTCACCCCTTTCCAGTGTTTAGCATAATGTCTCATGGCTTTGCTTTTACATAATAATATATATTTCTTGTTTTTTATTTTTCTTGCCACTCCACATTGCATTAGAGTTGTCTAGAATTTTTGTTAATATTTCTTGGCACTCCATACAACGACAACAACAGCCGTGGCAATAACAATAGGAACAACAATTGAGCTTGTAAAAAATATAATTTCGCTTTTCTTATGCTCCCGGCTATTAAGCTGATGATATTAATGAGTGAATAATGTGTTCCGACCCCTTCAATGCAATGCGACATTTTCCGAAACGATTTTTCTGCTTTAATTTTTAATAACTATAAAAAACCGAAGCATTTGACATAAGTTCTGTTTATGTTCATTTGTAGTTCGTTCTATATCTTGAGGTCTGTGGGGAATATACAACTGCTTAAAGGTCATACAGCCAACGCACTCGACTGGCCCCAATGTTTGTTTATTTGTTCGTTGAAGAAGGCGCCGGCAACAAAAACAACTCAAAACCAAACGGTGACATGTGTCTGGGTAAATGTTGAAGTAGCTGAAGTATCTGCTGCTGCTACTGGGGAGTAACTTTGTCGCAGTGTCTTTGCACAACCCACCCCCCAGGTCCCAAACGAGTAGCGCATTAAATTTGTCATTAGGTTTTGTATTGCAGCATGTACCCAAAATTACATAACTGCCAGAGACAGGCATTAAGTTTTTAAATATTTAAACGTTCTAATTGCCCAAAGACATTTACTTGGTGGGCAGCTCCAAACTCCAAGCAACAAGCGCCAAGTACCAAGCACTTGAAGCAACAATTTTCTGAGAACATTTTTCGTTGACATAGATAATTGTGCCGCTTATGATTGTGTCACACAGATTACGAACACACAGATTACGAACACACAGATACACACACACACGCTGAAAAATGTCAGGCTCGGTTCTGTCAAATGTTTAAACTTTTTGTTGATGCACTCAGGGAGCTGTGGGGGGGTCAACGTATGTGTGTGTGTGTGTATCTGTGTTTGCTGCGAGCTTTTTAATGAGCCCAGCGCATTGAAGTTGACTTTTCATTTTGGGCTAACTAATTTAAAGATTGTTTTTTTTTAAAGATATCTGTGTATGTTTGTTTTTGTTGGGTTCCACTGGGTGCATCTTGCTTCCTAACTGTGTCATTTTGCTTTTATAGCTTTTGGTGATGTTTTGACCTAGTAATTTAATGATGCTAAATGGCGTGGCAGTTGATTGTCGCCTGTGCCACATGCGGGCAACAAGCGCCATGGGAAACCAAGAAAAGTATCTCAAGTGTTAATAATTAGAGTACGAGAAAAACTTAAACTTAAGTAGCAAATTATTTTTTATTTCTTAGTTCTCCAATTGAATACTTGCTTTAATGAATTCTTGTCCTTTTTTATTTTTTTTAACAAAAAAATAAGGCAGTCAAAGAGAGAGAGCAACTTGAACATTTTAAAAAACTCTTTATTTTGACTATTATTAATATTTTAAATTATTATTTATAATATAAAAATTTCACATGCGATTATATTTTTTTTTTACAATACTAGTATTTTTCAAATACTAAAGATTGCATACCTAGTATTTTATTTTCCTGTGAACACACTACGTTTTTGAAACTTTTTCCACTGCTTGATTTATATACGCTTTTGTATTTTATAAGCTTTTACATTTTTCAATATTTCTTAACTTACATTTTCCATTAAAGTATTTTGTATATAATAGGCTTTCACATAAAAATTAGCTAATCAATTTCCTTAAAGTTTTCCTTTAGTTTGTTTTCCGCGTTCCGTTTTCTCGAGTACCTGCTTAATAATGTTATAAGATCTTTAACAGCCCATATAGAGTCCAGCTGTGCTTAAAGCCTCATTAATCTTTACTTTAACATTCCCCAAACATTCATCTCATTTGGCGCTCCTGGCATGATTGCGAAATAAACCTTGATGAGACTTTAAAGCATGGAATTTACTGAAGGTGCTCAACTTGGATACATTCGCAGCTTCATGCGTCGTATTTTTTTTTATGTGCACAAAGGAAGTAATCCATTCTGGATGCAGTTTTCAATATCACTTTCAGCAACAACTTCCTGCGCATCATCAAAACTCTGACCACTTTGCATACAAATGTGCCCGTTGCGCAGCCCAAGCTTATCGCAACATTTTAATAACTTGCAACAGTAGCCGCGGACTCTTGCCACTGCTGCTGCTGCTGGCATTGCTTTCATTAATTACCAAGAAAATCGAGTTTTTTTTTAGGCGGCAGTTTTTCTGCAGACAGTCAGCAAGTCATATAAGTATTTTCCGGCTAGTGGCTGACACGTCAACAACAGAACGGAGTCAGGAGCACTGGCCTGGTCGAGTTGCTTGCTCTGATCTCTCTTATCTAGCGTCAACATCATGCAACATGCGCGTAATTTTATGAATGAAGTGCCCGCTAACTGCGGCACGACAGGACTTGTAGCTGCAGCTTGTTGCTAGCTCTTAAGAACAGGCCTGGCCAGGCTGCAACTTAATTGCAGCTAGCACCTCTTTTTGCTAGGTAGATGTTGCAACTGCAACAGCAGCACTTTGTCAGCCAAGTTAACAAATTGCGTTTAAAGCGTCGCTGGGGCAAGTCGTACAAAGGTTTCTTTTGTTTATGTTTTTTTTTTTTGTTTTTGTACCCAGCT
The DNA here is from genome assembly GCA_949987675.1 of Chymomyza fuscimana. Classification (NCBI taxonomy): domain Eukaryota; kingdom Metazoa; phylum Arthropoda; class Insecta; order Diptera; family Drosophilidae; genus Chymomyza; species Chymomyza fuscimana. The sequence continues at coordinate 66,542,495 of OX465089.1, read as the reverse complement.
TTGCCCCAAAACCGGTTTACTGCACATCTGGACATGCACTTGTTGCATCAGAACATAACCGGCTCAGGTACTAGACTGCCACAAAAGCAGCATCTTCTTCTTCTTCTTCTTCTTCTTCTTCTTCCTCGTCTTTCACTTGCACCGTACGCTGCTGCGCTTATTAAATATGATTATGCGTTCGATTGCTGCGGCAGCGCAGTTTGAGAGCTGCTGCAGCATTTGTCCCAACTTGTTCCAGCTTTTTTTTTTTCTTACAGCTCAGTTCAACTTGCCACAGGAAGTGGAGTCGCGTTCGGACAAGCGAGCGCGCGCAAGGCATCGTCACATTGGCGGCAAAGTTACTATTGGCAACTGCTTCCAGCACCCCACCAAGACTGGCCTCAATACCAAGTCTGAGTGTAGCAACCAGGCTGTCGTTGTTTTTGTTGTTGCTGCTACTAGTGCCGACTGTTGCCCACTTTTAATGAAGTTTTCCGTTTTGTGCCGCCATTGGCTTTTCTAAGTGTCGGTTGTTGTTGGTTGTTGCTGTTGTTGTTGCTCTTGTAAGCTGTTGGCAAAATAAAAATCCATTGCCCGTTCAAATGTTTTAATTAAAATTTAATGAATTCACTGTATTTAATTATGCATTGTAGTTGTTTTTGTTGTTGTTGTACGCACTCTGAAAGCATGCTGAAAATTAAATTTAATTGTTTGTTTGTGTTGTGTTTTTTAAGATACCCTGCACCCCCAGAGGGTCAAAGGTATTATACACTTATGTTATATAGTATGTAAGAGCAAAAAAGAGGCGTGAAAAATTCTGAAGACGAACTATCCGTCCATAAGAACAAGGAAATACAAATTCACCAGATAAGTCAATTCAATATACTATATGCTATAGAAGACACCCTTAAGAAATGATTAAGATTAGATAAAAACTTTAGAAGTCCTCCTCTAAGCTAGGTAGGTCTGCAATGCATTCGGAACAATAAGAAAGAGCCTTGAGAGGCAAACCACCTAGATATTTAGGCCTGCTTCTGAATAAAAGAAGTCATCAAAAGCTTTGTATTGAATGTAACAATTTTCTACTTTCCGGCATTAGTATATGTAACCTAAAGGGTAGTCACAGGAAAGTAATAAAAAGTTGAATGTTTTCCATTTATCGCCCGCCAGGCTGTCGTATTCGATTTAAGACTGCCAGATCATGTGATTTAACACCACTTTTTTTTGACAATTTTTGTACGTCGGTAAGAAGTAAGACGTTAAAAAGAACATTAATGCCGAGGTAAATAACATAGAAACGTCCGAATTGGATGATGTTAAAATTTTGGCCATCGTATCGTCATTTATATGCTTTTGCCACTGAGGCCATTCGAAAGCACGCCTCTAAAATATTATATTGCGAATATCTCCGACATTTATGTTCCGATTATACTGATGTTTGGTATCAATCAAAAGAAAAGAAGTATAAAGTTATAGCTTTAAAATTGTACAAACTAAGGCACTTTGTAATTACTTGGAGGTAAGTGGGCATGGTAGAAGAAAAAAAAAAAAGCTTGATATGGCTGCAGTTCAAATGCCAAGTTTGGCTATCCTATTATAGTCTCCAAGAACCAGACGTTTGTACAGACAGACAGTACTTCTAATCATATTACAAGTAACTTTGGGGGTACTCCGTTGTCTTCTTCTATATGATGCAAATATTTGCACAAATTCAATATTAATATATAAAATTCTCGTTTTAAGTCTTTGTCAAAATCTGACAAATACTTTGGAAATTGAGGAAAGTAAAGGGTACATTATAGTCGGTTTGTCCCAACTGTAATAGCACACTTATTTTATTTTTACTTTTTTTTGCAGCAAGCAGTTTGTTAGGTCACATTGGTTTAAACAGGCAAAAAATTTCAACATGACAATTAAAATCATATTTAAGTTTATTTGTACTTTATATTTTAGTAATATATTTTTTACATAAATAACAACACACTTGTTTATACTTTTATTGCAGCTACTATATATTTATATTTTTACTTGTAATACAGAATTTCATTTATTTAAATTTTAATTGTCGCATATTTGAATTGTTCAATGATAATAGATGCATTGATAGACAAACAACAAACAGTAAGTAAATGCTAAATTTAATAAACTCAAATAAATAACCAGATACAAATACATATTTTTTGTACCCTCTTTCTATATTTTATATGGCCAAAAAAGCTAACAAACTCGATTGCAATGCAAACAAATTACAAAAACAAACACAAATTATAAAATTAAATTGAAAAGCAAAACAAATTTTCTATTAAATTTATTTATAATTGAAAACAATTGAATGCAACCAAACAGCGTTGACATAAAGACAGCATATAATGCGAGATTTAATAAAAAAAAAAAGAAGACTAAAATAAAATTTCTAAAATAAATGTTAACAGTTATTAACCACACAAATATTTTGAACTAGAAATTTATAGTTCATGTTGGTGGAGCAGAGTTTATTTAGATGCGGCTATGTAAGACTGCAAATATTTACTTAATGCTTAAACCATAGTTCAAAAATAATCGGAATTTAAAAGATGTAAAAAAAGTTCAGGAACTCTACCGAGTTGAAATATGAATATATAATAATCACTGGTGTAAATCCACGTCTCAGTTTAAATTACCCAGAAAAAAAACAATCTTGCTTTGGGCCAATTCAATTTCGAAATTTGGGATACCTAAGCGAAGAAGTCAATATAAGGCGGCAACTATGCTCATCTCTTTGTGTTAGCGTAGTTAGTAGCCCTGAAACCAAGCAACTTAGCCAAAATGTTCATAGAGCTGAGAGTGCAGAAACTGCGGAACCGGATCCTGAGAAGAAAAAACGGTTGCCCTTGGTACATACGGAATGTATTTATCTATTTAAGAGGTACAACTATTTTAAGTTGATCATAAAATATAATAAATTAATAGATGTATATGCACGTACCAAGAAAAAAAAGTAGTATGGAAATATATATGTTTATAATAGCTATGGACTAATCCGTGACTCTAGCCCGATGGGTGTACTTTTTAACACCACATCATTAAGTGGCCTGAGACGAGGATTTACAATAAATAGCTGGAGAAGGAAGAGCAAATAAAGAAAGAACAAAGAAGAAAGAAGCCAAAAGAGCAGCATTGACAAAAGTGGTGACTTACAATTCCGAATTGGTCAAGGATGCTCAAAGAGGCAAGTCGAGAAGACGCAAGATAGAAGATGTGATAGAGGACAGAGACAGCTCAAAAGAGAGAAAATTATAAAGGATCATGCGATTTAAGCTAAGGGGCGAAAATTACGAGTTACTCCAGAAGGTACGACAAAATTAACTTTATTGGGAATCTGCAAAGAAACCTAAAAGTCGAGTTAGTTAATATGCAATTGGCCGAGCTGGGATCACTGGAGGAAGTAACAGAGCACCAGAGAGCCCTTAATAATCGACTAGTCTGGCATACTATCGTCTACCGATTTGAGTATGAATTTTTTTAATTAACGTTCTTAAATCTTTGCAACCTATTCAACTATAATACGAGTCAAGTTTAAAAAATCTAAATAACTTTCGCATTTGTTTATTTATTTTTATTTATTTATTTATTTGTAAAAATCAACATACAATATAAACAGTTGATTAGATTAAAAAACGGTAATACAAAAGAAAATATAAACAAAATTAATAATATATAATATAATATAAATAATATTAGGTAGTTTGCCGCTGACCCGTTGGGGGAATTTTATTTGCCCGAGGGCCAGCTATGCCCCTACCCACAGCCAATTGTGGTCAGTGGCAAAACAAGTTGAATCAGCAATACAGAAATTAAACGGACTCCGACCCGTTCGGGGGATTTTTAATTCTCCTGAGGAAGCTGTGCCCCTACCCACAGGCAGAGTGGCCTATTGGGAAACAATAAGTCGTGCAATTGGCGACTATCAGCTCGCATAATAGCGTCGAAATATAAGTACAAACAAAATGTTTTTGTTTTTATGGTTAAATTATTTTTCGAAAAGTTATCAATGTGTAAAAATTGAAGTTCTAAGTATATAGGCAAACCAACCGGTTAGCTAAAAGGCTTCTTATCCCCGTCAAACGGTCTGTGATGGTAAAACACTTCCAGTTTTGATTCAATATGTCTTGGGCTATTAAAACGGGTCCCATACGATTAACTAAATTTTAGATTTAGTTCCATTATTATGTACCCAAAAACATTTATTTTCTTCTCGGAACTATTTTTGTGTCTAATCGCAGATTTTCGTGAGTGATCTGCTTCTCCATTACATGCTTATTTTTACAAAAAAATCTAAAGAAAAAACTGTCGGTTCTAATTTTAAAATGCTAATGAAAAGTGCGGTTCTACTTTCTGGAATTTTTAATTTCTGAACGTTTACTATATTCATTATTCATTTAACCTAATTATGCTGTGCACAACAGATCCCGCGCTAACAGACACTCGGTTCACAAACAAACTTAAACCTTAGATATCATTGAACCCATTTTTTCCAATAGCATGTCTTTTAACTTATGAGAGACTAATTTTCTTCTTCATATCGATAACACTTTTTTCAGCTATATTTTCATTACAAATTTATGTGCCAACGTTAGCTGTGCCATTAATCTATATAAACTTGATATGCAACGAAGTTTCTCATGAGTTTATCTTTCCAAATGTAAGAGTAAGAAACTAGAATGTGCCGCCTGGACCACCTCATGGTTGTGTTCTCGGCGGTGAAAGCATTTCTATGCGTTTCTATGACCATCTAATGCCGGTTCCATAAATTAAGAAATAAATATTATTAAATCTGCCATTAATTAAACGGACCAGGCAACAGACACAACAACAACTAACTATAACGGCCCTGCTATTAATTAATAAAATTTCTCAACAAAAAGCCGACAAGCCGCCGCGCCGCACTGTCTGCCCCAAAAAAGAAACAATTAGGCGGCATTTAAGGTGCAAGTAGACACGCCTACTTAAGAGGGCCTTGAGTCAAATTATTGTAGCACAAAAGTGATGAACAAATGCTGCAGAGAGCAACACCAAGCTGATTGATGACAATGGAAAAATTTTGGATACGGTTAAGTCAGTGGCTGCCTGGAGGCGCCGACGACGCTGCTGGGAAGATAAGATGGTTTACACTTTATCAGTGATTCAAATGGTGTAATGTTCAGCAGCTTTCTTTGGATGGAGTAAAATGAAATTAATATTTATTTTTGCAAAAATTGTTGTATTGTAAGGAAAAACTTTAATAAAGCACTTTAAAAGACAAAAATAAAAAATTTTCCACCTTACTCAATTAAAGCTATCAATATTGAACATAAAAGAAAATTTTTTTCTAACTTTCAATATTCTTTATTATATTTAAAGAATTTATTTCACTAATTTTGAAATTAACAAATAGAATGTTTTTGATAAAATTTCTTAAATGATTCGGAACCGTCAAAAATATGAACGGAATCAACTCACTTAATTTTTCAAAGAAACACAACAAAAACTTTGATACCACACCGCAAAAAATTGCGAAAGGAAAACCGATATCGATTTAATGCGCATCTTTTGTAAATTTTGTTTGGACTCCGAGACCTAAGCTTAGTCTGGACATTTTTAAATCAACTTGGTTCTTCATGCTGATCGATATGGTGGCAAATTCTTTCTATTTCCTTTATTGTAAGGGAGGTCATGAGCTGCATCACCCAAACCCAAAAAGCAAGTTTTTGTCCACTTCAAGGCTTAAAAAACTTATTACATTTTTTAACCAATTTTCCACTCAACAAAAAACATTATTTATAATTTTCAAAAATTTGTAGTTTATTCAAATATTTTTTTTTTCGTTTCGAAGTTACAAAAATTTGTTTTTATTTTTGTATTTTGAAGATTTTGTTTTTAAATTTAAATATTTTAAATATTAATTACATAAGTATATATTTATATAATATGATTCTTTATCATTTTAAATTTTATACACATGCTTAAAATTATTTTTTTCTTTAAATGCAAATATCTGAAGTCTAATTTTAATTAACGATTTCGTGGTTTACTTCCTTTAGCATAATTTTTGGGGCTCTCGCATTTGTATTCGGCTGCTTTTGTTTTTATCATGTATATAATTTATTGTCATGCATGATAAAAATCATTGAATTTTTTTTTTTTTTTTTTTGTATAACTGTTATATGTATGTATCTTTTAAATGTATATATATATGGAGCACTTAGATCTAGCAAAAATCACGCTTAAAAATAGTTTCAAATATATGTTTTTAAGTGTTTTTGCTTTATTTGCTGGTTTTTTGTAATTTCGATTTTGACTCGTTTTAATTTAATTTTTAAATGTAAAACATTTCGTTGAAATATTTGCTTTAATAAGCAAAAAATTCGTTACGGTTCTGTGGTGTTGCGTGTGTATGTGTGCAAAGTACATAGTATGCACTTATATGTATACATATATAGGTATATATATATATATGCGTTATCTATAGCTTAAACTTGAACAATTGCTAATGAGATTGAGTTGGCGACTGTCAAAACTCTATACAATATTTATGCTAAATGCTAAAAATCGTAATTGCTACTACTTATAATTTATATGAAAAAATAATTACAAATTATCAAATTGTTTTTGTGTATATGTGTGTGTCTGTTATTGCTGGCAGTGGAAGTAAATGTGGGGGAGGGGGAAATTGGATGTGTGTTAAGGGCCAGCATTTGTAAAGTTGGGTAGCGCACCTGCTCCAGGGCTTTGAGTTCGACCACTAGCATTGATTGATGTGGGCCGCAATGCGGCTTGGCGTGCGTGTTGAGTATCCAAGTAATTGTGAGTGTGTGTACGTGTGTATATCTATGTAAGCCGCACGCCAATGGCAGCCAAGGTGCAGGTACTTATCACAGCCTTCGAGCGCAGCATGCAAATGTCTCTCATTTTTTCCAAAATAAAAAAACATTTAACATGGTTTCTCCATTTGCGCTCCGTAATAATCAACGTCATAATAATTATTTCTAAACATAAAACAAAAACTTGCAACAGCAACAACCAAAACATGAAATGTCTTAATTGATTGAAGTTGTATCTGCAAGTATGAGTGTGTGTGTGTGAGTGAGTGTATCTGTGTATGTGTGTTGCAATCAGTCTAGCTGGCATTGAAGCTGCTGCTTGTCTTTGACGCAGCTTGTTTGGCTGCCTGGGCTTAGTATGTCTGTCAAAGAGATTGAGAGGGTGGCCGGAAAGTAGGTATCAGTATCTACATTATAGTCCATCATTTTGTGCATTAATTTTCAACTCACCACTGGCGGATACGACATATACTTGTCACTCATATTAAAATAGGAGCCATCTGCAGGCGGCGCTGGTGATGGTGATGATATGTAACTGCCTTTAATGACCAACGAGGAGGCTGGCGAGGGCGATGGTATGTACAGTCCATTCGAGATAAGCATGTGATCATCTTTGGAGCGCATGGGCAGACCCTCAATCATGCCCGTGGTGCTATTGCGTTGACTATGACGCTTGGGATTGGGTAGCGTGCGCGTAAAGTCAGGATTACACAGCGGATAGGGTGGCGTACACATGGAGCTCTCCTGATACTTGGGCGGATATGCCGTCGATTGTATAATATCCACATTCTCCACCAAGTAGGTAGAAGCAGCAGCCTTCTTTTGCACGTCCGTCTGCAAAGCAGTTATGGGCAGCTAAATTAGCCATTTACATTAAAAATAATAAATTCAAAATTTGGTATTTTGAAAAGCTTTGCTTACCTTATAGACGGACTGATTGTCATCCTTGGAGTAAGCATCATCATTGTTGGGCTCCGTTTCGCCCTGTGACTTGTTTTGGCGTCGTATAACAAACCAGGCTACCAATGCCGCATTTAGTACCAACAAAACCATGGCTGCTGAGGTTATGCCTATAATCATAACATTTGGCAGCTCATCCTTTTCCGTATACTCCGCCGAATGCGGTTGTGAGCCTTTGCTCAATGTCAGCTTAATGTCCGGCAAAAATTTGCTGCCACCTGCCTCATTTGCCGCCATGACAGAGAAGTAATATGTAGCACCAGGCTTTAGACCCTCCAATGTCAAATTGTGCCTGCCCGGCTTGGCATCGTCATACTTGTACTTGTCCTCACCGTGTTGCTTGTAACGTAGGCGATAGTATACCTGCATGCCACCATTAAATCCTGGTATCCACATTAACTCTACGCTTGTATCGCTAACATTACCCACGCGCAACTGCAGCGGCACATCCGGACGTGTGGGCTTGCTAAACTCTAGAGTAGTGCTGGCCTGGCCCAAGGCATTGCGCACAACGCACTCGTACTGACCATAGTCATCTGCCGAGGTGTTATCCACCAGCAGCACGGACTCATAATGTAAAGGATCTACCTGGCGTTCCACTGTCTTAAACTTGTTGCGTCGCTGCATTTTTAAATCCTTGCCATGGCGACGCCATATGAAGTTGGGCTGTGGTGCGGCCAAGGCACGACAAATGAGCTGAGCGCGCACTCCCAGTCGTGCTGCATATCGTGTGAAAGCTGGTGAATGCTCTATTTCAGGAGAAGCTATAAGAGATATACACAACAAATTGTTAGAATTGCTTTTATAGTTAAGTACAATAGCCACTTACTTTGCACCACCAAGAGCACATTGTGTGCTGCTGCTGGTCCACGCTGGTTGTCCACGCTACAGGTGAAGTTACCAATGTCACCACGCTGCACATTGTCTATGTGTAGGAAGGCGGTGTTGTTCTCAAAGCTAAAAGTGGTGCGTGCCGTCAAGTCGTAGCCATCGCGTGACCAGCGCACATGTGCGGCCTCTAGTGGGCGTGCCTGTATGTGGCATGCCAGCACAGCCTGCTCGCCAGCTACAAAGCTTTGGCCCTCGCTGACAGAGGTAATTGTGGGAGGATCTGATAAAAGAAACAGAAGTACAATGGTTAAACTGTTGGATAAACAGTTCCAATTCCCATTACTTACATTCAACAGTTACTTGAATTTCTATCAAAGCTGTGCCCTGCGAGTTGAGAGCTTCGCACACATAAATTCCCGCATCATTGCGACTGAGTCGGCTTATATTAAGCCTTGGACCGTCCGAGATCAAACGCTGTCCACTCAAGGAGTTGCTGGTTATGGGCAGTCCATCCTTGGTCCAGGTATAGCTAATGGCCATGGGATTGCCATTGGCATGCAGCTCCAGCTGCAATGGTGCACCCTCCACTCCTACAAAGCTGGTGGTCTGTGCATTGTCAAACTTGGGATGAACTGTAGAGGCATACAATGTAAAACAACTATTGGACTCCAAATTAAGGTGAGCTAAGCTTACAGAGTATATCCAGACTAATGGTTTCATGCACGCTGCGCTGCAACACTTCGTTGTGACTCTGACAGGTGTAGACTATGCCGTCCAGATCTTGAGTTATGTTGACAAACATTTCCAGTGTGGAGACCGAACCGCCCCATAACCCAGGTTTGTTGGCCAGATTAAGACCTTCAACTGGTATGCCATCTTTCCACCAGCTTATTTTGGCTGGCGGATTACTGGAGCTCGAATCGCATATAAGCTTAGCACGTATACCAGGTACTAGATTCCGCGGAGACACGCTAATCTTGACCGTTTCAGGTGGAACTAAAAGATTGATTTGATAAGCAAAACTACCTACAAGGCGTCCAAGATAAATACTTACAATGCACGCCTAAAGTTTTTGTTGCAAAAAGTGGAATCTCAATGGCTCCATTCTGCACCTCGCACTTGTATATGGCATTATTATCCGAAGCATTTACAAGCAGTGACAACTCTGAACTGATCTTGTTCTCGGTCACCTTGACAGCTGCATTCAGACGCTTGTCATTCTTGTACCAATGTAGAGAGGGCGGTGGATTGCCGCCAGCTGAGCTGCATTGCAGCTTTAATATGGAACCGGAGACTAAAATATCACCATCATTATAGCCGGTGAGCAGCGGTGGAGAGGGTGGATCTGTAGTAAAAAACAGATTCAGTAAATAAACGCAAGATGGGCGTAGACGCTTGGACTTGCTTAGGTCATGATTTGCATGAGGAAATATCTTATCACGCATCCATCTCTAGACCCAAGATAGTTTAACTAATACTTACACAAAACATTGACGGTATGTGAGCCTACCACATTCTGAGTAAGCTCAGTGTTGAGCGCATGACAAACTGCTATAAAGCTGCGACTTTGGGCATCTATATTGAGCGTTATATTGGAACTGCTAATCCAGCCACCATCGGGATTGCTTGTGGTCTTGAAGCTGCTGTTGTTCAAGGGACGACCATTCATTGACCAGTTTATACGCGCAGGTGGATTCGACGGCGCTGTTAAGCAACTCAGCTGTACAGTGTCGCCCAGCTTAGCTTCCGTGCTACCACTTAGGTAAACATCCTTAGGTGCATCTATATGTATATGTAAGCCAATCCACCAATTAGAAGAACGTTTGTTTGGTAGTTAATAGACAAGAGACTTACACAGCACTGTAAGATTAAGTTCCGCACGTAGCGGCGTAGTGGACAACAGATTCTTGGCCTCGCAAACCAAATTAGCTCCATTATCCGCCGCGCTGGCCGTAAACTTATAGACATTCTCGGATAGGCGACCGGAAGTGCGTTGTGGCGAATTAATGGCTACGCCATTGCGATACCAAACCAACTGGGCAGGCGGATTTCCACCACGACTGCGGCAAGCAATTTGCAGCTGCTGACCACGACGTAAAGTCTCGCCCTGACTATAACCCTCAAAGAATGGCGGACCGGGTGGATCTGTCATGTGTGCAAAAGTTAAGCTTAGTTAGGCAGGCCTAAAGCAGGGCATTAAGTTGCCAACTTACACAAAACTGATAATTGCACCTGAGCGCGCATGGGCACATCTGGCGGCAGCGCCTTGTGGCGTGCCTCGCATGAGTACTCCTTGTAGTCATCATCGGCACGCGGCTGCAGCTGCAGCCTTGAGCTGCTGCGGAAGCGCTTGGGTGCCGTCTCGTTGACAGTGACAGTGACAGCGGCTGCCATATCAAGAGGACCAACATTAGCTACTGTGGATTTCAATTTAAAGAAGCGTTTATCACTTACATGGCTGCAGCTGGTTTTCGCCTTGGTACCACACAATTTCCGCCGCCGGATTGGCGTTCTCTGTAATGCACTGCAGCGTGAGATTTTGGCGTTCCACAACCTCCACTTTTGCATTGCGAGCATACCCCTCTATGGCAATGCTGCTGGGCGCGGCCACAATACTTAGTTTGGCATTGGCGCGTATAGCCGGATTGCCTGCTGCCGGTCCCACCTGGCACTGATACTCTGCATCGTCCTCGAGGGTGGCATTCTTTATTTGCAAATTGTAAACGCCATGTGTGGCATCCACCAGCACGGAGTAGCGCGGAAAGCCTGGTATGACCGCAGAGAAGCCCAAAGCAAACCCATCCTTGGTCCACTGCACTTTGCCAGAGCGCTGTGCCACTTCGCAGCGCAGCAGCGTGTCGGTGCCCTCGAGTATTTGCAGATCGTGCGGCGTTATGCGAAACTTTTGTGTGCCAACGGCGGGCGCAGCAGTTCCCTGGGCGCTGCAGGCTGCTGCAAAGGCAAGAACATGGATAGTAGTGGTTAATCGTCACGTTCGACATTTGGGCACGTAGGTGCGAAGTGCAGCAATGGAAATGGATCAATTGGCCTGTCAGTCAGTCAGTGGACTCACTTACTTGTCACAGTTACAGTTACCCAGTTTACTTACATAGATACACACTAACACACACACGCACACACACCCGCCAACGCTCACATCAAATACACATTACTTAATCGTAAGCCCCAATAGCATCGCTCAGTCACATCGTACTAATTTGCTACAAGTTTTCTTTATTTTTTGCCCAGCACACACACACACAGATACACACGCACACCAACATATGAGTGTGTCAGGCCACTCTCAGGCTGTCATTGAGACATGTCTGTCGTATTGGGTACGTACAACCCACACCTATTCAAAGTAGGTCTACATCTTGTGGCTCATTAGCATTAAAATGTCTTAAAAAAAAAGAGCAAAGCAACCCAGCCACGTTCGATACCAAATTGAACGGCATGCCTAACGTAGTGTCTCTCATTTTCTGTTTGTGCGTGTGTGCGCGGCACAACCTAATCAGCAATCTACATAGGTAATATAAAAGCCTAACCAACATACACTGGTACAAAACTATCTAATAGGTTGACAAATCCCAGCGAAAGCAGTTGAAGTTTGCCGAACACTTCGAAAGAAAAAGAATAAATAAATAATAGATTTTAAGAAATCAAATAAACATTTTTATTTCCAATAAGTTACGAGAACTACTGAAAATTACATTAAATCATAATAGTTACAATCATTATTTTCAAATGGTTTTTTTTTTTTGCTTTAAATTTCCACCAAGGAACCAATTTTATAGTGAAATTAATCAACAAGATTTTAACAATCTTAAGAGTAATTTGTAGATTCGTAAATATCATGCAGGTCTGACATTTACATTTTTGAAACATGTGTGAAAATCTTTTTTAGAATTTTATTAATAACGGTGTTACAAAAATATTATTATAATAAAAAAAAAGATACATATAGTGAAAAGGAAAAACGGAAAAAGCCAAATCGATTTAATTCAATGATAGATGAAAAGCATACCCATATTAAGAATTTTTTTTTAGTCTCAGCGATAATTTACACATAAAAATCCTTTTGTTTTGAACTCCGTTGCAGTTTTTTTATTCTCTACCCTGACAAATCAGTTGAACGACAGTTCTTTATGAGAAAGAGAAAAGGCGAAATCGGTTCAAGTCAATATTGAAAAAAAAAAAATTTTACAAATTTAGAAAGTTTAAAGAGAAATAAGAGATAATTTTCCTGGTATATCCTATGCATAGAAATTAAAAATTTCTGAAAATTTGCTTACTATCAAAGCAGTTTTTAATGGTGCTGATAGGTGATAGCTAAGTAGACATCCAGAATGGTATCAGATTCCAAATAAAAAGTCAATAGATTTAATTTTTTTCACGCAGTTTCATAGGGTCTGCACCCACTGTGCGGTTGTCAAAGCGACTGCGTACGACGTGCCTACAAATGGCTCAACAAATAAACGTCGCTGTCGTGGACTTCATCAATGGATTAATTGATTATTTGTCGCAGGCAGCTCAGCAACGGAGCAACTAAGCCAGCCAGCTGGCCAACATGCTCCATACAAAAGGGGGCAGCTAAGCAAGCGACATGATCTTCAAATACGTTCAGTTTCCGTTGAAAACAAAATAAATTATACTACGATGGCTCAGTGTGAGATTATACGCCAGTTTACTATCGGATATGATTTAGTCACAACGGAAATGTGGCAAGCGCTTAATAGATCGACAAACAGGCCGACAGACCGATAGACCCGATCGATAAATGAGCGGGCCACACATACTCCTATTTAACTTTGGTTGGGTTATTGCTACAGTGGATTTCCAGTTAGTAGTTTCATTTTAGATGAAAAGTTCATGCAATTAAGTAAGTCAGTTGACCAGGTGAACTGTAGCTGCAATTAAGCACAGCAGATACAACAAACAACGACAATGTTCCTCACATGCTGCCCTCCCCACCCATCAAAAAAAACTGCAGTACTTAACAGGTTTTGCTTTTGTGATGACAATGACTACAACGACAACAACAACAGCAATAATTGCGATGACGAAAAACAGACAAGACCCAAAAAAAAGAAGAAAGACTCAGTCAAGACCCAAGCAACTACAACTCATTTAGTGCCATTACGAAGGGGTGGCATGAACCCGTCGTGCCCCTTGTGCTCATGGTGCTCAACTTGCTGCATGTAAAAGACAATACGCAATGGGTAATTGTCACACATATGCAAGGCAGGATGGCCAACAAAGAAATCCTTGAAGTGTGACAGTAGGAAGCGTACAAGGCACTGCCAGCAGATACAGAAACAGAAACAGAGACACTAACACCAGAAAAACAAAAAAAAAAAAGAATGAAAACCACTTGGCCCAGCAAGAAAAGTGAAGTGAAGTGCATAGAGCGCAAAGTAAATGAAAGACTAAGTGGACAGCATGGACAGCTGGCAACAACCAACAGACCGGTTTACAATTTCCATTCATACGTTCTGGACATGGTCACTTTATGGCAAGCAACTCCTGTGCATGAGTAACAGTGCGTTGTAATTGTCAGCGGCCAAGTGAGCCCACACATTGTACACACAAACTAAACTAACAGCTTAACCGCAAAATGTTGTACGCATTTGATGTTGTTGATGATCCTGTAGGCATTGAGCCGCCTAGAGGACTGGGACTGGTCTCTCTATCCAGTGGCCACAAGTTAAGTGAGTGCCTGGTATAGGCCGAAAGCTTGCTAATAGTCGTGCTGTTTGTTGGGTTACGTGGCAAGTGTGGCAAGCGAAGCGCAACACCGGATGTCGCACTAATGGTCAACGACAGCGTCACTGCCCAAGTTGGGGTATGAAACCGGGCGGGGTCCTTCCTCATCCATAGCAGTCGTAGTAGTGCTCGTCGCATGCATGTGGATCGAAGCTTCTAGCTGCCTCTGTTGCGCTTTGTAAGTTAAACTATCTACAAGTCATTAACTCATACAAAAGCAACAGCAGCCTAGCAGGCGCACAGCAGGCTTCAACCAGGAGGTAACTACTACGTCATCAGAGGTAGCAGCTGAGGCAGCGGCTTTGACTAAGAACTGAGCCAACTGAGCCAACCGAAGTGCCTGGGCCAACGCACAGTTTTGCCTTTTGTTTTCTTCTTTTGATTTGGCTTTGGCTTGGCTTGGACGGCTTGTTTTTGCTATTAACCAAGTATCTTAGCCCTGTTCCTCACTCCCTTTTACTCTCTCTCTCTCTCTCTCTCCCTGTCGCTATATATCTACTCTGATGATGCTGTGCACGCTTATCAAGACCAGTTTCCAACGCCTTTGCTCTTGTCTTTTTTTAGCTCTGGCGTTTTGTGTGTTTGCTTTAATGGAAAATATTGTGGCATATCACAGGAAATCCGGTGAGGTTTTTTTTTACTGCGTTGCCTGCTTTTGAACTCCTTTTAGCGACTTGTTAGTGCCAGGACACTTGACACTTGTACACACAAACATCGGTTTATAGAATACAGAGTTGAATATCAAAGACAATAAATGTAACAATCTTGTTAAGCACGCAACTTTATATGCCCTAGAAATCCAATATTTTTTCAAAGATTCCGATATAGATTGTTGTTGTTTAACTTTTCAGCTCTTAAGATAAATTTTAGGTTAACTTTTTCATAAACACATGGGCGAAAAAAGGTGAAGCTATTCGAGCTATTGATACCAAAATATTTAGGTAGACTGCTGTATCTCGTAATCGAATAAAATATAAAACTGAGTTAAAAAAAAATCGATCGTCTGTCCGTGTGAACTTTAAGATCGTGAACACCATAGGAGCTGGTAGAACCCTTTGTTTCTCGAAATGGCGCTTCGTACAAACGAAGATAATATACGGATATTGTTCCTAAACGTTACAGAGTTAACTTTCGGTACATTGTTCTAGTATCGTAAAAATTGTAAAAGTCATGTGCATTAAAAAAAAAATGATTATGCTTCTCCACTTAAAGAGTATATACATATAAATAAATACATAAAATAAAGTTGCGCATTATGCATTGCTTAATGCACGGCACAGGCAGAGGTAGCACTGCTTGCCATAAGGAGATAAAGTTGCCACGGTATTGGGCTTTACAGAACTAACTATCATGCTTTAGTGTTGTGCTGTTAAAATTATCAAATTCATGTGAGGATCCAACTTCAAAAAATTAGCATTCTCCTCCACTGACGCACTGCTTATAGCGCGTCATGCACAGAAATAGGGAAAATTAAAGTATGTATTCAGATGAAAGGAAATAGGTCTTAAAATCGAAATACATCTTACCTATAATAAAATACATTTTTGGGCAAATAGCTGCAGGGTATTCCACTGTCAGTACCATATAGTAGACACTATATCATATTTCCCCTTTGTAGTTAAATTTTATGAATTTTTTAGTGTTTCAATTTTGTATTGCTTGTATCTTGTATCAAACGGAATATCTGCCTAGTTGGAACTAGATCCGATTTATATGCAATTTTCCGTAAGATAAAGGGGCGGAAGATAGAGCGGCAAAACCAAGGCACAGTCAGGCAGTATTTGCCACCGCGCAGCTATTGACACAATTTACTTCCACATAAATCTCACTTTTTGCTCTCATGAATAGAGCTTTTGCGGCTTTGGCAATATAAATTTAATTAACATTTTATTTTATTTTTATTTTTTTTGTTTTGTTAATTTAACAAATGCCCTTTTATCATATTGACTAAAGGGATTTGGTGTCTTACAAATTTTTGTTAAGCGCTGGCAAAGTGTTTTAAATTGTTTGAAATTTGGCATCATGCTGCTGCCTTAAGCCTTTTTGGTAGCCATGACAATTATTTTTAATATATTAAGCTTGGGCTATATGACACGAGCATGTGTGTGTGTGTTAACGTTTAAGTCGTTTAAGCATTTTCCAGAGCTTGAAGGTTTGAGCTTGTGACTTTCATGTGTCTAAGGCAGTCAGCTAATGCTCGACATTAGGGCAGAAGCAGTCTAAAATGTTGGCCCGAAACACGCTAGCGGTTTTGGCAGCGACTTGTGGGCTTAGCTGGATCAGAGTTGTGTGTAGGTCTAATGAGAGTTTCAGGCAGTAGGTTGGGGAAGTGGAATATTGCTTGGAGGTCTTAAAATATTGCGCAGAAAATAGTTTCAATATATATAGTAAGCTGTAAGTTGAGGTAAGGGTGAGATCATGATACAAAAAGAATTTATACATAAGCTTATATTCGGATGGTACCGATGCTGCTGATACCGCGAGGATCTAATTTGCAAATCTCTATTGGTCAGAGAAAAATCTGTTAGATGTTTTTTTGTCTGCTACCTGACAAGCTTGTTTCTTCTTCTTCAGAGTCCCAGTGTAGGACAGAAGGTCTCACTGGACTAATTTGTATCACAGCAGTGCCATTTGCTCCATTACCTACCAGTTCCTGCCTGATAGATTTCCTAAGAGTACCTTAATGCCAATTCAAAAAGTTTCTTTAACCTTGACTCGGCACTTGCTTAAGTAACGCTCCAATTCTTTTTACTCCAGCCAAGCGTGCTTCAACTCCTATGTACTGCAACTAGTCCCAACCATTTTAGGCCCGATCATTAGGGTTTTAAAACAACAGTTTACTTTATAGCTTCTGTTTGTAACTGTTTGGCTTGGTTGGCTCACAACTTAACTCTCAGCTGGGCCACCCATTTAATGTGCGCCTTGGGCACACTTAATAGATTCACAATAAAAACGTTGGCTCCCCGAAAGCAACAACCTCGAAAACGACCTCCAAATCTTTGTGTTGTGTTGTCTTGTTTTTTTTTGTTTTTTTTTTTTTGTTGCTGCTGTCTTTTGGTTTAAGCAAACTTTACACAAATTGCCACATTACCAAGTCTCTCTCTCTTCGTGCGCCAATTCGCCAGGCTCTTTCCTAGATCTAGAACGAAAGTGTGTGTGTGAGTGTGTGTATGTTTATGTGCTTGGCCTGGTGCTGCACTGATTGAATTATAAATTTGCAGGCCAACAAATGTGCTCGGCAACATGCCAGCCAGCCATACATATCAATGGTCACACAAGTGCCACACCAATAGTGTCCATACAGTACAACCACCCGAACACCCGGACTCCCTCCCAGACACCCACAGCAAGAGTCACCAGTTAGCTGAACGACGTTAAACTAATCAACTAATTTGCTATGAACTTTGCGGTTCATACAAATTAAAGCAGTCCGACATGGACTGGGATATGTCCAGTGCTGGCTACCATAGACAGACCCATAACCATAGCATTAACATTAATTATTTTCTGCTTCATGAGCATTTTAGATGAAATCGTTTTGGCTGTCTTTCTAATGAAGATGTGCCCCCGTACGCAGTCAAGTTTTTGACTTTCATCTTTAATTAATTAATAAAAATTATTGCCCTAGTTGAACTTCCAGCGCTGTCAACTATTTATGAATGTGCACAAAAATATTTGAATATTTGAACTTTATTATTATTTTTTCTATACTATATATATATTTATATACATATTTTTTTTCGGTGTAGTGTCCGCAACCACCGCACAAAAATTGTTTTTGAAAATTGAAAGTATTTTGCGGTTGGGGCATGCGGGCAAGGCAATTAGTTAAATTAAGGCTCTATGCAGTTTAAGGGGCGGCAGCAGGGGCGTGACTTTTTTTGTATGCATGTAATTGCATATTTTATGCAAAAGTTTGCAAATTATTTACAAAGCGGCGAAGCACGAACAGGCCAATATTGAAACAAGTTTAAAAAATACTAACAAACTTGGGTACTTAAAAAGTAAATTAACACGAATGTATGTTGTATGACGAAAAGTACTAATTGCATATGGAAGCTTGTAAAATGTAAAAGCTACATATATTTTCTGGAATTTTAAAAAAAATTAATACGTATAAATATAGTCCCTGTTATTCTATGCGAACGACAAGGCAAAGATTGAAGAATATTAACTAAAAATACTAAACACAAAATAAACATGTTATTTATATGGTCTCTGATATTTTTTCCGAATGTTTGTAAAAAAAATGTTTAAAGCAATAAGTTGCAAGGTAACGATTAAAAGAATAAAAAATACTAACTAAAATAGTGACTGCTTGCAAGAAAAAAAAAATTACTAATAGTCACTGCTATTACAAATTACAATGCAAATGGTTGAGAACTACCTAAAATACAAAAAAATTATATATGAAATACTAACAAAAATACTTTACAAAATTTGCAAAAATAACTTTGTTAAAGCTTGTAAAACTAAAAATATACTAATACTAATATACACACGTTTATAAATCACACCGATTTATGAGAAGCTAGAAAAAAATTTTAAAGGAACTAATATGGCAAGATACATTTTGAAAGCTAAAAAAAAATACTAACATAAATAATACATAATTAGATTACAATAAACAAAATTAAATACTTTTAGTCTTTGCCAATTGATGGCAAAGCTTGTTAAAAATTTACAAAAAGATAATAGTTTACGAATAAACTAAAAAAAATGCTGCACAAAATTTACAAAAATAACTTTTTTAGTAATGCCGTTGATTTATTCAAAAGCTCAAAAATACTTCCCAAAATTTACAAAAATAAATTTGTTATTAAGTCGCCTTTGTTTGTAAAGCTTTTATTAAGTGAATATATTGGACACTACATACAAATCAAAAAAATTCTAAGCTCACAAAAAAAAAAACACACATGCTTAAAAGGTCACTGCGATTTCATTAGAAATTTGTAAAATATTTTTGAAGCAATAAATTCAAACTGGCAAAGCTTAATAGTTAAAAAATGTATTAACTAAAATTACTAGAAAAAATTAAAGACTTTTTGACCCTGCTATGTGGGTACTGAAATTTAAAAAAAAAAAGTTCAAAATGCCTTAAAGAAAATTCAAACTAAATTACTACGAAAAATACTAAAACCGAAATTGAGCACAACTATAATAACCAAAAGCTTGTTTAATATTTTAAAGGCGCAAATGAGACAGAAAATTACAAGAAAAATAAATATAAAATAAACTTAAAATAAAACAATTTATATAATAATTTATTTAGAGAATTGTGAACTATTGTCAAAGCAGCAAGTTATAAAAGGCAAAGATTGAAAGCATAACAAAATAAACCTAAAACTAACTAAATATACTGTCATAAAATACTAACAAAAAAAAAACACTCTTGATCATCTGAATATTGACAGTCGTTGCAGTTCTAAAAATATTAATGCCCAAGCAACGGGTTTACGTTTGATGATTTTATGACTTAAAGTCACTCAACAAAAACGCCTTTAAAAAGACCGTCTGCTTAGTTGCTTTTTTTATTATTGTTATACCCAGTGCGTGGGTCCAAAGTTTATACACCCACATAAAAAGTACTTGGTGGCATAAAACTTATATAAAAAACATACAAAAAAAAATAGAAAACGAAACGTTAAAAAAATGACAAATTTTTATTAGTCATAAATCTGACATGGGCGATTGGTTGTTAATAAAAAAAAGGACTGGGGAAGACCTAACAAGAAAACTGCTGACTAGCTTGGTCTATACAAATTAGCCAAGTGAAAATTGTCCTAGTAATATCTAGGAAAAATAAATATGAAAGCATGTGGCACATTAGTTAAAAGACTTGTTAGAGTCTGCCCAGTCAACGCTCAAAAGTATGCAACAAAATATTGTTTAAAAGGCTCATAAACATTTCAGCAGCTTTTTTTTTGGTTTTGACCAAGGTCCGTGTAGCTGTTGTCTGTAAAACGAGCAAACTTTTTTGCTGCTATTCCTCTTAAAGCTGCCAAGAGGAAATTAATTTACTTTTTATGTGCCCAACGCAAAAAGCAAAGTTTTTTAAGGCGCAAAGTTTCAGTTTAACTGAGTCTTAAAGTAAAGATAAAGTAAGTCAACCAACATGCGCTTTTCACACATCCCCACACCATGCAGTGTATTTAAATAAGAAATCAAACCAGCAGGCAAAATGGAAATGAACTCGTAAAAAAAAAATCAAAGCAGTATTTGACGACTACTCTACGATACTATGGCCAAGAAACCAGTTTCAGACTTAGCCAGCCAGCCAGATAGCCAGCTAATGTGTGGGCAAAAAGCAAAACAACTTTAACTTGGCTCTGACTTTAATCAAATACGGGTTTATGAATGGTCGCGGCTTTAGCCATATGAATGAGCAGAGCTTACAACGGCGATAAAGTCGTAGGCAGCTACAACAACAACTGAATTTAAATTGATCGCGGCTAGTGTTTACGAGGGTAGGCTGAATAGTAAACGGCCTAAAAAAAACAAAGAGGGACTATTTTGTTTTTGTTTTACAGGTTCTCAACAGGAAAGGTTGTCAGGAGGTGGTTAAGTCGGACGGTTTGCACAAATTCCGATGAGCTATCAGCCCTCATAGTATCTGCAGATCTGGTTCTCTGCTTTACTCAGATTGAAGCCACAATGCAGACCCGGTTTGACTTACTAGTAGTACGCCAAATCTGATCACCAATTGAAGGACTTTTCAAACAGTACAAATAATCTAGTACTAGTTCATATTTGTATGGCTGTGTGGTTTATAAATTGAATTCTTGCAGTTTTCCAATGGTGACAAACTAAAAGATCTCTTTTTTTTTCACTATCGCTGCAATAGCTTCTCATTCTATTTCCCGATTAATTTGCTGTCTTGCTCAAAGTTAATGATATGAATTATGAAATCGGCATACGGAAAAAAAAACAAACCCATCACCTCGTTGGTTGATAAAATTGAATGCCTCAATGTTCCTTGGGCCTTATAAGTATATCAACAAAATATATCGTTATGGATCGATTTTTATCGATACGACACCTATTGGACAGCTTCCCAAATCTAAATGTTTGTGGAATGTAAATATTTTATAGACCAAAAGTCTTAGCTTGTCTAGCTATTCCTTATCAAATATGTTAGTTCACCCGCGCTTACATTTGGTTAACCAGTATTTAATAGTTGATATCCATGCGGCAGATTAGCCATAAATGAACGCGTAATATTTTTTGCTGCTTTTAAAAAAATTAATCTGCCCTAAGTTCACTGCGATGTCATTTCTTCGCTAGATAGCTTACTTTTTAGCCTGCCCTCGTATGTATTGGCGCGCTCTATATGCACGTATTTACTCCAAGTCGTCGTCATCGGCATCGTCAACGTCTTAAGCATACTAAGCACGCACCTGGCCTGAAGTTATACTTGGCCAAGCTGCCGCTGCCTCTCCTCAACGCTGCCGCTCCGCTGACGACTTTTGTCTTAGTTTAATGCGCCAAAGCTTGCTGGGATCATTCGATCGACCATCGACGTTGCAAGCTGCACTTGTCGCTTAGAAAATGCCAAGATATTGCATGCCACACTTTGCCATAGTATATACTCGAACTAGTATACAGTATCAGCAATATATGTATATATAAATATATATATGTATGTACGTGTCAGTTGGCAGCTGCATAATTATAATGTCTGGCCGTACCTGTCCGTCGTTAGCTGTTTTTTTTTGCGCTTGGCTTTTCTGTCTGTCTAACTGTCTTGCGAAAAGGTCAGACAATATATATGTATATGTATATTCTTAACGTTTTATTGACGCTGCTGAACTTTAGTCGTTATTGCACCAACCAACCATATAGAGGGGCCGCTGTCAATGCGACTGAGAAATTAGCTTAACCGTAATTTAACTTTTAAAAAAATATATCTTTGTACATAACTAACGTTTTCTGGCTTAAGTCGACTTTTTGTACTGTTTCAGCTATGGCATTCAGTCGACACAGTGGCACTATCTTGGTGGTTTACTAATGTATTTTTTCATACTACAATAAAACATTAAAGTAACTCCGAAACTTTAAAGTCATATCGTTTAAAAAAATTGGTTAATGCAAAACACATTTTTTTTGCGACATAAATACTCAATCAAGTTTAATTTAGACCATATACATTAATTAGAAATATTTTTAAGTTTTTCAACTTTCGAAACCTACAATACTAGGTTACAATGAGGGTATTCATGCTTGCTGTTTAGTTGAGGAGTTGAGGACTTTTATAGCAAAAAAAAGACTAAGTTTCAAGTTTAAATTGAATGAATTAAATATTATTACTTGTAAGTGGCTTATTAAACACCTATACAGATTGGGGTGCTAACGAGCCAAGTTTAGATTTCCAACATTAGAAAAGAAGAAGCACAAACTCAACTCGTAAACTAACCAAAAGGTATTCACGCTTTAGCCTGTTGTGTTTTTGCACAACTATTCATCTTCTCAACTCAACAGCAAGCGTGAATACCCTAAATGTATTCATTCATTCAAACAGAAAAGTTTTTCTTAGTTCCAAATATTTTTCGACACTTAATGGCGTAACCCCAGAACTGTTTTCTATTTATGAGTGATTTGGCGAAAAAAGAATTAGGTCGAGTATAAGAGCAAAAAAGGAAATCACAGTAATAAATTTTGACAATGTCGAACATTTGTCGAAATAATAGTTTAATTTTACGCCATCATATCATGCATTAATTTTTTATATATTATTTGTGCCAACAAAAATATCTGCCCAAACAACATATAAATAATCAATTTTGTTATATGTTACTTTAAATTTGTTACGTTAAATATTTAAAACATTTTAAATGCAAATATACGCATATGTATAAAATATTTATAAAGGTTTTAAAGAAATTTATGTACATAGCTGCAACGTTATACTGCCACCAAACAGATTTATAACATACGAAGTGCCTGTTTTTTTTAACATTTTGATAGCCTTATGTGTATTTAATCAATTTTGTGTTTATTTATATTTGTCATAAGGAATCCTTTTAAAAATTAAATAAATGCAATATTTTTTTTATTATTAAATATAGTATGTGTGTTTTTAATTTAAAGCTAAAAATATTACAATTCAATTCATTTTACGAAATTCTCATTTTATTTAATATTTTGCAGTTTTATAGCTGCATATACTACTACATATGCCATGTATATTTATGTACAATACATAATAGTGTGTGTGTGTGGACCCGCACATTCTATAGTTCGTTACCATGAATGATTGTTACTGTTTTAAAAGTTTCTGTCATTTCAGTCGTTTGTTTGGTTTTTTGTTTAATTTTATTTATTTATGCAGCTTTAAACTTTTCAATTGTATTTTTGTTGTGTGGCTTTTTATTTATTTTTGATGTTTTTTTTTTTTGTTATTATTATTTTCTGTTGTCTGTCCAATTTTATATCTAGCTCATTTGTTTTTCAAAATCTTAGCAGCCAGCTGATTGCAAGCCAAAAAATTTATTTGCGGGCTAACTCAAGGATGATTTTTTTTTCTAATATAATTTTTAGTAGATTTTTATCTTGTCTACCTAAGATATTTATATGGGGGCATGTGATGGGTAGCAAAGCTATAGTAAATTCAAATTAGCAAATCTTGCATTTTGACATTTATTGTTGTTATTATAATATACAACCTACAAAAAAAGAAAAAACACATAAAATATTTTATTTTGCACATTTGATTATAATGGCAGCATCGTCTATGTAGACACCCCAAAAGAACTAAAAAGCCACTCAAGCGTTTCCGAGTCTCACAGAAAAAACCAAAAACAAAGCAAAAAAAAATAAATAAATAAAATTAAAAAAAAAGACTGTCAGAAATTCAAGTTGGTTATCTCACGAAGTCGCAAACTTGGAAAACTGCTCGAGCAAAACATTTTGGTTACATTCAAAAGTTAGATAATCACAAGCGACGACGACGACGGAGGCGACCAAAACTCAGATACTGCAACATGGCCAAGCTAGATTAATGGCTTGAAGCTGATTAGTTTGAGGCCAAGAAAAAATCAAAGCATAGAAGAATATACAATACAAAGATACATAGTATAATAAAAATAAAAACAATAGAAGGCCAACTCAGCAGCCATAATTAAGCAAACTCTGCCCTGTCGCACTTTTGTAAGAATTTGTTAATAACAGACAAGTTGAGATGAATATAAAATGCCCCACATGGACACTGCAAAGAACTCAAAGACAGACGGACAGACATACCGACAGAGAGACAGCCCCAAAACGGTCATTTGTCAAAATTAACACGCAGCAAGAAGCACCTTCAGGCATTTGGTTCTTATAGATAATTTTTTCTTATAATTTTCGGTTTTTTAATTTTGTATGATTCTTTTTGAAAAACGATACAAAATACCAAACAATTTTCACATTGTCACGTTGCAAGGTGCAGCAGTTGCTTTTTGTGTTTTTTATTATGTGCTACTTTAAATTTTCAGCTATAGTAAAGTGGTTCACTTAACTTTTTGACCTATTATGTTACGTCTATTTTGGCTAAAAAGTAAGACTCTTTTTTGCTTAAAGTATCTTGAGCCTTTTACATTTGTTAGGTACTTTTGCTTTATTAAATAATTTCTCAAATTTTATCATTATCAGTTTTGCAATTTCTTTCCTTTTCACTTAGATATTTGTGCGCTTTGCTTTCACTTAACAATTAGCAAAAAGATAATGGAGATTATCATCTTACTACAGAAAATTACGAATCCTACTGTACCCTACTTAATCTTTGCTTCAAGTAAGCTGGTGTTCTCTTCTAGTCTTATTTTTATACGAAAACCTGAATTAATAGGTAAAAATAGTGATAGTGATCAGTGGTATGCCAGAAGTCTCTTTTAATCAATATGTAACCCTGGATTATTGTAGGAAATGACGTTAACCCAGGCCTGTTTTTTATACTGTTTATTGCTATTATTTAGTGTTTGTGAGGTGATAGTAGCAAAGATATATTTGGTTTTGGATTATGCCTCGCTGCTAGGCTTGCTCACGTCGCATAAGTCGTCACGATTGTACATGCCCAAGACTTGCGTGGCTCAGTAAGCAGATCGCTTATAGTAATAATAATAACTTTTAATTTTTTGCAAAAATTAGAAGTAAATCAATTTGTCAGTAATGTTAAGATCGCAAGTTTTATGCCAAATTCACAATTGGAGCATTCTCTTTAACTTTTGAAAATCTTGCATCTATACTAAAAACCATAGAGTAACAAATAGTCGTAGAACTTTAAAAATAAAAGGTTTGCTTGTTTTAATTCAATTTTTGTTAACTGTAACAGCAGGCTACAATTTTATAGGTTTTCTCAGTCGGGCTGTGGCAATTTAATTGAGGCAACAAGAACCATAACAACAACAACAATAAGAAACGACTAACCACTAAAATACAAAAAAAAAACTGTCAAAACCGGCTTAGGTGCGTCTCACACAGATGCACGCTCATACACACACACAGATACGCTTTTGAGCCCATCCATCATTACAAAATGCACTTGTATGTGTGCTGGTGCTGCACCTGCTCGCATTTTCTTAAAGGAAGCCATCTTCATTGATATTTTCATGGCTCAACTCTGTTCAACTTTCGCATGCGCAAAGTTGTCCAGCAACATATGCTGCTGCCTGTGCCTCTGCCTCTGCTGCTGCCTCTGTCGACATCGACGTCCGGCCGCGTCCGCTGTATACTGACCAGTTTGGTGTAGCCAGCTCTGGGCCAGCTGGCCTGGTTTGGTCAGAGCGCCCCAAAAGCTTCAGTAACTACTCTTTTGCGCAAGTTTTTTTTGCTGTGATTCTGATTTCTTTCTTGACTGTCTTTTATTTTTTTGCTGCCACTTTTTTTTTTTGTTTTTTTGTATGTAAGTTAATATGAGTTGTACCACGATGATTGCTTCCTGTGTAAGCGCTGTGATGACGTTGACGGCTGTGACGACAGCTAGTGCAAACGTAGACCACAGGGCGGGCGGAGCAGCTTGGTAGGAAGTCTCTGTTGCCCTTTTTTTGTTGTTTAAAAAATGTTTACTGGCAACTTTGATTTTTTCGCCCGTTTTTGTCTTTTATGAATGAAAAATCGTTGTTGTTGGTGTTGTATGTGCTGTTGTTGTTTTTGTCGCTGCCGGTTGGCGGAAGTTATAAATTAATTGAGTAAATATCGATTCGCTCAGCTCGAAAATGTTGGGCTGCACTTTCCAGCAGCAGCAGCACGTTAATTGGCAGCACTTAAACAAGTTACTAACAGCGTCGAGAGAGTAATTTCCAAAGCCTGCTACTGCTCTAGCTACTGCTGCTCTTACTGGGCCCACACCTCAGCCCGTTGCTATTTGCATAGCCAAATTGGCAAACGTGGCGGCAGTGGGTTGTCACTGCCACTTGCCACTTGCAAATGAAGTTAGAAATGTTTATGCCACCCCACCCAACACAGTCAAGTCGTTCAGTCACATTGTCAGTTTGTCATTCAGGCTACATCAACAGCATTAACAACATCAATAACACTCTATGTATGTTTGTTTGTTTGTTTGCGCTTTGCAGATTAATGCTCCAAGATATGGCCATATTCAATTGGGCCCGGGTCTTGCCAAGTTTATGCAGTTTGATAATTTATTGGTTACGCGTTTAATGAATTTTTATGTTTTGTTTATTTGGGTGGGGCAATGTTTTTTTTTGGTTTGCTTCGGTTTTCATGACTTTTGCCTGATCCACAGCTGTAGTAAGTATCTTTTAATGCGTTTGGCCTGTAATTTGGCTTTTTTATGACACAATCTAGGGCCTAACAAGCCATGTCATAATTAACAATGACCTGACAGCAAAAGCAACGCTTTTTGGACAGAACAACAAGTTTTTTTTAAGTAGCAAACTCTTTTGCAAAAGAGCTTAGCCGACTTTTTTAATAGTAAAAGTGTTTGCTTTAAATATGACATTAAGTTTAAGAATTGCAATATATTAAGCAATTAAATTATATTATATATTTAGTTATAAATTGCCTGCCTTCGAAAGAAGTTCTTAATTAACTAGTTCACTTATTTAGCTGTTATTGAGTGTATCTTTAAGTGCATATGTATCTTTTGAAACAATGTTCAACTTATTATGGGCCTTGAGTGCCAAAGCTGGTTCAAAATTGACTACGTTAGTTAAGTTTTTTTTATGGATACAAGCTTTGGTGTTTTTTGGCTACAAAAGTGTTAACCTTTCAAAACTGGTAAATTTTTTAAAAGCTTTAACTAATTTAGCTTGCTAATATACATAGTTATTGTTATAAAATCACTTAAACAAATAACCAACTCTTTTTGATTTTATGCTAGCATTAAAATCAAATAGTAATGTTTTGCATAAAAACTTAAATAGTGTTGTCAAACTTTAATTAGCCGCCAGTTTATATGACTCATAATGGTTTCATAAAAATGCCACCAAATTGACATAATTGGCAAACCGGCTGCTATCAAACTGTATTTCAGCGGTATCTGTATCTGTGCACATAGCTTTAAGGTTCATTTAATTTGACGCCTTCAACAGACTTGCATCATGCTATAAATATGCCATAACCGTCGAAATAGCTGCTGTAAAGATAGCTTTAAGCCGCATTGCAAACTCTGTTTAAACGTCATGCGATATATATAAATATTAAAATCAATGTATATGTATATGAACATTTTCGTGTTTGCTGTTGTTGTTATTGGTGTTGTCGCCTTATCGGCGCTATCTCAGCGTCATGCATAATTGCATATGTATATCAGATACAAACACCTAACTGTACATATGTATATGTATAGCTATCGTTAAAGTTGTGGCATGATCCAGTCGTAGCAGATCATAACGAGTGGCATGAGAGTTGTCTTATAAAAAAGCTAACTTCAGCAGCCAAAAAGCAGGGGTGGAACCTTGGGAAGCGTCCTGGGGGTCTATTTCAAAGTGTGACATGCAAAAGCGACACAAATACAACACCAAAAAAAGGTCTTCCATCGGTTGCTTTATTTGGACCCCCCCCAAAATTTGTATTCTGTTTACGCCCCTGCCAAGCGGCAACAGCAGTTGCAACTTGTTTGCCTCTTGTTGACGCCACCAAACTGTCAACTTTCTTTTTTACCAGCGCACATAATTACAGCTGCTGTGTATATAATGCAGCGTATTAAGTTTTACTTGCATGCAATTAGCATAAAAAATATCAGCACGGTTTGCATTTATATAACGCCACAAATTATGCATCATCGGGCTGCCGTCGCTGCTGCAGCAAATGTGCAACGAATTGGCAGCTCGACCTGGGCCTTGCCACAGCTACTGCTGCAGCTTCAGCTCTGCTGCCATTATGCCAAACTGCAATGACGTTGAATAATGACCGAAATGCAACAACACTGGCGGCGTCGGTGGCGGCAGCAGAGAGCCAGACAAACGACGATGACGACGACTCTCAAGTGGCAGCAGCCGCCACCACAGTGCCGCAACTTCAACTTCAGCTGCTGCCTGGAGATGCCGCTACTGACACCTTACGCACGCCCACTCCCAATTGCCACTGCATTGCTGCACACAGATACTTTAACACATACAGGCACACACTTGCAACAAAGACCACATGTGTATGTATAGAGTTAGGCATAGGATCCTGTGGCACGCATGAATAAAGCGCGTCGCTTGGCGTTTTCATTACGATGCTGAGTTTTCACTCACTTGACGTGAAAAGTGCTGCAAAATAAGCAAAGCAAAAGGAAAATCCAAATAAAATGTAACAAAAAAAAACATGTTAAAAGACAAACAAAATGCAAGCGCAAACAAAAAATTGGTTCAATTTTGCACAAAGAGACAGAGCTGAGCCAAGCCTAGCCAACGCACAGTGGGCAGCATTTGAAATATTTAAATCAAATTTTAAGCTTTTTAGAAAAGTTTGTAATAATATAATAATGTCAGTCATGCTATGAGATTTCTTATGTAACTATTATGTAAGTGAGACATGCGTAAAATTTTGCAAAATATGTAATTTTTATAAAATTTTACCCCAAATGCATCCAAAACTTGTTAGAGAAATATTTTTTTTTACCTCTTATGTATCATCAAAACTATTGAAGGAAAGATTTAAAATTAAACTTTTAATCTTTTTAGATATTCTGGCAAGAACTAAATCTATTTTCTAGGAATAGTATTATTAATAGTGCGTAGCGAGTTAATTTCTTTGGATTAAAGGCTTAGTTGTAAGAAGACTGTAAATAAATGAATAAAAAAAAAGAGGAGTGGTATCGTACCAACATTTAAAAAACTTTTATGATCATGTTAATAGATTTCTAACGTTGCAATAATAAATATGGAGATCATTGGTGGTTTTCATATTATTATTTTATTACCATATAATTAATTTAGTGCTTAAAATGTACTGAATACTTCACATATGCTTATCGCTTATCTTACATTGTCATGTTTTAAAGTATTGGTGGACTATGATTATTTCATCCTTTACCCAAAGTTTTTCAAGCTTAAGTCGAAAGCTTGTGTCAGCGAAATTCAAATTATACACCCCTATTTAAAGTGTGTATCTGTGTGACTTAAGTTAACAAAATTGGCCAATCGCAAGATCCGCAAAACCAATTTTCTCTATATTATACGTTTTTCAAAATTCGCAAATATATTTGACTCCAGTTTTCTTAGATATAAGATGGTTTTTTATTAATTAGCTGTATTTAATTGGTATAAATAAGTACTATCTCTGCATTCTAAATGCTGAATTTCTTGTTTAAACAACAAAAAAAATCGCAAAGCCAAATGTATTGTATTAAAAATCTTTCAACTATGTTATCATAGAAACTGAAGATAAAATTTGAAACATCTTAAGCTTGCTTTAATAGCTTCATCAAAAATGCTTTTTTTATTTAACTACTGCTATAATTTATCCGACTAGTTTTAAATTTCGCCCACTGTACTTAGCTACGGCCAGCTGTGTCAAGCGGGGTAAACAAAGACAGCAGCTCACTAACCATGCCTAAGCCTATTGAAGTTCACGTCAAAGCCAAAAGCATGTTTTTTTTCTCATTTGTTTCAAGTTTTTTTTTTATATATTTTTGTTTTGTTTTTTTTTAAGACCAAACGACAACTCGTTAGCACAAATTTTGCTGTGGATATAACCAAAGCTACAGTCAGCTTAAAATCCTAGAGTTGAAAAGAGGGTTAGGAGTCACCACTGCCAACTACTGCCACTGCTTGCCCAGTTTACTGTCAACGCCTTCTAAATGGGAGCAGCTCCCACACTTTCCCACTCCGCACTCTCTTCCACTGTTTTTCACAATAGAATCCGAGACGACCGTTTTGCGTTTTACGACTAAACAGGAAAAGTCAGCTAGTTGTTGTTGTTGTTGTTTTTGTTTTTTGGCAAATTTTCATAAACTGTTATTTATTTTTATTGCACAAAGAAAATGTGAGCAAAAACCAAAAAAAAAAAAACACAAAAAGAAATAGCAGCAAAAGCAGTGGCAAAAGTTGCTAGCAAATTTTCTGCTGCTTTTCGTTGTTTTTGTGTTAATTTTTTTTTTATTATTATTATTTTTTGTTGTTGTTGGCAAAGTCTGTAGCGGAAGTGAATTTGCACAAAAAAAGCTCTTGGTGCTTTTGACCAGTGCCAAACTCACACAGACATTAAAAAAAAAAAACCAAAAACAAAATGGCAGACTGAGCCACTGAGAGACCCAATGCGAAAACTGTAAGACAAGGCAAATATGCATAAGCCAAACACGAGCAGAGCAGCTTACAACGCATAAACAACAACTACAACAAACATATCACGGAGGCGCATTTTATTTACATAAAAACAAATGACCAGCATTTTGTGTTGACTCTTTGTGTTTTCTGTAAAGACCCTCTCTATACTGGCATGCACCGATCTGGCTTGGTTGGTCAGATGATGAGTAAGATGTTGGCCACAAATGTTAAGTTAACACCGAGCATTAAGACAGAAGTTGTCATGAAGTTGAAGTGTGTGTGAATGTGTAAGTGTGTCTACTCTCCGGTAGGTCTATTAGATGACAAGCTAAGCTATTGCCGGGAATCGCTGAAATACTTTTGCTAGTTAGTGGAATGAGTTGGGCAATGTGAATTTTGCAAAAGATGATTCCAAAGGATTTAAGTTTATTAAAAATATGTAAAATCATATATCTGAGCAATGCTAGATTAACTGTAATTGAAATAAACAAAAATTTAAATCAAAGAAAACTTAAATATAAATAAAAAATAAAAAAAAATTAAATTGAAATCCATATGAAAAGATAAAGTGAGAAGAAACTGCTTTCTGTAATCAAAGTCAAGGTTTTCACTGCAGTAACAAACGAAAATGAAATCCCAAGAGCTTCAGCTAAAGAGTTTTATTCTGCAACTAAATAAAAATTATTCATTTTTTCATATTAACAAACAATTTAATAAAAAATTGATCATTTTGGCGTAAGTTATAACTTAAAAGATTTAGTACGAAAAATAAATTCGAAAAATATTTTAAAAGAAAGACTGAATTTTGTAACTCACGCTGCAGCATTATTTCTTTAAGCTCGATCCAATATATGTAATATACATATGTATATGTATTATAATAATTATATACCACAGATTTTATTCGCACTTTAAGTTCATAATATTAAGATACAACACACAAAGTGTAGAATTATGCTATAAAGTCAGTCAAAAACAAATAAATGAATGAGTTTTTGTAGAAAAATGCTTTGACTGCAGATACATTCACTCTAATTCAGAAATATTTAAGCTTCATATTTTCATATCCTCTTTATATATGTATTTACATAAATTGATTTTATTTATACACTAAAAAAAAAAAAAATTTTCATAAAATTAATGTGAAAGCCCCACTAAATATATGATGAAAAATTTGGAAAAAGTATTCCCAATTTAAGAAAGTTTCTACAATTGGACCACCTTAATTCATCTTACAGCCGTCATCATGTAACCCTATTTGTAGCTCCCGTTCTGAGCCTTTGTAAGCTGTTGCTATGCCAACTCTTACATGAAATCGTCATCATTTCGATTTCTATAGTTTGCAAATCTTTAGGCAATGTTCACGATATATTAATGTTAATTACACCAAATAAGCCTAGTAGAACCTGTCATTATGTGGCAGTTGCAATTCACCAAGTTGTGGATGCCCACACACCATTTTGCATACACGCCCAGAGCAGCTGCCCGGCCATACAGCTGCCCGTGTCTAAAGTGCTACGGGTTTGCCCACTTCACTGGCACACGCGTTTCAAAATTAATACAAGACAAGCTGCAAAAGCAAACAAGCCAGACAGGCAAAAAATAAAAGAATACGAAAAAATAAAATAATAAATATAAAAGGCGGCCAAGCTGTAAAAAGAAATACACCTGCCCGTGCCGGCGCACGGGTCTGGAGCTGTCGAATTTTCAGCATGTGAGGCAAGAGCCAACAAGCATTCAAATTATTATTTTTTCCGTATTTTCAGCGCAACTAGAAAAATTGAGGATGTGGTTAAGCGCTCAAAGACATCAAGCCAAAAAAAAAATATATATATAAATAAAAGAAGTTGAATTTACAAATCTGTTTTTTTTTTGCAGCTTGTGTACATAACGTGCCATGACTAGGGACAAGGGGCAGTGCGGCACAGGAATCTGAGCCGGAGGCAGGGCCGGTGGCAGGGCTTAACAGCCAAAAGTAGGTTTATGCGCCGCGTCAATGTATGTGGCACATGGAACATATAGAATGGCCAACATTGCTTTATAATCCCAGCGATTTACATAGGCAAATTGAATTAAAGCTAAAACCTCTGCAAACAGCCGTTTCGTTGCTTGCTTGACTGAGGGGATTCCGAGGATTGGGGGGATTGAGCTGTATGGACTTAAAACCGATTTAGTTTAAGCCAAAGCTAAAATGTGTTACCATAAAGGTTTGACGCATGTGTGTATGTAGTTAGGTAGGTTTCAGGCATTCAGCTTAATGTTCCAGCCATCATAGGCAGCCATCATCATCGTCACCATCATCATCATCATCATCAACATCATCATCAGTATGCTGATAGTGGTGACGCCGTCGCCATGTTGGCCAGCCATTTTCCAGTGCATTGAACTGACTCCAAGTGTTAGCTGCTTGGTCAGCTAGTTAATCGTTAATCGTTCTCTAGCAGTTGTTAAACTAGTGGGCAGTTTCTGTTAAATGACCCATTTACTATGATTACGTCTAAGACCGTATATATGTTTGTATAGGTATAAATATATAAATACAATTATAGAATATGTAAATATGAAAAATATAGTTGGTTATTAAGATTTAACTAGCCACGAAAGTGATTCATAATCTTTCCATTTACTAATGTATTTTTTTCTTTGCGTTACGTTTACCGTTATTATGTAACTGATCATTAAAAGATCTAATACCAGAATAAGAAAAATTAAGACAAATTTTCTACGGTGGAATACACTGAACCTAATTTCCCCAAAAAATAGAGTGCTTAATTATAAATCGAAGCAAAAGGTCAACATGTTTTTGTAAACTAGGCTCACATGAGTCTACATTAGGGTGGCCGCCGCTAATATGGCATTTTTTTAAACCGACGATTTTAATAACGGATTCGCCTGAAAAGTTTTCTTTTTACCTGCATATAGCGCCTGTAAAATTTAAAGATGATCCGGAAGTATTTGATGGACGCGAGAATAGGTCAAAAATAACGAAAAATTTCATTTGAATGCATAAATAGCGACCAAACCGTTAGTTTGACAAAAATATGTTCCATATATAATGAGGGGTAATTTAATTATCTATAGTCAAGTAAAAAAAAATTATCGAAATCAGTTTAGTACAACCAGAGATATTTGCTGTTAAGTAGAGGCATTTTTTTTCTAATTTCGAAAAACGGTTTTTTCGCAATATCTCAAAACCCGTTTCATGAAAAAAATGTTTGACTGCATTTTCGGTTTCAGCATGTCATTTACTACGGAAACGACTAAAACATGTTGAGGATACCAACATTTTTTAAAATTTGTACAATAGTGTAATTAATCAATTTAATCAATATTAGAGCTTACCAAATTTACTCAGGCGACTCAAAATTTTTTTAAAATTATGTTTAGATAGATATGAGACTTTTTGAACCATAATTTGTTTAATTGGAAATAAGTTTTTAAAGTTTATGTAGAACAATACAGTCAAAAACGGAAAAAGTGCAAATTTTGACCTATGAACTATTTTCGCGTCCATCAAATACTTTCGGATCGTCTTTAAATTTTACAGGCTCTATACGCAGGTAAAAAGGAAACTTTTTTTGGCGAATCCGTTATTAAAATCGCGAGATGTTGCAAAAATGGCCACCCTTGTAAACATGCTTATTTATGTGGCTCTAAGGAAGCACCCTTTTTATAGGTTGTACAATTTAGTTCCTGTTTATTATAAATTAGTTTTCTTTACCAGTCTGCACAGTCTGTAGGTCTGTTCCGGTTCTCACTTACACAATAATTAAATTAAAAAATTATCTACAATGAATCTACAAAAACGCACACCAATGGGAATATAAAAAAAAAAAATTGTAATTAACAACAACATTGTGTATGCAAATTTCATTGTTTCATAAAATAAAAAAAATTTATATTCCCTTAATTCAAGTGAAATTGAGAATCAGAACAGTCCGAATGGGAGGAGTCAGATATCAGCATGATTTGGTAAACTTTACCTTTGTACGAAAAAAGCGCATCCTTTGGTAAAATTAAAAATAGAATATTTTGATACCTTGGTTAATGATGATAATTTTTACAAAAAGGAGTTGTGGTCTGACATTCCATTCCTTGTGCATCCTGAAAATCGGTTGCACCAAGCAAGTTTTTATAAACCAGAAAAATCTTATTTTTCAAATGCAATTAAAAAATAAATCATTTGAAAACAGAAAAAGAAGTTACTTAAGTTTTTTATTTTTTTACTTAAATTATTTTAAATTACTCAAAGCTTTTTTTCAAAACTATTCTGTTTATATTTTAAATCTTTTTTTACTTAGATATTTTTAATATCTTTCTTTAGATTAAATTTTGTCCAAAAAATGCATATAAAAAATAAATATAAACTATTTGCTACTCTAGTACTCCTTAATTTTTATTTTTTAATAAATTCTTGATAAATTTACATATTTTAATTTAAATTTAAGAATATTATTTGACTTATTCTTCTTTTTCAAAAAATTAATAGAGATATTATCAAACAAGCGGTACTTCCTATAATTGAAATGTATTAAATAAAAAAATACAATAATTCAACAAACATAATTTCTTTAACATTTAAAAATGTATAAAATTAAAAATTATATCATAATTAACAACACCTATGTGTATGCAAAAATTTCCAGTATTCTTGGCAGATACCTACGTAAAAGTTTTAAGGCTTCCAAATGTATCTTAAACTTTCTATTAAGTGTCTATTATGTCCACAAACTTTTTTACAAGTCTAGACATTCTGTCTGTCAATAAGGCCTGACTAATCAATTAAATCTGTAGCTAACTGCTAATTGTGTTAAATAAATAGCCAAACTAAGTTTTTAAAGCTTTACTTTGAAACACGTTCCAAGCTCAGGTCTAGAAAAATAACCATTTTGATTAACAGCTTGCTAATTAGCTACGCTTAAAATAAACTTTGAGGCTCGCTAACAAATTCGTCATGTGGCATAAAACAATTAAAATTGTGTTAAATAATGATATTTCAATAAACCTGCATTTATGGTAAAGTTCAAAGTTTGAAGCACTAAAACCAAAAGACAGTTTTCGTTCTCCAAAGACTTTTCATGAAATTTGAGACATAAAATTTTCGAACACAAAATAAATCCTGAAGCTGCAAATAGTTTTCAATTTGGCAGCAGAATTTGAAAAGTTTTTTGTTTAGAAAATTAGTTCAAACAAATTTGTGCAAGTTTAAACATAAAATATGCAAAAATAAAAAACTAAGCAAAAATTAATTAAAAATTAAAGCCCAACAATGTTCAGAGCATAAAAGTGCGAAGACCCTCGTGCTGCCCCGCCCCGCCTTATCCAGACAAGCAACGAGCGAAGCAAAAATTAAATTATGTGTGCCACAAAGTTCGCCTGAATTATGTCGCATAAATCAAATAAACAGCAGCAATGGCATAAAAAAAATACAACAAAAAATAAAAATAAAAAAAAAACAGCTAAAAAACAACGGTAGAAAAAAGTTTTTGCTGCTGTTGCTGCAAGAATGCTGAGAAAATAACTGAGCAAAAATTTATACGAAAAACTTTTGCATTTAAAACGAGGCACAGAGATAGTCACAGGGCTGGACTGCGCCGACGAGAGGCAGGCTAAGAGTGTGGTCTAAAAGCTGTCATGTGTGTGTGTGTGCAACACTTGGCTGTGGCAAAAACAATTTATATGTAGTTATTTTTTTATATGTATTGCAATTGCGGCGGCGTCAACAAACCAAAAAAAAAACAAAATAAATAAAAGTATCTACAAGTGTTTAAATGTCAACAACAAACAAACCAAAAAAAAAAAAAATCAGACAAAAGGAGTCTGAGCTGAGCGCAGAACTAGAGGCCCCTTGCCAGGCATAAAATTTCATATAGAGATAAACGCGCAATTGTTTGACTGTCTGTCTGTCTGTCTGCACATCGTCTCTCAGAGTCTGGCAGTCTGGCAGTACGAGGCTCTGAAATACGCCAAGTTGGTAAGTTGCTAAGTTGGTTTGTCTGTGGGCATAGTGAGCATGAGGATGAGGGGAGGGTAAAGGCAACACATCGCATGTCTACGTCAGAGATTTTGCGTCTGGGTCGCATCTTTTTGCGGCTGCCGCAAATGTCATGAACTTTTGCATGGCAGGTTGTTGGCGCTAAGCAAAAAGTTAAGTCAAGTCAAACGAAGTTGAGTTCAGTTGAACTGCTGTAGCTCAGTATGTTTTTGTTGGTCAGCATTTGTATCTGTTAGATACATTTTGCTGCTGCTGCTGTTGCTACTGCATATATGCACACAGCTGCTTTAATAACTTACCCATAAGGCAGGAAAATGTCAAAGTTATCCAAAAATGTTGTTGCTTAACGTGCTGCATTTTATTGCTGCTGTTGTTGGCCAAGTGTTTTATTGCAACAATCAAAACAAACTAACAAACAAACCGAAATTGTTGCGATAACAAACACACACACAAGGAAACACTATAAACGGCACAGTTTAACTACTTTTGTATCTTTTGCTGCTGTTGTTGTTGTAAAGATATTATTTTTTGTTGTTGTTTAATTAAAAGCCGCAGCCATTAGGCTTGGCCATATTTTGCATACACTTTGGGCGCATCATAATTATATTGAAATGCCGCGGCTGACATTTTGTGGCACTTGTGTGGCAGACACAACACCAAAAAAACACGTTTAACAACTTGCCACCAACTTGTACAGTAAACGTATAATAATTACAGCAAAACTAACTGTAACTGCCTGCCACTTGTTTAATTTTAAATATTTTTTTTACCACTTTGTATCTTGTAGCACGTTTTGCCACACCAAAAACTTGACTTTGTCTAACGAACTTTGACACAACGCACAACCGACGTACCCAACATAACTCACGCGCAGACAACTGACAACTGATTCCAACGGCTAGGTCCAATTCGAAGCGCAGCTAACAAACAAGTGAACGCAACGCGTTGCGACTTAAACTTAAAAGAATGAGTTCGAAGCCAACTTATACGCCTCGAAGACGAGCTCTTTGCATAGGAAAAATTAAAACGGGTTTGAGTCACTGCTAAGCCAGCGCAGCAAACAGTCGTGTTCAAACACACAGCTTCAAACATCAAACTCTGAGTTTTAGCTGGTACAATGTTAAACAACTTTAATTAAACAAACTTTTATTTTAAGCTAGCAATTATTTATTTATAATTAAATAAATATTTAATAACTTTTTTATACAAATTCTCTGCATATGCACTAAAGACGTCGTACGCATTTAGTACACAGCTGCTCGTGTAGTCGTTCGCGCTCTCTCACACAGCAGCCACTGGCCACTGCGCCTGCGCCTTGTAAACTTCGAATTAATCACAGCTTCTATTCGAACTGAGTGCTCTTATACACTACTCTTATACGCCCGCATAGCTACATAGCTGAATTGGTTTTCGAACATAATGAGCAAACCAAGCATTTCAGTGCTGTATAAGAGCAGTTCATTTAGCAGAGTTCTTCGAAGAACTCGAGCTGCAACTAAGAGCACACTTGTACGAAACTCTCTTTTTTTTGCTACTTTTGGCCATAAAAGTAAAAGTGTCTCTGGGCTTGGCATTGATAGAAGAAACTTTACCAAAACACTGAGATAAAAGTTAAGATTCAAAAAGTTTTTTAGCGTTAAAAGTGTGACTGTAGAAGAAAAATCTTAACCAAGAGTTTGGTGTTTTTTTGAAAATGCTATCTAAAGCCAAAAGGATTGGCTACTTTTAGAGATTTAAACAGAATTAGTTCCCACTTCCACAATGATGCGCAATTAATGCAAATACAGTGTCTTTGATATCAAAAGATGATAAGCTTGGCCTCTTTTGATTATAATTTTTTTTAACTTTGCGTCATTTGTCACGATTTTAGTCCAACGCTTGGCTTTTAACCTTTGCCTTTAAGTTAATACTTTTATTTTTAAAGTTTAAAGGAATTCAAATAAGCTAAAGCTTGTCATAAAACAAATTTATTTTGGCATTTTGAAAAAATACATTTCAATTGTATGTCTTAGAAAACATGGTTAAAAAAAACCACAAAACTCAAGCCGAGTCTCCAGCTTAAAAATTTCCGTGCAGCCGCAAAGCCACCTACGGTCCATATCTGGCACAGCCGAACATCTTCCTTCTCCTCTCTCTTCGGCTCAAGAGGGACCTCAAGGGAAACCGAAACAGCTGCGTAGATGACGTAAAAGGAGCCGTGACGACATCTCTGAAGGGTCATCCAGAACGTGCTATTTCAAGGACTACTAAGGATTTGATTTGTGCTTTTCTAATAAACTAATCATTGTTCCACTTAAATAAATAAATTAGAAGGCAATATTTAAAAACAACAATAAAGTGACCAATCTGAGACGTCGTTATTAAGCTTTAATTAAGGGTAAAGGCTATATATATTTATATATATATGTATATATGTACATAATATTTGTTACGATAAAATCAAACCGAACAATTTTATTCGGATACGATTTTGCGTGCTCCGGGAAATGTACGAAAGTTCCAACATTCACTCAATCACGGATTTTGTATGCAGCTGTGGTCGTGATTTTTCGTTCATGGTTCCATAACATCTACAGTTCCTATCCGATTTCGAAGATCTTAGACTCGAAATGTTCGTAAAGGAATTCTCTTTCAGCATAAAGCATAACATAATTTAAAAAAATTTTAAATAATTTTTTTCGTTAATAAAAAGCAAACCGATAATTTGTAATTTTGAAAAATGGTCGAAAATTACACTTTTCTCGACTTTGGTTGCTTGTAACTTCAATAATTTTTACTTAATCTGTACGTATCATATTATCACTGTTAAGAGCACATCAATACCTTTCGATCTAATACAAAATTTTATTCACGTATTTACATATGTACTGTACCAAATTCCAAGATAAACGTATCAGTTATCTGTGTTTTGTTATCAATTTCAAAATTATTAAATAAGGTGACGTATACAGTAAAAAAAAATAAATATGTGCAGCAACTAATTTTTGATTCATAGTCCACTCGAGGGGAGTCTTACTGGACCAAAGTTCTCTAAAATATTTAAATTTAAATTCTTCGGCAAAAAGTAGTCGCCACATGTCTTTCTCGACGGTCCTTTTGCTATATTATATAAATATTAAATGATATATACATAAACTAAAGTCTCCAAATTTACTGTGAAT
The DNA here is from genome assembly GCA_949987675.1 of Chymomyza fuscimana. Classification (NCBI taxonomy): domain Eukaryota; kingdom Metazoa; phylum Arthropoda; class Insecta; order Diptera; family Drosophilidae; genus Chymomyza; species Chymomyza fuscimana. The sequence continues at coordinate 66,502,276 of OX465089.1, read as the reverse complement.
ACTTTTTAGCGAGACATTTCCAACAACTCTTCTCTGGGAACCCATTTCGTCTACGTATTAACACAAAATATGATGAAGATTAGGATAAGGGGGGAAATCCGACAGTGTCGGTAAACCCTATCGCCCACTGTTTCTCAAAAACGGCAACACTGAGCGAGCTCATATTAGCCAAAATGGTAGCATGACAGTTGTCTGTTAGTCTAGTTAGATGCTCAAACAAAAACAAGTATATTTTTACGATTTTCAATTTAATTTTTGAGAATATTTGATTACAAATTTTTTCTTGTTAAATAAAGTGATCGAAAAACCATTTAATTTAGCTCATATTCGTGCTTGATCAAAACAAAAAATAGGCGGTCGGGTTTACCCCACCATTTTTGAAAATGACAAAAATTTACTATTTTGAAAAAGGTCATATCTTAAAAGTTAACAATGGTCTGCAGAAATCGGTAGTTCTATAAAATTGCGGCATCGGGCGAGTTAATCCGATGTCAATCATTTTATAGCCAAAACCAGTTACTAGGTCGGATTTGCCCCACCTAACACTATTTTTTTTTTTGGAAAAATCAATGTGTGGTATATTTTTATGACTTATTATTTATTTATATTAACTTGAAAGCTATTCATAATGCATCAACCTGTGCCAAGAGTATTGATGAGTTTTCTTGGCAGCAACATAAAAGTTATTATAATTTATAGTAAAGAGCTGATTTTATTTTATTATAATTATAATTTGTAGCCTATGGCAGTAGTCATAGTGACAGTGCTGTTCGTTTCATTTTAATCTAAGTTTATTTGTTATATTTTTTTTTAATTTAAGCCATTTTGATGATTTTTTTAACACTTACTCGATGCTTTTTTTGCAGAATTTAGCAGCTCATGTTTCAAACGGTTATTCATCAATTAATTTTAGAGGCACATGTTATTCAAAAATTTAATTAAAAGTTATTTGTTGAAAAATCCTCGCATTTTTGACACTTGAAAACGCAAAGCAATCGTTTTTACTAATAAATAAATTGCAATAAAATTTTTAAAAATCACTTGAGTGCGATAACAAAAATAAAAGGAAAAAAATAAATAAAAGCCACGGTCAAACACACACGTACAACAAAACACACACATGGCCAAAACAACAAAAATAAACAACAAACGGACCACAAAGCAACAACAAATACATAATGAAAATAGTGCGCAGCAACAATTCACACACAGATACACACACACACACACACACATGCAGACAATAGTTGCAGACAGTTTGGCGCATTAAAGTCATCCCACAGCCCCTCCCTTAGCTTGATTTTTGATGCGATGTGTAAATAAGTTACTAATACATAGACGCCAAACAATAGCAAAGAGACAGAGAAACAGGGAGTGAGAGTGAGAGACAGGTCTAAAGGCTGGCCAAGAGCCGCAGCAGGCTTTATTAATGGCTCATAATGACTTAAGTGAAATTACTGAAGCGTGCGGCTTTTGGTAGCATGCCACTACATAGCTGGGGCAGCAACCCTCATGCTCTGCAGCTACGACATGTACATTCTGGGTACATACATACCATATGTAGTCTAGTCTAGTATATAGTATGGATGTTTTGGTTAGGTTACTACAAGTACTAGTAGCAGCAGTAACAGTAGGTTATGAGCACGGGAGTTGCTTGCCTCAGCTGCAACATAAACAGCGAGAATTCCCACGCGGCATTTAATATGCTGTTGGCCAAGTAAATTTGCTGCTCACATGTGTTGCTTCTACTGCTTGTCAATGTTGTTATTGTTGTTGTTGTTGTTGTTGTTATACACTGCACTACGCAGCGGATGCATAGGGTATTATAGATGTGCGCAATGTGTATGTAACATGAGGAAGCAGACGAAACAGACGCTTTGCATCACATTAGACATATATTGGATTGTACTGTATGAGCGCATACATCTCGAAGAGCACAAGAGCTTAAATGAGAGAGGATACTATGCTAATCTAACAATCTAGACACCTTTCTCACTGTGACTTCTTCATCCATACGTACAACATGACCCAGCCAGTATATGTTTACCCGCTTGACTATGTCAATGACGTCATAGAACTCAGCCAGTTCCATCTCTACTACAGACACAAAATATCTGCTGTAGCAAAATTTTTGGGTTCAGCCATGTTATTAAATCTTGTGGTCTGGAACTCCATTTTGTGCATTAAAGTCCAGTACGCAATGTGTAATGTGTTCGTTCAAGAACTGCTTCAATACTAAACAGTGTGTGCCTTTTAATGCAATATAGTATTTTTTGCTATTTGGAACTATTTTTTGGTATTGATTGAACGATCATAATAGCTGTGCTAAATAAAAGAAATAAAAAAACAACATGAAAAAGAAATTACACCAATTTTATCGATCTATATCTGGGTATAAAAATCGACCTTCGCATGAAGTTCAGTAAAATTGACTTTTTATACTCATTTACCACTCATTTTTTTTTTGTAATTGATTGGACACTACAAGCCATGAATAAAACTGCATGAAAAATTTTTTTAATTTTTTAATTTACCTACAAAATTTTCTAAAAATGACGAACAATTTCATATGAATGCACAAATAGCGACTAAACCGTAAGTTTGACAAATATATATTAGAAATATAATCGATGGGTAATTCAATTATCTACAGTTCAGTGAAAAATAATCAAAACCAGTTTAGTAGAACCAGATATATTTGCTGTTAAGTAGAGACACTTTTTTTCTAATTTCGAAAAACGGCTTTTTCGCAATATCTCGAAATCCGTTCTATGAAAAATTTTTTTGACTACTCCTTCGGTTTTAACACGCGATTTTACTGCAGAAACGAGTAAAACATGTTGAGGATAAATTTTGCGGTAAACTAGTGAAATTAATGTCTATCCGCATCCAGTGGTATATCTACACACCACGTTAGCGTAAGTTTTGCAAACTACCTTAACTTTAATAAATAAATAAATAATTAATTAATGTAATACTTTGTTTGGATTATTGAGGGCTGAATTACAAATGCCTCACAATGACTACAAAACAGCTGTTTATAGTATTTCAACAAATCATGGGGCAACACTGTTTTGTTTGGATGTCTGCGTTCGGTAGCTGAACCGAACGTGTTGGGAGATGAAATTGTGAGACTATTTTTTTAATTTTAATGTTTTTTTTGCACGAGGCGGTGACTGGATGGAAAATCGAAATGGAATAAGCTCTCCTTAAGATTCCCGGCAACGAAACATGTGATGGCGAGGAACGGCCAGATTACTAATAGGTCCTGGACCCTACTGTGGTATTGGCAGATACAGCACTAAACAACTGCTGAGAGAAGCGAAAAAATCCAGAATCAGACTAAATTCACGAATTGGCGTAGGAAACTGAATGAGCTACTTACGGGACACTGCAGGCTCAGAAAATAACTGTGTAAAATGGGCATCAGGGATAATAACACCAGTAAATTCCATGGGATTAAGCAGAAATCCTTCCAATACGTATTTACTGAGTGTAACGCTTTTGCCAGAAGAAAAGCTACTCTTTTTGGCAGTTATAGAATCTCCATGCATGTTGATAAGCTGTAGTGCTTGAAGGGCGCACAATAGATTCTTGGGATCACAATCCATTTTGTTGGAAAGCCGTATTATTGGGTTGGGCTATAGTCTAAAATGGGCTTACTTCACCCCCTTTGCCAGAAAACTACTAAAAAAATCAAAGCTAAGCGCTAACAAATTAAGCTGTGTAAACTTTCCTTATCCTTAAATAAATTAAAATGCTTCAAAACCCCAGCTATGTGCAAGTATATATTGTTGTTATATACAAGCTTCAGCAACTTGGCTCGATACAGTCCACCGCTGCTGCAACAGATTGTTGTATACTCCCACGCTGCTCAATTTGCCAGAGATATTTTAGACTTTTAGACCAAGACGATGAAAAGAAAGAGTATCCAACTATTCTGCACTGCTGCTACTGTATAAAATATTTTTTTTATTCTTTTTGTTTTTGTTGCTGCTTTGCAAGTGTTTAAGGTCAGTTCATATATTATGCTTTTCCATGCCAAAGGTGCCATAAGTAAGTACACAGATACACACACACGCATCTACATTCACATATAACCCAATACATACATTTATGTACATATATTTATATGCATAGTCTTTCGCCGAGTTCTACGCTATTTATGCTTGCCTGTAGAGAGTCTATCTGTCTGTCTTGCTGGATGTCTTTCCGTCTGTCTCTCGGTCCGCCTCTTCTTCAGCCTGCTGTCTAAATGCTTTCCTTGTCTGCCCTTGCAACTGTTGTCTACTTTTGCGCGTGGCCTGATCTTCTGCTCTACTCTCACTTGCTAATTAAGCGAAATTTTGCGTAATAAGCTTCTCTGTAATTTGCGCTATCGTTTTTTGGCCTTTTGTTTGCATCTCACAGACAGAGCGTGTTGTGTCTGTGTGTGTGTATCTGTATGTTTAGTTTTTCGCACTCTACATATACTATGCATGCGTGTGTTGGTTTGTTTGCGTTAGCTTTGTGTTGACTTTGTTAACTGTCATCAAGGTGTCCATTGGCTTTGTTATTACGCCTCAATGAATTTTCGGTTGTGTCAGCTCTCTGCTCTCTGCTAGCGTGTACAAATTGCGGTCCATTCATGTGATATATAAGTCTAATTTTTCATACATGCCAGCGACGGGTTAGGAGTCATCTAGCCAGCATCCTTGAGCGTTTTTCTTGGCCAAGAGCTTGTCATGACGTCGATTGGTATCGTGGCCGGGTTTGAGGCGTGATTGGTTTGCCGGCAGGAGTCAGAAGGAGGAGTAATGTGCCAGCAGAAATGCCAAAAAAATTGACATAGATATAGTTATTGCTGGAAGGAGCACGAGAACAGCTATCTGGTGCCTCAAGGACAGTAATTTGATATGTTGAGTGCAGAATATTGTTCATAAGATTTGATAAAGAATTGGATAAAAATGCAAATGTAAATTGTTATATCATTTCGATTTAATTACACATATTAAAGAGCTATTGAGACTGAACTGAGTTAATGGTTGAAGCATTTTTCAGTATAGTGACGCATATAATGCCGCCACTGCACAGTGCATTCGAATAATATACCAAAGAGGTTGCTACAGCTCCAGCTTCAGCAAAAGTAGTCCCGCCACTTTAATCTACCTTCCGTAATTGCTTAGAAAATTCATATAAATAAAATACGCTCTAATTAAAGTCAATTTGTGGCCATCAGTAGCGTAGTGGTAGCGTACTCGCTTTGTAACCCGATCTTCGGTGATTCGATTCCGCTGGCACTAGTTCATTTGCCTAGCACTGGCATCGCTAACAAAAAAGACGCTATTTGACCAAGACACCGCCGTTCGGATTCGGCTGTAAACTGTAGGTTCCTGTTCTCTTCCAACAGTTATTAATAGAGATCCCAAAATCAGTCAGGCAAATTGTTTTTTGTTTTTATTACGTCCCAAGGCTTGATGTTATTTGTAGTACTTACTTCTATGGCTCGACTGGGTTCGGTTTTATTTTTGCTTCTAAAAACAAAACAAGACTTTACGATTGCGACTTCTTGAAAAATTCAATTTTTTAGCCAATTTTTTTTGGAGGGTTGAATTGAGAACTATACACGTATATATATTATATTTATTATATTATTATTATTATAAATGGCATGTATATAAGTATGTCTACGTAAAATATCTTAAAACTTCCAATTTAATGAAAACATAATTGTTTTAAAAGATATTAGTTTACTCTCGCTATATAAGCCAAATTGACCATTGTGCGGTGGCTTAAACTTCACAAAATCACAATTGGTGATTGTAGGTGCATCGAAATGAGACGATTTTTTCCATACAGTGCGTTTCATAACCATCGGAGAGCTTATATTTTGTGTTCTTTAAATATATAATATTATAGACAAAGTGACTATTTTTGTCACATAGAAAATATTCAAAAGTTTACAACTTTTCACACAACCAAGGCTGGAAAATATCTAAAGAAGGGACTACAAAGTTAAGAGTTTATTTTTAGATCCGTTATTTTACTGTTTATATTATTATATTATCATTATTTTTTAACAAGTGAAAATTGGTGAAAATGGTATAGGTGTATCCAGATCACTTTTGAATTTCAAAATGAAAAAAATAAAATCATAAAAACTTAAAAAAAAAAAACTAAAAAAAAATACAATTTTTTTTTTAATTTAATATTTTATCTATTATGCAAAAAAAATGCACGTCAATATCTTTATTTGTTTAGAAGATATGGCTTTTCAAAGAAAAGTCTAAAAATGAAAAATCCAATTTTCAGCTATCGATAAATCGATAAATAATCGGAATTTTGCAATAAAATTTGACGTGGTTACTATTGGGTAGTAGCTCTACCAAATAAAAACTTTTGATCAACAATATTTTTTTGTATTCAATTTTTTGATAGCTAAAAACTAACTTTTAAGAATTAAGAAATATTAATCAAATTAAAATAATGTGAGACAACAATATTAGCACTAGACCAGCACTGCAATCCCCAATAAAGTGTTGAACAACGTCTAAGGTGCAAAGGCACTGAGCCAGATAACTTTCAAACTGACCTGGCTTTGTTTTAAGTGGGGTCTCCTTTTAATTAACTACGTTCGCAGGCATATTAAAAACAAGATTGGATAAAAATAATTTTTTTGGGCTATTAAGACTAGTCTTTTAAAATAAGTCTAGAACGTGAATATTCTGGCCTCAAAATTCTTAGCTTTTCTTATACTATTTACTTGATTTAAATAATAAAACGTTATTTTTTTAAAACTATGCAGCAAACAGTAAATTAGTAGACTAGGTATAAAAAGTTTGAGAGGTTATGTGTTCCTCTGTTTATATATGCAGTACTGTTTATTTTTATATACTTGCGCGGAGCATTAAATTTTTTATGATTCAGCCGATGTAATAAGTTTGTGCATTATTCTGACACCGGATAAAACTATATAAAATAAAACATATAATCACGAATATAATGTTGTCTTAAAAAAGCTACTAATGAATTTATGGCATAAATAGTAACTGAAGGCAGCAGAATTAATACAATATAATTTATGCAGGCTGACTGACACTTCATGAAAATGCCATATATAAGTAACAACCTGTACTAAATACAAGCTTAAGTCAGTGCCTACATATGTATACAATAATATAAATACAGCGCTGTTTAGTAAGTTAGAAACGTACTTGTTTGGTTTGCTGAAAATTCCAACATCTTATAAACATTTCACAAATTTTTTCTGATGATGCTTCCTCCTTTTTCTATTTATTATTTGTAATGTAAACAGGAAACATACTTGACAATTGTGAATTTATTATTATTTTTTTCGTAATTGTTTAACTATTTATATTTGTTTACATACAACAAATATATTTGTTTAAATTTATATAAAACACTAGCTGGCTCGAAAGAGAATTAAACTAGGGGCTCTGCCTCCTACGTGCTCCCATGTAGGACGGTATACTATACCAGTACTTTTCTTTACTTTATTTTTTCATACGATTATGAGGAGTATTCATTTTTAAGCACATGTTGAACCAGTTGACAAACCGATTTCGGTAACTGCAGATTCTTTACAAATACTTTTTCCCGCTGGTGTTTTTTTAGTATGTCTTCTTGGCAACATTGGATTTTTGGTAATTTTTTTATAGCTACCGTAGTTTCTAACCGATTACCAAAAAATTCTTTATTGGATCTGTTTTGTAAAATGGTAAAAAGTTTTGGGGTACATAGTGAAAAACAGTGGAACAGGAACTGTGGGATGGCATCCCCAAAAATCAAAAAAGGTGATTTTACATACCGATTTTGGTAGCTGTAGCATTTATAAAAAGTTTTACCCATACGTTGACGACCCAACTGTGAAGCGAAGAACTGGGCTATAGGTCTTACAACCTCTGAGATATAGGCGTTCAGAAAAACAGGCAGACAGACAAACTTGGCTAGAATCGATTTCTTTTATCGTCCTGGTAATTTTGGTATAATGATTATGGGGTCTTACTCGTTAAAATCAAAATATTTTTATTCTTACTTAGTAACTCTTATACCTGAAGTACTGGCTATAAAATGCGAGAGAAAGTGCCAGATTTTATGGAGTCTGTACCAATAAGAGTATGCTACCTCGTTTTTCAAATTTAGTTTTGTTTTTGCGACATTTTAGGCAACACGGTGCGAAATCACGAATGGAATGATTGTAGTCCAGTCACGAGACCCTTTTTGCTTTGCTTTTTACTCTCAGCAAAACATTTGCATTTTCATTCATTTTTTGCATTGACAAAATATTGCGCTTTGCAAAATTTTTGTAGATACCATATATACTATCATCATAATATTAGTGCTCTAAAAAGTTGTTCTTAAATAAACTAAAGAATTATATAAAAAGTGCTTGCATTCTACTCGTTTAAAATTACTAGGTACTTGGTGGGCTTGGTATTGGAAGTGTTTCAAGTGTATTCCATAAATCCCTTTTTTTGAATACAAGAAACTAACATGTTTAATATACGCTGCTTTTATCTAGAAATAAAATGTGAATCATTCAGTGTGGAATACCGTGCATCCACTTCTTTAACAGGAAATAATTTTTTATGAAAGAAAGAATTTAAAGCGAACTTATGGTCTCCAAGATTTAGGTGTTCACACAGATGCATATGGTTCAATCGCTACCTTAAATTATGGCAAGCATTTTGATATAGACAACTCAAATAGATTGAATTCCTAGTATAGCCCTGACACAATGGGTACACCAGCTGCGTATAGAAAAATCCTAGCAAATGGTGTGTATTAATGTGTGTTAATACAGTGTATTAATGCAACATATTCTTACATCAATGTCCTGGTAAAGTTACCCCAGTTGAAGTTTCTTAACTTTTTTTTTCTCTGAAGGGGTGTACTTTTTGATTTTTATCGGTACAGTATAATATACATCCTATTAAATTAACATTTCGTAAATAACTCTTCAGTAGAAGAGAACCGGTTGCCTGAACTTAAAAAAAAATGAATGAAAAAAAAATGAACCGAACTTGGTGGTAATTTTAAATGAATCTATGCCAAACTTAAACTCAAACAAATAGCAAAATCAGTGAATATTTCACTATAAAGAATTAAAGTTTGAAAATGTGAATCAAGCTAATTTTATAAATCTTATTGAACAAAAGGCATAATTATTTAATCAATAATATTAACAAGATGAATATTTAAATTCTATTAGTGAAGCCCTTGAGGCGCCTATTAACGTTTTAATTTTCGAAAAGACTTATTGCGAACTGATTTTCATTCCTATGAAGCCTTTCTCTATATATTTTAGTTATTCTTTTCATCTCAAAACCGAACAAATTACACATTTTAGTCTTTGTGCAAAAATGATTAATAGAGAAATAAAAATCGAACTAATTTATTTGCTTTTTAAATAGAAAAAAAAAATTAATTTAGTCAAGATAAAAAGCGCCAAAATATTTCAAGCATTTATTATGGACGCTATTCAATTAAAGAGCGGTGTACACATTATTTACATAAACACGCATAAGTAAGTAGCAGTATGTATGTATTTGAGGCAGGCACAAAACTTTGATGCAAGTTCAAGCCAACAAACACTTCATATCTTGTAAGCATTTATGAGCATAAACAATGTTAAGCATTTGCATATGATAAGTAGCAGTAGTATATAGCAGTAGTATATAGCAGCACATATACTGTGACGTAGTGTGTGTGTGAGAGAGAGTGTACGATTATGTGCGTGTGACTCCTTTGCGTGAACCTGCCGCGACTTTAGTTGTATGTGTGTGCTCTGCATGTTTATATGTTTTCGTGTAGAGCGAACAAAAACAAAACAGCTGAGAGGTGCGAACAACTTTGTCTGCCTCTCTAATAACAACAACAACAACTACAGCAGCAGCAGCAGCAACAACCACTCTGTTAATATTTTCACAACTAAGCCTCGAAACCACCGCCATAACGCCCATATTTAGCTGCACATTATTTATTTATGCTGGCACCTAAGACGACTAACGGCGACTAACGGCACTGCTTTTTATCAGCATGACAATATAACGGACAGCCAGACGCCGCCATTGCATTTGGCTGCTTCCTTTTCCGTTAGAGCTTGTTCGCTCTCTCCCTCTCTCTTTATTTTGTTGTCATTTCTACTAGTTCGCTAAGCAGCGGTAAATAATTTTTGTCTTTTGCTGCTGCTGTTCTCGTTGTTGTTGTTGTTGTTGCCATGCTTGTTGTTGAGGTTATGTAGTAGGCGCAGAGTCATGTTGTTTTTGTTGCTGTTGTTTTTGCTGGTGTTGGTGTCGCTATGCCGAAAAACGGATTAAAATGGATTAAGCATACGCAGCGTGTGCGCAACACATGCTTAAATTATGTTAAAATTTGTTTAAAGTGTTACGGCGCGCACGAGTGAGTGTGAAAGATAACATGTGTGTGTTGCAGGGGTGGAGCTAGAAGTAGGTCTAAGGGGTCCCGTACCCTCTGGCAATGTAGGAGTTTGATACTCATTCAAATATCAAAATGAGAATGAAATACGAACGTTCCTTTGTAATTTTTTTAGCATACGCCCCTGATGAATTATGTGTGTGCGTGTGTGTGTGTGTGGTTACTGATAACCAACACCCTTTGTCTATATTAAACTGTTCGAGTGTGTATAGGTGTGCGGCTTGTCGTCGCTTCTTGACTTAAATCGATGCTAATTTTCGGTTTAATTCAACGGTTTTGTTTACATGTGTTTAAATGCCAATGCGTATGTGTGTGTGTGAGTGTACTGACATTTTGGCTTTACGCTAATTTCTTGTTGTTTTTGCTGCTGACTGGATAAATAATGCTGTTATTATTGTGTTTGATGAGTCAAATAAAAAATGCACGCAAAAAAATGATACGTTGAAAGCAATATTAGAAAAGATTTAAATCTGACGTGGCGCTGCCCGACAAGGGGATACCCTGCAAACATTTTTCCATTTTAAATGGTTTTCAGCAGAAAAAGAGTAAACATTTTTTTGTTCATTAAGCTAACATAAGTCAAATTGACAAATTTTATGGCTCTAGCTTAAGAAAAGTATTAACATAAGGGCTTCTTTCGGAATTTAATACATATATTATATCTTTTGGAGTTTTTAACCGATCTTGAATCCCATGTCTATGCCAAGTTTTAACTGCATCGCATTTCAATTTTGTTGTAGTTTAGTTTAAACAATTTACACTGCGCCTCGTCTCTTTCAGCTTGTTATATAGTAATTCTAAAATGCTATTGACCCTATTTGTAGTACAGTGTATACAATCTAAAAAAAAAATATAAAAAATAATAAATGTTTACAGCAGCAGGTGTGAAATTACTCGCTATGTTTGCCATTTTTGAGGCACAGCAACAGTCTTAACAGCCATACACTTATATACCAACACATGCACATGCGTATGTTTATGAATTTTTGAGCATGATAAATTTTTTGATGAAATTCCAAGAACTTGGCTTATCATCATCATTGATGGCACAACTCTCAAGCTTTTCGCTTCCCACAACATATTTAAATCATCTGATAATTTTGCCTGGCATTGAAAGTAAACAGAACCATGCGGGTGAATATCCGGTGTTTTGAAAAGCTGTTGTCTGCTTTCTATCTTGGAATGATGCAAATCTGATGCCACAGCAGGTTTTGGCATATGCTCATCAGCTGTAAACAAAAAGTTATTCAACAAATTTCACATAAAGGTCATCATGTCACGTGAAAACGAGCATATTGTCAGCTTAAATTGGATTTACTTTGTACTTGCTTGTATGCTAGCTCTGGTGCTTAAACTTAAAGTTACTTGCTAGGATTTTTAATAATAAAATAAATTTATTAATTTGTATACTTTGTACTTGCTTGTATGCTAGCTCTGGTGCTTAAACTTAAAGTTACTTGCTAGGACTTTTAATAATAAAATAAATTTATTAATTTGTATAATAAATAAATTATTGAGGTTACATCTCCAAATAAGCTTAGATGACTTCTTCTTTATTGGAACACCTTACTTATAACAGAGAACTCTCTAATCTAATTCGATACGGGAAATGTTTACCTGTTGTAAGCTCTGCCAAATATTTTAAGTCACAAAAAAAAAACAGAAATTCAGAATTGTGAAATCAGACCTTTGTAAAACGCGCTGTTGGTGAAGAGAATAGTTTTTATCATTTATTTTTTTTAAAGCCTTTTAGCTATTGACCAGTCAATTTAGCTCTCGAAGCTGGAATATCATGTAGGTATCGAAGATGAGTCATCCATCAGTCGTTGAAAATTTGACAACTTCCTTCACAAAGTGTCCATGGCAGTACTGTGACTTGAAACTATTTACCGTGGTATCTTGGTTGCAGGCTTATATTCCAAAGGAACTCTAAGACTGTTTGCAGGTTTATCTTCCAAAGGAGCGCTAAAACTTTTTGCAGGTTCATCTTCCAAAGCAGTTCTAAGATTTTTTGCAGGTTCATCTTCCAAAGGACAAAACAGACTGTACAACTTAAATTGCTTACTTCGATGCGTCATCCCATTTTTTAGAGAATGACAAACAAGTCTGTCAGTCAAGGAAGCTACTAATGCTTGCCAGGTTTCGCGAACATTACTTTGGTATGTCTTTTTTAAAAGAAACTTTCAATTTTGGCTTGCCACATTCGATAAATACTCAAGTAGAGAACATCGAAACCGTAAGTTCCTTTAAAACTATCTTAAAAATTACCTATACTAATTAAATACATTTTTTCAAATTTTTTTAGCACTTGCAAGCATGTATGTATACAAATAACGACTAAAAGACGAAATCTTCTACGCGCAAAAAAGTATGCTATGAAAATACAATTACTATGCATTGCATATAATAAATACAAAAAAACATATTTTTTTTAATTTTTTCGATTTTTCAAGTCAATTAAATAACTGCATCTACATATATAAAAACGTCACGGGCAGTTAATTATTGTCCATCAATTGTCTTTTTAACATAGCTTATATCTTTTTGTAAGTATTTACCTATTATTGCAGTTTTTGCCACGACGCGTTATTCGATGCTGCATACTGGCCTTTAGAGCTACCTTTTGTTGATAATATTTTCAATTTATTTATTAATGAAATTAAAAGCCGATTTTCTCTTGTATGCCAAACCTTTTCTTTCTAAAAAGTCTGGTAAAGGTGAGGTACTTCATACAAATTTTCAAAATTTTTATTTGCATATAACTAAGTAACATGCAAAATGTTATTTCTCTAAAATGAATTTGAGTCATAAAAGGAACTTTTTGGGTCTTTTGTACACTGCTTAGCCAGGCGACTAATGCAATTGATGTTGACCCAAGATGAAATGAATGAAGTTACAAATCCCCAGTGACGTCATAAATGTTGCATGAAATAAATATACAGATACACGCACGACAACGAAAATGCATTAGAATCAAATAATGTAGAAGTTTGTAGATGCTGTGGCCGACAGTGGAATACTCTGCACCCACTTATTCGAAACAAAAGGTATAGTAATGGGTATATGAAGTATACTGGAGGTAACATCACGGTGTAGAGGGTTCAAGAAATTGATTTAGCCATATCCTTCTGGCTGTCTATGTGTCCGACTGGATCTTGGAACATACAATTACCAAACTTAAAATTTTGATTCCTTATGTTTATTTTTTTTTCTTCTTTCACGCCCCCTTCCTTCCCCAAATAATTACTATGCGCTTTAAAGCTACATCGTTAATTTGTAGGATAATATTTCAAATAACTTGTAATAAGCAAAAAATATGAGATACCATTAGCTTCTTATCTATGTTTTTTTGGAATCCCATACAAAACAAATAAATAGTTTATTTAACGATCTATTTAATGCATATACAGGAAATATATATAATAAAATAAAAATATTTCGAATAATGCCAAACCTTAAATAGAGTTGGTAGAGTGTTGATTTCAAAAGTTAACGTCTTGAAGCCTAGAAACCCTGCTTCCGATTCCCAGTCGAGGCTTACTTTTTTTCTTTTTAAGTGCTCTTCTTTAAAGAATTATGGTAAGATATTGACGTACGGATAATGCACATCTTTTAGTAAAATATGGCGTCTCCAAATTCGTGATGAAAAGCATATTGATATAAGAATCTCATGGTCTATGCTACTCTTAAAAAGGGTAATAAAAAGGGTATACCAAGTTTGCAAAATTTAAAGCCTATCAAAAAGCTGTGCACAATTTATGCATGGCTCGGCCTGAGCCTGGACAAGTAATCTATATTTTTTTCGTAGACTTTGTTGCCCTTGTTTTTATTTTCTTTTTTGTTGCATTGCATTTTTGTATACTTTTTGTTGCCAGTGTGTGTGTGACTATTGTATACTTGCCGGCCGACTTGTAAATGCAGCTTAGAATTTGTTGCACATAAAGTGAAATGGCTGTTCCGAAATTCCGCACACAGAAACACATAAGGACTTGCTGTAAAAGAGAGAACGGGGAGGATAGAGAGCAAAAGAGTCAAAAAGGCAAGCCAAAAATAACAACAAAAAATAAATAAAAATAAAAGGAGTAAAGAAATTGGCAATTTAACATTTGACGTTTTCTACGAGACTTGTTCAAACAATATACTTGGGAATTTGTTTTAATGTTGGCATTCGAGCCAAATGAAGGGGGGACGCGTTTTCTTGGCTTTGTGGGGTTAAAGCGGGCACAACGTGCCACACAGTGTGTGCGCTGGGAGAAGGGGGCTATAACGCAAGGCAATGAGCATGCACTAAGCAAAAAAAGAACTGAATAGGATCGAAATAGGATCGAAATTTTAGAATGATTACTGAAAAGTTATTTAATGTTTAATAAAAATGCAATCTAACCTTATATAACAAACAATTTTTTTTTCTTATCTTGCATTAATATCGTATATAGGATTGATAGAGTTTCAATAAACTCTACCTATAAAATATCTAAATAAGGAAACCATTTTCCGATTATTCAATTGGCCCACTGGCATCGGTTTTACACAGCACTCTCACTGTCACAAAGTATGGATAATAAAAAAAACATAGGTCACAAAAAAAAGTGCTGTGAATTTTATATGTGACAGGACTACTCATATTGACTTTGAGCCGCTGAATTGCGAATCCGAGGTTCACAAAATCCCAACACCCAAGAGTTCTAAAATAATATGAAAAAAAAAATGCCATAAAAAGATGTATTTGGAGGTTATCTTCGAAATCTGACGTGCTATGGCTTTTTTGACCTCGGATTCGGATTAACACATCGCCATACAACCGGTCTCGTTATTATCTCAGAACCGGTGTGTTATTTGAAGCTGGCCTTCAGATTCAGCGGCTCCAAATCCATCCGGGTAGCCACGTCATTTGTAAAGTTCACACCACTATTTTTTATGGTCCTGTGCAATAGAAATAGATTACTTTTAAATTTTTTTTAAGAGTTGAGCTTTGGACGAACCAAGGGAATTCTGTAACTTATCGACCAATTGTTTGTAATAGCCTATTTACACTGGGGCACATCTAACATCTTATGTTTCAACATCATTCCAACATCTTGTGGAAATGTTCCTATCTTATTGTGTCCCGACGAAAATATATTTGATACTTTTTCTGTGCAAGTCTATATTTTTTACACTGTCAACGAAAAAGACTGGAAACTTTTAAACGTCAAAACAAAGTGGAACAGAAACCGAGCACTTGTAAGTACAAAATAAATTGAGTATTTTTGTAATTAAATTGTATTAAAATATTTTTAAATTGCAGCTGCAGCTTCCAAAAAACCAACCGTCCATAAAATCCAACGTTCGTAAAAATTCCCATATTTACACAGAAATGGCGGAAAAATTAGGGGCTTCCTCATTCAAAGAGACCTGAGCCGACGTCAGGACAAAAATTGATAAATTAACTAGAAAGTATAGGTAAATAAAAACCAAATGAAATTATTTAATTGCAATGATAATTATTTGACTAATTTCAGAGAAGAGAAACGAAAAATAGGCCTAAGCGGCGGAGCACCATCAAACTGGGTGAACTTCAACAAAGTACACGAAATTAATCACTAATTTAAATTGTATCGTAGGTGCGTTAAAAATTGCGGCTGACGATTGCGTGGAGGTGGTCGCAGAAACCACTCCGAAGCGGCAAAAACGTGAATACTAAGCCGAGCTTGTCCAAGTGGCACGTGACCGCGCTGATATGCAGCGGAAGCAGTTGGACCTACTGCAGAAAATGGGAGACAACCAAGGAGCTTTTCAGGCAAAAGTGCTGGCAATTTGAGAAAAGAAATAAAATAATTCTTTTATCCTGTGCGTACCTCAAAGCTAAAAAAAGGCTATAATATAATATACATTTTGTCCAAAGGTCTAGATATTTTACTTTTGCAGATTGCTCCAGAGTCGCCGACTTGCTGACATCAGAGGGTCAGGAGCATGTTGCAGCTTTTCTTTTACATTGCACGTGTTTGTACAGGTAGCAAGAGTCAGCATATGTTGGAACACTGACGCCGGTCAACATTGATTTGGCACAGGTCTTCATGCATATGTCGCGTGTCCATCTACAGTCAGTATACAGATCGACTGAGAACGCAAGTTTTACATGCGCGCACGGTACATGGTATGCACGGTACCTGGTATGCTTGGTACTCATTAAGCGCTCAAAGAGAAGTCCTACATACTAATCTCCCACAGCTGGCACAACAGCAATCTCAACTTAGGATTCTAAAAAAGTTGTATTTTTTTCATGTAAACTCGGGTATACATCCCGAAATTTATTGATTACGCAGTCTTCGACGCGATGTTAGCAGCAGTCAGTAGTAAGCATCTGCTCTTTGCTGGGACCGTTTCTATAAGTTTACTAACGAAGCTGTTGCAATGGGCAATCAATCCGACTATCATTGTACGTACTGGAGAAAAACGAGATCTGCTACTCTAAGGTACTCAGATTGAAGTCAAAAATTATCTATATATTTTTTTTGTCGCTTTGTATCTCGTAACGCATAGTTTTTGATAGTTTATTTGAAACTTTTAAAGCGCAAAGCATAACTTTTCTTAAAAGTATGGGATTTTCTTAAAAATTTAAAAAAAAAAATTATTTTTCTTTAAAACTGTAGAGGTGTTTTCGGTTTCGATGCCAAACAAGCATTTAACGTCGGGATGTAAAGATAATAAATAGCAACGTCTCAGGATACAGTGCTTTAAAATCCGAAATTAATTAAAGTTGTCTACGACATTAAAGTTAAGCGTTCTTAAGCTAAAGCTCGGGTAGTGGAAGTCCCTTCCCATCATACCTTTTATGTATCCACGACTAAGCCTTTCCCAACAAGCCAACAAGACTGTGCTAAAAATATTAGCAGCTTGCATACTTTAACTAGTGTAGATTTATTTAGCTCTGCATCTATCTATCCGTCAAATAAAATTAATTTTTTAATGTACAAATTTAGCTTTTTTTAATTCGACCACATAAGGGACATTTGTTTATTTCAATAGTCCCGGAATAGTTTCAAACGTTCCAGATGAAAATGCTCGTTAAGTAGCAGTTAGTTACGTATTAAATACTAGATTAAGTTTGTTAAAAAAGAAAGAAATTAAATAATATTAAAAAAATGTTTATGAAATTTTTTGTTTCTAAAGAGTTTTTTCTTGCGGTGTGGGGCATGGCGTGCCTGGTAAGTTACAATAATGGTTTTAAATTTTTATTAGATGACGACGCTTATGCGCCTTAGTTGCAAGCAAGTCAAGTCCAGGTCGGAGCAAGCCAGTTCCAGCCAAAGCCAGCAGCTGCTGCTGTTCCTTTACTGCTGGCTGCTACTGGCAGTCAGCGTGTGCGGCATGTTGCAAGTACTTCAAATGTGTTGAAATGTATGTTAGGCAGGCACATGTTGAAACATACTACATATACATATGTACATATAGGTAACTAAGGTTGTATATTAGTAACGTTAAAATTTCCCAGCTAGTTGGCTGTCCATTTTCTTTAAATATGTTTGTATCTATATGTATACATATATAGGTATGTCTGTGTGTGTGCATGTGTTTATTTATTTGTTTGTTTGTTGGTTTTCACCTAGTTACTAGTTCTATAAACTTGCTCATGTGGAAATATAAGCACTAATTACCAAAAATAAAATAAATATATATAACATGTTCTTGTTGTTGCTGTTGTTATTGTTGCTTTTGTTGCTTTAGCTGTTGCTGTTAGTTTCGTGCCCCTGAGCGTATGCTACACTTTATTTAATGTTACCGCTGCTGCTGTCGCCTAATTCGCATAATTACGCGCTTATTATTTTTGCAAACTGTGTGTACGCAATCTCTATCTGTATTTCTCACTCAGTCTGTGTGTACGTTTGTGTGTGTGTGTGTGTATCTGTGTGGTGTGTGCCTAATTTCATTTAGCTTTGCGTGCATGTAATTGTATTATTTGCTTGATTTTATTATTTGCCCACGCGCACAACAGCGCCACATAGCGGCCATAATTAACCGCATAAATAAAACAGTCGAAAACTGTCTGTATAGACAGTCGGATCGGATAACTATATACATATGCATCGAGGGCAGACTAAAATTTACGTTAGCTAACATTTGGTTTTTATTGTTTTTGGCTAGCCTTTTCGGTTATCCAGCTCTGCCAAATAATGAGATCACTGTTGAAGTCAACGTTTTACTGACTTTTTTACAACGTTTTCATGGATGAACTAATGTAAAATATGAATTGACCGTCTGTGGCGATGGTTAATTGAACAAGGAAGTACTTTTGGGCCGGTATCGAAATTGGGAATTGAACAAGACAATAGAACACGACAGAAATGAAGAAAATGGAAAACAGTGTATTTTTTCTGAGGAACAGACATCGAAGATGATAAAACGTAGGGAATAATTCAAGTCGATTACGCTGAACAAAATAGCACGATAACTCAGAAATATTATTCGGACCGATTCGATGCTAATTTCAAAAAAACAAAATCTTTTAAGATTTATAAATTTTTCGTTTTTTGACCCTTTCAATCGATCTTAATCATTTCTTAAACTGCAACAATGAGTTTAAATAAACAAATTTTAAGGTGTGTAAGAGGGTAAATTACCTAGTGGGTGATTTATCCTTGCTCCTTTCTGCCCCAATTTGAGCATTTTAGTAAAAGAGTTACATGCGATTTGGGCAGATTTGCCAGACTGCCCAGATCTTGAAAGAAGAGTATGTTTGCCTTTAATTATACCTTGGCCAGAGTGCTCGGCGGTTGTGACAATCGAACCCAGTGTCCAATTTTCGATCCGCCTTGCTGCTGACTATGAAGAGGCCGATGGAAGTGCACTCGATACCAGGTATGCCAGAGTGACCAGGTACCCGCAGAGGTTGGTCAAGTGACACAGATTACAAAATTGTGTACGGAAAATGAGCATCAGGCAAAATTTGGTGTCGCTATGGTCTCTGATAGACTGACGGACAAGGCTTAATCGCCGAGATTGCAAAAAGCCTTTTACCATAAACAGATTAAAATCTGCCATAGATGGCATATGAAGTTGCTTTCACACCTACTTTATATTTCTCCGTCTTTGGCCACAACCAGAAGAAACGTCTGAGTGGAAAAGTATTTCTTTGAATGATATGGTCCCCTTCGAATCGATTGCCTTTTTCAATAAACTCAACAAATTACACTTCTTGGAAACGAAACAATTTTAGAAAAAAGTCCTTGGTCCCTTCATTGCGATTACTTTTCAGCTAGCCCACGTACAGTAAGCTTTACTTACACACATACGCAGACACTACATATGTACACATAAGCCCCAGTGGTTTGCATTTTGGTTTAGCCAATGGCCATGACAACAATGCCAGAGTTGGCCAAGTTGACGCTGGCCAACAAATTAAATGGCTGTCATATTTCAGACCAGTATTTTTTTTTTTTGTCCAGAGCCATTTTGTTTGTATTTTTACTTATTGGCTGGCTGCATTTGTTTGCCATTCGGTTTGCATTATGAACAAGTTGTGAGAATAACTAATTGAAAAGTTTTTGTTTTTTTTTTTTTGTTTCTTGCATCTTGCTACAAAACGAGTATCTGCCGTGTCCGCTCTACTTTGGCTCGATCGACGGATTTAAAGTTTTGCCAACGTTTTTTGTACTTGACAGTTTGTTTTTTGTGCATTTATTAGATGGGATTTATTTAGTTTGCAAACAATGCTAAACTCTTTGACCAAGTTTTATAAATGGCCATAAAATCAGTGCGGTTTTATTATTAAAAAAAAAATAGAGTTTTTTCATGGTTTAATCCCTGGCTCGAAAACACAACATTCTGTTTATTGGAAGCAAGAAACCAAGCAAGATAAACAACAAGCTTTAGTTACTCCACGGGCAGGTCAAACCGAGTGGCTTAAGTTTGAACATAAAACACCATTTTTCTTTTGATATCCTTGTTATCTTTAGTATAGGCCCCATAACCATAGATTAAATTTTCGCGCTGGCTTATTTTTTTGCAGCACAGTTTTTCGTTCGGAGTATGTCCATTTGTATACCTGCATAATTATGGAACTTTCTTGGTTTATGAACCTGCAAGTGGTCCCAAATATCCCAAAGATTTTTTATTGGATCTCCCTGCTTTCACTGTCTTACTTTAGTAGAAATTCAACGCAGGCTTTGCTGTGTTTTCTTAGGGAATATACAATCATCCGAACACAAGTCCGCTTAGATTTGCCTAGGTGGAATATCATACTCGAAATTAGGGCTCACGATTCTCCGATATTTATATTTTTGGGGTTGGGCAGCTGTTCTATCCGTAATATATTAACAGAGTGTCATAGGACCTATAGATGTACTACACCATCTAATTTGAGCATAAAGGTTTATATGTGAATTATTTTTTACTTGCTAGATAAGTATACTAAAAGCCTACTACTTTAAATTTTTTATATGACCTTAATAGTGATAACCAAAATATCTTTGGAAAGAGAAAAACATAACGCAAGTTCTGTTTTTGATTATTTTTATATTAAAGGCTAGTACGAAGCATCGAAAAAACCGATGAAAAAAAAACTAAAACTTATTTTCCGAGCAAACAGGTAATATATGCTAGATGGCACCAGCATTAACGTTTAGTTCTAAAAACAAATAGTTAATATTTAATAAAAAAAATAAATATTTTAAAAGTTTCTCTGATTTATTGTTGTGCCATTAGGGACTTCTAATGTTTCCAATAAATAATAAACGGCCTACGGTTTCACAATGATTTTTTATGGGACCAAATTTGGAATTATCCTGCACCTTATAGGTTGTTGCACAGTGTTTTTCAAAAGGCTGCTTCTTAATGCTTAGTTTGGATCTACCCAATGACTTTGTTTCGTTTCATTAGCAGCAGCTATATCCTTGATCGTAACTCTATAATTTGTTAAGTAAACATGCTATTTGGGTTAGATAGATGTTCTTGAAATCCTTGATAAATATCATCAATTATAATTGACGATTGGTAGCTATGGCTAGACTGACTGTAAGAATCGGTCTTACATGGAAACATACAATGAGTTGGCATAAAAAATGTATCTTATATGCAGCTTCCAAAGGCTCCTTTTCGTATTTATGGCAGACCAAAGTAATATATTGTTAAAGTAAGCTTTAATATATTGTGTAATCTGTGTATATCATGTCTTGAAATATTTCTATTGTTGTATTTGACAACTGACATTTAGCCTTCATACATCATTCCGGCTTTTAACATCTAATCACTAACAACTCTAGACAAATGGACTCCATGCCTAACAATTTCGTCCCACTCTTTGTAGGGATAGGTCAAATCCGCATATCCAATTTATTCCGCTGCTCGCATTCAAAACACAAACAACGACAGCGATAACATGACCCGGCACAACCAGACACTGACTTGCTGACAGCTGAGTATATTCTTAATAATACATAACGAAAAGAGTACAAAAAAAAACAAATAAAGGACAACATCAACAGAAGGCAAAGAGAACAAAACAAGTGCAACACCACAAACAGACAAAAATTTACAATTTCGCACGCCATAGCGCCTACAAAATGTCAAAGCAGACGACAACAGGCGCACCATACCAAACAAATTTCTAGAACCAGTACCAGACCCAGACTCAAAACCAGACCAAATCCAGCCAGGCATAGCCGGAGTCTGCCCAAACAGTCGTTGCCAGCGAGCGTAAAGCGAAGCGAGAGCCTCCGTTGACGACAATCACAAAACAGACAAATCCTGCAGCAACAAGAACAGTAGCTGCGAGGAAGCACAGTGGGTGAAATCTGAATATTTAAGCAGTTCTCTACCGCTTAGGTCACTGGAGCTGGTAAGGGTTGGCCTTCCAGGAAATTTCTTTTGAAAAATAAATAACAAATTTTACAAAGACATATTTTGAGAAAATTTGTGCTTTTACCTTATATTAAATTAATTTAGGCCCACGTATCCTTAATCTACAAGTTACAAAAAAAAACTAATTGAGGTATCCACGAATATAGTGGTTTATCTGAAAGTTCTTCAATTGGTTCTTCAATCGCCAGCAAGAAGTCAAATTCTCCATGACTCTAGGCTATAGATCAGAGTCCACAAGATATAACAACCCATTCTATACCATTCAATTTGGACTACGAGAACTTGGTTAGCGCTCTCCATAGCATCGAAAACTATATTTTTTAGAGTTTTCAATCATTCAAACATAGGATCTCGAAGATGTTATTGTTTCTGAAATAAAGATTTTATCAAAACAAATTTTGTCTTTATAGACAAAATCAATCGTTTTTTACAACTAATATAGCATAACAGTTTGGAAAATATGGTATATTTCATGGAACCCTCAGCCGACATACTCATTTCGCACAAGAACTGGTTATTTAAAAATTTTATTTTCGATATACTTTTTAGTAGAAAAGTTCTTGGTAAGAAGTAAAAACTCTTAGGGATTGATGGGAATGCAACTCCGGTTCTATACCGTATAACGTGTCTGTCCATCTGGCTAGAGCCACCAAACTTTAGATAAAGACTCATTAAGGCTAAAGCCGAAAAATGTGTTTCCCTTTTTGGGAACACTACCGCTCAGTCACTCGGCAGTGTGACATATGTGTGTAGTAGATTAAAGTTTGGATGTCGTACCAAAAGCAGAGATGAACGTGGCAAGAAATACGAAGAATAGCTTCAAATAGAACTAACTGGAGAAATCTCGTTTCCTCCCTATGGTCTACCTAAAATCATTGTAAATTAGGTTGTGAAATTGACAAGGAACTAATATGTCCGGATGTACCGACTGTATCCGTCCACCAACTTTCTAAACCGATTTTAAGCAAATATATTTTAAAGCTGGAATTAATAATATAAAGGTTTTTGTTGTGTTTCAAGATTGTCTTTGAGAGATAAGGATAAAACGTTAAAAACTGTTACAGTCGGACGGATACGGCAGAAATTAGATCGCTACTGTTTGCTTTCATCCTCGTAAATACTTACGTAAACATTCGGAAACAAGTGTCCGAAGAGATTTGCAAAATCAACCGAATCCATAATCTCTTGAGAGTTCTGTGTCACCCCAGATAATTTTCATTTAATGTATCAAATTAATTTCATATTATCAACGGAATTATGCGAAAAAGTTATGTAAAAAGTTTTTAAAAAAAAATAGCTATATTGAAATAAAAAGGAAAGTATCTCTAAACCTTTGACACAACTCCTTGAAATATTTCAATTAAACATCTGGGTGTCTTATTCTGGTCCACTGTTCTCCGCCGACTTTGACTTTGGCAGCGCTATACACAAGCTTGTCCGTCTGTCTGTTACGTGCCACATGTGCGTCAGATGTGGCAATGATTTGCATCGAGGTGTGGCATAAAAAACAAAAGCTGCGAGTGCCAACAGCCTGCCAAGCTGTGTGTTAGTGGGGGTCGGGCAGAGTTATGAGCTGCGTGTTTTTATGACACATATGCGAGTTTGTGCCCCAGCTCCGCACGGTTCTGTCAACTAGACAACAAACAAACAAACAACAACACTGTGATAGCCATAGGTGCTGGATGACGGGGTGAGTGGGGAAGCTGTTTCATCGTTCGTTGTTTGTTTATTGTTGTCACTGATAGGTCAAAAATATGTATAATTGAAAATTGGTAGCGAGCTTTTAATTAATGAAGGTGAAATAGCGGAAAGATGAAAACTCCCTGAACTTTTTTTCGTCCAAACCTGCCTAATGGTGGGTTTGGTGGAACAGATGGTCGGATAGAAGGATAGATGAAAGGGATAGAGGCACGGTTGATACTCTGTTGACATAACCACAATGGCCAAATATTTGCGTTGCCCTTTCAGCTGTGGGAGCAGATAATGTGCTCCACCATGGCTCTGGTAGGCCGACAAACTGAATAGGTCGCTTTGGCGAAATCAACTCTGAGCATCTGGAAACTGTCAGAATTTCGCGGGCTGTAAAGGCAAACTGAAGTGAATTTATATCTCGAAATAACTCACAATATAAAAAATACTTTGTGTCTTTTTAGAGGAAATTAAAATTTTGAATAAATCTTAAAATTTATAGAAATTCTTTAAATACGTAAAACTTTAATGTTTAGTTTTTTCTAACAAATTTGTTGTTTTTGAAATGAAAATTCATTGTTCTATAATATAATACTTGTACGGACTTAATCATGTCCTGATAAAGGTGGCATTGAGGGCTCCAAACGCAGGAACAATATTCCAAAATTGGACGGACGAGAGAAATATAAAGAAGTTTGGTTGTGTAAGGGAGTTAAACTCTTTAGACCATTCGTCGGCAAAAAATACACCTGCATTTTAATTTGCGTTTGTGTGAGTGCGCAGCGATGCGTCAACACAAGCATCGGCATTGCGGCCTTGTGTCTGATTTGGAATTAAGGGCGAATCCAACCCTGCTAAGTTGGAAGAAACGAATAGATTTGGCTCAGTGGCATGTACGTTTGCCTTTTTACGCTTAGGAGACACTCTAATTAGCTGTAAATTGGCAAACATACTTGCAAGAGATGAGAACTTATCCTGCAACGGTCGAAAATCCATATAAAGATCATTGAATCCAAGCTTAGTCTGGCGCAAGAAAGCCTTTATTTCGATTTCCGCAGCGCGGCAGGCTATGCAGGTCCAACTTAAACCTTTGTCTTTGCGTATAAAACCATAAACGCGCCTGTTATAACCCGCACATTTTGGGTCTCCGTTTAGATACCACTCCATTTGCAAATTTTAGTGTCACTCATGACTTTATACTCAAATGCTAAGTTCAAAATAAAAAAGAAGTAGCAGGCGGATTGACGGTGTATAAGCGTCCCAAAGCTTATAAAACCAGCTGGTAAAGTTTCGTATCTCTCTCTCTTATAGTCTCCGAAATCTAGGTGTTCATACAGACGGACGGACGGGCAGACGGACATGGCTCAATCGCTACCTGAAGTTATGATAAGCATATTGGTATAAAAGACTTGGGGTCTCCCACGCCTCCTTCTGTCCGTTACATACATTGCACAAATCTAGTATACCCTTTGTACCTATAGGTACAGGGTCTACAAATTGTAAGATTTTTTAAAAATTATGTTTGGATTATACACATATTTGGAGCTTTCGAATTTACTAAAAAAGTCCACGTAATTTAAACTGAAATCATTTTTTAAATAGCCTTTCATATTCCTGAATTCTGTTTTTGTCAGTTTCAAGTTTACAGATAATTATTTTTAATTATTTTTTTTGGAATACGTTCACATATCTACACACAGTCACTGTCACACTGGGAAATTGCTTATGCATATGCCTTCCTAAATCCAAAAGATAGGTACGATTAATTTAATAATATGCTAAAATGGTGATACAACCTCAAAAAAGACAACGTGTCGTGACGTTTTTGTTAAAAATTCTGGTATTTGCATAAACAATTTTTAGAAAGATGAAATTTTCGCTCATGTTCTTAAACGAGTAAACTATTTGTTTGAAAGTTTGAGTCTCCTCAAATTTTCTCTTTAACGTAACTTAAAAAAAAAATGGACCAAAGGGACAATCTAGATAAGGTACTGGAAACTGCCCCCAGCGATTTTTAAAAACTAATGATGCAGTTCAATGCATATGGCAAAAACAAATTTTTTCACAAAATTCCAGTTGTTAAACTTAGCGCGTTACAGCTTAATTTAAAATTTACCTACAAAATAAATAAATTTTTTCCATCATATAAACAAGAGGTATGTATTCTATTAAATATTATAAAAATGTATTATAATTTTTGCCATCTTCCGACAAAAAAAAAATGTTTTTCATACATTTTAAAAACCTTAAAAAAATTTTCGTTTTATTTTTTTTTTAAATTGTTCCACCAAATCGATTTGATTCATATTCACACCAAATGAGGAACGTTTAAAAACAGGCGTTTCAAACTAAAATGGTGATTGACATATTTAAGGAACATACTTAAAAAATTAAGAAAATTTCATATTTTTTTAAAAATCTGTTTGTTAGAAAAAAAAAAATATTTTTTTTTTATAGAGCCCTATTGCCAACTTAGATAAAAAAAAATTGGTTCAATTAAATAAAAACGAAAAACACGTTTTTTTAAATTAAGCCGTAATTTTGGGAAACATTTTTTTTTGCCATATGCATCGAACTGCATCATTAGTTTTCAAAAATCGATGGGGTCAGTTTCCAGAACCTTATCCAGCTAGACCCTTTCTTATAAAGGTGGATACGAGATAAAAAAAATGCATTTGTCCAAAATATTGACAGTTTATGCTAAGATGAAACCATCAATCCATCTACTTTTAAAAAGTTATCTTTTATTTGGCATGCTCTTTTCAATTTCCGAGAAATAAAATAAAAAAATACCTACAATTATTTAAAAAAATTTTCTAGAAAATTTATAGTTTTAATCTCTGACCTGTAATTTTGAAAGTAGGCTAAAAAATTTTCAAACTGCATATTCTGACATTCAAAAAAAAAAGTTATATATTGCTGTCACCTTGATTACACTAGTTTAAAGTGTTTTTTAGGATAATTTTGAAAAACGAATCTGGCATTAATTTTTTTTCCTGAAGAACCGTTTTCAAAAAATTTTTCAAATAACATGTTTTTTGGTACTGTTTTCAATTATTCGTGAGTATCTCCTGAACAAAATGTTTAACCGGCATAAAATACCATTAAATCAAAAGGTATTGATGTGGCCTTTCCGTTGATATACGATATGTGAAGATTGAGTCAAAATTATTGAGGTTTTATTATTAAGCTTTTACGAACATTTCGAGCCTAAGATATTCTAAATGTTGAGACTAATTTCTTTTGTTTGAAAGTCCCCAGCGTCTCCTTCCATATGTTACAGAAACTTAATAAAAAGTAAGGAGCTTGTAATGTAATTTTGAGGTATATATATATTCAATATATTTATTCCTTTTTGAATTTTTTGTAGTGAAAATTAACACATTTTTGACCGACCAAGAATCGCTTTTATTAGTCTTTTATTAAAGTGCTTAAGTTCCTGGTCCTAAAACTTTCTTTCCAGTACATTTATTTTGTGAGTATATTTTCAAACATTTAATTCAAGTAATAAAGGCAATGAGTGCCAATGTCCATCGGGCTGGTCCTAACCTAGTATCGTCGATCCTGGAACGATGATAAGATACAGAGTAACTCATTGGTGTAACATCAATGAGTATGGGCTTTTCCTCTCTCTTCATTTATTGCTGATTGCAGTCACGGATTCTTGTATTTGGAATTACATTTACTTTCTCAGCTGTTATTATCTGTGTTTTGAGTATGTTGTCCAACTGGCTGTTACTGCCAGCTGGCAGTTGTCAACCAAGTAGCACGCATTGATAATATCCCCTGGCATGGCTCAATGACCAACATTTCTAATCATGGCGCTAAGTCGGATCCCAGCTTCTCCACTTAGGATGGGGTTAGTCTATTTGTTGCTGTTGTTATGCGGGAGTAAAAATATGCCATTAAAATGCAGAGCGCAGCAGGCGGCAAAACACTTTCAGCTAATTCGCACAATGCCAACAATGTCTCAATTTCAGTTCCGGTTTTTATTAGAAAAATACATAAACATAAGCATAAAAATTTAATGCCAAGCATAAAACCAAATTAGCCACAACAAGCAAAAATAAAAAAAATAAAAAAATAAAATTCACACGCTACACACACTCAAGCACACCCACACACACACTCACAGAGCTATATGGCAATAAAAGGCAATCTATAAAATACTACTAGTAGCAATTGATATCAATATGAAGAGCAAGCAAAACCAATAATAAGCTCATTCAAGTTCATGTAAAATGCTTTAGACAGATAATGACAGAGGGGTAGAGGGAAAAGCGGAGGAGAGTAAAAGATAGGTGAAGCGGTAAACTGCAAAAGAAAGAGCGAAGGGAACAGGCAGCTAATTGGCGTGCGACGAAACAGAGCAGTGAATGACAAATAAATTACGCGTGTATCTTTAATGCTATGTTCACACTGGATCACAAGGTGGTGATGCGGCACATGCAAAAAGTGTTTAAGCAGAAAGTAGCTTAGATTGACGTGAAGAAGCAAATTAATTCTTTTTGTAAAAACAAAAACATTATGCAGTAAAAAATTTAAACTTAACATGTCATGGAATAAGAACTGAGTGCATTTAAAGCATGAACAAAATGAGGTTTTGCGTTTTATTTTAATGCCTGTTTTATACCACTTCTAAAGTGAAGCATACACAAACAGAGCTGTTAAAATTGGCGGCAGATTGTGTTTTTTAATCATATTATACTGAAAGCAAAAATAAATGGCGAGCTAAAAAAAAAGCAGTAAAAGTTAAGAAACTTTAATAACTGTGTAGTTTCTCCAAAAATAAAAAAGCCCGCAAGAAAACAAAATGGATAATACTGAGTTTGCCAGATAATTAAATAGTAAAGACTATTGAATATTCGCCTAAAATTTTAAAATAAACGCTTTCAATCAATTTAAATGAAAAACATTTTATCATATAAAATTAATGTCAAAAAGCGTGTCTATATGCTTAAAGCTTATCATTCATCACTTGTATGTATTTAAAAAAAAAAAATATTTAAAATTTATTAAATTTATGAGTTAAAAGCTTACCTAAAAACTGTGGTTATAAGATGGCGATAAAGCTACAAAGCTTAAAGTTCATGTTTTGATCAGATTTGTCTATTGCTAAGAGCATGTTCTCTTTGTCATTCAATATTATATTATCATTGTCTTTTATTTTTTTATTATAATTAATTTATATTTTTTCTTAGTTATTTACTTAAAGAAAAGGTTCTTATTAAAAATGTTCAATGGAAATTCTAATAACATAGCGGCATGTAACGTCATGCCACAAATAAAAGTTTTTTGGATTAAAAAAACTAAACTTACATTATTTTATGTCATGCTAAAAAATGTTCAAACCAAAGACTTGCCCAAAGTGCAGAGGTTTGCGACTTTTTAATTCAAGTCAAAACCCACTTCTGTTTTTTGTAACATAACGCCAACTTCATTTATGCTTATAAGCGGTAAAGTTTAAAATTCTACCTAAAATTTTGACTAAATTTAATGCTACTTAATTGCAACGTAAATATAGTAATATCTATTACAAAATAAACTTTTTTCGTTTTATTGTTATATATTGTCGTACAAATGTAACGTCACGCCAAAATAAACAACGCAATAGCTATTCGCACTAAGCTTTGTCGGCGAGAAGTTCGATTGTGTCATTCCTCGAAGCAGTGTAAACCCGCCAATTCTTTAAGTTTGAGAAACACGAAATGCCAATAGGCCGCTGGGATAGCGTATAAGTAGGCAGAGCTTGAGTGAGAGAAGAGAGAGAGCGGAGCGTGCATTGCGCTAATGAAATCAGACAGCATTAACTGCGACGTCGACGACGGAGCGCAACAACGACAAACAACAGGTGAGCAGTTGAGTGAATTAGATGGGTAATTGTTGTATTGAGTGTGAGTTATGACTGTGTGTGAGTGAGGCGGGTGAGTTTGGAATGGGATATGCGGCATGCGGCATGTGGCATGCAGCGAGGTGGTGAGTAAGCGCGTGTGTTATGTACCGTAAACGTTTGATGTGACGGAACTTAACAAAATGTAATTTGTGCGGCTGCCAACATCCAAACCAACCTCGTTGGTTCGACGGGTTGCTGCAGGGGCACGACACTCGATTGAGAGGCAATGTCATAGTCAGGCAATTGAATTTAGGGCCTCTTCTGTGCATTGCTTATGCCTGTCTGTATATATGCATGTACTATGTGTGTGTGTGATTGTGTGTTTTCGGGTGAGTTTGTAGGCGAACTATGTCAAGAGCAGCTTTAGACAAATTGCGTGAAAATAGCTTTCATTTATTGGAGCCATACGCTTAAATTGCCGAACATGCCGAAAGGAAACTGACCTAGAAAAAAAAAACATTTTGGTAAATTGTTTGAAAATTGTTGGGAAGTTGTAATAAAATTGTTAGCAAATTTAATGTAGCTTATTGAGTTAAGCTCTGTATTAAAGTTGTCATTAATGCAATTCGTGAGAACTCAAAACTTACTTTTACCTAGCAATTTATTAAATGAAGCTCTGCAAATGTTGGCCAAAATGAACTGTGCTTTAAATTGGCTACGAAAGTGTTCCCGAGATTATCGACTATTTTTCTATGACAATGGAAAGCTTCCAGGGGAACCAAAAAAAGGTTGAAGACTTTTCTACATGGCGCTAATACTCAATATTGGATGAGAGCTTCAAAAGGTATAGTAGTTAACTATAGTATTGATTGGAATTCAATATTTTTGTTTCATAATTCAAGAACTTTTATTCTTAATTCAAGATTTTTTGGCCATCTTTTATGATTTTTTGGTCTCATTTTGGGAATTAAAAACAAGAATGCAAATATTTTGATTTAAGATTTTATTTTTTTTATCAGTGTAGAAGTCCTCTCAGATATTTACTTATATACCCAAGACAAATAGTTATATGTACATTGATTGCTTGAATCAAATTTATTTTTTAAAAGAAGGCCTAATTTATTAATTTTATATTTTTTTGTTTTAGTAATTTTTTATTAACATTCCTTAGAAAATAATTATATGCGCATAGCTCTATTTAAAAATCGACTTGATATTGCTTATTCCCAGAACTTAAAGTAATATAAGTTAGATATGGTATTTCCATTAAGTTTATAAACAAGTTTTAGGCTGAGATCCTTCGGATATGGTACCGAATCGTAACTCATATAGTTTAATACATTCCTGTACATATATGTAACCGCTAATAGCAGACTATATTAGGAGGGATTTTCCGAAACCGATTCGTTCGTAATATATATTAAAATTATACCTTATGTCCTTAAATTCTTGTTAGCTACCATCAGAATCATCCAAACTAGACGTTTATAAATACTTTGAGCAATCATAGAATGTAGTACTTGCGCCTTGGCATACCATTGATATAAAATGGTTTCCGGCCTATGCGACCGTATATTACGATTCGGTCCACCCCACTTTTTTACACTACATGCAGTTTAGTAACAATAAGGACCCAGTCTTCTTGAAAGTCATCATGTAATACGTACCCGTCTGGCGTCCACCAATTTTAGGAACTGCACCCTACCCTTGTTAATTGAGTAGTTTTCGGGAATTTTTAAAAAGTTTCCGGTTTCCAATTGAAATAACAACAATTTTGACCATTTTTAACCCCGATTAAAGGATCCCTTTATTCCTTTCCTGCTAATGGTCCTACTTTTCAGCACGACCAAGCATTTTGGACTATTGTGATAGCCTACCCAACAAATAATTGCCATTTTATACCCTGTACCTACTTATACATAGGTACAAAGGATTTGTGCAATGTATGTAACGGACAGAAGGAGGCGTGGCATACCCCAAGTCCGTTATACCAAAATGCTTATCATAACCTCGGATAGCGATTAAGCTATGTCCGTCCGTCCGTCCGTCTGTATGAACACCTAGATTTCGGAGACTAAAAGAGCTAGAGACACCAAACCTTACCGCCTGATGCGCATATTTCGTCAGAAGATGAAGTTTATTGAATCATGTCAATATCTTCCCCCGTTCCCCCGCAGTAGATTTTCGAGGTTTTTAGCCACACCGTTAAATATTTTTATCTCAATCTTAGCATAGCGATGCGTCGTGATTACATGCAACTGTGTGTCAAAATCGGACAAATACAACAGAAGTTATATTTATTATTGTTATGGTAAAAACCTACAATCACCAATTTTGGTAAGATTATTAATGTGGTGCTAATTAACAAATGCACATCCAAATTTTATCGATGCGGGCCCCCCGCAATCGATTTACCGTGTTTTCTCCCACATCCCTCAACATATCAACTTGAAACTTGCCCATATACTTTATATAGCTTCTTTGACGTAACTTTCGATTTTCATCAAAATCTGTATAAATTTACGGAATTTATTGGTATAAATATCGAATTTCACCAAAAAAATTAATTCCAATTGGAAAGTTCTTAGAAGGAATACGCAGAAATAAATTTTTTTCCAGAAAAAAGGTACAGGGCACCGCCTCGACTGTATCACATTTTTTTAATTTTGAATTATTGCCTTGGTATTTATAACCAACTCTTTAAACTTTTCTTGAGACGCGTCGCGACGTTATAGACCAAGTGGGTCTCGGAAAGCAAGTAACTCTCTATGCACATATAATTATTTTCTATGAAAAGTAAAAGTTGAATCCTGGATTTAACCTAACGGTACCTAAATTAGCAAAAACAAGGAAGTTTGTTTTGTGGAAGATACAAACTGTGTCTCCAAAAATTTGCACACTCAAAATTAACGTTCCGCTGCTCATAAGTGAGATATATAAAAAAATCACATAATTATTTGTCTTGGGTATATAAATAATTTCGTGGAACTGAATGTAACCGGATTAGGATGAACAGACGAGTCGATATAGCCATATTTGTTTGTCCGTCCGCCTGTCCATTTTAAGAATAGAATCTCAGAAACTATAAGAGCTTTAGAGCCGAAAGAAGCGCGTTATCTGTACGCCGATCAAGTTTGTTGATTCATGTCGATATTTTGCCCCATTCCCAGGCAGACTTTAACTTGGATACTAAGAATACCTAGTATGTCACAAAATCGAATAAAAACTCTAAAAGTTTAAGGTAAAAATGTGTGTTTTGTAGACCCCCTCGCGAACGTAATGTAAAACTTTTCGTGAAGAAGCTACAGTCAACAAAATCGGTATGTTGACTCATATAACTGAAATATAATATAAAAGTTATATTTACTTTGAAGGGATACTATCCGCAAGTCAGTCGTGAAAGTTTTTCACCAATTACTTCTAAGTAGCAAGTTACAACTCGATGCATGCACATCCATTTTTTCATAACCCACAAATTCTTGCTGGGGATATACATATTCCCTAACACCCTTTGTTTGATAGACATATTTCGCCAAAGAATAACAAAAATAATGTTTGCGTGGAAATCAATCCATGATCCCTTATTTTGCATAAAGCTTATTTCAAAATTCTAACTAGAGCTTTTGAACCGTGCATTTCAATAAGATAAAAGTGTTCAAAAATCACAGTCCTTGTATTAGCGATGTCCAAAGAAAAAATGTAAATCGATTCATAGCCAAAAAAAAATTTTACAAGATTTCAGTTTTTAAACAGAACTCAATTTGAAAAATCGTATTTTTCACTTTTCATTTAGGTAATTGTGATGGCTAAATTAATCAATATTTTTGATACAATTTTTTTTAAAAAATAAATAAAATATTATTATTATTTTTTTTAAGTAAGTATAATACAACAATATAATACAATACAATAAGTCCTTATACAACAATAAACAATCGATCGTTAAAAAACATTTTAATATTGTTTATTTTTATCTTTTCCAAAACACATATGATAGTAAATATTGTTTATATTTTTATAGATGAAGATATAGGGAAATGTGTGGGATCCTCTTTTTCGGAACATTTATAAATACAAATAAAATAAAACGTTCAGTGGAAAAAAAGTTATATACTTTAAGGGGTTATATATAAAGTTGGGGCGAAAAAGTGAGTTAAGTTCGTGATTTTTTAAAAGGGTTTTATGCAAATTTTATTGAAAAAAGCAAAACAAAATGTTCTAGTAGTACTATCGAAGAAATAAAAACACTTTGAATTTCGAAAAAATTTTGAAAATTGTCGGAGTTATGGCCCATGCCCCGCAGCGCTTTTTTTTGCAGAGGCCTTGCGGTGAACGTTCTTCAAGGCGAACCGCTCAACTGAAATCAAAAAAGTAAAGATGGCGTACGTTAAAGTCGGACGCGGACGACTTTGGGATATCCTACTAATTGCAATTAAGTGCGATATATTGCTTAAGCACTCTAAAAGACAATTGATTGCCAAATTTGGGTACGATATCTTCACAAACAAACGAAACACATAGAATTTTTTAAAAAAACGTTTTTTATATATGATATAGTCATCCGATTTTTATAAAATTTTCAACAATGTTTAGGAACTATAATAAGCTTTGGAACACCAAATTTGGTCACGGTATCTTCAAAAACATACGAAACACAACGAATTTTGTACAAAAAACTTTTTTTTAACCGATCGGTCCTATGGGAACTATATGATATAGTCAACCGATTGTAATTAAATTTGGTTCAGTGCTGGGTAACCCTAAAAAACTGACAAACACCAAATTTGGTTACAATATCTTCAAAACAAACGAAACAAAAAGAATTTTATTCAAAATACGTTTTTTCGACCGATCGGCCCTATGGGAGCTATAAGATATAGTCAACCGACTTGGATCAAATTTGGTACAGTGCTTGGGAACTATAAAAAACTGCCGAATGCCAAATTTGATTACGATATTTTTAAAAACAAAAGAATTATTCATCTAATCCTTTTGATTTTTTTCGAGGTCCTCTGAAACACACCTATGGGAGCTATATAATATATATAGAACCCCGATATCAAAAAATAAAATAAACTTGTCTCCCGTAGGATAATAACGGATCTAATCTGAAAATTTGTTTGCTCCAGCTTTCACCATCTCTGAGATCTAGGCGTTTATACAGACGGACGGACGAACGGACGAACGGACAGACGGACATTGGTATATCGATTTCCCTTGTCACTCTTATCATACTTTAGGTAACTTTGGAGGTCTCCGACGTCTCCTTCTGTATGTTACATACATTTTTGGCTTTCACAAACCTAATATACTCTTTGTACCATACGATACAGGGTATAAAAAAATTATTTAAGAAAAATGTATTCTGGTGTACTTGAACGAGACGGTTTCACAAAAAATTTTTTTTTTTAATTAAAAAACCACGTTGACAGGGAAAATCAATTTTTTTGGTGGTCAAAACTTAAAAAAAAAATCATTGCAAAAAATTAAAAATTTTCGGATTAAAAATGAATCGTTCAAGTACACAAGATCGTAAAAACAAATACTTTAAAAAAAAAAATTTGAAAATCGGTTGGAAAGTTTTTGATATATCAAGTTCACCGCAAAAGTACTTTTGAAAAAAACGCATTCCGAGATAATCGCGTTTAAAGTCTTGTGTCAACTATGCCTATGGATAGGACCAGCGCGCTGCAATCGGCTGTAATTTGAAAACCAGTGATCCGATCTGGATGAAATTTTGCGCAGATATTTTCGAAAGTATGTACTTTCAGAATATGAAAAAAAAATAAATTTTGATTTTTCGATACCCAACTTTGTGTATAACCCCTTAACTTTGAACTAAAGACAACAAAATAATTTAAAGACACCTGTGTATTTTTTAGTACATATTTCAAATTTTGTCAAATTTCATTCAAAAATTTAAAGTTACAAAATATAAAAAAGTAATACAATCAAGGTGGTAGTCCAGAGCAAGATACCGTGTATCCTTTCTCCTGAGCAAAATTATGCACATTATTATAATATTAAGTAGCCGTCAAAGGGTCTCGAAGTTTAGGTACAAAAATGGCTTCCATCAATTCAAAAAATTAAATTTAAAAATTGTAATTTTTGGAAACATTTTATTTACCCATAAATCGACATGCATTGATTCTTCAACTATTTGGTTTGCCAAATTCCTTAACCGGCTGGAGGCATTTCAATCACTCAAGTTTGCAGTTCTATAGCTTTCATTTTAATGTTAACTTTTCCTGTTGAAATCTTTTCAAAAACCGCAAATCTAGGTTTCCGAGTGCATTTGCGTTGAAAACTAATTTCATATCTTTCACCACTTTGGTATTTGCTTTTCATTTATCACAAAAATTGCCGCATCAGAGCAACCCGACTGACTGATTGTCAGCACTACCTACATATTACACGGGTCAGCAGACTGCAGTTGAGCTTGAAAACTAAAATAAAATAAAAAAAAGAAATAATTTAACTGCAATCGCGTAGAACTCAACTGTTTTCTCGTCAGTTTTATTCATTGCACACGTGTTCACAAATATTTGCGGTACGTGGCCACACACCTTTGCTTGCATTTTCCTGCCGCGTCCAGGGCGAGAACTCTCTGCACTCCAGTGTCAGAGCTTACCCAGCGAGCGGCCAGCATTTGGTTGGAAAATTATTTTCTGACATGTATTCGTGGTATTATATGCTATGTTTTTAATATCCTAGCAAATTCTGTTGTGTATTTAACCAGCATAAAAAAGTTTAAAAACTCGCAGGGTAGAATTTTTTTTGTGTTTGTCGAGTAGAAAATTTGTCTGGTGAACTTATTTTCTATAGCATGTTTGGTTGCGTTTTATCTCGCTTTGATTTTCAATAAATACCTCGACGAGTTCGACGTTAAACACCATTTGGTGGTCATTTGGAATCCAGTTTGGTTGATAATTTTCGATATTAATTCGAGGCCAAATCAATTTGATTTTTGTTTGGCTGCATTATAGGCATTTGGTTTTGCTTTTTGGGTAATTTAATTGTGTGCACATTTCATTACGTACTAAGGGCTTTGACTACTGTTGTGTAAAGAGTCTTCCATCAGCTGTAATTTATGTACGCTAAACTTAATGTAAAAAGGATATATTAAGTAAACCCAACACCATTATCAAAAGCCATTTAGCCATGTCCATCACATAGAACTAAAGTACATTAACTTTTGCAACAAGGTCCTACTAGCAATCAGTGTTTTGCTATTGACGCCCCAAGAGAATTTAATTTCTTAGTAATAAAACTAGCCCTCTAAAAGAACCTGTAGATAAATATGTTTGTAAAGAAACTAAGGTAATTCAAATTCGTATGTAGACTCATAAAGGCTATGATAAAAAAAATCTTTTTACATATTGGTTATGCCAATGACATTATGCCAATAATTTTTCACTACTTAACTCTCCGTAGAAAGTTAACCCTCGCCCAGGCACATATTTTGAAACCTCACTTCACGCACATAGGGCCTGGCCAGGCCCCTATACATTATATTTTTCGACACACAGATTGCTGATTCTATGCCAAATCGAAATATTAAAATATGAAATAAAAAATATTATGCTTATTGCGCAAAATATTCGACGGCATACAATTCAAATTCCCAAACAAACGCATGCAAATGTATAGGGGCCTGGCCAGGCCCTATGTGCGTGAAGGAAGAGGTAAATTTTATATTTTTTATTTTCGCCGTGTTATAGGGACTTTTTTCCAATTTTTAGTGCATTGATCGAAAGCCAATAAAATTTTAGGAGGGTACCTTGAAGCACGTTTATGTATCTAAATTATAAGCATGTTAAATTAACACTCAAAATCAAAATGGGCCTGACCAGGCCCATGTGCCTGGGCGAGGGTTAAATCACGACAAAGACCTTCCACATCATAATCATCATCACAACCAATCCGAAAAAAAAAGTTTTGTGCTATAGAATGCTTTAAACGCTTTGGTAAATAAGCAATATTGTTACATTTGGTGAGACAGTAAAATAAGAAGTTTACTTTTTTATGTGGGCTTTAAGCAAGCAGTGTCATTGTGCCATACATAAGACGCATCGAAAAGGATCAATCGGTGGACAGTAGTGAAATGTCGATATTTTGGCTTAATTCCCAAAAATGCAGCTAGAGTCTTTAAATTTTGCATATAGTAGTAAATAATACAAAATTTAAAGGAGCAGAACCTTCTTACCAAATCCTATTTGTAAAGTACTATTTTGCTAATAGGGCAATATGAACACCGCTTGAACTGCTTTGTGAGAGTAGCGGTAACAGCGCTCCTATTCTCACCAATATTATTAAGAGTATAGCCTTAAGCATAGCGCGCTCCTTATTGTTTGGTATTAGTGCGTGTGAGTGTGGTGTAGGGGAGAGTAATAGGGTACAGTGATCTCTGTCTTAACTTTAAGGAAAGATAGGCAGATAAGCTAAGTGTCGTTTGGGATTTATTAGTGTTGGTTTGAGACCTACATAAGGCGGATCTGCAGCCATTTGGGCTCTGGTTGCCGTATTTGGTCAGTCGGCGAGTCCTATTGAGTCAGTCAATCAGTGTCAATCAACGAGTGCAAGTTAAGACAGCACCAAAAAATTACAAGCGTTACCCGCAAACTTAAACAGTGAGAAGCAATGCGGAATATTTGTAATAAGTAGCGCACCTGATGCAACCGAGTCGGAAATGTAGTACCGATTCGTTGTACTAGACCTTAGACCCTATCGTGCGTAGCTGTTGGGTTTCCATGAATATTTTAAAGTTCTTAAGAACGTTAAATATAGCCTCAAAGTATTGTCAAATTCTGGGCAGATGTCAAGCAGGTGGACTGTAGTTATGACCTGTCCGCAATGTTGGCACTATGGGCGTAGATTGCTAGAAGGTAGGTGGGCATGCTTTAGTTGGCAGTGCCCGATACATAGCCGCGAAAACCTAACCTAACCTAACCTTGTAAGGGAGCAATCCGTTGGGAAGTGGATCTTCACCCGTGTAGTATTGAAGGCCTTGTATTTCTGTTGGAAGGAGTTCCACTCTATCGCTTGTTGGTCCTTCAGGTGAGATTGTATTGCCTTTAAATGATCGTTGCTGACACAGGGTATGAAGGTATATAAGGGTAACTGCGAGGCAAGTTTGGCGGCCTCATTTATACAATTTCCATTGTTAGCTTTAAGTTTAACTTTGTTTTTCACAGCGAAATTTTGTTTAAAATAGAGAGCGCGCGTAAAAGGCGAAAAATATTCGCTTAAGACCTAAAGTAAATTTATGTTTTGTTCGAGATTGCTAAAGCCTCAACAAACCATAAATGTGTTGTGCCATTAACTGTGGTTAGAGCTAAGCTATCTCAGCCGTTATTATCGATGAATCCAGGGGTTCGTTATTCGTTACGTCAGATTCAAGAAAACGCTAAATGCAACGTGACAGAATCATACGACTTTGGAGGATTGCAAAAAAAAAAATCAGAACTATGTATATAAAAAACTGTACTTCATCTCTTAGAGGAAAAATACATTAATCAGCAAACAAATTTTGATGTATGACCTTCGGTGGCTATTAATGATTGCAAAAAGAGAGTGCCACTTAGGAATTGATGTAGAAGAAATTACCCTAACGCATTATTTAACGTCACCTTTGCAGATATATGGTAATAAACCAAAGAAAAAAGGTCAGCTGTTATACATCTTTGAAACAATTGGTAAATCCAGCCTCAAATCATGCACAATTTGAGCTCTCGTATCAAGTCGTATCAGCTAAGCCGAAAAATGTAATTAGTTGATATTATATTGAAATAAAATTTAAAAACTCCTAATGAAAGACCCTGTCCTTCCGAAAACAAACAGCTTTGCTTACTTTGCATATTTTAGGCCTATATATAGGCTGTCTATTTTGAGCAAGCCTTTTTCTGGGCATTTTCATAACTTTACCGTCTACTACATAGTACTGGGCTGCTTGTTTGGATATCAACTATCTATTTTTGGACTGTTCATTTGTCGTAGGCTTTGAAATGCTTATTAATGCGCTTAGAGTGAGTGCTACTCGTATAATTGCCAATATGGGTATTTTTTTTTTTTGTTGCTGCGTGCTTTTGGGGGTTTGCCGGGTCTTAAGCTATCAATTTATTGTTGCATACTTTTAAGCTCTCTATGGCTTTGTATCGAGCTTTGGCAAGAATTTGCTGTGCATCGTTACTGCTGCATACTTTTAGGCTGTCCATTTATTATTGATATCGTCAGCAATCGCTACACCTTAAGCGTTCACTTTATGCCTTTATGTGGCCTTAAGTGTTATCTCAATTGCAGTGCACGTATACATACATAGCACCAACCAAAAAAAGAAGCCATTGCATACTATTGAGCATCGTTTTAGCTTTTGGCCTTGGCATAAGCAGCTTGTAAGCTTACTTACGTAGCTTCCCAGCTGGAGATCTCTGCACTAGTAGCTGCTGCAACTACTGCAACAAGGAGTAGTTGTGGATAAGTTCAACTTGTAAAAGAAGCATCAGTAAAAATCATAAATAACAGCCAATAGCAAGAACAAGATTAGTTTTGAAAAGTTCTAAGAAACAAGGACGAATTTTTAAAAATTGTATTTTATTTATCTATGCTTTATTTACATACGGGATTTTTTATCAATTTATGTGTCTTAGCCCTTAGATTTTATTTAAGAAGAAAAAAAGGAAACTTGCTATCCTTACAAAAATAAATAATTTCTTTCAATAAACGTTAAAAAACAATTAATTAACAAAAATTATTTTATGCTCCTTTTCGAATTTTATATATGGATGGCTTAGCCATGGGGGGAGCGATGTATATAACAAGCAGAAGGAGCATAGAAGTGCATTGAGATGTCAATTTATTTCATCACTCTTTAATAGACAGCCGACCGAAATTCCGTATTTGATGACTAACAATTGTATGCTGTATATATTTATTTAGACCGGATGAAAACTTCAAAAGGTAAATGTTTCATTTATAGACTTCCTCTCTTACAAATAGCAACAATTTACCATTTTAAGAAACAAGCTAGATCAATCTAATTTTGTATGTAAATTCGTGTTACCATACTAAACAACGAAGCATTGACCTTAAAAAAAAAAACTCCTGCCTACCAATCTCATTTTCCTTGAATACACCTGAAATTCTGAATATGAAAAAATATTTTTGCAAAAAATTAGCGCAAATTTTTTTTAATAAATTTTAGAGTATAACGTTTGCTATTAGAGCCATTCATAAGCCCTTTGTCACTAAACTTTTTAAGGGCAATACCTATAGTAAGATGTTTAGTGTTGGTAAGGAACTAGTACCAAACTAGTATGGATTGCCTGCTGGGCTTTACTGCTGCTATGCTTCACTTGCTTGGGTTTTTGTGAATACACATAGATACTCATAGACATCCATGCAGACACAACACACAAATTCAATTGCATAATGCCAAGTTGCTGCTGAAGCGCAGAAAAGCAGACAAAACTTAGCTGCTGTAACTTTTCGACTATTTGCACTGCATCCCACTGACATGCAAAGCAGCAGAAAAATTGTCTGCCAAAGTTGCCAGTCAGACACAGATACTCACACACGCATACATGTACACACACACATATGGACTCATACATTCTCACATATATATATGTACATATACGTTTGCTTACATACTGGCATAAACTAGCCAAAGTTGTGTGTAGTTAGGTGCGAGTTTTTTGTATCTTTAAGATTTTAAACAGCACAACGCAAACTTGTCGAAAATATATACGAAAATTGTTTAACAACTTGAATGCAACGCTGGCATTACCGTTACCCTTACACCAAACTACAATATTTCCGTTGCTAGCAAACTTTTTCACCTGCTTGCCAAAAGTTTACACAAGCAATAAGTTTTCGCTCAGCCATGGCAGTTCGTTTCCTCTTACAGTTGGAATTCCACTGACGTTCAGCTTTTAATTAAATAATTTTTATCCTACAATGGCAAAGCTAAATTTTCAAGCTTAGGCAAAAATCATATTTGATTTGGCTTAGCTCGAGTGAAATATATAACAAGAAAGTACAACAATTTAGTTATAATACCAACGAAGCTCTAATGCACTTTAGCTAGCAAGTTATTTGCAAAGGTTAGTAGCCTAATTAGGTATCGATTCTTTTTTTGCAAATTTTTTTGTACC
Source organism: Chymomyza fuscimana (assembly GCA_949987675.1). Classification (NCBI taxonomy): domain Eukaryota; kingdom Metazoa; phylum Arthropoda; class Insecta; order Diptera; family Drosophilidae; genus Chymomyza; species Chymomyza fuscimana. The sequence goes on along the minus strand of OX465089.1, from coordinate 66,460,327 downwards.
CATATAACGTTTATTTTTTAAATTTAATAATACTGTGATTAACTGTATCTAGACGAGAGCTCGTGGTCAAAGTACTTACATATAGTTCTTGTTGTCAAAGATGTACATAATAATACATATGTTTGCGCATTTTAATAATTATAAATTGTACGTAAGTATGTGTATAAATGGGTTTGAATGAAAAATATAAATATATACTATATATAAAACAATTCGTAGTAATAATTTTATTATATTAAACACTAACTATTTTAAGACTAAATAAAAGTAAGTGCGATAGAGCGAGATGGCTTAGGGATTGAGCCCCCAGCAGCCTTTGGTACAGAAGTTGGTATATTTTGAGCGAGTGTGCTTGTACATTCAAGAATTAATGGGTGTATAAACTCTCCAGCGTTCTAAATAGTGCCTAAAGATTAAATGTAATTTGAATTTTGAGATACAAAGCAAAAAAAAAAATCAATCTAATACAATTCAGTGTCAGTGCAAATTTTATAGACTTTTCTAGCAAAACAAAACAACCCTGTCTTTACACTGCTAACAACCCAGTGTTTGGATTTTTAATATAGATAACAACCCAGTGTTTTGATTTTTTATATAGATAAGCACCTAGCGAGGTGCTGCCCAATAGCAGCATGATTGACGATGATGGCGGGGGAATGGAATGGCAACAATGTCCTTCTAAGCCACGCATATTAAAACGAGCAAGTGATAGCTCGCCAAAAGCTGTTAGAAAGCTCCCAGCACTGGACTTCGGACCTAGCACATCAAGAAATGCATTTGCCATACTAAGTGATACATGCGACGATAAAGATGAAGATAAGGAAACCGAATGCGAAAGTGCTTAGCCAATTGCCAATTTGGAAGCTCCGGAAATTCCTAAGCCACCACCTATATTTGTTCAAGAGGTCAGCCGTATTGAAGGTCTGATAGATTATATCAAAACAAAAATTTCTACTAGAGAATTCAATTATAAGACACAAAGAGACAATCAAGTAAGAATTATGGTAAAGACAGTTGAAAAATACAGAGAGCTTATAAAGTGGCTGAGAATTGATAAAGTGAAATTCCACACATACCAATTAAAACAAGAGAGAGCTTTTAGAGTAGTACTCAAAAATTTGCATTACTCCACTCCAATTGAGTCAATCAAATCAGCTATCGAATTAAGCGGGCATGTAGTGAGAGGAATTAACAATATTAAGAGTCGAATAGATAAGCAACCACTGAATGTATTTTTCCTAGATCTAGAGCCAGACAGCTAAAATTGTGAAATTTATAATCTAAAATACATTAATAACGCGGTAGTTACAATTGAACCCCCTAAAAAAGTAAGAGACATTGTACAATGTTATAGGTGTCAAGAACTCGGACACACCAAGACGTACTGCAACAAAGCATTTGATTGCGTGAAATGCTCATTGCACCACCCAAGTCATCTATGTCCCAAAGAAGAAAAGCAGCCAACCAAATTTGCAAATTGCTCAGAAAATCATACTGCCAGCTACAAAGGCTGCAGAATCTATCAACAACTGGTATCTGGCAGGCTGCCTTCCGCGGACAACGCACATAAGAAAAATCAATATGGAACGACTTAACAGAATACATTTATAAACACACAAATCCCACCAAACCATACAAATTGCAACAATAGCCAGCCAACATACGCACAAGCAGTAAGAGATGGAACAGACAACAAACAGCGTGACCACGGCACTAAATAGTATACAGAAACTCATTGAAAAGCAGTACGAACAAACTAAAAATCTCCTAGACATGATCCTTAAACTTGTTACTAAAATATGCAATTAGATCTACGTATAGCCATATGGAATGCCAATGGGCTTGCCAATACAATGTTAATATCTGAGACGCACTTTAATAAAAAATCATTCTTCAAGATAAATGGTTAGAGGCGGTGCCGCTATAATTATTAAAAACACACTAAAATATACACATCTAACCAGTATTCAACGGAATACCATTCAAGCTGCCATAATACAAATTAAGTGCATGCATACTGAAACATCCATAGCCGCAATATATGTTCCTCCTAGGTCTACTTTGAAAGCAGACGACTTTAAGCTGTTCTTTCAAAATCTCGGCAGCCACTTTTTAGCAGGCGGTGAGTACAACGCTAAACATCCGTGGTGGGGAGCTAGATTGGCGAATCCTAAAGGTACGGAACTTTATAAATGCATTAATGCTAAGAATTATTCTACATTGAGCACCGGAAAACCTACATATTTACCAACAGATCCCACAAAAATTCCAGATCTATTAGACTTTGTAGTGTACAATGGAGTACCACAATACCAACTGCATATTGAAGAAAACTTTGAATTAAGCTCAGACCACTCTCCAAGTATAGTGACCTGTGGTGCTACAGTGACATTGAAAAATTGGCCATACAAAATCATCACAAGATGATCCAACATCGGAGCTTTTAAAACCTGGCTTGAGAACAAAATACGCCTTGACTTACCTCTTAGAACAGGAGATGAAATTGATTCTGCTATTGAAACTCTCACTAAGGCAATTCATGAGGCTGCAGCTTTTTGCACCCCACTATCGAGCGAGAATCAATCCAACAAACCATATCTGTCCCTGGAGGTGAGACAATTAATTGCAAATAAAAGAAAGCTCCGAAAGAAGTGGCAACTAAGCCGAAGCCCAATTGATAAACAGTTGCTGAAGAAAGCTACCAAAGATCTTAAGCAAAAACTATGGGAACTAAAAAATGATGCAACATCGGATTATCTTAAAAGCCTTGATCCATTCACACCTGATCTAAGTTATAGTCTTTGGCGAGCAACCAGCTATTTAAAGCGGCCAAGCAGAAGGAAAACGGCAATAGTTGACAACAATGGTAGACTGTGTAAAAGCGATAAGGAAATTGCGGAAGCATTTGCACTACATCTTCACTCAGTGTTCCAAACTAATTCAGAATACAACCAGGAAACTGTGACAGAGGTTGACAATTTTCTTAACTCGGCTTGCCAGCTAAGTTTGCCAATCCGGCAGACAACAGTCGCAGAAGTGCAAGCTTAAATTCGGAGTATAAATGTTAAGAAATCACCAGGATATGACAAAATTGATGGTATCACCATTAAAAACTTACCTCCAAAATGTATTAGACTTCTGTCCTACATCTATAATGCCATGCTCAGACTTGAGTACTTCCCAACCCAATGGAAATGCGCCGAAGTAATACTGCTGCCAAAACCAAACAAGCCTGAACAAAACGCGTCATCATATCGTCCCATTATCAATGCCATCGTATTGTTAAAAAGATAGTGGATGCATTTGAAAACAAACAGTACTGCGCAGCGATATTTCTGGATATTCAGCAAGCATTTGACAAAGTCTGGCACGCCGGTGTGCTTTATGAAATAAAAAAATGGCTTCCTGCACCGTTTTTCTTACTCCTCAAGTCATACCTCAACAATCGAAAATTTTATGTACAACATGCTGATGAGCACTCGGAACTGTACTCAATAAACGCCGGAGTTCCTCAAGGTAGTGTCCTTGGACCAGTGCTCTACACAATTTTTACTGCGGACCTTCCCATAAAAAGCAATGTTGAAGTTGCAACCTATGCCGATGACACAGCAATAATTTCAAACAGCAAAATTAAACAGCAAACAAGAAATTAAGCAACGAGCTGAAAGATATATAAATAGACTAAACTACCATGAAAACACATTAGCGTTAAACCAATTAGACAATAGCAGAGATACTAGGCGTCTAAAAGGTTTCATGTACTCGATCTTCCGTATAGAGTTTAAAACAATAACGTAATAAATAATGTAATGTTAATATATACCATTTAATTAATATAAATTGGTGTTGCTCAATGGAGCGTAACCAATCCTGTAAATTTATAATATTATATTATTACCAAATTTGTTAAATGTCGATAGACAGCTTGCGAATAAAAAAAATATGAAAAAAAATAAAAAAAATTTTTTTCTAAGATGATGAAACATTAAACTTTGTCGGGGGAGCGTAGGTAATAATAGATTTATAGCAAAAATTTTGCATAGTAATAAGTTCCTGCAAATGTATGCAACCGGCAGAAGGAGGCGTGGCAGACCCCATAAAGTAAAGGGTGGTCCATTTAAAAATTGAAATTTCATTTTGCTATAAAAAAAATACGGCTGAATATTTTTCAATGGTTGAACTTTTATTGGAAAGGTTGTTTCATGACTTTTATTTATGAAAAACAATTTCGGTCAAATGACCACCGCGGCTGAATTGGCAGTAGCCAATTAGATCCACCCAATTTTTGAGTGCATTATCGATTGTTTCGGGCCTTATGTCAGCAATAGCAGCTTGAATCTCGTGCTTGAGGTCTTGAATTGTTTCTATATAATGTATATTCTTGATTAGCATCAACAGTCTGACCGTATGAGTAAAAGGATCTCAGAGACTATAAAAGCTATGGAGCTGAAATTTTACCAAAAGATTTTACACCCACAACATAAAATATATTGGATCCAAATATTTTACGCTTATACGTAAGCATTTTAAAAAGATGGCGTACGTTACGATATCTTTATAAACAACTGAAACAGAACGAAATTTGCACCAAACATGGTTTTTGACTGATCGGTCCTATGGGAGCTATATGATATTGTCAACCGATTTCAATCAAATTTGGTACAGTGCCTGGTTACGATATTTTCAAAAACAAACGAAACAAAAAGACTTTTATTCAAAATACGTTTTTTCGAGCTATGGGAGCTATAAGATATAGTCAACCGATTTCGATCAAATTTGGTATAGTGCTTGGGAACTATAAATAACTCCCGAATGCCAAATTTGATTACGATATTTTCAAAAACAAACGAATTATTCATCTAAACCCTTTTGATTTTTTTCGAGGGCCTCTGAAACACCCTATGGGAGCTATATAATAGAACCCCGATATCAAAAAATAAAATAAACTTGTCTCCCGTAGGATAATAACGGATCTAATCTGAAAGTTTGTTTGCTCTAGCTCTTACCATCTCTGAGATCTAAGCGTTTATACTGACGGACGGACGGACGGACGAACGGACAGAGGAACATTGGTATATCGATTTCCCTTATCACCCTTATCATACTTTAGGTAACTTTGGGGGACGTCTCCTTCTGTATGTTACATACATTTTCGGCTTGCACAAACTTAATATATGTGTGTACTCTTTGTACCATACGGTACAGGGTATAAATAGTATGAGTGAAAACTTTAAAAGATATAATTAAAACCAGGTGAAGTCATTAAATTGCAAACACTATTGATATGAGCTAAATGCTATTTTGGTGAGCATTGTTCAAGTAGAGAGAAAGATAATCCTGCAGAGCAGGAGCAGACAGGTTGCAGAAATCAAGCTACAAGAGCAAGTGCTTAACACTATACAAAGATCGCATCTCAGAGAAAATTTAGAGTTTAGAAATACAGAGCAGGAGAAAGATATAAGGCATAGACGGCGGCGAAGCCAACACTTAGAAGTTCGTAAGATATATAGATAATATAGATAGCTCAAGGAAACCAAAGAGTTAGACTGAATGTCTTAGTAAAAAGATTAGAATAGGCACGATGAAAAAATGTTGAAATTTGAATATTAGAACGAGAAATAGATAGAATTATTTGGTCACAGACTTGGGCTGACACAACACGTAATTTATTTAAGCTGGCACGATATACAATTAAAAGGAGAAGTAAGTTAATAAGGGAGCAATAGGGAACATCGTTGGACGCAATGCACACGCACGAGAAACTGGTAGACAGATGGATAGGCAAGTGACAAGATCCGCTTTTTGAGAACTATAATAGAATAGTTAAACAGGGACCAGATAAGGTTTACTTTTGCTGTAGAGGCTTGTGGTTTACTTATCAAATATAAAGAATAATTAGGGAATATATGCAAACTTGTAATAGATATCCTTCTTCCGGCAGAGCTTTACCAGAATGTTTAAAGAGGTTAACATCATTAGAGGAAAAAGTAGTGTCCCCTCGGCTACCGAGGAAGAGAGCTTTATAGAAAACATGAGATAAAGGTAAATTATGAATAACTAATTAATTTTCTTCTGAATCAGTTCCCTTCGTTACAGTAGCAGATGACACAGAGTTAATTAAAGGTAGCTTCTGGGTCAGAAGAGGGACATCCAGGCAAAAGAGGACGCGATATGATCTTAGATTGTGATTCATAGGTATTGCCTTTTTCCACCATTTGTTCAGAGAAAGTGTACGGAGAGCTACACCAAAATAGTTAGGTCAGAGTTAAGAAACTTTAATAGAAGAAGCTCCAGGATAGATAAATTGTTTTTTAATTATAGGAAATTGGAATTGATCAATATAAGAAACAATACAAAAAATTGCTAGCGAAAGCAGAGTGCCTCTCAAGACATAACAGCCCAGACAGCACATAACGAAAGTAAAATTGACAACTTAATTCTTCATGATAAGGGTTATAGAGCTTTAACAGGCATACATTCTTCTCCGGCGCATTAGGAATCAGAGCAGAAAAAAGTTACGGCTATGAGCACAGCTCCGAACCTTTCATACCGTTTATATTTTTTTTTGATTAAGATACTGCTAGTATTTTATTAGAGTCTTTTAAATAAATTTTTACAGTACTATTATTTTAGGAATAACTTACCTATTTTTATTACAAGTGAAATTTATTTTTATGCAAGACCTGAACTATTTCTGCAAGACATTCGTTTTGAGTTGTGCATGCTATTTTTTTATATGATTCAGAAAAAAATATATTAAAAACAATTATGAAATAATATCTAACTTCAAATTGGCATTATTAAAATCTAAGAATATAAAAAAATATTTTAAAAATTTTTTTAGTTTAAATTAAGGGCACTTTTGAAACTATTTTGCCAATTCGATTTGATTTCACTTGCAACATAGAAGTCGGACTCAAACCACATAAAAAATTCGTTTTAGTGAAATCGGTAGCACCAAACATGTGGTTTCGAAACGAATCCAAATAAAATATACGTCAAGAGTTAATAATAAACATTAAAAAATGTGGTACAGTCGAGGCGGTGCCCGACAGTGGAATACCCTGTACCTTTTGTGTCAAAAAAATTTTTCCTGCATATTCCATCTAAGAACTTTCCAATTGGAATTTATTTTTTTTTTGGTGCAAAACGATATTTATACCTATTAGTTCCGTAAATTTGAACCGATTTTGATGAAAATCGAAAGTTACGTCAAAGAAGCTATTTTAATTATATTGGGTAAGTTTCAAGTTGATATGTTGAGGCGTGTGGGAGAAAACAAGGTAAATCGATTGCTGGGGGTGGACCGCATCGATAAAATTTGAATGTTGATTTGTTCATTAGAGCCACATGAATGAGCTTACCAAATTGTGATTCTAGGTCACTTGTAGCCATAATTGCGTAGAGTCAAATATTGACGCAGTTTATTGGCAAGGGGAGATGAAATTTGCACATTTTTGACTAAACTTCTGTTGTATTTGTCCGATTTTGTTCATTTTTTACACATAGGTGCATGTATCCACAACGCATCGCTCTGTTAAATTTCAAATGAAAATATTAAACCGTGTGGCTAAAAACCGCGAAAATCTACAGCGGGGGAACGGGGAAAGATATTGACATGATTCAACAAACTTCATCTGCTTAGGAAATATGCGCACCAGCAGGTAAGGTTCCGTGTCTCTAGCTCTTATAGTCTCCGAGATCTAGGCGTTCATACGGACGGACAGACGGACGGACGGACATGGCTCAATCGCTACCCGAGGTTATGATAAGCATTTTGGTATAAAGGACTTGGGGTCTGCCACGCCTCCTTCTGTCCGTTACATACATTGCACAAATCTAGTATACCCTTTGTACCTATAGGTACAGGGTATAAAAATAAATGCTCTAAACTTTGAAAGAGTTAAGTTCTCTAACAATATCAAAAAACAAAAATGGTGAAAATTATAAACGGGCGAGTCCGACTTTGAGATACCCTATACCATCAAAAAAGAAAAATTAATAAATGAACCGAATTCGATCAAATTTGTCATAGTGTTTAGGTACTCCAAAAAAAACTTTGGATTGCCGTATTTGGTTACGAATATATTTTTTCGGACCTGTGGCCCTAAATTAAATGATAAAACAATCGTGAAAAAATTTCATACTTTTTTAATTTAGCTTAACTTTTTTCAAACAAAAACCCGATTTAACGATCGGTCCTATTTGAGTTATATGATGTACTAATCCATTTTAACGAAATTTGGTTCTTCAAAAAACTTTTGAGTTACGATATTTTCATAAACAAACGAATTATATCCTGAAAACTTTTATTCGATTAGTTATATAAGAAGCCTACAATTTTTTTAAGCGCTATGCAAGCCCCTTTGTGAATAATACAGCCCCGAAATCGGAAAGGAAAAAAATGTGGTACAGTCGAGGCGGTGCCCGACAGTGAAATACCCTGCACCTTTTGTGTCAAAAAAATTTTTCCTGCATATTCCATCTAAGAACTTTCCAATTGGAATTTATTTTTTTTTGGTGAAAATCGATATTTATACCTATAAGTTCCCTAAATTTTTACCCATTTTGATGAAACTCGAATGTTACAACAAAGAATTTATTAAAAGTATACGGGGTAAGTTTCAAGTTGGTATGTTGAGGGGTGTGAGAGAAAACACGGTAAATCGATTGCGGGGGGTGGGGGAACCGCATCGACAAAATTTGGATGTGGATTTGTTCATTAGAGCCACATGAATGAGCTTACCAAAAATTGTGATTCTAGGTCACTTGTAGCCATAATTGCGTAGAGTCAAATATTGACGCAGCTTATTGGCAAGGGGAGGTGAAATTTGCACATTTTTGACTATAACTTCTGTTGTATTTGTCCGATTTTGTTCATTTTTTACACATAGATGCATGTAACTACAACGCATCGGTCTGTTAAATTTCAGATGAAAATACTAAACGGTGTGGCTAAAAACCGCGAAACTCTACTGCGGGGGAACGGGGGAAGATATTGACATGATTCAACAAACTTCATCTGCTTAGGAAATATGCGCACCAGCTGGTAAAGTTTCGTGTCTCTAGCTCTTATAGTCTCTGAGATCTAGGCGTTCATACGGACGGACAGACGGACGGACGGACGGACGGACGGACGGACGGACGGACGGACGGACGGACGGACATGGCTCAATCGCTACCCGAGGTTATGATAAGCATTTTGGTATAAAGGACTTGGGGTCTGTCACGCCTCCTTCTGTCCGTTACATACATTGCACAAATCTAGTATACCCTTTGTACCTATAGGTACAGGGTATAATAAACATGTTCCTCATAACAAAATAAGGGGTCTAAGTTCAAATTCTTGTTGCTCTAGTTCTTATCAAATCTTCTGAAGTCACCCTGATCATACTATAGTGAAGTTTGGAGGGGGTCGCCGACGTCTTTTTCCATATGTTGCAGACATTTCCGACATGCACAAACTTAATACCCCTCTTATACCTTAAGCTACAGAATATAAAAAATGTGGTACAGTCGAGGCGGTGCCCGACAGTGGAATACCCTGTACCTTTTGTGTCAAAAAAATTGTTCCTGCATATTCCATCTAAGTACTTTCCAATTGGATTTTTTTTTTTTTGGTGCAAAACGATATTTATACCTATAAGTTCCGTAAATTTGTACCGATTTTGATGAAAATCGAAAGTTACGTCAAAGAAGCTATTTTAATTATATTGGGTAAGTTTCAAGTTGATATGTTGAGGGGTGTGGGAGAAAGCACTGTAAATCGATTGCGGGGGGTGGGGGGACCGCATCGATAAAATTTGGATGTGGATTTGTTCATTAGAGCCACATGAATGAGCTTACCAAAAATTGTGATTCTAGGTCACTTGTAGCCATAATTGCGTAGAGTCAAATATTGACGCAGTTTATTGGCAAGGGGAGGTGAAATTTGCACATTTTTGACTATAACTTCTGTTGTATTTGTCCGATTTTGTTCATTTTTTACACATAGATGCATGTATCCACAACGCATCGCTCTGTTAAATTTCAAATGAAAATATTAAACGGTGTGGCTAAAAACCGCGAAAATCTACACAGGGGGAACGGGGAAAGATATTGACATGATTCAACAAACTTCATCTGCTTAGGAAATATGCGCACCAGCAGGTAAGGTTCCGTGTCTCTAACTCTTATAGTCTCCGAGATCTAGGCGTTCATACGGACGGACAGACGGACGGACGGACGGACATGGCTCAATCGCTACCCGAGGTTATGATAAGCATTTTGGTATAAAGGACTTGGGGTCTGCCACGCCTCCTTCTGTCCGTTACATACATTGCACAAATCTAGTATACCCTTTGTACCTATAGGTACAGGGTATAAAAACTATTACAAATCCCCCCTAAGAAACTTTTTGACAAAGTTACAGCGTAAATTGAGTAAACAGTGTAGAAAAAAAATGTGGTACAGTCGAGGCGGTGCCCGACAGTGGAATACCCTGTACCTTTTGTGTCAAAAAAGTTTTTCCTGCATATTCCATCTAAGAACTTTCCAATTGGAATTTTTTTTTTTTTGGTGAAAATCGATATTTATACCTATAAGTTCCCTAAATTTTTACCCATTTTGATGAAACTCGAAAGTTACAACAAAGAACTTATTTAAAGTATACGGGGTAAGTTTCAAGTCGGTATGTTGAGGGGTGTGGGAGAAAACACGGTAAATGGATTGCGGGGGGTGGGGGGACCGCATCGATAAAATTTGGATGTGGATTTGTTCATTAGAGCCACATGAATGAGCTTACCAAAAATTGTGATTCTAGGTCACTTGTAGCCATAATTGCGTAGAGTCAAATATTGCCGCAGTTTATGGCAAGGGGAGGTGAAATTTGCACATTTTTGACTATAACTTTTGTTGTATTTGTCCGATTTTGTTAATTTTTTACACATAGATGCATGTAACTATAACGCATCGCTCTGTTAAATTTCAGATAAAAATACTAAACGGTGTGGCTAAAAACCGCGAAACTCTACTGCGGGGGAACGGGGGAAGATATTGACATGATTCAACAAACTTCATCTGCTTAGGAAATATGCGCACCAGCTGGTAAAGTTTCGTGTCTCTAGCTCTTATAATCTCCGAGATCTAGGCGTTCATATGGACGGACAGACGGATGGACGGACGGACGGACGGACGGACATGGCTCAATCGCTACCCGAGGTTATGATAAGCATTTTGGTATAAAGGACTTGGGGTCTGCCACGCCTCCTTCTGTCCGTTACATACATTGCACAAATCTAGTATACCCTTTGTACCTATAGGTACAGGGTATAATAAGAGCAATAAAATTTGGCAAAAAATAAAGATGCAACTCCATAAGTAAATCTAACGAAAAAGATGGCGTACGTTAAAGTCGGGCGCGGACGACTTTGGGATACCCTGTACCACTGCTTGCAATCAAATCCGGTAAATTGCTTAAGAACACCAAAAGACATTTGATTGCCAAATTAGATTATGATACCTTCATAAACAACCAAAAACAGACGAATTTTTAATCAAAAACCTTTTTTCGACCGATCGGCCCTATGGGAGCTATATGATATAGTCAACCGATTTTGATAAAATTTGGTACAGTGTTGAAGATCTCTAAAAAACTTCTGAATGCCAAATTTGGTTACAATATCTTGACAAACAAACGAAACACAACCAATTTTGTACAAAAAGCGTATTTTTCGACCGATCGATCCTATGGGAGCTATATGATATAGTCAACCGATTTTCATCAAATTTGGTACAGTGCTTGGGAACTCTTAAAAACTTATAAATGCCAAATTTGGTTACAATATCTTCACAAACAAACGAAACGCAACGAATTTTGTACAAAAAACGATTTTTTGACCGATTGGTCCTATAGGAGCTATATGATATAGTCAACCGATTTTGATCAAATTTGGTACAATGCTTGGGAACTCTAAAAAACTCCTTAACGCCAAATTTGGTTACAATATCTTCACAAACAAACGAAACACAACGAATTTTGTACATAAAACAAATTTTCGACCGATTGGTCCTATGGGAGCTATATGATATAGTCAACCGATTTTGATAAAATTTGGTACAGTGCTGGGGGTTTCTAAAAAAACTTCCGATTGCCAAATTTGGTTATGATATCTTCATAAGCAAACGAATTATCCATCTAAAACTTTTGCTTTTTTTCGAGGTCCTCTGAAACACCCCTATGGGAGCTATATAATGTAGTCCCGATATCAAAAAAATAAAATAAACTTGTCTCCTATGGATAAATAACGGATCTTATCTGAAAGTTTGGTTGCTCTAGCTCTTACCATCTCTGAGATCTAGGCGTTCATACGGACAGACGGACAGACGGTCAGACGGACAGACGGACAGACGGACATGGGTATATCGACTTCTCTAGTCACTCTGATCATACTTTAGGTAACTTTGGGGGGTCTCTGACTTCTCCTTCTGTACGTTACATACATTTTCGGCTTGCACAAACACAATATACCCTTTGTACCATACGGTACAGGGTATAAACATGCCAATTATTTCGGTTTGGAAAATATTTAACTGCTTTTCGTATTGATTTTTGTGCTTTGTAATCAAGTGGCCCGAGGACAAGCAGGAAATTGACGATCTCCTGCAATTGTTGTGCCTTATCCAATACCTAAGCTGCTGCAAACTGAAGTGCACTGGATGTGAAAGGAGCATTGGGCTTAGCCAAGTCTGTTGCAGTCTTCTTTTGGTCTGCATACAAACACACACACACAGATACACAAAACCTGTCCGTCTGCATGTGTGTGTGTGTGTGTCAATAGCGGCAAGGACAACATTTATAGCAATTTCTCTTGACTTCTGGTTTGTTTGCGTTTGGTCAATAAATGAGCGTTATATTAGTACTTTGATTCCCTTGACAAGAGAGCGTGAGGTCATAACAACAATAAAAACAAGGCTCCCAGCAGTATGCAATGATTTTGTCAACTTTGCGACAAGTTAAGTCAACGAACAACTTTGTGCAACAAACACAACAGAGCTGCCCTGAAGTATGCTACAATTTGTCAAGTTAATGTTACAATAGAAATACGTCAAGCATTATTTATTTATTTATTTATTTCTATTTCAATTTCATTTCGTTTCGTTTTTTGCTGTAAAGTAAACTTGGTCACCTTGTTGAACTTACTGGCAGCCTGAAAGTATGCAGCACTTTGACATGGCATGTGCAACGTGCCGCCAAAGCTAATTCAAAGTCAGCACACAACGTGCAACAACTGTAACTGTAATGCAACGCCTTTTGTATTATGACAACAACTGCACCTGAAAGTATGCAGTGATTTTTGTTAACCTTAAGCTTCGTTTTTTTTTGCAGCAGCTAGCTCTCTAAAAACCGTAAACAAAAAGCTGCAACAGCAACATGCCGCACAATAGAAGTGGCAATAGTTGGCGACGACAACAAATGCAACAACAACAACATTGTTATGTGGCATGCCATGTGTTCATTGTCCAAGAGCTGCTCATGCATAGGGCACGCGTGTGTATTAGTAACTGTATCTGGGTGTCTATGTATCTGTGTAACTGTGTGTGTGTGTGTGTGTGTGTGTGTGTGTGAGTGCAGTTGGCATATCAACTGGTCGGACATGGTGTAAACACGCTTAATGTTGTTGTTCTTGACGATGTTGTACTCTGCTGTTGCTGCTGCTGTTGTTGTTGTTGTTTTGTACGGGTGCAGTTGCTACGTTTAATTTAATCTACTAGTGGACTACTACCTAGGACTAGCATAGATTCAGAGTCAGAGTCAGAGCCATAGCCGGTGTAGTACAGAAGCTGCTTGGACACCGGAAATGCTGCTTAAAGCACACAGATACAGTTGCCGCCAAGATTATAGGTCAACATTTTACAAACAATATCGTTTGTGTTTCTATGAAAAGTAACATTATTTGCCAGTTACTTAATGTTGAGTTTGTCAAAGTCAACATACATTATTTGGTAGGCTCTGTTAGCCTTGGTAGTAAAAAAATAATAGCAATACTTAAAATTATCTTTTACAAAAACTATTCGTATATTAAAGCTCAAGCGATGATTTGAATTTGTATATTTAGGCTGCTAATTTCAAGAATTTCCATTTTGAGAGCAGTATCTAAATTTCGAATGTAAAGAAAATAGAAAGCGCTTTGTCAAGATTCGTTATCGAGATGCGAAAACGACTTTAAGCTAGTGAAGTTAGGTAACCTTAAAACGGCTGCCTGAACTAGGTCCTGCTTTGCAAATTAAGGTTGAAATTCGGACCGCGTGACGTCACATAATTTTAATTTTTCTTATTTACGTAGCATCGAGAGCTCGCGGGTATTGCATAAAAACGCAAAGAAAATATAAAGCTTTTTTTCATGGGCAGCTGTATATTTAATGCAAAAGTTAGGTTCTGTAGATTGGGGACTTGGCACGCAACAAAAATGAAAGCATTTTTGGACTACATCTACGAAAATACTTAAAACTGCGTATTATGACATAATATTTTAAAGCGATTAATATATAAGTAACGAAAAATCTATCAAACTTTATTATGTTAAAATATGTACACTAGTTATTTTTTTAATATATATGAGAAAAATAGTAAACAAATAACCCAACCAAAATAGACGGAAAATCAAGTAGTATTATAAAATCTTGCAAATTTTTAAAACTAATGTTAAAAAAAATGAAAAAATAAAAATTAAAAAAAAATTGGTTAATATTAAACAAAAAACGAAAACTAATGTGTTTTCTATTACTATGCAAAAAATGTAGACAGCCGAGTTAAGTGCCATAATTAATTTTGTGGCGCTAGGAACTTATTTAGCATCACTGTGCCATCACTATATTCAAATTTTTTATTAATTTTAAAATAAATTGCTGTATAGATAAATATTAAAACGTATATAATATATTTAAGCAAATGTATAAATTTGTTTAGATTTGACAAAAAAACAACAAATAAAGGAAGGCCCAGTAGCTAAAGATACATTTGTTCGGTTCAATATAGGGTGGGCCATCTGTTGGTTTGCTCGTTAATTGCATTTTATTCGTATATTTTCCAACAAAATTGGGCAAATGTATATAGCAAATGGAAGTTTAAAAATACTCATTTAAATTCATATGGCTGCTCTCTCATCCATTAAAAATTGTCTGTGGGCTTCAGTTGTTGCATCATTTGAATCTTGTAAGCGTGTAAATTCGGTGCAAAGTGGTCTTAGCAAGGTGTAATTCTTGCGAACGATGACGCGTCGATGTTCCCGGCGACTTCTGGACAATAGCCTCATCTATGTTTTTTTCACAGAACGACACTTTTACGTGTTGTTCGGTTGTTAAACGATCCATGATTAAAATGAGTAGTATTGAAATTGACATATGTCGCAGAGCAGTCACTTTGGACGGGTACGTTCCAAACCAACAGATGGCCCACCCTATACAATTAAAGGGCAGATAGATTTTGTTCAGTGCAGGTTATTCTCTTAACGATGAGCTGATATCACTCCTATTAAATTTTAAAGTATGTACTTCCAATTCTGTTTTAACACGGCCTTTTTTTACACGGTTTTTAAATAACACGGTATAGAAAAACAATTTTTTACAAAATTTCATTCAAGTTAGCACGATTAAAAAAAAAAATTTGATTGCAATTTAAAAAAAAAATATTTTTATTAACATAATCTTTTAGAAATTTAGTTAGTGAATTTTCCTTTCTAATTTATTTTCATAGCTGCTTAAGGATTTACTTCATGTCTTTTGTTACGCTGTTTTTTTACACGGATTTTTCTGGAACTTATCTACCGTGTAAAAGCCGTATTAGGTGTATTTAAAATACAGAAATATTCAGATTCAATGCTTCCTGGACTAATAGATATTGAAAATTAGATGGATAGATAGTTTCGTCTTTTTGCAATTGGCTTCGAAAGCTGAAACTTTGTAGGGCTGTAACTCCGAAACTTTTCAATATTTTGTGTAAATGCTATTTTTTCATGTATGGGGATCTCATGTCTACCTTTGTAAAAAGTTCAATTATTAAAGAACAGGTTTGTAAAATTTCAACTCTCTAAACAAATGATTATGGAAATGCCAGAATTTTGGCCAAAATATTGGGGAAAATTTTAAGCAACATTAACATTCTTCACCGAAAAAATATCAATTAACAAATTGAAAAAAAACCGTTTTTAAGATCAAGTTTGTGTTAAAAATTACTATCGCTGGTGCACTTTATTAAATTTGTTTGATACACATATTTTTATAAATTGCAGTAGTCTTAAATATGGATCGCCAATTCAGCTTAGGAGGCAGAAAAACTGTATGATTCAATACCTATCTAAAGGCCAGATTTGACCGACTTCAGAGCAATCATTTACATTTTTATGAATGAAAAAAATGAACGCACTATAATAAGGAATAAACTTTTGTTTTACAAAATTAAAATTTATTTTAATAAAATCCTCCGAAATTAGGCATAGACATGCATTTTCGAGATCAACAATGCTATAATTTTGACCCCAGTTGTACACACACTAGAGAGCAGGAGAGAGAGAGAGAGAGAGAGAGAGAGCCTGGCCTAACCTGCTTGAGTGCACCGCAAGTCCATTTAACTTAACTTTGGCAACGACGACATGGCACGGCTAGGTCTGGCATGCCATGGCTGTTGCCTGTCTCACTGCATCACTCAAACGCATGGCCAAATGGCGACAAGGATGCGTGTCTGTGTGTATGCGTATGTATCTGTACGCAATTTGCATGGTCAGCATGTGGCAGATGGCCGGAGCAGGGGCAAGAGAATTCTGCACTGCATGTCCCTTGCTTAATTGCATGCACAATGGTGGCAGTGGTAACTTCATGCAATGAAATCCAATTGCTGTTGCTGCCAAAAAGTGTTGCCTACCTTTGGGGCTGAAACCCTTATCCTGTCTATGTTTTTATCGTCATTTCCTTTAACATTTGTTTTGTTTTGCTATACTTTTCTGTTGTTTTTGTTTTTTTTGTAAGTGTTTAGAACAAGTTTAAGCTGGCCAACTTCACTCAATGACACCCATTTCCTTTGGCAAGTGATTACGTCCAGTTGATTATGTGTGCTCGAAAAGCATACAAGCACATTATATATGGACGATTCTTTTATGAATCAAAAGAATTTAGGCTACGAAAAAGTTTAGTTAATGCTTAATTCGACGTTTTCTTTAATTCTGTGCAACAATAAAATGCTAAAGTCTAAAATGTCGTCAGATTTGTAAAAGAATCGCCCATATGCAGTTCCCTTTGCTGTCAAGCGACAAAAAAGTGTTGGAACATAAAGCTGGCTACACTCAACAAGCAACCCATTAAAATGCAATTTTTTTTTACCAAACGCAAAAAGTCAATCCGTTAACCATGTACAACAAGCTCTTGAAAAAAAATGACAAATAGTGAGTGCACATTTTTTTAGGCCTTGCCAAATGCAATGAATCATTTGCGAGCAATTTAATTTTAACTGCAGGCTTGTTAATCAATAGTTAAACAGCAGTGCAAAAATCATTGGAAAAATGAAGTGCATCTTAAAACCAATAAAGTGAAATTAATTCATAAAAAGCAACATATATATATAAATTCAAAAAACGCGGGCAACACTGCTCATGGAGTTGCCAGATGTTCGCTAGTCAAGCAATATTGCCATTCGCATATTGTTCAGACTAGTGCTGTAAAACATAACAGATGTATTTTTCACTTCGCTGCTTAGACAACATAAACATAAAAATGGATAATTAATTTGTTTTTAATTCTGTTCACGGGTCTCTTGCGTTCATATTGTTCAAATTTTTACCAATCAAATGCTCCTGTCCTAGGATGTAAGTTAGGCAGGGAGCACTTTATGCTTTATGACGCCTAAGAACTTTGTAGTAAATTCTTTAGCTAATAAACAAATGAGCAAATTACCCAAATTTAAATCAATGCGTCTTGTGCGACTGGGTGATTTGCTGTTTGACGAGCATAGACGGCTCATATTGCTTTGTCGCAATTGCCAAAGCCCATTTCTACATCAGGACGCATTCGAGAAACATTTGCCAAAGTGTGCGGGCCTTGAGCACATAGTGACGCCAATTGATGAGCTGAAATATGATGATTCCAAACGAGAGATAAGACAATTTAAATCCAGACAGGATAAGGTATGTGTACAAAATTTGGCGCAAACCGATAAAAAAAACCCTTGACTTTCCATGTCAGGTTTCTATTTATGAAATTGACGCGGTACGCAGCGTTAACGCTGAGGACAACCTTACGGATATAGACTGGGAGGCAGAACTGGACGATCCACGCTGGTACTCAGACGAGGAGGCTGCCGCCAAAACAAGGCCAACGCATTCAAATACCAAAGAGAATGTAGTCAAAATGAATCAACGCAATAAAGTGGTTAAATCAGCGCCGCAGAAACGCAGTGCCATCATGGGAACCATTTCGAATCGCAGCATACTTATAAGCCAACAACAACAACGAAAAGCACGCGTCTGTCTGAACCAAACAGCGGCTGGAAGCAATACAAAGAAGCAAGTTTATGTTGTACCCAATGTTATGATCGACTTGAAGCGCATGGATGCGTTTGCCAAAGATGTGAAACCGACTGCGGCAACTTTTGCTGCTCCAGTAGCTGCTGCAGCTACTGCGATGATTCCACCAGCTGCCGTCGCCCCAAAAAACACCCAGGAAATACTTAATAGGCTGCGCGCTTGTGGCGTTCAAGTTAAACGAAGCTGTAGTCGCGAAGCTATAACTGAGGTCCCTGATGAAACGCTAAGAAAACAACAACAAGCCTTGGATATTATGCGCAAATTGCAATCGAAAGGGATACAGTGCAGGAAAGTGAACAATGCCAAGAAACCAAAATTAGATATATTTTGACATTACTAATTGCTGATTAGTTATAGTAGAAAACATATTTTAAATACATATATATATTACTTATGTGCGCGCACATAAGCCAAAATACATTTGCTGTTTTGCAACACAGGCCAAGCAATTAATTTCTCGATCACGTTTACACACACTGTGTGCCTGTCAGCCGCTGTGACTGGCAGTTTACGCAGAAGCAGCATTGTTTTTACTTTTAACCGTGCGCGTGTTTGGCTCGTAAAATTTTGTTAAAAACTTGGCATTTAATTTAACAAATATATATTTTTTGTTATATACACTACATAGGCCGCAAACCGTAAAAGCAAACGCCGCGCGTGGCCACACTAAGCTAACTCATTTAAAGGGTAAGCACAGCTGATATCAAGGCACGGCTTACATAATTTGTGAACTTAATTTTTGTCAGTTCCGCGACTTTTGTTTTGTGAGAATTTCGTCCACTGCAGGCGAAATGACATCATTGTTTAATTTTTGATGCCCCAACTATTCGTTATGCAGCTGCCCGCGGCTAATAGTTTTTCTTATAGCTTGCAGCAAGGGTCTTTGGCCATCAACGGCAGTACTTGTGCCCAACCAATTGAATAAAACTTTCACTTTCTTGACATTTGATTTAAATGTAAATATTTATTTTTAAATTTAAAATTTTATTTTTAACTACGGTGAAATACTTGTTGCCTACCCTGATGGTATGCGCTCTAAATTTCTAATGCGCCTTGCCGTAATTTAGTGTAGTTGTAGCTTCGTTTTATTTACTCGAGAATTTTACTTATTAGCTAATTGGTTTCCTTTTTGTGAGTTTTTGTGGGTTTAGTGCATGTGCTGTGCCTAATTTAAATTAGTGAGTGTTTTTTGTCTTTATTTTAAACTTAAAGCTGCTTATAGTTCAGTTTAATGCACACACAAAAATATGATTTTTGTTTTGCCATCACACAAATCAGTTTAACATTGAGAAACAAGTACATACACAAATAGACGACTCGACTTACTATACAAAATTACTTAACATTTCTTAAATACGAAAAAATATTTATATATATCTGCGTGTTTATAGATAGACTCTCTATGTTGAGTGTGTACTAAATGCGGCATCAACTATTTACTGATTTAGTTTAAACTATAATTTGATATTCGCCAAAGCCTTTAGCCACTGGCTCTGTGTTCCATGTGTCCCATCTATGCATCTATGCGTGCTTAAGTAGCGAGTCCTTTTTACTCCAGTGAACGTCTACGCAGCTGCTTGCGCATGCCACCCAGCGCAGCGCTGCTGCGATCTAGCAGCTCATTGGACAGGCGTGCCAGCAATGGCAATTCCCGCATGGAAACATTTACCAATGGCAGCGGCTCTAGCTGCTGCTGTAGCTTCTTAACTGGCGTGGGCTGATGTTGTGGCGTTACAGGCAAGCTACTGGCATTGGCATTGGTGGCAGCACTAATTTTTATAAGTGGACCCTTGGCTACTAAGACCACCACGTCTGCATCGTCATCGCTATGCCGTTTAAGCGCCTCGGCACCCAATGAGTCTGGTCGTGCTTGTATGGGCTTTTGTCGCTCAGTTTGCTGCTTGGCCGCCTCCTTCAGCATCATCAGATGATCCAGCTTATCGACAGTGGTCTTCAACTCATGCTCCCACACATCGTTCTGTTGCTGACCATCGCCGCCCTCGATAGGTCGCACCGCAAGTATTTTAACTTTTTGCCGCAGTGCCTCTAGGTCATGCTCGTCCACAGCACCACGCAAATCGCCCGTGCGCTCATCGTAGTCGCAGGCATCTTCCTCATCTTCTGTTTCGGCAATGGCGCATGGTTGGCTAGCTACTGTGCCAAGCGACATTTGGCTGCCAGCTATTGATGGGTAGTCGCACTTTTCGAGTTCCAGCTCAAAGTCGGGCAACGATGGCAATGTGGTGGAAGTGGGCGTATTTAATTCAGCGCCTACGCCTGGCTCACGTTGACCAGGCGGTGGCGGTGAGCCGCTTGGTGCCGGATAGTCGCCACGCTGTCGATGTATATCCTCGCTTATACGCTCTAGATTGCGCAAGGCAGTGGCATATGTGCTTTTGGCACTGGCTACCTGTTGTTGCAGTTCTTGTATGCGATTTTTTTGAGTTTGTAGTTGGTCCTGACACACTTGCTTCTCCTCGAAGTAGGGCCGCGACTTGTTGATGCTACGCCGAAAACGATCCTCTAGCTGCTGCACTTTTTGCTCAGTAGTATGGAAAATGCGCGTTCGTTGTTGATGCTCTGCATGGCAGTCTGCTTTTTGTTTTTCGGCATCCATGACCTTTTGGGTGGCATGATTAAGCATTTCCTGCCAGGCATTATCAAACTGCCATTCGTGAGAGTTAGACATGAAGCGTTGCTCCGCTAGCGCCACCGTTTCCTTTGCTGCTGCATGAATTTCTGTGTAACACAAAACGTTTTAGATAAGAAAAATTTAAGATTACTGATCTCTAGTGACGAACTTACCACTCGCTCGCTGAAATTTGACAGCTGCTCGTTGGCACTCGATTTGTGCCTCCCGTGCCTTTTCCAACGCCTCATAGTAGGGTCGCGCTTTCTCTATGCAGTTGCCCAACTTTTTGGAAGACAGCTTCAGGCGTCGCGTGGATTCATTTAGCAGTATACGAAAAGTAGAGTTTGCTTCCTGTTATGAGCGTGTGTTAATATCTAATTTTGGATTACACATTTATTTTTCGAACACTCACCTCCAATTCTATTTCCAGTTTATTTATCTCATCCGTTGCACTATTGAGATTCTCCAATTCAATCTAAAAAAAATAAATTAAAATAGTTAAATACTTTAAATATTTTCTTTGTTTCCAGTTGCGAATTTAAGCGCTCCCTATTATGTCACAGACAAAACGCGGTGCCTCCGCTACCAAAGACAGCAAATATGACCTGACCAAGATTGAAGCACGCGTAGACCGCGTCAATGTAAATGGCCTGCTGCGCACCCACAACGATTATGTAATGCGTGCAGCTGAGGGTCTATTTAAGGCATCAAACTTCCGAGACCTCATGCTGGAGGCCATGGCCGCCAAAACATACCTCCAGGACCTGGCCATTTTTAAGGATGTAAGTGTACACATTGACATAAGCCGTGGCGCAGATGCTTCGCCGCAAGGCTATGAGGTGACGCTCAAGGGCAAGGAGCTGTCACGCATCTTGGGCTCGGCGGGCACAGAGGTTGGCCAAAACGAGGGTTCACTGCGCACGGAATTAACGATACCCAATTTATTTGGACGGGGCGAGAGTGTGTCGCTACAGGGCAGCTATACCAGTACAAGAGCTAATGAGCTACAGTTGAAATTCTGGAAACCGTTTTTTCACACACTCTTTCGTGATAATCGACCGGAGTAAGTAACAGTTTTTGAGACACAACACAAGCCCATATCTAATTGCTTCACTATTGCTTTTACAGAGTGTCCTTAAGCATTTTTCGGCATACAGATCGCTTTGATATAAGCTCATTTCAAACCACTAATCTTGGCTATTTGGTAGACTTTTCAGCACATACCATGTTGGGTGTTGATGTAAGTATCATACATTTATATTATCTACTAGCATTACAACTTTCGTGTTACCTTTCAGTTAACCCACTCGCTGCAATATGAAAACTCCATAAGAGACTTGGGTCTTCTCAATAAATCTGTGCCCTTTGCCATACGCGAGCAATGTGGTCCCAAGCTAGCTTCCCTTGTGCGCTACTCTGTTGTCTATGACAGTCGCGATAGCAATGTTTTTCCCACCACTGGCCTGCTACTCAAGTCCATCAATGAATATTGTGGATTAGGCGGAAATGTAGCCTACACGAGCAGCACAGCCCATGCGGAAGTGAATGTGCCGCTCTTTTCCAACTTTGTGGCACAGTTTAGCGGCCGAGTTGGCGTGCTTAAGGAGACCAAAAACACCACAGTGCTACCCATTAACCGCATGTTCTATTGTGGTGGACCTTTGACGCTACGCGGCTTTAAGTATGGCGGCGCTGGTCCCGTCATAGATGGCACGCCTGTAGGTGCTGAGACTTTTTGGTGCGCAGGCGCTCATTTATGGGCGCCACTGCCTTTTGCAAGAGTCTTCAAGAGTCTGGCCAACAACTTCCGTATGCATTTTTTTTACAACATAGGCAACTGCAATAACTTTTCAACAGGTGAGTTCCAGTTTCCTAAGTAGTAGTTGCCTTTATTTTTAATAAACAACCTTTTTTTTGGCAGAAAACATGCGTAGCGCCTTTGGCATGGGCATAGCTCTAAAGCTGGCGGAGCGTGCACGGATTGAGCTGAACTATTGCATACCAGTTCGTCGTCTGCTCACCGACAAGGTGCTTAATGGCTTTCAGTTTGGCATAGGCTATGAGTTCGTTTAAGGCCTTCTTTATGTATTTTAACTTTAATTGTTGTACTTAGTTGCACCCTTGCTGACTGATCCAAATAAATGATATGTAAGCAAAAGCCATGAGAGTCCTCAGTGTAGACTATCACACCCAAACGAAAATAATACAAATAAGCTACCTTTGTTATGTCAAAAAATCCAAATTGCGACGGTATACCTATTCTTTAATTTGAAAAATTGATGCTTTATATTTTTTGAGTATGCATTTTATCCTAAAAATTAATTCTAAAACTTTAGTTTTAAGACACGACTTGTATATAAATAATTAAAAAATTTAAAGTTGTTAATAAACGAAGTTAAAAATCATTTAAAACATTAGATTAACATCAAACATCAAAAAAATCGGATAACAAATACCGAAGATAATTGCATAACATTTTTTTAGAGGCTAGAGTTCGAGTCGGCTAAGTGAGAGCATTATACATAAGGATAGCGGAGTTGGTAGAGTGTTGGCTTCAAAATCTAGTCTCCTCAGGTTCGTTTCCCAGTCGATGCACATGTTTTTTGTTTTTTTTAATGTTTGCTGCAATTTTGAGCTAAGTTGTTAGATTTATACATTATATGTATGCAGAAATATAGTTTCCTTTATGATTGCACAGGGTATCTTAAACACGTTCGATTTATTTTTGGTTTGAGATATATTGATTATAATTGAATTGCATTAAAACAAAGCAAAATTTTATGTAGCTTGCTTTAAAATAAAAAAAAAATTGTTAACCCTGTTGATTTTTGAAAAAAGTCTAAATATTTTTTTTGTCGTATTTTATAGTCAAGCCAATGCACGCATTACGATAAATTTAACAATCATAATATTTTGCACTGTGTTCCTTTTTAAAATTATTCATGCCTTTCTATCGTTTGCAATAGATAAAGATTTTAGTTTAGAGCCGAGCCGAAGTTGCTGCATGAATAAATCCAACATACTTAAATTTAATCGGAATTTATACCATTCATGCATGTACCGCAGGCAACATAAAATTTATTTCTATAACAGTACCCCCAAAAATTTTGTAAAGTATGTGTTATGTTGTTCTTGAGGCTAATCCCCGAAATAAATACGCTAAGCTAAGAGAATTAGTCGCGTACACTCCAGTAAGACGAAAAAACCGAACTTTAGTCTAGGCCCAAGCAAGACGTGAACCCGAGTGCTTTTTGAACAACACAGGGGCTGTTTGTGAAGGCTGGCCCTTTAGTAAAAATGTGCGCGCAACTCAACGCTCTGCGCTATACCGAACACAAACTTAAGTGTGGCCAGTTTTTCAACATATCACCTCATTTAACAGCGCGCTGTTAAATTCTGGACTGTTCCATGTTAAAACATAAATGTTACCGATACAAAATGTTAAGTCCCTATGAAATATGAATGAATGTAAGTAAAGCATGCGAGTACTGTTCATTGGCCATGGATCGCTGAACCACGCACGTTTACGGTATTATATTTTGAGCTTGGCCACATTATTTCGGTTGCCCACAGAAACCCGTTTTAATAATAATAGTTTGTATGTTGTCTTGTGGTCTTGTTTTTTGTGCTTTATTTTCTGGTATAATTTAAATGCAGCTTTTATGCCTGTCCCAGTTCGATGTTTATCACTACCATTTCTCCGCATTGCGGTCATGCATGGGCAGGTCATCAGCGTAGGACGGTCTGCTGCTGCTCAAGCCGCCGGTGCGCCGATTGATTTAAGATGTGAGGCGACTAACGACGCCATATTCAGAAACTTGAGACCGAGACTGAGACGCACACAGACCGGTTTAATTTACCTTTGATTGCTGGCCCCTAAAACCTGTTTTATTGTTTTGAGTACTTGCTGCGAGAGAAAAAAAATATGTGTATTTCGACATAGCTTTGAACTTTCCAGGAATTTACAGCACAAAGGAAGAGCTCTTCAAACCCAGCTTGAGCCACTTAAGTGTGCAAACAATTTTGTTAATTAAAAGTTTTTTCATTTGCTGATTCTGTTTCGTTTGAAACTTACAGTTTTTTAACTAGTTTTTTTTTTTGCGGAGAAAAAATTTAAAAACGAATTGTTTGAGAAAAACAAAGGCAAGTGCGGCACACGTATATACATATGTACGACATTTATGAAACTTTTGATTGTGTGCAAATTTGTTATTTAACATTTGGGAGTTACGAAAGTCAAGAGAAGAAAGCAAATTGTAGAAATCACAGCGAATACAGAAAACCCAGATATTCAGCGGTGGGCACGAAAAATAACCTACAACAACATCAAGAAAAAAAAGTCCTGTTAGGGTCCCACAAGCAATTCTCGAGTAGGGCCATAAAACCATAAAGTCGCTGCGAGTCGAGCACATTGTGTGTAATTTGTTATTGTATATATTTCTGTGCTCAGTGTACTTGTGCGAAATTTTAGTCAGCGAGGACTAATAAAAAGCCCCGTTACGGTCGCGAAAGCATCCTCGAGTAGGGCCATTGTGTGTTTTTTTTTGTAAATTCTCGTGTGCGTCTGGCGGGCGCCACTTTCAAGACATAACGGAAAGAGCACTCGGAGCAAAAAGAGCCAACGCGTGCCCACCGCTGCAGATATTGATCTTGCTTTTAAAAATGAACCGATTGAATTGAATTCATAAAAAAAAGATGGTGCACGTTAAAGTAGGGCGCGGACGACTTTGGCTTACCCTGTACCACCACATTACGATCAAATCCGGTGTATTGCTTAAGAACTCCAAAAGATAATTGATTGCCAAATTTGATTACGATATTTTCATAACCAAACTAAAAACAGTCGAATATTGCACCAAAAACGTTTTTTTGACAGATCGGTTCTATGGGAGCTATATGGTATTTTTTTTGATTTCCTTGATATTATGTATGAATACAAGATATCGCTCCTAGTCGGAGCATAGGGCAGAATATGGTATAGGCAACTGATTTTAATCAGGTACAGTGTTTGGGAACTCTAAAAAACGCCCGTAAGCCAAATATGGTTGCGATATCTTCATAAACAAACGAAACACAACGAATTTTGTATAATACAAAAAACTTTTTTTGGACCGATAAGTCCAATGGGAGCTATATGGTAAAGTCAACCAATTTCAATCAAATTTGATGCAGTGCTTGGGACCTCTAAAGAACGTCCGTCAGCCAAAGTTGGTTACGAACTCTTTATAAACAAACGAATTATTCATCTAAGACTTTTGGTTTTTTTCGATGTCCTCTGAAACACCCCTTTTGGAGCTAGATATATAACCCCGATATCAAAAAAAATAAATAAAATAAACTTGTCTCCCGTGACCAAAATATTTTCTTTGAAATTTCTCAAAACTTTAAAGCTTAATAAAAAGCAATTTAGCGTTTCATTTTTATTATTTGCTGATTTGGTGAAGTCTTTTGCGTTTTTTCATATTAAAAACTGTTTTTAAAAATGAGAAGAAGGAGGCCCTTCCGATCATGATTCTAATGGTTAATGGTTTGTTTTCTAAGGCCAAAAGGATTTTATTAAGTTTCTGCAAATGTATGCAACATGAAGAAGACACCGCAGATCCTTTAAAGTTACCTCTAGGAAGCCAAAGGTAATTGTCTGACCTTCCGCCCCGATCTATCTATCCGAGCGCCTAGATCTCTATGATGTTAAGTGGTAGAGCAGCAAAACTTTTATTTTAGATCCCTTTTTATGTCACGGGGAACAAGTTTATTTTATTTTTCGATATCGGAGTTATATTATACAGCTCCCATAGGGTTATTACAGAGCCCAGACAAAAGTTTTGGAGTCAGAATGCGTTTTTTAGAAATCCCAAGCACTGTATTACATTTTATTAAAATCGGTTATAGCAGCCATATGTAGTTTATAATTCATTTAGAATTCATCTAAGAACTAGATCGAAATCGGTTCATTTATTTATTTGTTTGTGGTGATGGTACAGAGTATCTGAAAGAGGTCAACTTTTTATATTTTATTTTGGTGTTTTTCTTAAAGGGGTCTACGCAGAATGCAAAAAAATTTCACACGGAATGACAAAACCACATAAAAAAAAAATTCCATTTGGGATATTTTTTTTTATATGAAGTTTTGCGATTCCGTGTGTAATATTTCGTGCTGCGTATAGGCCCTAAAGCCAAATAGAAATTAAAAAAACCTTAAAATTTGACTTTTATTAATGATAAAAAGCACCAACGAGTTCTTATCAAGTCGTTTTTTAAACTACGCCAGACAAGCTATTAAAATAACAATCTTAGAAGAATGTCTGCAATTGTGAAAAGTCAAGTCTCTCAAAAACTCATTCAAATTGCAGCTGTTATTTGATTAAAACGTATATTAAGAAAATAATATACCTACATATAGACTTTAAATAAAAGTAAGCCAAAATGTATAAATATTTACTTTTTTACGTAACTTGTTTTGCTCATTGGAATCTAAAAATAAATGTAGATTCTTCTTCCATAATTTAATATTTCACAAATTTCTATATAACTTAGTCATTTTATTGATGGTTAAGTTGAATGTTGAAACTTCTAAACAAAACAGGGTCAAAGGTCAAAATCAAGTGGAATGAGCAAAATGTTGCTAAATGTTGAAAACACACGCAATGCGGGTTTTTTTCTTCTCCTTTTTCCCTTTTTTGTTTTTTGCTTTGCATTTCAAAATGTTAAAGGTGTGTTTTATAAAATGAGCGGAAAATCAGTTAAGGCCGCACGGACACTAAATCAAATGCAAAAGGTTAAATAGGAGCCCCTTTCTTATAAAGGATTTAGTTCATGATGACGTGTACCCTTGGAACAACAAAACCATGATTTACGGAAATATCAAATGCTCAAGGCAGTAAAAAACAAAAATGTGTAAATAAGTATGTTATGTATGTAATTGTAGATACATAGTTCAAAAGATTTATTTACAGCAAAGCAAGCTTGGAACAATTTTAATTTTATTTTGTTGCTAGGTCTCGGTGACCTTAAATGGCAAATGTTAGTTGAATCATATTAATACCTAGTCGAAGCTTGGCATAGCTACACACGCTTTAATTATGCTTTTGTGGTAGGGATAGGCACAGGCTTTGTTTTGAGGACAGTAACGACTCGACACGAACACGAAACTACAAGTTAAAATATATAGGTATTTTCAGGAGGGGCGCCCGCCCAGAGACCGAAAGTTAAAAAATTTTAACTTGAGAAATTTTTTGGTAAAAATGATTGCTAACATTAATTGTTTCTAATCTCATGGGGACTGTCAAGTTTGTTTGCTAACCATATTTCCTGAAAGCTATTGACGTTTGCATAGATCTAACGTACAACGTGAGTTCCCGAAATGGCAATATACTTAAATTTTGTTTTTAAATAAAGTTACGATAAAATTGTGGTTATTATTTATTTCTACTGTTTAGCTATTTCTCAAAATGTTTATTTTAAAGCTACAGAAAATTTTTTAAAAATTTATTTACATTTAAAGCCCACGACAAATATACACAGTTAAGTATAATTCCATTTAAAAGAGCAAAGTAAATTTCTCTGAAAAGGCAGAGCAAATTTGCCTTTTCAGACCTAAGTCTTTGCCTTTACCCTATGTTTGCCTTATCACGATGTCATCCATATTGATTCAACTCAATACAGTCGCTCTCGTTATTAGCTTATTAGCATTGCCTCAGCCTAAAAAACACACCCCAAGTCTTAATGACGCCACAAAGTAAAGCAAACAAACAGCTGGGTGGCGGTGGCATGAAGCCTTCTTGACCTGACCTACATGAGACCATGTACTATATGGTAGCCCCGTAACAAAATGGCAAAACTTTGCTGCGTAAGCATTTGCAATGTTGTCGTAATGGAAAATATTTTGTTCATCGATTAGTTTCGAGCCGTGTTGAAAGACATAGGGTTAGCCAAGCTAGCCTAACTCGGAGGACATTCAACTTGCTCAATTTGCGTCACAAAATGCCAAAGTTTGACAAATATTTGAGCACTGGTGGAAGCTTCTTAAACAGCAGCTAAAACTAAACTGGAACAAGTGCATTATCATAGTCATTAAGTTTTGTCTGAGAAAGTCTTTTTGTTTTTCTTTTTGAACACAAAGTTCAAAGCGTGTTTTTCAACACTGCGTTAACATAGAAAACGTGCTGCGTGAGTGAGTAAGCGTCACCGATTACGACGAGAAGATCAGCCTAGCTTGACTAAAAAGCAATTGACCGCAAAAATTTTAATTAACCGAACACCGGTAAGGCTTGAAATAAAATTCAAAGTTATGTCAAGCGGAGAAAATAACGCCATATACATTTTATTTTATATAAGATATAAGAGAGCCACAAAAATAAAGTCCTCAGCATAAAAGAAAATACTCGTATCATGATAATCAGAACAGTTTGTTGACTTTGGTTGACCTCAGCTCCGATTGCCTTAAATTAGCATGCGTAGACTTTTTTTCCTCAGCAATTTGCTTTCTTGAAAGAGGATCGTGCTGCAATTGTTGGGGTTTAAAAGTCAAACGTATGTTAAATTGATGTACGTAAAGCAGTTGACACATTGCAGTTTAAATATTTGCTGACAAGAAAAGTGGAGTAACAAGTTCATGGGACTGTTGACTGATAAGATTAGTCTGATAATCAAAAATGAGCACAAGAATCGTGCAATTGTAATAAAGTACTTAAAGATCAGCTATTATCAATTCAAGTTTTTTGCATATATTTGTTAAGCTACACATTTTTGCAAATAAATCTATAGATAAGATACTGTTTTGGGAAAGACGTATTGTTTATATTACTTCAAAAATGTAGTTTTTGAGAAAATGTGAAGGATGAGAAATTTTAGTTTAAATAGCAAAGTTTTTTGTCAGAGCCAATAGCAGTTGGACAGAGAGCGTGTGTCGTCTGCTTGATTTTCAAAATCTTCTTTGTGAAAAAAAAAATCTTGAAAATAGAGGTTTTTCATAAGAATAAGTGAATTTCTCTTGTAACGAATGTCTTTATCTTTACCTAAGCTAAAGCAAAAGAATACTCAACTTTTTATTAAACTGAAAAAAACAATTCAGAAAATATTGCGGAATTAATAACCCATTTACTGAAAATATAATATCTAGCAACTGCCATACTACAGACTTCATCCCATTGGCAACGAAATTGTCTATACTAGTGGAAAATATAGTTTAAAAACGCCTCAAAAACACAGAATTTCATTAAATAAATTAAGTTACACAATTCAATTCGCGTTCCTTTTGACTACTTGGCATTATTCTATTCAGCTGCGAGCTCTGGCTATTTAGCAAGAGCAATAATAAATTTTATTTTTTTTTTCACCCATATGTAAGTTTAACGATTACTTGTAAAAATCTTGTAACATAGAACAATTTAGCAACTAAATTGTTATACACTTTTTATTTTGCACTAATTGAACCTCAGTTGACAAGTAAAAACAATGTAATTTGCATTCGTATCAGCAAAACGAACTGAGCCACTTCAATTTACAAAACAATTGCGCATTTTTCGTATGGCTACAAATGAATTCATTAAGCCCAAACGAATAAATTACAAAATATAATACAATATGAATGCAAATCGTATGCGGTAATTGTCGGTGGGACGTCTCTGTCCAGATGTGCCAACTCTTGCGAACGCTCGTTATGCATCATTAATGGTGGACAGACTCCTAGGCAATGCAAAGCAAAGCAAAGCAAAAACATCGGAAAGCTTACAAAAGATTAACAAATCAAAGAGTGAGAGCTAGCTACTAGATGAGCGGAAAGTTGCAAAACAGTCGCTAACGGTTACACTCTTTACGCAAACAATCGCATATGTATGGTTGTGCAACAGGAAGCGCAGCTGAGAGCACAATTAACAACTGAAACAGAAAGTAAAACATTTCTCTCATTTTCACTAGTTCTATTTATAGCTGTGACAATACGCACGCTCTGTACTGTGATGTCGTTTGCCACAATTGGAACTAAGGTAGCGTGGCCGAGCGGTCTAAGGCGCTGGTTTAAGGCACCAGTCTCCTCGGAGGCGTGGGTTCGAATCCCACCGCTGCCATGTTTGGATTTTTTTTTCGTTATTTTTAATTTCATAAACATTATTTAAATTTTGTTTGGTGTTTTATCGCACATATTGTTATGATAACTCTACTGAGTCATTTATGTCACGAAAAGCTAGTGAATCATTTATTTTATCGTAATCTGAAATTCAACGCCTAAGGTGGGAAACCTTTTTCGTATATTCGTTTGTATATAGCAACTCTGTGACGTTTATCTACTTGGTTAGTAATAACAAATTATTTACGAACACAATGAAGAATTTTTCCATTGTTAATTATAATGTAATTGTTTTTTGTTTATTAATGATTTCTGAAGAAATGTGCAAGTTAAATTTTATGATAATAACGTAATAAAAAATCAAAATAGATTTTATGGTCGAGTTTCAAAATAAATTCTGAATACACATATGTACACTAGAGTTATTTTTATAGAAAAACGCGTATAATTAAAAAAATCAATAAAAATTTAATTTGTGCTTTGAAAAAAACAAAAATTTTGCCACAAATAAAAATTTAAACCATCATGAAACATAAAATAGTTGATAGATAGTCAATGTTAAGTTTTCATTGTGAATAAAAATAAAATTTATAAATTTTCGCACAGAGAGATGTTAATTGAACACGAACATCTTACAATTTAACACTTTTGGATTATTTTCATGGATTTTATTTGAAAGGTCGTGTTATTTTAATCAGTTGATGCACTTGAAATCAACATCAAGTTCGACATTAACATGGAACATGAGAAAACTTGATCAAACCCATTATGATGTTTTTACATTTTATGAACAAAAAACAAAAATAATAATTCCACTTATATAATCATTTAAATTATTGTATTTTACTATAGTTATTATTAACCCTGGAAGATCATCGTTATTTTTATAACGTAAAGATCATCGTTCGTCGATTCGACGACGGCATTATTAAAAGTCGTGTTGAAATATCCTTATGTATCAAAACCCACAAAAGTTGTTATTTTTATATTATTTTGTTTATATATTTTTCAAATAAAACAATATCATGTCGTTTTTAAGTTGTTTTTTAATAATAAATAAAAATCTCACAGCCTTTCTTCATTTGGCTTCACAAACAAAACATTAATACAAAAACATAACAAAAAGTAAGCTTAGCTACATATTATTCAATAAATCGTTTTTGTTTTTCTTAAAAGTAATAATAAAACCTAAAAGGAACATATTTTCAACAAAAAAAGTTTTCATTTTGTACAAGAGGCACAAAGCTCTATTTTGTGCTCCCCACAGAGACTTTTTTGACATTTTGCGCAGGATGATTTTGTCATCCGTCGCTTTGCAGAGGGACAAATAGCGCAAATTTTACGTTTTTTTATATTTATTTCACGATTTTCGGCATTCTTATCCACTGGAATTAATTTTTCGATATTACATCGCAGTGACGTCGACAATACCGGTACTTCTAGTCTATCTGCCAAATGACTTTTAGTAAGAGAAGAATGCAATTTTTTCATGAACGCTGGGCGACTGAGCGGTTTTTTATTTATTTGAAATATATTATGGCAGTAGATAACATAGCTGTTTATAAAAGCCATATTTAGCATACCAAAAAAATAGCACATTGGCCATCTGTTCGTTTTACGTGAACAGCTCATGGTACTACACATTTGGTCAAAAGTGTCTACACCCCCTTTTGTTTTGTTGTAGAATTCCAAAATTCCAATTAGAGCTGCTATTTCTTTAGAAGAAGTTTTTTTTCTTTGGGCTTCATCTGTACCTCCAAGTAAGGTAGACTGACGATTAGCAATCTCCACGTTTGTCCATTGCACGATTTCCTCTATGATCTCTGTTGTTAGAAACATTTGAAAGCACTGCAGTGGATCTATTATATTTTTGCATTGACGCGTTGGTCCTCGAACTTGATGTACTATATTTAGACCATAACGGTGAGATTTCCCCTTTTGCGTCGACCACTTATGTTGATTTTTCCCCCGAAAAATTGTTTTATTGAAAGAAATTATGTTAAACTTGGCTTTCAACAGATGTAAAGGTATATTATCCTCATCTATGTCGGTTGACTCCTCAGACGAGCTTGCGGTCTCAACATTTTCATTCTGTTCGATCTCTACATCAGATTCTACCTCGCTGTCATCTAGATTACCACTTAACTCGTCGTCTTGTTCGTACTCGTCGTCACATGCTTCAAGAAATTTTTCAATTTCTTCGTCGGTATAACATTTATTGGCACTCATCTTTTTTATAACTGCACGAATTTAAAAAACTTTAGAAAAAAACTTTGCAAAACTTGCGCAAAGTTCATCGTTCGTCGCTTCGACTACGCATAAAAAATAAATTAATAAAAATAAATACTTACACGAAGAGTATGAAGCCTACCAACTGCACACAGTAAAAGCACAACAGCGACTGGCGCTGTACGAAAAATCAGCACAAAATAAAGAAAGAAAAAGAGATAAAATAGCATTATGTAAACAAGCGTCGTCGAAACGACGAACGATGACCTTCCAGGGTTAAGCACAAACTCTTACGTTACACCGAATCTTATAGGGAAAGTTTAAGATTTATAAATCTGATTACAAGGCAACTTGTCAATATAAATACCATTTTCACTGCACATAAACTTAGTAATTATCACCTGAAAGGTAGATACAATAAATATATACTGCTCATGACGAAGAAAGTTTAAAAAAAAGAAACTTCCTTAACGATAATGATTAAACATTGCGCACGAGGCGCGTGGGTCGCACTTTGCACAAATACAAATAAACTAAATAAAAACAATTGAAACGACAACAGTAACAGATGTATACATATAGGTACGTAAATATACATATATACTATATAGTAAACACAATTACTTTCATTGTTGCCATTTCAAAAAGTGTTTCATTGCCATCCATAAAGACGTCATAGCAATAAAACAAAAAGGAAGCCTCTTACACTCTTTGCCAAGATCTTTCTTTATAAAATAATTTGATAAGTAGCGTGAAACAGTCAGATAAGATTTAGAGTAAAAAGTTCTTTTAAAAATTTCATTGATAGCCAGACAAAACAACAGCAACACTACTAGTAGTATTTGGTCATTAAGGAAGTTAATTTAACAATGACATACATAACAAGCTATACCAAAAAAAATTTAAAAAAAAAAACAAAACATTCGAACTTTTAGGCATTCATTATATTCCAATATACTTTAGATATTATAAATGTAGCTAAATTGACTTGAACACGTTCAGCTTTGTTGTATCTTCCATTATAGATTTTTTGCAAAATCATTTGTCTCTGACAAATTTTGCTTATACATAAATTAAAGTAGTCGCCGCATATATCTATATCTCTTTCATCTACGATTCGCTCCCTATTTCGCTAGTTCTCGACGCAGCACGACAGTTTTCACATAAATATGTATATACTTGTGTATACAGCCATTTCAATCAAGTCACATTTTATAGTATCTTTTTAATACTCTTACAATTTGGGTCTACCATAATAAGTTCATAAGGAACTTTGTGACAGACAGAAAAAAGCGTGGAAAACATTAGTTTTTTATATTAAATGAGCAACATAAAGTGCCGAGAAGTTGAAAATTGTATGAAAGTACGGCTCTAGGGCTTACTGGTAACAGCTGCGAATGTATCGAGATATCGATATTAATTTAAATTTAAATAAATCCAGCATGAAATAAGTAAACATATTTCGGTTATAAACGTAGAAACTAAATGTGATATTTTGTTAGAAAGTTAAGATCCATGTAATATATTGTAGAGTACAAATATTTCGATACCTCTAAGTTTAGAAACAATCATTGTTTTTAGCGTTCCGCTTGGATATCTTTCGCATACGTAGACAATAAAAATAA